>CM033748.1:9251379-9901682 GCA_019671005.1 Hibiscus mutabilis | reverse complement strand
TCAGGTGCTTAACAAATGGGCAGTGGTTACATAAAAACATAACCTGCAAAAGAACGTGTTACTACAACTTTTATGATTAAATATACTTCAATAAAGAGAAGAAATACCATAAATAGTCAAGAATATAAAAAAAAAGAAAGATGCATGTAATTATCTTGATTATTAATTATTTTGAAATTGCTGGTGTATACTTGTGTTTAAAAAAAACTAATTCTGTTAAGTGGTTAAAACTTTCATGAACCTATCTCTAAATGGTGCCATAAGCCATGTCCCCCTTTTCCAATGTTGGTTCAAAGTTGATACATATGCACATAAGTTTTCAACTCTACATTTCAATAAAACTATAATGTGTTCTGTGATATTTTCAGAATTTATTTCCATTAGTTTAGCTAGTATAAGTGCTTTTGATTCTTTACATCAAAACCTGAAAGGACATATGTCAGAAACGGGCCAAGTACAATACTAGTTAAATCTGAATTTTTCAAGTTTTGAATGGGGCAAACATCTGCCTACTATATCCATTCCTACCTGCATGAAATTGCCTTTGTTCAAGGGAAAAGTGTACCCATTTTTCAACTACTAGCTCTACATCATCTGATAGGTAGTAGATTGAGAGAACATGAAAATATATAGTTATACTTCCATATAAAATTGCCAATGCCGGAATAAAAGAAGTGATGGTTATACATTAAGAAATTTGAATCAAGAAGCATAGTGGACCATGGATCTGGATCTTGAGGGACAACTGTGGACACTCCATTATATGATGTCTCTCTATAAAGGAACTGTCCGTTTTCAAGCCCCATGATATTAAAGCTTTAGCTTTTTCCATAAAATAAGCACTTAAGCTTCAACCTTGCAGCATTTTCTACTGGCCTAGTTCACATATGGGCTCCATTCAGAGAACTAGAACAACTCCAGCTATTTCTAAGCAGCAGACAGAGGCAGAGATTCACATTGATTAAACAAAAATGCTCCAAAAACTACTTCCTTATCATGTAAATGAACGAACATAAACTAAACCAGGTATCACTGTAAAATTGCCATAGCACCTGAAACTGAGAGAGCAGGTGCTTGTTGCAATACCTATTTGGAGCCTCTGCATTCCATAAATTTAACACTTTCAAAGCATTGGCTGAATCATAATTATACTGAAAACTAAATAAAAAATGCCAACGTCAATATTTGATGCTGCAGTATCAGAATAATAATTCTGGTAATTTGTCCATCCATATAGTCCCAGTCACAATCAGTTCCCTTTCAAAACCAGTGGTATCGGAGGATCTTAAATTTATACTAATAATTGGTTACATATTTTAATATGAACAAATTATCTCTTCTAATAAACAATTCCAAACCCCATATTCGTTTCAAGTGTTATTTTGTATCTTTGGCTGTCATAGTAAAAAAAAACTCAGTTACTGAATTTCATGACAAGAAAACCATACTCCTTCAAATAAATTAAAGCACAAACTCATTGAATACTGGGGCATTGCTCTATAAATAAAGAACAAGGAGACCAAAAGTATGTGTTCCAACCTGACAGTGACCCCATTATCAATCATTTCAGCTCTTCTCAATTCAATGAGACCCCAATTAACAGATTAACAAACACCATGTACCTTTCTCATACTGCCTTACCTTAAAACTTCTTATGCAATACTAAAAAATTGATCTGAATACAAATTAAGCAATGTTAAAAGAAAACAAGAAGGAATTTCACATTTCTTCCCAATGAAACCCTTGAAATTGTTAACATTCCTTCAACTATGTCAAATAAATTAACTTGAATATCCCAAAAAAAGTGACTTTGATTTACAAATTTCACAAAAGAAGCCTATTCTAATCCCAATCTATACCAACCAACCGCAGAAAACAGATAATTAAAGAATAAAAATCATAACCCTTTTAACCAAAAACTTATAATTCAAAGAAAACTAAACACAATAATCCAGAAAAAATGACTAAAAACAGAATAAATATTGCAAGAAAAGAAATGGGTCATTACCAACAAAGCAGGGTAAGATTCAAAATCCTCCAAAGTCCAAGTCTTCCCAGTTAGAGGCTCTGGCAACTACCCTCAAAAGGAAACAAAAATATTTGTAATAAATAAAGGGTAAAAAGATAAATGTGTTTAACATGAAAGAGATTTTTTTATGTTTTGGTAATGGAGAAACCTGGAAATTAGGCGCCCTGGAACCAAGAGAAACTCCTTGAGACTCTGTTCTTGCAGCTCGGATAACCAAAAGCTTCTTTCTTGCTGGTTCATTGTTCCTTATCCGCACTGGGAAAAAACCCAACTTCGAGTATGACAACGTTGTCAGGAATGGAGAAGTTCTGATGGCCGCTAACGTGCGCGGGGCTGAAAGTAAGCGTACGCCTGTTGTGGTTACTGTTACTGCTCCACCAGCAGCAACCGCCATTTTAAGCTAAACCGATCAACTGCCACTGAAATAGTATGAAACTAGAATAAGATAAACTTACCAAAAATTTGGATATAATTTGAATACAATAAATAAACCCATTGTTTTTTTTTTTTGGATTAGCTTCTCATAAACCCATTGTTTTTTCAAAAAGCCCTTATTAGCTATATATATATGAAGGCTTAGAGGTTTAAAGTTTATAGTTTAAAGTTTATAGTTAGTTTAAAGTTTATTTTAAACATTAATCATATTATATAGGCTTAAATCTTAAAATTAAACTAAAATCTAAACCTTAAAACAAAACTATTCTAAACTCTTAAAAATTCAAAACCCTTAAATAAATTTTAAATTTTAATTTTAAATTTTAAATTATATATTAAATTGTTAAAACTATAAATTGCATAAGATTTTGTTCAACTTACAATGTAAATATAAAATCTGTAAAAAAAAATTCACAACTACTAGAGCAATTAATAAATTTTTTAGATTTTAGTTTGAAAATATACATATTTTTTTTTATTTTAATATTTTATAATTTAAGGTTGTTTGAAGATGGTATCAATTTTAAAGTTTTAAGATTAAAATTTTAAATTTTAATTTAAAAATGTTTATTTTTTTTACCCTAAGATTTGTTGATGTTCTTTACAAATTACTTTTAATCTTTTATTTATTTTTTTTATGCTGTTTAAATATTTTACTATTTTAACGATTTGTTCGTTTGTGTTATTTTTATTTTTTACATAAAACTAAAATTTGTGTTTATTTTATTTTAGTAAAAAAATAAATTTTAACTTTCTAATAAAATGGTGGATGTTTCTCCAAATTGTTTGGTTGAATTTTTAATCATTTTCTTATATCGTCCTGTTTTGCTCTTTATGTATAGTTTTGTGACTCTCATGGTTCTAGAAAAAATAATTAAAATTTTAGGATTGAATAACGATTAATGTAATTAAATACTTTTATTTAATTTATAAAAATTTAAAATTTTAAACTAGATTTAATTATAAATTATTTATTTTTAAAATATATTTTTATTTTTTTTTATTTTCTTTTAAAATAATAGCTTTTAAATTTTTATTAAAGTTTAAAAATAATACAACTATAATTACAAATGATAAATTTTAAGACTGTAACCAAAAGTAGCAATTATGACATATGACCGAGTTGAGAATTAAAATATCTCATAATTTAAACTAACAAATCTAAACATGATATAAACATTACATACTTAGAAACCATAATCAATTCAAAGCAAACATCATAATTTACAAAAATAGGAGAATTTGAAATTATTTTGAATATCTAATTGTTTGTCTTTAAAAAAAAGAAAAATATAAATAGATTGTATATTTTTGGTTTTTTTATCTAAATAATTACAATAAAATTTTAGTTAAAAAAAAATATTATTTTAAAAAAAAAATAAATTAATAGCACTTTCTATGATAGTAAAAAATGGTAAAAATGAAGTTTAAAATTTTTTATTTTATTATTTTAAATTTAATATGATAGTAAAATATTAATAAAATATGACATCATAAGAAATTATTAATAAAATAAACCATGTCATTTTAGAATAATAAAAAATTAAAATTTTCTTTCCTAAAAAGCTAAAAGATATTGTTGGTTTGTATCCCACGACCTTCGTAGGAACAAATTCCTCCTCTCTTCCCTTAAGTAAAAAGATAAAAATAGTATATTCAAAAAATTTGATGACAAATTAAAAAAAAAATAAACAAATTTAAAACAAATCAATCAATAATAAAAAACACAATAAATCAAAGAAAAAAAATACTATATTACTTATACATAAATACATAAATAAATTTAGAATCAATCAATATTTTACATCATAATATGAACTGTATAGATAGTTCATTTTTACAGAATCAAATAAATGTATAATATTTAATCATCTTAAGTCCACTGCTCCAAAGAAGATTCATAATATTGATTAAAATTTTAGGAAACAAAACAAAACCTAAAGAGTAATGGAATGAAATGAAATAATGAAATTTGAAAAAAGTGACGTGTGAAAAAATTGTTTGTGTCGTAAACATGAAAGATTACATAAATATAGGAAATAAAGTTTGATTTTTCTTTTATCATTGGTTTGGCTTTTATACATCATTGCAATTTGTAAAATGTCATAATTTCGTCCATCGATTTTAGTACTGTAAATAAACTGGGTGAACGCACAAAATACAAGAAAATATTACAGTTACATCAAACAAATAATAATGATAATATAAAGAACAAAAAACTTGAAAAAAAATTAACGAAAAATCATTTTTAATGCAAATCCTTTTTTATTAAAAATGAGAGCAATAAAACAACTTTTAGTCCTTGCAGCTGTTTTCAACTTGATTGCTAAACTTCTGTTCCTACTAGTCCTTCAACTTGGTTCTTTTTTTGTCATTTTAATGCCTTGACACACAATATCAGAGTAGTCCACATCATAAGAAAAAATAAAAATAAAAAGTTTTCAAATTCAAGGACTAATATGGACAAAAAAGTTCAGGGATGAAGTTGAAAATAGTAAACAAGTTCAAGGACTAAAAGTTGGTTTATATCAAAACAAAAGCCTTAATAAACTATCAGCTCTGTTGGCAGTGATCTTGCTTCGTAACAACTTCTTTTACTTCTGATAGCTAATATTATGTGTATTTATATATAAACTTGACAAAGGAAAAGCAACACAATTCAGAAAGTAAACATTGATTGTAAAATGGGGTGTGTATAGTAACGTCATAATTTTCACCTGTTCATAAAAGTGATGTCTATACATTTACCAAACCCAGCAAATTTTTGCAGTTTCAGTCAGGGTCTTGCTCTATACATTTTCTCAAGTTAGAAAAGTATGAAAGTCATACCCCCTCACCCCTTCCCCAAAGTTCTTCACCCAAGAAACATATCATCATCCGAACCAAGCATTTAAACAAGGGCAGAAAGTGGGAAAAAGAAAAATCTAAGAAGACTCAAATTTGCATGTACATGCAAAGCATCTTTGATATTGTCTTGTAAAAAAACAATGTTGACATACCTTTCGATAACTCCAATTGTAATGAACAGCTGCAGATACTATCTAGCAGTTGTATTTTGGGATTGGATATGCTGATGTCTCTTGCTGGTGGCTGTCAAACCACTGTCGCTAACACTGCCTTCTACAACATTATCAACGGCTTCAGAAAATTCCCTATTCCATGAATTTAAGGGGACAAGATAACTGTCATCCTTAGAGTTCCTCCGTCGCTCCTCTTCATGGCGTTTCACATTTTCTGATATCTGATGGAAGGTCTTATTTATTTTAGCAATTCCCCTTTCAACTGGTTCAACAACATGTGACACTGTATACTTCATGTCATCAACAATCTAGAAATATGATGGAAGGTGCACAATGTCAGAACATAGAAAAGGAACTTCCACCTAAAGGAAACCAACTAAAATGTAAATAAGAAAGCAAGTAAAAAAAAAAAAGTATCCAGCCAGAAAACCAGGAATTTGAGTCATACAATTTCGCCACTTCCCAAGACCACATCACGAACACTTTGGGGAAAGTTTAAACGCTTTTCTCTTTCATAATGCCGATCCATGCACATCCTAGTAGTTCTTTCACAATCTTGGACCTCCTCAGGATCTGGTGGTGTTCCCAGAGAAGCATAGTCGGTCATAACCGCTACATTACGGACACATCTTTCTCCACGCTTGTAAGGTACCGCAGGAAAGACATAAAGATGCACAACAGCAGCAACACCCATCTATTTTGCAAACATTACTTTAAAGAATATCACTTTACATTTTGGAAATAAATTTGGCAAAAGAAACAAGAGCAGTATATTTAGCAAATTAGAATATTACAACACATTGTCAAGAAAACCTTATGACATAACTCATCCATAGTATGATGACTTATCTGAAACACCCTGCCTCAAACATGTACCCAAATGCTAACGGTACCATGTTTAAATTTGGGCAAGGTAGCATATTAATACAGAAATTTACAACCTATGTTACTCAAAATCAGGACTGTCAGCCATGGATCCAAAAGAATGTGTTTAACCATCTCTAGGCTTGCTCTTACATTTAGAGTGTCAAGAGACCCTATCACCTTGTCCTACTTGGATATGTTAGATATGTGAGCAACACAGTTTTAACAGAGGTTTTAGTCTTGAGTTTGACAACAAGACACTTCATGTAAAAATGCCTAATGTAGGACTGGACATGTAATGCCTTATCACTATCAGGACCCAAAAATGAACAGGACAAGGGAGAAATGATCGGCAACATATTATCTTGTCGAGACCAACAACAGCAAACTTTTCAATACCTAAACATCATTGCTTACTCAGCTACACAGATACTAGACTAGTACATTTTCAGATCAACAAATATTTTGCCAACAAAGGAAAGACAGAAAAAAATTTATTAACTCTTGCAACCAACTATTAACAAAGATAGATTGTTTAAAAACATACCTCAATACAGATAATGTAGTCTTGTATACGGGTTTTTAGTTCCTGAGCCAGTGCCCCCTTAAAAGCTCCCATGGAAAAAAGAAATGCAATGGCCACACCTTGCCACCATGTCAGGAATACAATAGACTTGAATGTCAAAAACTTGGCCAAAGGTCTAATTGGTTCCAACTTGTCTTTAGTAACAGCATAGAACTGTAAAAGACAATATAGGGCCCATGTCTGACTGAAATTTAGAACAACAGCCAAGTATGGATAACTGCCAGAGAAACAGAGTCTTAAGGTCAGCATGTGATGAAGGACACCCCAAAAACTACTAAAATGCCATACTTGAAATCCTTAGCAATCCATGATAATTATTTCAGATTCTTAAAATGTGGAAGCATATATCTCACCCATATTTCCATTCAAACTTTCCTTCTCCGTAAACTCCAAAGGATTGCAAAATCATTGCCAGTAAAGCACAGATCATCTTCAGTATCATCTGAAAGATGGATGCACTGATAAGAACTGGAAAGCTGTAAAATTTCAAAAAGTAGATGATCTAATGAAGGCTTCTTAGAAATATAAACACATACATACTGAACAATTCCAATCTTTACAGCATGATAAAACTTGGGACCTAGATACCAATCCTTCAAGAACCAATTTAATGGAAAAGGATGTTCCACAACTCCATATGAATATGCATCTTCTAAAAGAGGGGTGCTAGAAGTGACTATTGTCTGACTTTCCATGAATTGAATTGTACGTTCCTCCCCACCTACAGACACCATCTTTTCCAGGTTAAATCAAAATTAGGAAAATAAAATGAACACTAATTATTGTTTTGCTGGCTGAAAATGGTATTAGTAAGTAAATGGAAGAAAAAGATGGATGTAATGTAACATGCAAGAACCTTGTTCCCATCAGGACACCCCAATGGTATCACTAACAGTCCACATGGATGTTACAACACTTATCTATGACACCATCATAAAAACCATGGTAGAAATCCAAGCAGTCTGTTGCTTGCTTGTCACTTTATGTCTCTAAGCATATATCCAGACAAGTGGATATTGCAAAGAAAAGTTCTATACATGAGAGCAAAATTATTCAGACAGAAGAATTCTTTAAGTCGGAACTCAGATCACCAACTAGTACACATGATATTACTTACAAGACAAAAATCATCCAACTACCTAGTTTCAACCACTTAGAATTACAAATAGGCAACTTTCTGGGCAATAGATTTCATTTTATAATCTGGCTCACTAGATGAGCTACAGCAGTAAATACTGTGGGATAAGCTAGAAGAGGCACAGTCAAAGATTTCTCACTAATAAATAAAACAAATGCTAAGCCTCAAACAGCCTTTATAAGAATGAAACAACTTCAAATAATCAGAGGTCACTTAGTCCATTAAACCTCCATTCCAGTGGCCACCTACATAAGAAATCAAAGATATGCAGTGGCCACTGGCCACCAAATTCAACGTTTGTAGGGGGGAAAGTCTATATGTTTTCACTAAAAAAGGGTCTCTCCTAGACCTTTAATTGAAAAAAAACGACTTAAAACATATCCATGTAACAAATTTCCTATTTCAATCACTCTTGACGAGCAAACTGAACCAACGAGGGACATAATAACTCTTCAGATATGCAGTCCTTGCACATTTCTTTGCACAGTTTATTGATGCTGAAAAAAGTGAAAAGAAATAAAGGCAAACAGAAAAAAAGAATGAAAAAACATATCTACTCAAAAAGGAAACTATAAAAATGAGAAATTGAAGATCTTAAAGGTACTCTATGAGAATGTAATCTATTAATTAATTGTAAATAACATTCAAGAGTAACAACCCTAAGTTGTCATGCACAAGGAAACAGTGGTCATCTTAGCATACCTAAACAAGCTATCAAATATCTCTCAAAGCAATACAACGCAAAAGCTTCATAACAGTCCCGAATGACTTCACAATTGAAAGCAGCATCTGAGTTCAACAGTGATAAAAACTGCACCAAAAAAATCCAGAACACAGTTCATATAAATTTACAAATATTTGCAACAATACTTGCAATTTACTTATTTCTTTGGGGAAAAAATAAACAGGGAATCAGAAGCCATTTCTATAATAAAAGGAGCACAATACCACCATGCACTGCTACTTGAATGGAAATCTTTTTTAAAGCTAACAGCAAAGCAAGTTGTAAAGGTAGAATTGTATATCAAGTTACGAACTAAATGCAAAAAGTACTACATAATTAACAAACAAGCATCTGGCCTGCTCTAATGTTAAATTACAATGAAAAGTCGAAAGCCTTGGAAACAGATGATTCTCCACTTTTAGGAAGCAGTGAAGATTATCCATTAGTCAAATTAATAACATAAGATATCCACTTCCCTGCCTCACTGCACTCTCAAATGACTAAGCAGATAATAACAATCAACATGCTGCACATCATATACTAACAATTTCTCCCTCCAACAAAAACAAAAATTCAAAGTATGACATAAATCCACCAAAATTGCTAATAGCTTCAACATCACCAAATATTAGTAATATGATAAACAAGTAAATTTGCTCCAGTGCGATATAGCAATGACACTATCCAATATGGTGCTTTGATTGCACATGAATTATGTAGTTCAGTTAAATTGAACCACTGATGCACACTTTCTAATTTTTTTTTTTTTTTTGGGTTCTGAACAAGGATCTGCTAAACAGGATGCATTGAATAATTCATTGGATTTATGAATGTAACAAAATACATATTTCCATTAATGATAGAAAACCAAAAAAATACAAAAAAAAAAAAAAGTGAAGTGAAAAGGATAGAGATGAGGGAAGAAAAATAGATAGTAATTAATTTAATCATACCGATTCCAATGCATAAACAGGAACCATCAGAATGAGTCCTATTAAAAACTTCTGCTCCTGAAGTTAAGAAGAAAAAGCACAAAATAAAAACATACAACATAAAAATAACAGACGTAAAACCAAAGGAAATGAAAAATCCAGAAAAGGAAAGGAAGATGATAACAAACCTCTGGTTGATTATAAGAAGCTAAATGCTCAAAGATGAGGTACATAGAGAGGACAAGAGCAACAAAGACAAATATGCTAGCACTGAAGACTGGCCAGCTGAATTCTACAGCTTCTTTGGCACCCAAGTTTGACAACAATATTTTCTCTGACCTACTTGATGATTCAACTAGGGTGAGAAGAAAAAGTGAAGAATAGAAGGCGCCTCTCCATCCCATGGATTGGTAACTCGCAAGAATCTTATTCAACAGTCCAAGAGGCCAATGCCTGCCTATCACAATTTTAACTTGCTGAAGAATCTACAACTCGAGAAATATATGTTTCTCCTCTGTTAACTGTGAGAAACAACTGCTACAAAACTCCAAATTTACAAAGAAAATCCCTTACTTTGTTGTCAAAAAAATGCCCAAATTGAGAACAAAATAATCATACCACACTACAATTCCATTATTCTTCACCGCTCATTTCCTTTGTATGGTCTTAACATCACTTGCTTCCAAAAGAAAAAGAAAGAAGCCTAGTGGAACAGGACCAAAATCACTTGTAGAGAACATGGATACCTTAAAATCAACAAGAAAAACCAGAAAGACATTCAGGTTGAAAAGAAGCATCACAGAAATGCAATTCCAAAGTTCCAATAATACTAAGGAAAAGCAGTGGAGATTGGATACTGAACTAAGCTACCTAGAAAGAGGTAATAAATTACATATCTACTTACAAAAAATTGGCTTGGTCGAATTACAGAAGCACTGACTAATGAAATTTCCAGTTTGAAAATATGGAAAATAAGTTGCAACTTGCAACCCATCTTAATTTCAAAAAAATCAACTGAATGGGTGAAAAACACTTAACAGTGTAGCTCAGGAGTGACCATATGAGAATAATATAATCTTCCCACTTTCAGTTACTAAAAACTGGTGCTAAAAAACGGTAATTCCCATACAGATATCCAGCAAAAGAAACCGACAACCAATATTCTTTCCAGATCCTTTTACCTTTGAGTTATTCATTCAATTACCAATCTTCTTATCAATCCAAAGGTTATTACATTATCAACTAGAACATGCTAAAGCGTACAATATACGTTAATTAGCAATAAATATATAACCAGCAAGAATAATACAAAGCTTTTAGCCTCTTTTAGGAAGCATAGATTCAAAATGAACAAGGAGAACCCAGCATCAAATTCATTTAGAGGACAAAAACCCAACATAAAGAGACTGAATATACAGAAGTCCATTGCTTAGCTAGAAAAGTTCCTACGCGAAGAGACAAAACATTTGTTTTATACATTCCCCCAATTTATCAACATTCAAGAAAAGCATCGTTATTCAATTAAATTTACCAAATTTGCAGTAATTCCTGAAATTGAAAGGCAAAGCAAAGAAGTGAAGAACTGTATTTGACTCACCATTCGCAGATACAACGATCAATCAAAGCAGCATTTTCTTGAGTTCTCCCGGCAAACAAACAAGAAAATTACTTAGCCCTAACTGCAATCGAAAAAGAAAGCAGTTAACAATTGACTAACTTAAACAAGCGAGAAGGAAAACAAGGTGCAATACTGAAAGAAAACCCTAGAATGTTGATCACACTGAAGGGAAATAAGCCCTAACGGTACTAAAAACCGCTAGAAAATGAAAATAAAAATAAAAACAATATAAATATTGCAGAAAACGAGGGAGATAATGTAATTTTTTTAAAATGAAAAAAGAGAAAAAGGCTCAAACCTATCGTCGAAATTCCCCACTAAAATCAGGGGTTTTCAATTATGAGAAATGGAATTAATAATGGAGAAATCGATTAAAAGAATAGTGACCGGATGAAAAGAAAACGAAAACCAAATGTTTGCTTAAGGCGGTTGGCAAAAAGAAAATTTCCTTTTTCTTTTAAAGCTAAAATGAAAATGTGACGACAAGTTTTTTTTTTTTCCTTCTAATTCCTATACGAAGGAACAACTGGATCCCCTTTGTTGATGATCCACGTGGCCTTATCAATGGAAGTAGCGGCTGAGATGTCATATCCAAGTGAGGCTGTGACGGAGGGCATTTGTAACAGGCCATCGTTTGAGAGGATGGAGTTGAAAACTGGGATGAAAGAGGGTTGCTTTGTAACTAAGGATCTGACGTGGCTGAGGAAAATACAAAAATAGGAGGTGATTGCCACGTCAGCAATTGAATTGTAGTTCGTTGACTTAAATGTTAGACGTATTAACTACGACGACTGCTTGTTGGCAGACTCACTTTTCGAAAAAAATTATCAGATGGGTCTGGTTTACCACGTTTGGTCTCATCTAATAATAATTTTCTATCTCATTATTTTTTTAAGGTGAATCTTCGCCTCTTTCCTACATATTATTAAATGAATGAGTATCATTAAATAAAACTATGAATGACATAATGAGCCGAGACCATATAATAATTTCTCCCCTTTTCAGGTTTATTGTGCCCAGTCAATTCCTTAATCAGCTTAGCCAACCCCGTAACGAAGAAATCTATGAACACATCATTGTAATGTTATTATTATCATTTTTCCATTTAATTTTACCTGAATTGATACTTACTTAAATCATGACACGGATTTAATTTGTTCTTAAAGTAAACTTAAATCAATATCGTTCTCTGTATTTTCAAAATTAATTAATTATATTAATTTTGCTTTTAAAATAATTTAATTTTATCAATTTTGCTCGTGAATTAAACTTAAATTATTAAAATTAAATGATTCTAAAGACATGTAATTAAATGACTTCAATGGTAAAATTGATATAATTAAAAAAGAGAGACAAAATTATTAATTTAAATTTATTTCAAGAATAAACTTATCCTTTAAGCCTTAATTTAATGAATTTAATTTTTGTCGATGAAGTGTTGATTGAATGATAACATTGTGTTTTGAAATCTCAATGTTTCAAGTTTAAATATTATCGTGCCTAAATATTATGTGTGACTATTTAATATATATTTATTTTAATTTAAATTGTATAACATATTTTATTTTGATTATTAACCTATTTGTATTTTATAATGATTAATTATTGTGATAATTATTTAAATATGTATTAGTTATATATATAATTGCGATCACAATAATAATATTTTTTAAGATTAATTTTGAGTTTTTTCGGGTAGAAAAACCCTAGATTAAGCAACTTACCGTTACATATCGATAACGAGTAACGACACACACCACTATACTTTATAATAAAAAAATTATATCAATTTAGTTTTAAATCAAATTAATTTAACTAATTTAACACTACATAATTAAGAATCATATCAATTTAGCCCACAAACATATTATTGTTGTCGTTGTCGTCGCTTATCCAAGATCGGTAAACTTGTAAATCATCTGCTCTGTCATGATAAAACCCAGATCCAATTGCTGGGGTTCTGACACCATATACATCTCTCTCTTTTTATTCTCAGATTAACAATAAAATTTGATATTTGAGAAAAAAAAAGGAATGAACTTTTAAGCAGAGAAATGGGAGGCCATGGTTGTATTTAATCAGGGTTAAGGAAGCTAACAGTGTAATAAAGGTCGTGGGAAAATCGGCGACAAGGCATGAGATTCTTCAAACAAAGCGGAGGAAAGGGGACAGTCGTGGGGTTGTGGGTTTCTTATTATTTCCCCCTTTTTTCACTATTTTGTTTTTTTCCTAACTAATACATCTAGGTATATAAAATCAAAATTTACCCCATTATTTTCTATTAAAAAAATGACCCCATTATTTTCTTCATCAGCAAACAAAACTTTATTCTTTTGACTCAACAATTTTTAAATGTTAAAAAATGAGAAATTAGCAATCGAAAAATTAAATTTGGCCAATTGAAAGAGAAGAGAAAGAGGGGACGAACGTTGACTTCGGATCAAAGTTTCATTGGTGAAATTGTCGGCGGCAACAAGGCAGCTCAGTGGGTTTATAATTTCCAGTTTCTAAAAATATAATAAAATAAATGTGGCTAACTATATATCGAATTTTAAAAAATTTTAATATTTATTTATAAATTATTAAAAAAATTAATAATATGTAGGGGAGTGTTAGTATTTTTTAACTCATGCCTTTGGATATATTTTTTTCAAGCTCTGACACGTTTAAAAATTTAAATAAATATTAAATATAAACATGTATTGGGGCTTTAGAAAGGTAAGAACCAGTTGAGCCCAGAATGAGTCCGCTGAGGCCCACCAATAAACAGTCTATAACAGACCAGAACTTACCTGTAACCGACACCGTTTAGCAAACTCTTTCCACTTGCGTCGCGTTTTCCTTTCCCATCGTTCTATATCTCGAGACATTGCTTTAACAGCACAATTGTTTAGAGCATACGAAAAAAAAAAGAGCCTTAACCTTTAAATTCTTCATAAATTCAGGGATGGATTTATTAGTTTCAGGTTGGAATTTAAAACAGTTTTCAATTCTAGTATCACCTTCGCCTCCGCTTGTACCACCAGCATCATCACCATTTCCCGCCACCATTACTTGTGGCTGTAGCTTTTACAAGTCTCGAGGCTCAGCACACAAGGTTTCGTACTCGTTCCGGACATATCCTTTGGCTAGAATCTCAAACAAGTCTTCTCTTCCGTTAGTATTTCACTCCAGGAAGAAAAACACCAAGTCCGAGCCGCCTTTGGAACCAGCCCTGGTTGAAGAAGTTTCAATTGACGAGGAAGACGAGCAGCTTCTTTTTGATGACTTCGAAGATGGTAATTTTATGAATACTAAATACCAATTTGCTCTAATTGTGTATGATTGTGAATGTGTGGGTTTTAAGCTTCAGTGTTTCTGCTCTATTTGATTGCTAATTGAAGCTAAATGAAAGTTGAGAATTTCCATAACAAAAAATGTCATTTTTCAAGAATTATGGCATGAGATGGGGGCAAAGTTCATTTATCTTTTGTTACTTTGAATTCTCGTACTGAGTTATATGGGCTAATAATATGTATTAGTAGTAGTTTAAGAATTGAAACTAAGTTACAAAGCTAGTTTTTTAGTTATAGTAGGAGACTAGGAGTAAGTTGAGAGCTGGCTCAACTCGGGCAATACTCGTAAGTTCGTAACTAGTAGAGTGGAGCGTGAGCTGGATTAGCTCAAGTGATTCCTCGAATCGAGTGCAAGCATCTTAGCACCCTGCCCTGCTTGACGAAGCTGCTCGAACTTATTGAACCCTTTTTTCCCTCAAACTTTGAAAGCTACTTAAAATGATTTATAGAAATTTCAATCATAAGTATAATAATTCGACACTCAAGTAACTTTATTATTTCCTCACTCAAGCTCGAGATTGAAAAGAAAAACTCAATCAAGCATGATGAAACTGGATTGTCATGTCGAGTTTATAGTCAAGCTGGAGATGGGGGCATGAGGCTTTATCATTGAGTTTAACTTGATTAAGCTTTGTTATACCCCTGGTTATGCTAGTCGCTAAAAGGTTCAAACAAATAATGTTTACCTTTTTCATTCTTTACAATTTCCGTAGAGTTCTTATATGTTGAATGAATCTCTGAGGTTAAATGAATTTTCTTGACTGCATAGATGAATCAATGATGGACGATGATGATGACTTTTTTGAAGAGGAGTATGCGGAAAATGATACTGAACTCTATGTAAGTTCTACTACAAGAGTTATTTGCAACATTTCCTGTGTTTGTTGGTCAATTTGCACAATTTGGTAAAACTTGGGTGTATATTTTTGAAGGTTGGAGATGGAGCTGGAGGAGGAGGAATTTCTCTTGCTGGAACATGGTGGGATAAAGAAGCATTATTATTAGCTGAGGATGTTTGTCAATCCTTTGGAGGTGATTTGGGTATATATGCCTTCAAAACATTGTCAAATTCCTCCATTCAAGTCCGCGTCGAAAGGCTCACAAATAAGTAAGCATTTTTCTTTTTCAAGAAAGGGAAATGCTGGTAAATATGCTTTCTTAATTAATAATGTAATGATATTTTCTCAAGTAACCTGTATGCTATTACACCTGATTTTATATTGCTTTGTTTGCATGTATCAGCTAATGAATCATAATAGGTTTGATATTGAATGATACGCATGAATGAATTTAATAGGATATTCTTGAATGTTTCCCATTTTTAATACTTGGCATCTTATTGAAAGTGAAAGCTATAATTTAAACTAATGCAAATTTCTTATCGTAAGACTTGGGGTTGAACAAGCAATTGAGCTTCAACCAATTAAATTTCCATATTAATGGTACTTTTAGTTGTAAAAGCAATATTTACTTCTAATATGGCCTCCTTTATGGTGATCCTAAAAGTTTAACTAGCAGCATATAGTGAAAGTGCCTTTTGAATGATTTTAAACGGATAGCTTTTCATTGGGTCGTCTCCTTCCTTTAGACATGCAATATGTCGTGTTAGCATGTGAAATCAAAGAATTTGTGATCAATTGTTGTTTATCAATATGGCTTCCAAGTCTTTTCTGGACACCGAGTCTCCCTTTCCGTTCAAAAACATGTTAATTGTAAAGTCACCATTATCGTGATTTATTTTGGTTTTTTATGGTTTAATTGTTCTCAGTCGGCTCTTTTTTAATTTCCTTCTCATTATAAACTATCCGCTGAATGCCTCTGGACTCTAATTTATAATGATCGGACAGATCTGGTTCCCCTAGCATGGAAGATATTGAAGCCTTTTCTGTAGGCTACAGAGCAAAATTGGATGAAGCTGAACTTGCAAGATCAGTAACAGAGAATATAACCTTGGAGGTGGTGATATTTCCGAAACATTATCTTTCTGTTTTCTGTTATTTCTTTAGTGATTGTAGTAAAAGAAAAAGTTCCTTTCTGAGCAGGCAAACCTATTTTATGGTACAATATAATGACGGCTTACTTAGCCTTAGGTTAAGTACATTAGATTGCAGACATCAAGTGCCATGTTTTTTAGGATCAAAAGTTAGTACGTCTTCCACAACCTTTAGTGATTAATTCCATAAAGATGAAACTCATATTCGGTTACACATCATACTAAAATTATTTTAGCTGTTAGATCTAAAAGTCTTTTATTTTCAGGTTTCATCTCCTGGTGTTGAAAGAGTAGTTCGGATACCAGAAGATCTAGACCGGTTCAAGGACCGCTCTCTGTATGTGAAATATGTGACGGAGATAGCTGACAGCGGTAAACTGTCAGAAGCTGATGGTGTTTTCAGGCTTGTCTCTTTTGACATGGAAACAAAATGTTGCACCTGGGGTTTGGCTGATGTGAGAATAAATAGAGAAAAAGCAGGGAAAGGAAGACCACTTAGCAAAAAGCAGAGGGAATGGCGTTTGGAAACTACCTTTGATTCTTTACGCTTAGTTCGATTGTACTCTGAAGCATGAATGTTGTCTTTTCTTTTCTCCCCTTTCTCCTCCCACAACATGCATAGTGAATCAGCTATTTGGTGCTTTTATTAACATTATCATTCAGCATTTGAAATTTACTCCCTTCTTTACTTTCTGATTCCAGAAGTGGAGATTGTTATACTACCGAGACGATAATGACGAGACAAGTAAATAAGTGCAAACGCAAAAAAGAAAAATAACACAGAATTTACGTGAAAAACTCAAAAGGGAAAAATTACGGACAGAGGATGGAACTTTCACTATGATGGAAAAAGAGATTACAATTGATTTATGATGTTCTGTCTAAACCCCTAATCCCTAGTATTTATTTATAGGGATAGATTCTTTATTTATAGAGGAAACTTGCATAGAAACAAATTTTATTCAAACTGAGTTTTCTACCTTTAATTAATATAAAGTAAACAAGATCTACTAAAAGTATGATTCTTACTTTAAACCAAATCCCAAAAGAATTTAGGCCACAATTCTAATAATCTCCACCTTGAGACAAATTTCTGTCGAATAATATCTCCACCTCTTTCACGAAACCCCTTCAAGTGGTAGTCTTCAGCAATGAACACCGAACAAATCCAAGCCTTGCCCAAGCTTAGATGTACAAGGTAGTTTAGTCTTCACGTTGGTAAGATCAACATTAGTGCCAACTTTGCTCACAACTATATCACCACGAGCAATAACACGACCCCGATCATCAATGGCACTACTACCTTTCTCATTATTTATCTTTGAAGCAAATCGAACTCTCTTAAGCTTATCAATTCCGTTATACCCACGGAATTCAACTTTATTCTTTTTTTCAAATTCGTTATGCCCACGAAATCGAACTCTTTTCTGCCTACTAGAACCGTTATGCCCACGGTTGTTATGTTCAACATAAAATCCTCTTTCACTTGATTAGTCAAGATGCCTTCACTAGTAACATCGTCATTTGACACACATGAGGAAACAATGGATGCATCACCTAAAATAGTTGAACCTTGTAGAACATAAAAATTGGCAGCTCTTTTATACCATTTCATCACAATGAGAGCGCCCTTGCAAATTTTCATAGCTCCACTTTCATTGGAGTATCTGTACCCTTTTGAATTCAGAGTACTTACTTCTTAAATCTGGAACATGCCTCACATTACCAAGTGTTCGAACAATCCCATCGAACATCTTAATCTTGATTGTGCCAATACTTGCAAATTTACAATAGATTATTTTTCAACAAGACAACACCTGTAGACACAGGTTTATAAGTCGCAAACCAATCTGATTTAGACTCACATGAAAACTACTACCAGAGTCAAGAATCCACTCCTCACTCGCTATCAAGTCTTTGCCGGAAGCAACTAAAAGCTCACCATCATTATACTCCACTGTAATATCAGCTTCATCTTTACTGGAATTCTGATTCTCAGAGTCCCTCTTTATCTTATTCTATAATCTATAACACTAAGATTTAATATGACATTTCTTTTTGCAGAAATATCATGTTTTACCTCAATTTAACAACTTGGACTTGCCTCTATTTTGAATGCCGGAATTACGATCACCTTTTCTTCTGCGCTCTGAACTAGTCGATCCATGCACCATGAGACCCTCTGCTTGGAACTCAAAGCCAGTAAGATGTTGCATCTTGTCATGTGAATTCAAATTATCATATACATCTTCAAGAGTAATGGTATCACGACTGTGTAGGAGAGTGCTTTTAACAGACGAATGTGAAACGGGCAATGAGCAAAGTAAAATCAAACATAAGTCTTCCTAATTGTACTTTACCTCCATCGTTTCTAAATCTGAGACGATCTCCTTGAAATCAGTTAGGTGGTCGTCAAGACACGAACCTTCTGCTAACTTGTGAAAGTATAGGCGTTGCTTCATGAGCAACTTGCTGGTCAAAGTTTTCTTCATGCAAATTTGTTTTAATTTTGCCCATAAGTCGACAGCTGTCTTTTCTTTGTGAACATCCTGCAAAATACTGTTTGATAAGTGCAAACGGATCTGGGAAGCAGTTTTCCTATCCTTGCGACGCTTCTCTGTATCCGACCATTCTTTCGGCATATTATCAAAACCCATATAATGCATCATCTAATCCATCTGAGCAAGAGCATCTCGAACCTTCACCTGCCATAGCGAAAACCTGACGTTGCGATCCAGCAGCGAAATTTCATACTTCACCGTCGTCATCCTGAGTAACCTGAAAAGCTCTGATGCCAATTTGTTATACTACCGAGATGATAATGACGAGACAAGTAAATAAGTGCAAACGCAGAAAAGAAAAATAACACCAAGAATTTACATGGAAAACCCAAAAGAGAAAAACTACAGGCAAATGATGAGAACTTTCACTATGCTGGAGAAAGAGATTACAACTGATTTATGATGTTATGTCTAAATCCTAAACTCTAGTATCTATTTATAGGGATAGATTCCTTGTTTAAAGAGGAAACTTGCATAGAAACAAATTATACTCAAACTGAGTTTTCTACCTTTAATTAATATAAGTAAACAAGATCTACTAAAAGTATGATTCTTACTTTAAACCAAATCCTAAAAGAATTTGGATTACCATTCTAACAGAGGTCTTGATGATTTAGACATTGCCAAATGGTAAGCATAAATTTTTATCTTAATTTCATGATCCCTTCTTTACTTTCTCTGGAGACCCTTGATCTTTCTCATACGTTTTGGTGGTTTGATGTCTATTTCATTCCTGTTAGTGCATTTTCTAGTGTTAGTAAATCTATCCGATTCCGACCTGAAATGACCCTGGCTTAAAACCAACTCGATATGATACTTTATGAATACGATCAAGTTTGCTTTCAATCATTTCTTCTTTTGTCATATATGTATGATGTTGGTTAAACCATTTTTTTGCAACAAAAGTAAAACTTCTAGTTCCATCTTTCAATCATTCTTTGAGTTGGAACTTATATACAATAATTTGTTCTTAGTTTACACTTTTGAGATAATTAATCACCTATTTTGGATTCCACCCTTCCTTTTCTATCTTTTTACTATTCTTTCTTCCTTTGCATTTTTGCATCCCGGAGTCTTATGTACGTCATTTACTATCCTTGATTTAAGTGCATATAAAATAAGTACACAAAGTATCTATTTTTTTATTTAGGTGCCTAAACTCTTTTTGGATACAATAGATGTCTAAAATTTTTATTTTGGTCTAAATATGTGTCTAATTTTTTTTTGTCAAACTAGGTGCCTAAAGTTTTAATTATTGTCTAAATAGATGCCTAACTCTTTTGTGAATTTAGGTTTTTTGACCACATGTGGATGCTTGGTTTTTTAAGTTAGACACCTATTTTAACCAAAATAAAAATTTTAGACACCTATTGTATCCAATAAAATTATAATACGATAAAAATATCAGATTGAAGGCTGCTGCTATTATCCAACTTAAACTCGTTTATCGTCACACATTTAGAAATATCCTTTGAAAGGAGGTTGAAAGGAAGCAGGACCAGAGACGTTAGAAATGATGACGTTTTTGTTGTTTTGGTCTCATTCATTTCCAGGACAAAACATGAATAGCAAGGGCCAGGCCATGGTGCAAAGTGTACCCACGCCTAATGATGCAAAAAGAAGCTTGGGAAAAAAAAGGGCGGGTGGCCAGTTGCTTTTTTAATTTTTTTTTGACTTTGCTTGTAATACCAGGAAGCCCATGCATTATCTGCAACAAGGAGGAGAAAAAGTGGCATTTGGCCTTGACGATGATCAAAAAGCTTCTTTTGCTGTTTCAGTTTTGGATGTTTGCATTTGTGAGTAAAGACAATAGGAATCGAAGAAGCAGAAATGGATTTAGAGGGTGTGAATATGAAGAATATGTTAGAATTAAACCATAACTAAATATGAAATCTAAACCCAGGATCTATCATGTCAAATCATCAAGAATAATAAATCGAATGAACTGAATTGCGGAAGCGTGCACAGATAATCGATAGATCAAAAACCTTGAATCTTGATGTTGAAATCCAAATCTTTGGTATTGATCTTCCAAGAAGATAGGTTTTCTCTTGACGTAAAACTCTCTCTGACATTTGGGAGGAGAAAAAAAGTTAACCTATTTCTTGGGGACCACTACTACCTTTTATATAGTTGATTATTAAATCAATTATTAAATATTTATAAGTCTGCCCCTCATTGAATTATAAATATATCTTACGGTATCTACACTTTTATTTCCATGACATTTTAATACCCATGACACGCCTAACATAATTGGTCACTTAATTTTGTGTCATACTTTAAAATAGCAATATACATTATACATATGTGCCCACTATTACGGTTTAAATCCAACAATCTCCCACTTGGGCAACATATGTTTCCCGACAAATGTATAACCTTATGAGCTCAAAAATTTGCTATTATATAATTGGTATTCTCAGAATAATCTCGTCCATCAACTATATCCATATAGGATCAAAGCACCTTTGTCGTATCAATCATGACAAGACCCATCAATGGTCACGTATACAAATATAGTCAAATGACATAGATCAATCATGGATGCGTAGCATGGAAAATTACATGAAATGTGAACCAAACATGTCTATTTCCAACTGGTCCTCCTAAACCTTAGCGAGATCAAACTTTACTCAATTCAGAGTGTGCAAAACCAAAAGAACTTTATTTCTGCAAAAATAATCTTAAAATATCCTTAAATTGAAGTAATCAAATTGTGTCTAAAACGAATGAGCATTTTTTCAAAATTACAAACTCCCACTAAAATGAATATCCTTAAATAACATTACACCCACATGAGTAGTGTGCTCATGAAAGACCTAGGTGTCAGTTTCTTAATAAGCGCAATAATTATGGAGTTTGTATCAAATGCTCTATAGACACACAACCACTCTGAATTTTCTTTAACAACTAGGAACTTAATATTTATGTGCTTCAAATTTAAAGTGTTCCTATTGTTTATAGAATAAATGAATGCATATTTATTGTCACAAAATAACCGAAGTGATCTTTCTATTCAATCTATAATTAGCAGCCCATGTGACAAAATTCTTTTGCATCAATATTCTAATAGAATCAAGTCTGTAAACTTGATGATCTCTAACTTACCGAAACTCCGATATGTAAGCATGTATATTTTTTTTTTTCTCTAAACATATCTCATAACCCTATTGGCTGCTATCTAATGGTTCAAACTAGAATTGCTTAAATATCTGTCTAACATTCTAACAATGTATGCAATATCCGAACGCATACATACTTGAGCATAAATTAAATTCTCAATAGATTATGCACTTGGAATCTTTTGTATTTTTTTTTTAATTTCAAGGTTACTTTTAGGGCATTGAGTAAGACTAAATTTGTCTTCTTTAGTAATAAGAGTATCACTTGGTTTACTCCCACTGAACTGTAGTATATAGAATTGTGAACCAAATTTATCTCAAAACCAAATGAGATAAACAATATAAAATTTATAATTTCGTTAATGAGAGTCCAACTTAAGCTCATAGATGAATTTCTTTAATTTACATATCATTGATTTTGTATCATTAGACACAAATCTATGATTGTACCATAGAATTTGTTTCTTCAATGCCACCATTGAAAAACACAAGCGTAACATCCATCTTATGTAGCTCAAGATTAAAATAAGCAATAAGCGTCATGATTATCTTAAAAGATTCTTTCAATAAAACTTGAGAGAAAGTCTCCACAAAATCAATGTCTTCTTTTAGAGTATATCCTTTAGATACAAGACATGCCTTATACTTGTCCACATTATCATTTGCATCCCTCTTGGTTTTAAATATCCATTTACAACCAATTGATTTACACCTTCACATAATGAGACAAGTTCCTAAACTTTATTGTCTTGCATAAAATTATACTCTTTTTGAATGACATCAATCCACTTTTGAGAGTCAGAACTTTTATGATTTGATAAAAAATGATTGAATCATTTTCTATCATTCCATTATTATCCTTATTTTCTTGAATAAATACAAAGTAATAATCTAGAATAGTATTCCTCCTTCCTCTCGTGGATATCTTTAATGACACTTATTTTTTTAAGGTTGTTGAGTTTGTTCTTCTGAAACAATTACCTTATCTTGAATGAGAGTTGTTCAACATTGTTTTGCTGAGGTGCTTGATTCACTTCTTGATTAATGATAGGTGTAAAAACCTAAACATCATTAAAAGTGATAGTATGAATTAAATTATAATTCAAGTTCCCCTCAATAGCAATGTATCTAACCTTATTTCTCCCTCCAAACTCAACATCCTAAAAATGTTATAAACCTTTCCTTAAAATAATCCTTATTGTGGGATCATAAAATTTACAGCCCATGGATCACTCAAAATAACCGAAGTAGTTGCTCACTTTTGAAGTTTAATTTCTTCACATGTGTCCTAACTTATACAAAATAATCAATACTTTGTAACTTATTGTTGTTTCTTTTGATTAGGACCTTTAGCAACTTTATTCTAATATATATTTTTTATTGCCCTTATTCTTAGAGACACTAACTAAATGAGCACTAACCGAATGAGTACTTTTACACTTATAATGCTTCAACTTTTCTTCCTCTTTAACACAATTAGAAATAAGCTCATTTAAAGTCTATTTCTCCTTTTTGACAGTTGTAACTAATTTTGAATTGGTTAAATTGTATAGGAAGCGATATCAAAATCATAAGAACAAACAATTGTTAGAAAGTTTGATCTTATGTGCCTTAAATTTTGAAGCAATATTAAACATTTTTCATAATGTACTTCCTCACATTTCCTTGACCCTTATACTTCATAGACATCAAAGAAGGCATAAGTGATGTCATCTTAACCTTAATGTTTTGGGTAAACCATTTCTTAATTTCGTCAGTAATCTCTTTAGATTTGTGCTCCTAAAGACTTATAGAATGTTGTTCTTTATGATCATTAGACTCGTGCGATTTTAACAATCTCACCTCTCAAAATTCCTTTTATGGGTGCTTACTGCATGTGAGAGGTGCAAGTTATTCTTCCCTTAGTGCAAAGTCTGTGTTCATACAACCAAATACTATATGTAAGTGTCTTTTCTATTCCTTGAAACTGGTTTTATTAAACATGAGTGTAGAATGTATTTAATGATATTGTGACAAAAAAGATAAATTACCTAAATATAGAACAAAAATAAATAAATAAAATAAAAACAAGCTCACATAAATATTCATAAGTAAACAAATAAATTCAAAATAATGGCTAGTTCCCCAAGATACCAAGCACAACATTAATATCAAGTCTTTGGACAAGAATATTAATCAGAAGCGGTACTCTTTGTTGTAGCAATCAAACATTGACAATAAACTATGTCAAACAATAGATTAATCTTTGGACTAACGTATTGCTTACATAAAATACCTTATAATTGTCACACATTTATCGCCACAATTGTCGTTGTAATTCTGCAAATATTAACTTTCCTTTGGGCCAATTAATAAACGCATGAATTACAAAAACCCATAATTATCTTAATATTTTAAATAAACTAATCTACACAAAAACGGTCACTTTGGTGACATTATGTTTCAATTAATCCATTAAAATATTAGACACCAAAACCAAAATATGAATTTAATTGTTTCAAAATATTTGTCTTAATTTTATCTTTCAATCAAATTAAAAGATAACCAAAATAATAATAAATTTGAATAAAGCTAAACCTCATATCAAGATATCGGACACTCCATTAATATTTCATCTTTGGACAAAACATTAACTTGTAAGTGATATCTTTGTACAAGAATCAAGCATTGATAATAAGAACATGTCAAACAAAAATCTTCCTTTGGGCCGATTTATTGCTCACATATAAAACTGAATAATTATCACATGTTTATTACCACATTTGCACATGTAATAATGTTAATTATTAACCTTCCTTTGGGCCAATTAATACTAACATAATCCGACTTACATGCACAAAACCTTCTATATATTAAAATAAAATAATTTCCACAATAGAGATCACTTTGGTGACTTAATGTTTCAATTAGTTTATCTTAAAATATATAACATAAAGTACCGATATCCAAATTTAAAATTATGTAACAGTCAAAACTGAAATTTCTGATAACACTTTAGTTTCCAAAATAACCCAACATAAGATTGTCTGAATAGGGCTATCAGAAATCGAAAAACCAAAATCTTTGACTGTTACTCAAAAAATTCCTTAAACATGCATTTACCAAAATTAAAGTCGGATTCAAAATAATCAATCTTTAACTAAAAGTCAAAAAACAGAAATATTATGTAAATGAATAATTCATATATTGATCGCATGAAACTTTAATGTGCATAATAATCTAGCGATCAAAAGAAATGAATTATTGATCAAACTGAATCGAATATGAATTCCATAAGATTAATGACATGCTTTCCATAACCAAAACCAAATGTATATTCCGTAGATAACATTAATGGCATAATTAAGCATAGTGTGAAATAAATTTAAGCCAAAGGTTCTGTTCAAAACTAAACAAGATTTAATAAATTCAACCGTAATTTATTAGACTAATCTGAATATAAAGCTTTGAGAGCTAACATGATTATAAAGTTTTCAAGTCACGGTAAATTTACCACGACAAAGCCGAAGTCAAACTTTTTTTTTTAATAACTAACGATCAAAACTAAAATTTTGATCAAACCGAATTGAATATATATTTTAACTCAAATATATATGTCATAACTTGAATTATTATATGCAATTACTAAAGAATAAAAAACAATACAAAAATTAAATGATAAATCAATATTTCCACATTCAAAACTATACTGTTGCTAGTGAATTCTAACCAATTATAAGGCGCAAATTTCCATTGGTATTAAACCCAAAATTCAACAGTAGCAACATAAGGGTTATCGAACATGAAAAACTAAAATAAATTTAATATACTAACAATTTAACAAGAAATAAGCTGGATGTTCTGTCCAACGAAACTATAAATTTTGTTTTTTTTTAAGGTGAAAAAATATGCTCATGATTATACCTTAAAACAAACAAACGAATCGATTGCAATTATACAATCGATCACTGTTTTTATAAAACCAAATAATTACAATGAAACTAAAATTCCTTATATCTGTGGCTCATAATCAGTACAGCAATTCATTGTCGCATAAAAAAATGAGCATGAAAACCACTACTCAACTATCGAAATTAAACAATAATCAAGAATAAGGATTAACGATATTTTAGAACTTTTAATCGTACAAAATCCATCCGAATAATAAACCCTGAATATGATTTCATAAAAAATCATAATCCAAATACCATATCGAAACTGAAACCTTTTAAAAAAAATTCAGAACGAATCAATCTAAAAAATAAACCAGTTGGTTCTCAATGATTCAACATGACGAGGCACTGATGCCACTTGGTAGAATTAAACCATAACTAAATATGAAATCTAAACCCAGGATCTATCATGTCAAATCATCAAGAATAATAAATCGAATGAACTGAATTGCGGAAGCGTACCTGAATTAATCGATAGACTGAAAACCTTGAATCTTGATGTTGAAATCCAAATCTTTGGTATTGATCTTCCAAGAAGATATGTTTTCTCTTGACGTAAAACTCTCTGACTGGGAAGGAGAGAAAAACAAGTTAACCTATTTCTTGGGGACCACTACCTCTTTATATAGTTGATTATTAAATCAACTATTAAATATTTATAAGTCTGCCCCTCATTGAATTATAAATATATCTTACGGTATCTACACTTTTATTTCCATGACATTTTAATACCCATGACACGCCTAACATAATTGGTCACTTAATTTTGTGTCATACTTTAAAATAGCAATATACATTATACATATGTGCCCACTATTACGGATTTAAATCCAACAGAATAAAGGGACGGAAAACAGATAAATGATCGAGGGAGAATCTAGAGGAACAAATTTTAATTTTCTTTTCCTGATTGCCCCGCTCTTTACCATCTTAACATAAAAATGACCGTTCCCAAGGTTATATGACCCCCGATAACTGTAAAATAACATTTCTACTCGGATAATTGAATCCGTTAAATATTACAATATCTATACTATCTAGACCCTATTACACTCATAAATAAAAAAATTAAGTGGCTTAATCTCACATCATTTTATATTATTAACGACGATGTCAGACTAAATATATTCAATCGGCAATTGATCTCACCATTCTAAAGGGGTTGTTCGTGTAAGTTTGGAATACCAGTCAAATTTTAATACCTATTTGGATGGAATTTAGATAATCTTCAAATTGAGATATTTTCTTATAAACAACCGGTTATCTTTTAGTTTTTTAACGTATCTTGAAACATGCCAATTCAACATTAGTAATTCAAGCTATGATTCTTTTACTGAAACACGCATAAAAAATTATACGAATTAAATAAGGAATTTTGGCTTTAACGAAATTTAAATATTTCGTTTATAATTAAGTAATACCACGACTCCTTAGTAGTATATGTTAGAATGCATTTATATTAAACCACGAAAGGTTATTTCAACTCATTTGTAATTAAATAAGATTGCGACCTTACTTAAGGTTAGGATACATTTATATTAAAATCTTAAAGTAATAAAAATCTAAACTATATCATTTTTCTTTAGGTAATTATACAATGTATTGTCTGGTCAAAGAAAATTATATTATGTATTAATAGTTTTTTTTTTAACTTAAACCATAAACTATAAATTAGGAAGTTACTACAATTTATTGGTCAACATTCAGCAGCGTTATAATATCCAATTCAAAACTCTTTCGCGCGTGATATTTAAACAGTTGGCACAACGGCGCGTGTGATTGATTTGAAAAGCCTGTAGAGCAAAATATATAAATAAATACAAAAGTAACATATGAGGACGGCTACTTTCTTTTCCCTTTTGTCGTGACTTTCTATGGTAAAAGGATTAGCCTAAGTTTTCTAAGAAAACAAATACGAAGCTCCTCAGAAAGATTCCGTTCAAATTCTACTCAATCATTGGTCCGTGCTTTACACTCTCCACAACTGCAAATGGAGGCAGAATTTAACGCGACTTGCATTGCATGGAGCAGCCAAAAGTTCAGCCGAAATAGATACTTTTTTGACTGCAAAATTTCTCAGACTTTTATTTTATTTTTTTATGAGAATCTTTTTATCCACTCTTGAGTTTAGAAGATGCCAGGTCCCATCTTTTATCTATACATTAATTTAAATTATTTTTATAATATAAAAATATTTGATTGAATATAATGCAGTGATACTAATTTCATTAATTAATTTATTAATTCATGAGTTTTCAATGAGTTTCCATACGTGTAGTGCTCGTAATATACTCTAGTTGTCCGGATTTGAATACTGCATAATTTATTTAGAACAATCCTCTTAAATTTTTAATCCAATTTACTTTTAATCATAATGTTAATAATAAAAAATTTAAATATTATTTAAAAATTTAACGTCTCATTTCATTAAATCAACAAATTATAATAAGTTATTTTTTTTGTTTATCTGTTACTACAGCTAAAAATAGTCCTACACTAAAAACTACTTTTTTTCAAAAAAAAGAAGATTTTGTGAGTATAATGAATAATAATTTCATGTGCAATATGCGTGACTAAACTGGTGTAACAAATCAAATAAAATAATTCAATTTGTGAAATTAATAAAAAAAATTAAATAATAAAGTAAAATTAAGTATGTTTTGATATTTTAAGTCATCTTCCCACGCATATATCATACATGTACATATTTAAAAAAAATCTGAAAACCAATATCAAATATAAAATGCTTATTTTAAGTAATTGACCCGTATTTTTGTTTTAATAGTTTTTATATTTAGTTTTATTAGAATAAAAGATGAAAAAATTATTATTTATAATATAATCTTAAAAATTATTCATTAGAAAATAATTGTTTTTAAAAGTAAACTTTATTTATAAAAGGATTATTAGCTTTTGCATATTTTTCCCTTACAGTAAACACAGACAGGCAATAACTGTATCTCTGAAGCATCTTCCTCAATTAAAATCTCTTTATAGCAAGTTCCTATAACGAGCACAATTCAGATCTCTTTTCATTTACTAAACGCTAAAAGCATTAGTAATAATCATATCATAAGCTACCTTTTTGTTAAAGCAAACCCAGAATTCACGTGCTACTTGTAAGTATATGCAACAGAATTATATGTATATATATAGGATAAAGATATTGCTTATGTTTATCATTATCCTCACTGTCAATGTATTTTCTGTTTCCTTTTCCTCTCTTTATCCATTATTTTACTTCTTTTTTGGGTCTGTTTTTGTGTGTTTCCTGGCTATATATACTATTCTGATGTGTAATTCATTTGTGTGAAGAAAAAAAGGGTACTTTGAGATGGGTAGGTGGAACGAGTGTGGTGGGGTTCTGTTGAGTATTGCACTGGTGGTGGTGGTGGTGGTGGTGGTGGTGGGGGTGAAAGGGTATCCGGCGGAGGATCTGGTTGTGAAATTGCCGGGTCAGTCGCCGGTTGGGTTTAAGCAGTATGCTGGGTATGTTGATGTGGATGTAAATGCTGGGAGGAGCTTGTTTTATTACTTCGTTGAAGCTGATAAAGACCCCGACATCAAGCCCCTCACTCTCTGGCTCAATGGAGGTTTGCTTGCTTTGCTTATTTTACTCTTCTTCAAGCTCGAATCTTACCTTAAGCCATTGTTTTCGAAAACTTTTGTTGTTTTGTCCACTAAATTATGAGTTTTACTGTGAAATATGTTGCATTGTTGACTGTTTTGATCGATGAACACTTCCATTCTTTCTTCTTTCACTGTATTCTAGTAGCTGTTTTTTGTTTGCTGTAGATGAGTTCATTGTTGTGGTGTTTCTATTTACTATTTACCTTTTGAAGATTCACTTTCTTCTTCTCCCACTTGTTGTACTTTGGTTCCTTTTACCAATGCTTGGCATTATTAACTTATTTCTCAAAGAGTATATTTTGAGCTTGTGTTCTTCCAATAGAAAACATCTGCATAATTTAATACCTATGTTACCCAGTTTTTTTCATTTTTCCCACAAATACCAATGATTGATACCTATGTTCCAACTTCCATGCATATCCGAACATGGTATAAGAATATGATATTCCGAGTATATGAAAAAAAAACTCTTAAGAAAGCATGTCCCATTCATGTTGAGGCTTACAAACTTTCAGCATGATGATATGTCGTGGTCCTAGAAATAGGGATTTTTCTCTGTTTATAGTCTTAATTACCTTCAAATTTCATTTCAGGGCCAGGGTGTTCATCCGTTGGTGGGGGTGCTTTTACTGAACTGGGTCCATTTTACCCTAGAGGTGATGGCCGAAGCCTTCGGATGAATTCGATGTCATGGAATAAAGGTATAAAACATGTTCATTGCTTTTAAATGAAATGAATTCCAGTGTTTGATTGTTAACAAATACATATATTGGACACATTTATGTTTTTTTCTCACTTTCTTCATTTTCTTATCTGGATAGCATCAAATCTCCTGTTTGTGGAGTCCCCTGTTGGTGTAGGATGGTCTTACTCAAATACCTCTTCGGATTTAATTCGCGGGGATGCTGCCACTGGTATTTTAATTTCTTCAACTGATAGATATTGAAAATTATCAGTTCTGGAGAGAAAAATTGACCTGAACTCAATCTCTTGTTCTTGTCAGCCAAGGATATGTATATTTTCATGATGAAATGGTATGAGAAGTTCCCAGAACTGAAGACCAGAGAACTGTTTCTTACTGGAGAAAGTTATGCAGGTAAATTTTTAGATGATTAATCACCTAATTTTATACTTTACAGGCAAATCTGCCACTTTGTTTGATCCCAATAGAAATGTTTACTTTACAAGAAACACTTTGGAAAGTGCCTTCTATGTCATTTCCAACTCTTTTAGGACATTGAAATAGAACTGTTTCTTACTTTTTCATTACATGGTTATGCATGTTGTCATACAGGACATTACGTACCACAGTTGGCTGATGTTCTACTGGATCATAATGCACATTCATCTGGGTTTAAGTTTAACATCAAAGGAGTTGCTGTAAGAGAACTTGCACTACCCTATGTTCTTTGATAAGAAACAAAAAGTTTATCATTCAACTGTGAAAGGTTTAACGTTTTTACTTGATTTCTTCTGATTTAGATTGGGAATCCGCTTCTCAGACTCGACCGGGATGTTCCGGCAACATATGAATTCTTCTGGTCACATGGGATGATTTCAGATGAAGTCGGCCTTACCATCATGAATGAATGCGATTTCGATGACTATACCTTTGACAGTCCTCACAATGTATCCCTATCCTGCAACAAGGCCATAGCTGAAGCAAATGACATTGTTGGTGACTATATAAACAATTATGATGTTATCCTAGATGTTTGTTATCCATCTATAGTGGAACAAGAATTGCGATTGCGAAAAATGGTACATGAACCAACTGGATAAAACCCCGGATTCTTTTATTTATTCACTTATACAATAATTTATTTCCCTGATATATGCAGGCCACTAAGATAAGTGTTGGCGTTGATGTGTGTATGAGCTATGAAAGGCTTTTCTACTTCAACCTCCCTGAGGTTCAGAGGGCACTTCATGCCAATCGCACCAAATTACCTTATCCGTGGATTATGTGCAGCGAGTAAGCAGATTCACACCATTCTCTTCCATCTTTGAAAAATAATCCCGTGTTTAACTACGACAGTCTTATAAGAATACTGGATTCGGGAGTTCAATTACGCATGATAAAGGATTTTCATCTGCAACAATTATTCTAAGGATAATACTTTATTAATCTTATGGACTATGGCATCTTAAATCCGTGACATGCTTTATGTTTTGTTTTTCATACATGTCTTGTTCACTCCATGATGATTGTTTTTTCTGCACTGAAACAGCCAATTAAGTTACAATGACATGGATGGTAACATAAACATCCTTCCTATTCTCAAAAAAATTATCCAAAATGGCATTCCTGTCTGGATATTCAGGTAAGACCAAGAATCACTTGCATTATTTGGCATGTAGCATAGATGCTGAACATATATATATATTGCAGTGGGGATCAAGACTCGGTTGTGCCACTGCTCGGGTCGAGAACACTGGTTCGTGAACTAGCTCATGATTTGAAGTTCAAGACCACAGTCCCATATGGAGCATGGTTTCACAAACACCAGGTTTTTAATGCAATGCCAACATATATAAAGAGTTATGCTTTTAATATTTGCAACGTCCTTCATTTACTTGGACCTACTTTTTTGGGTTAGGTCGGAGGTTGGGTGACTGAATATGGGAATTTATTGACCTTTGCCACCGTGAGGGGGGCTGCACATATGGTACCATTTGCACAACCATCAAGAGCCTTGCATCTATTCAGTTCATTCGTAAACGGCCGGCGACTGCCAAATAGCACACATCCTCCCCCTTCATGAAACACCGAACAGCAAGTGTGATAGAGTTTCAAGTTATTTAAAGAATTGGCTCATCTCCGAAAGGCAATAAGAGTGTCTCCAGAAAAAGGTGGCCGGGACAGACAGGAGAGCTTGATTGTAGGACTACATCAACTGATTCAAACGGATAGCCAAGCCCTTATTAACTTGATAGAGTGAATACATTCTTGGTGTTTATGTCAGCTAAAATTTAGCAACTTTTTTCATGTTATTTTATAATTTTACATAGCATATTTTAATTGATTTTCTCTTAAGGTTAAAGAAATAACAACGACAAAACGTGGTCACATGACCCCGTGACACTTTAATTAACAAGAGCCTAAATACCTGCCTGCATAGCCCTCAACCCCAATGTAATCAATTATTTTAAATACAATCCATGTCATTAAGATTAATACCTACAAAATATTGACATTTAATAATTGTTATCAATATTTCAATTTTACGTAACACCATTAACTACTAAAAGCTATTATTCTTATAGTGAATGAATTTGCATAGCGTGCATGTCATCTAAATTAATAATAAAGATAGAAGAAAATTAAATTATTGTCAACAACCTCTAGAACAAGTAGGTAAAGCTCTCGGTTGACATTCTCCTTCTCTTAGATTGTGAGTTCAATATCAATTAGGAGTAAAGTTTTTCTTTCCCTAGGTAGAAATTGTTAAAAAAAAACTAAAATATAATGGTAAAATAACTATTTTATAAATACAAAATGATCACCGAACTTTCAAAAGTTATGGCATTGTATCAAAGTATTTCTATGTGTGTAATTGAGCTGAAAATGTTCATATAATGGCAATGTGAATGAATTACATAATGAAAACTGGCATTGCATGAACAGAGCTATCCATTACTTTGATCTGTTTCAGCTGTCAACATATTTTTCAATGCTAGCAGCCAAGGTAGACTTGGGCACCGCACCGATGATGCTCTCTTTCTTCTCCCCATTCTTGAAAAACAGCATGGTGGGGATGCTCCTGATCCCGAACTCCGTGGAGATTTTGGGGCTTTCATCTGTGTTGAGCTTGTAACAAGCGATCTTCCCAGCGTATTCTTTTGCTAATTCAGCGATCACCGGCTCAATCATGCGGCAGGGTCCGCACCATGGTGCCCAAAACTCCACCAGCACCGGAGTTTCACTCCCCACCACAAGCTCTCTCCAGTTTGCTTCTGTCACCGCTTCAACTGCAGAAGTACCGAACATGGAGACAACCTTACAGGGGACCGTGCATAGCAATAAAGGCGACAATAAAAGTAATGTTTTGGTTCAAAGGAATAGCACCATACCTTGATCAACAGCTTCACGAGCCTTGCAGATGAGCCTGGATTTTTGGCAACTGCCCTTCAATGAATGAGCAAAGGGTGAAGAAGACGAAGAGAATGAGAGATTGGGCCTGTTCAACCCGGGAAAGGTCGGCAAATGAATCTTCTCAACAGATGAAAAACGACAGTGGTAGCTTTGCATCACAGCAGCTCTAGTGGTGCAAACTGAGCTCAATTGAAAACAGTTTTCCAGGGCCATCTCTAGCTCTTTCGTCGGAGTCTTGTAAGGATGATGAATGTTAAAGATATGTGGACCTTGGGAGGGGTGCGCCCTTATGATCTTTTTTAGAACACTTGTGGCTTAATGAATGTGAGGTGCAGAGAAGAGTAGAAGATACTTACTCCGTCTTATTTTGTCTTGACATAATTTTAGAAGAAAAAAAGTTGTGTAAGAATGACTAAAAAAGATGATGTAAAATAATTGAAACGATGGTTTTATTTTTAAAAAGTTAAATTTTATTTTATTGGTCCTATTTATTTTATCTATTGTTGACTTTACACACAATTTTAGGAAGAAAAAATTTGTGTAAGAATGTTTAAGAAAAATGATGTAAAATAGTTGAAACGATAATTTTATCCTTAAAAAGTTAAATTTTATTTTGTTAGAAAACTAAAAAAGGTATAAAGGGAAATGTGCCTTATAAAAGTTGTTAATTTTTTTAATAAAATATTTTAAATGAGATAGTTTTTAAACACAAAAAAAATATATTGACTGAGATAGATGGAGTAACATTTAATATTTAGTGATTTTTTACATTGGGAAAAAAAATCTCATGGCAGTGGAGTAGAGAAACAATGGAAAAGTTTCCTTTGTTGGTTGACCACAAATTTCTCATCCATTAAACAATTGCAAAAACGTACAATGGCTGGCATTGTTGGCCGTGGGCTTTTCATTGGGTTCTAAACTTTGAGAATGTCTAACATGAGAACCCAGTAGACCAACTATTTTACAGGACTGAATGCGGTTGTTATTGTTTGGATACCGGGAAATTTTTGTAACCTTGAGTTTTTGTGTTTATCAAGAGTTATGTTCTCTGCAACATCTTGCTAAATGTACAAGGTTCAAAGGAAATGCATAGAAACACATATTATTCAAGAAAATGTTAGATAATCACCAATCCCTACCAGTCCCTGAGATTTCACATCAGCAAAAAAGAAGTGCATCTGGATCCTAACACAAAATTATAGTTACAATGCATACAGAACTGAATCAAAAAGCTAGGTACGAGAAAACGGTAACATTAACCCGATAATTCTACCTCCATGCTGAAGCTACAATCAAGCTTTTGCCTTCCCAACCAAAATGAAGTGCACCTAAATCCTCCTTCAGCTTGTACCTGTCACAGTACTCCCTGATAAGCTTCCGGATCATATCGATCACATTTGGACTCATCGGACAAGAAGTGAAGCCAGCCATCGTCATCCTTGCCCTCCACTTTCCTGCAACCTCGTACCTCTCTATTCTTTCTTCTCCCTCACATGCGACTATGTTGACTATATCCCGTGCCAAGCACTGCCGTTCAACATTCATCCTGTCTTGGCTCTCCCTCGGAAGTGTAGCGTCCAGGGACTCAAAGACAGCGGAGTAGTAACTATAAGCTTCAATAAACCTCGGGAAGAAGGGAGATGTATTCGTGTTCAGATCTTGTTCGAAGACAGTAACAAGTTTCGGATTTAAGCTCATAACCATCCGAAGAAGCTGGTCTCGCTGATTTATGGTTGAAACACTCTCATCAGGCGTGTGGTGGAGCTGAAATGCAAAGTTCACTACAAGTGCTTCTCCGGACCGGCAATCCAACATGGATGGAGTAACAAGTGAAGTCCTAGAGGCAACAGCATGAAACTTGAATGACACACCAAGTACTTCAGCTAGCTTCTCAAGTCTTAGTCCTATAATTTCGAGACCTCCATTAAGACGGTGAACAGAATCGGGGTCATCGACCCCGTTAGCGTCAAGTGAGGCAGCTTACCAGGCAACTTGGCAATTGATTGGATCAGTGTAATATATTGGCTACCTTGATTTATGTCGAAATCTATTATATGTACTCTCTTTTCATCTTTAAATGCCTCTATAATTGCACCATTTGCTGCCATAAACTCAAATTTAAAACAAGGGCACACCTCAAAGAGGATTTGCATGACTGCAAGCCTATCAGAAGAAGGGGGCTCTTTGCATTTTAAAGCTTTATAAAGATATTTTCCGGATGCAGACATGCGAGCAGCAAGACCTTCAACCATGTATGCCGCGATTATTTGAGGAGGATCTCCTTGAATCGACACCAGCTGGCGAAGTTCATTTATTATGGCTGAAGCTACTGCAATGTTGCCTTCTGCGAGGACAGCAGCACACTCGATAAGCATTTGTTTAGGAGTTCTGGATGAAACACGAATCGATTCTGTCCTGATAGGATTGGACCATTCACCATCTATTTCCATGTTCAGACCAGTGCCAAAAATATCTTCTATATCAACATCATTATCACCAAGCAGATCTCTCTCCAGTTCTTGAAGCATCAATTTCATCTTATCCGTATCGGAATCTAATATATCTGCACTTTGAACTTCCAGGTAATCTAATAAAAGGAATCAAAGTAAGAAAACAGAAGTGTTCAATGGTTTTTGTGCAGTCATGGAGAAAACTGAAGTACCTCTTAGCTGGTCAGAAGAGACATCCTGTGGGCGAAACGAACTTCCCGAAACCTCAGAACTAGATGGATGCGTAAGCTCTTCCGAAGGAGAGTCATCAAAGTAATTTTCATAGCTCTCACTGCTGTAAGAATCATATACGGGCTTTTGCTTATCAGAGCCAAACATTTGAGTGGATAAGCCAGAACTGTCACCAATACCCCGCACTGAATAGAGCTTTGTATTTCTACATGCCGCGACAGCCGGTTCTATGGATCTTACTAAAAAGACATGGTTTTGCCTCTTGGTGTGGTCTTATTACAAAACGAATCCTGAAGAACAAATTCTAAGTGCAAGTTAGACATTAACTAACTGAAGATCATAAATGAGGATGGTGAAAGGTAAAGCAATATGATGTAAACAAAGATCGTAACCAACAATGAAATTTCTGCATTCCGAGACTAGAAACATCTTAACAACGATGCCAAGGACCAAGAAAAAGGATTAATAGAACATTTTTGCCCACTATTTGGGAACATCATTAATGCATAAATAACAGAGAAGGTAAGATAATCTATGATGCTGGAGACATAGCAAATTGGCAATAGAATAAGATTGGCAATCTTCAAGCAGAGAACATTCTGTTGGGACAATCATAAACCCCGAGAGGAACACAACCAAAGATTGCATTATCAAACAAATCAACAAATTAGTTTCTTACAAGCACCAACAGGCATCAAACAGGATTATGAAAAACAAACACATCAAGCGGGTCATAACATAATTAATTCTAAAACAAGTTACAGATTATATCATTTGGACAAACGATCTAAAGGCGAAAAGCTTCCGAGGCTTTCCACTGTACCTGATACATGAGAAAGACGTCAAGATTCAAGAAGAAGGAAGCAGCATTTCTACAGTCAAATCCAGCAATTCAGCAGATAACCCCATATAAAGAAAAACAAAGGCTTTGACCTTATACTGAAGTGATTAAATACCAGCCCAAAAGGAAGAAAACACAGGAAATTTTAGATTACGAGGTTATGTATGAATGAGATAACAAACCCCACCAAAGAAGAAGAAAGCAAACCAAACTTGTAAGGAGGAAAATAAAGAAACAAGACCCAGACAAGGAAATACTTAATTCAATATATTGGTGGATTGCAAAAGGGTTTAAAGCTACAGTACAAAAAAATCTCAATACAAAATGAAAGATAATCAAATCTCCAGGAATCTAAAGTAGAAGAAAAGTAGTGAGAAACTCACCTTCAAATTAAGAGGCTTCCACCATCTCTTTAAAATTTAAAACAACTGTTCTTATTTTTCTTTGTTTTGAGTTGTTTTTCTTCGTTTATCCTAGTTAGTCTTCATGTTTATACCAATTTGACAGAATAATTTCAATATATATATCTTCTATGGGGGTGGTCCAATAGCACCATCTTATTCATATATGTGTAATATATACTGTACTAATATACAAAATTATTTATAAATTGAACTCAACAAGTATTCTCAGTAGAAAAGCGGATAATATTTATCTTAAAAAATTTGAATTTAAATCGATTTTACGAGATATGTATATTGTCAAAGAGTTAAAAATATATATGAACATATACTATTTTGTAATTTCCTTTAGACTATTAAAAAAATGATTATTCATAAATTAATTTTTTCAACATACCAACGTCAACAAGGAGAAATTATTATATGGTCCTGTTCACCATATTATTCATGATCTCATCTAATAAGATTCATTCATTTAATGATATGTAAGAAAGATGTAAAGATTCACATTAAAAAAATAAAATAAAAAATTATTATTGGATGAAATCATAAATGACGTGATGAGCAGACTCATCTAATAATTTTTCGTCAACAACGAATGGCCTAAAAGACTGTAAGCTTGTATTTTGAAAACGCGCGAATGGACAGAAAGACGGATAAGACCTCCAGAAGTTACTTATATTACTTCATTCTCGGTGGCCAAAACACAGGTCGAAACTGGGCAACTTTGGAAAGAACTAGGAGTGGTTAACGCTGAAATAATACTGATGAAAATCTTCTTCTTTTAGTAAGTTGAGAAACCAATGTCTAATTTACCCAGAATTTTAGGTGCCTTTTTATTGTTTTTTAAATATATTTTAAGTAAAAAGTAATAGTTAAGTTTAAAAATTTAAGTTATGGTAATTTAAAAATGATGTTGTTGAAGTTTTTAAAAATAGTGTAAATAGATTCCAGTGCAAAAAAAATTAGTGTAAATAGTTTTTAAAAAATAATGTTATATTTATTCTTTAATATTTTTATATGAAATTTATATAAATTTTCATTTTAAAAAAATTTGATTTGTCAACTGACACTTTAGTCTATAACCTGACTTTGTTGGTGATAGTTACCCGTTGGAATTGATTTAATTATTATTATTAACTTAAATTGATTTAATGTTTTTTTTAATGTTTGTTTATACTTTTTTTAATTATTTAATAATGCGTACATACTTTGTAAAACAAAACTGCTTGAATCTAAGTTTTTTATATAAGTATCATCATCCCTTTCATTGGACCACTCGTTGTATTAAAGAAACCAATACAAGTATTTAACTTTTAACAAGTGATATTATATAGTGAACTAATAATGTATGGAACTGGATTAATGCAGATTATATACTGGTAATACGACTTTTTTTTACCCACCTCTTGAATGGGATTTTTCAAGTACATATCTTTTAAGATTATTTGTCAATATATCTTTTTTTTTCAGTATAAAGTTGACTTTAAGGAAACAATTTTTCTTGCTATTCTGACAAAGTCAACTTTAGAAAATCAAAATTTTCCTTTTCTGTTATTAAAGGTATGATGAATTGAAGACATGATAGGCTAATGATAGGGAAAATTGGTTAGGAAAGAAAAGGAAAGTTTACTTTTCTTTTTCAAAGCTAAGTACTCCCAAAAAAAAGTACCATGGTTGTTAAGGATCTCTTAATTGTGTGATTGGTGGGAACTTTCAATAATGCACATTTTGTCCTTTAACGTTTACTTATTTTTTTAATTTGCCTTTAATATATTTTTTGAGTTTTTTATCCCTTAAAGTTTACATCATTATATATATTGTCCCAAAAAAACTAACACAATTAAAAAAATCCATCATGACCAATTAGAACGCATCACATCACCTAGTTATTTTTTATTTTCCTATTTAATATATTAAAATATTTATTAAATTAATTTTACTTTACCAAAATTACCCTCATCCTCTTCCCTCAAACCCCATTTTCCCCCATATTAGGACGGATTTTTAATTAATATTTTAATAAAATCATTTATAAATGAAAACAAAGTTTCAACAACTTAAATTGACAATTAATTCTGACCACACCAATTGAGGTGAAGTTTACATCTTCAAATCAATAATTTCATTTTTTTCTTACAAAAAGTACCATGCTAAACAATAAAGCCAAAGAATTTGAATAAACAGAACACTCAGCATGAAAACTAAGCTTTTACCAGCAAATGCATGCAATGCTTCAATGGCTGCTGCTTGGCTCAAGGATCAGCTCCCAGCATGATTACATGACCAACCTTTAGCCCATCTTTTTTGTATAACTCAGAAAACTGGGTCGCCGATTTATCCGATTTGAAATTGGTTAGAAGGGCTAATTCATCCTCCTTTGAATCTCTAAAAGTTGACCCCAGTAATTTATTTCACTTTTCTCTGGTAATAAATCAGATTTTAAGTGTTAGGAACTAAAACAAAATCCCAAAGCTATTTCTTTATACAGAATTTACCTTGTGGATATCAATGCAGGGTCGAAAACTAATGGCGCAACGAGCGATAGAATGGCGAGATTCTGAAAAAAGAAACATTTTAAGGGTGAAAAAAATGTGAGATTGAAGAAACCCAATAAAAAAACCAAAAGCGAAAATGGTAAAGAGTTGGAGAAATACTGAAACTCAGTGAAGGGTTATCCCTGGGAAATGGAGGGTTTGCAAAACCATAGAAGGAAGAGTTGAAATTGGGATGAGGGTAGTTTTGGTAAAATAAAATCAATTTAATGAATATTTTAATATATTAAATAAAAAATAAGAAAAAATAATTAGGTGCTGTGACGCGTTTTAATTGGTCAAGACGAATTTTTTTTAACAGTGTTAATTTTTTAGAACAAAATAAATAACGACTTAAACTTTAAGGGAGAAAAGAGTCTAAAAAATGTGTTAGGGTGGATTGAAAAAACATGTAAATGCTAGGAGACGAAAAGTGTATTGTACTTTCAGGGTGTTTAGTATTATTTTAGTCTTGAATATTTTTTACTGATATTTAAGGGAGTCTTGTAAAGTAATTTAATTGAGGAAAGCATAATTCGTAAATCGTGTTGTACGCACAGTGACTTGCTTCGAGTGTCGAGCCACTATGGTGGTTCATCTTAGTTGACTTGGGAGAAAAGCCACAATAACCTAATTGAAGGGTTCAAATATTTATAGGACTGGATTAGAGAATGTGGTGAACTTGGAGGACCAATTGGAGTTAGCTCCGTGATACCATGGGTGATTTGCAATCCCTTTCAGCTTTGGGGAGTGGGTTCTATTCCCCTGAACGCATTCTCCACCAATTGGTCATCCAAGTTTGTCCCACTCTCCAATTCAATCATCCAAATCATTCAATTGGCTCTTTATCCAAATCAATAGAGAGGTATTGTGTTTCCGAGGTAAGTCATGGTATAGTCCTCAAAGTTCAACACACTCTAATTTTGTCTCCAAACCTTTTAATTAGGTCCTAGTAACTCTTTATCCAAATCAATCAAGATGTACAGTGTTTTCGAGAAAGTCACGATAAGTATGACATGATCTACAGATCGTGCTCTTCGCAGTCGAGGCACGCCCGAGACCCCTTTAAGGATCGAGAGGCAAAATTTCAAGACTAAATAATTTTAAAGGATTTTGATCACCGCACAATCGAAAAATCTCTTAATATTGGTAAATAATCTTGAAGGATGGTTATTTTAGAAAAAAAATTGAATTTTAAATGATTTGATTTAACTAGATTAAGCCCAAATGCATTTGTCTAATCTTTACAAATTTTAAGATTATTAAATAAGCCATTGAACAATATTGTAATAGAAAATGGAAAAGCCTAAAGTTATGTGTAGAGGTGTTCACGGGTCTATTTTGGGTCGAACTTACGTACAAAATTAACAATATTCATGTTTGTCTAAATCTGACCTGAAGTATGGGCCTCAATTTGCGTTCAACCTTCTTTTGTGTTTGTACTGGTTGACAAAGGGGCTGGATTAAGGCTAACGTTGATTGTCGATGGAGCTGCGGCAGCTGCTAGTGTCCTTCCTTCGAGATGATCAAGACAAGAGTCTTGGATTTTTGGTTTCTCTAGAAGTCCAGGGTCATGTTCTGAGCTGATGGCTGAAATTTAGGCGGTGCATGATGTCCTACAACGTGCTTACCATTTGGGATATACAAAGACAATGCCATTGTGCTTTCTTTAAAAGCGTTACTGCAGTTTGATTGGGATGTTTGTGTTTAAAAAAAAGAACGCGGTTACAGATGCATTGGCGTCGTTATCTCGTGGTAAATCTGTCGGCGAGAATTTGTATGCCGCTCCTCCAGACCTGATTGCAGATATTGTGAATCAGAAGGCTTCAGCTAGTGCTTAGTTTCATTATACTGGTTCTGTTTCACATGAGTAAAAAAAATATTTTCTACTCTTAATATATATTTTTAACACTTATATTATAATATTATATAGTATTATAAATTTATTTTTTTACATGATATTAGTTATATAATGAATCGTGTCTCAGTAAAAAAGCGAGTGATGTTCATTTTAAGAGACACATGTTCAAATTGCTTTGTCAACGAGGTGTATGCGCATTGCCAAATGGTTAATAATATGTATAAAATATATTCAAAAAAATTATACACTAATCTATTAAAATAAAATATTAAATATAATATAAACATAAAAAATAGATCGGACTGGATTGAGTTTAGACTTTAAATATTAGAGTCCAAATTTAACTCATATTTTAAGCAGACCTATTTTTTTAAAATCTATTTTTTGAATTTAATATTAAGTAAGTCGGTTCTTAAACATATCAAGTAGCGGGAATTAGGTAAGTCGGTTCTTAAACATATCTAGTTATATCCAACCATAGCTAATTCCCTTTAATTTTTTATATTAAAAATTTAAAATTTTAATTTCCCCCGAAAGAATTCTAAATACTTAAAACCTTTTCCTCTTCTCGTGGTCTACAGTCGTCGAAGCAATAAACAATCTGCGAGTCTCTTTCTCGTGCCTCATTGTAAATCATCCGTCGACAGAAGAGAATGATGGTAAAGAGGAAGATGATGAACACGAGTTAAAAAAGGGGTTAAATTGATATAATATTAAAATTTTGAAGATTAATTTTTTAAAATTAAGATCAAATTATAATAGTGTGCAAAGATATGTTGTTAAATTATTAACGAAAAAGGACCACTTCATTATTTTTTAAAGTCTTAAAATTATTTTATAATTTTTATAGTAATTCTATCTCTTAATTCATACAATATTTAATGGATTTCAGTGTTGGAGAATTTTTTTCATTTAATGCATTGAGTAATTTTACTAAAATTTAAAATTAATGTATTAATTAAAACATTTTTTTTTCTAAAATATCATTTTAATCAACACTAATAAAATTCTTCAATATTATATTAAATTACATTTTCTTTAAATAACTAGTTTCGACTAGAATGAAGAGAATCAAGCTATGATGCTCAACTTTTTTTTTTTTGGAAAGGAAAAAGTTAAACTGAGATTTTTTGTAAGCCGAAAAATATCAACATAGTTTAAGGACTATGAAAGCCCAAAGACTTTTTAAAGAACAACTCAAACCCATTTCTTAAAGTGAATAATGTACCCACCAATTAGAAATGGTCCAAAGGAAAGCATAACAATCCATTTTACTTATGTTAAAAAAAATCCATGTTACTAATTAGATTGTTTGATAAATAAATTTTTTAAAAGATTATAATTAAAATAAATATAAATAAAATAAAAATTTTCGAAAATAAGTATGTCCTTTTCTGCTTAATATTTCTTACATATAGTTTTAAGTTTAGATTATTAAACATTCTTAAAATATAAAATAACTGAAATTATTATTTTTCAATGAATTGCTTTTTTTTGGCTTAATAGCCAAATAGGTGCCCAAGCTATACTTGTAGCTCACTTTCGGTGCTTAAATTTTTTGTTTTGGTCAATTTAGATGCTTAACCGTTAACTACCATTACTTTTTTTAAAAAATATATTTTATTTATTTTTAAATTTAATTTTTTAACTTAATTTATAAAAAAACACTAAATTTTTAAAAACTCACAAAATGGTTCCGCCGCCGATGGTCTCGCCGTAGCCCATCATATCCGTCGTCGGACCATCACTACTATTCCCTCAATCACCCATCGCTGGTAACAGATGGTAGGTGTGCCGATCGACTTCCTAACGTCGAAGGAAGCCAAACTCACAAAAAGGAAGCTGATCGGCACACTTACCGTCGGTTACCGACGATGGGTGATTGGGGGAAATGGTCATGGTGATCCGGCGGCGGTAGTGGTGGTTTACAACGAGGCAGTCAACAGTGACAACGACGACAATTTAGGGGTTTTGGATTAGGGATTTGGGACTATTTTGTAAAAATTTAAAACTGTTAATTTTTTTATAAAATTTTAATTTTATTTAAAAAATAATTAAAATAATAAAAAAACAAAAATATGCCACATGTCACATTTTAATTGGGTAACGTGTTTTTAATAATCGGGTACTTAAAATGACCGGAATGAAAGTTTAGGCATCTATTTAGAGCAAAAAATAGTTTAAGCACCAAAAGTGAGCCACATGTATAGTTTAGGCACCTATTAGGCTATCAAGCCTTTTTTAATGGGCTATCAAACATGCTATAAATTATATTGATGAGTGATAAGATCGATTCTAATGAGATATGAAAGTAGTAATGGGATTAATTATTATAGTGATGAGATTAAAATTTGTAGTGATATATATGCTCAAAATTTTGAGTAAGGAAGCAATTGTAATCGTGAAATGAATAACAGTAAAAAAGAGAGACCATTACTGACATTAGATTAAAATTTTATATAGTAAAATATTTTATCATTGATGTAAGGGTGAGTGTTCGATCGAATCGAATAAAAAAATTTTGATTTTCATATTTTACAACCCAAACTTTGTTTGATTTTTTTAATTTGAGTCGAGTTTATGAAACTCGAGTGGAGTTTTCGAGTTCCTATATAAATTTAATTGTAATTATTTATCATGTTATAATACGGTTTGATTTTTATTTAAAAGAATTTCTCTAATCATATAAGATATGCATATATATATATATATATATATATATATATATTTCTTCATATTTTTTCACATGTGATATATATTTCTTCATATTTTTTTTATATCGATATATGTATATCAGGAAAAATTGAGGGACTCGACTTAAACTTAAAAATAAATCCACTAACTACTAAAATTTTGTGTTCTTCGAATTTTTTTAGAACTCAAACTTGATTTGATATTTTTTCGAGTCGAGTTTATGAAATTTCGAGTCGAGTTTTTCGCCTCGAGTGAAGTAAAAAATTTTGATTTTTTTATTCGAGTCGAGTTTTGCTCACCCCTAATTGACGTTTATAAAATTATTATATTATATTATTTCAGAAAATAATTAATCAATAATTAAAAATTAATAGAACCCAATGAATGGTCTCAGTGGTAAGAGGTGGGATGTTCCCTTAGATGACTCAAATTAATCAAACACTATTGTTTTTGTTTCTCTTTGATTTAATTTTTGTTAGCTATATTAATAATAATTTTTTGACAATAAGCTATATTAATAATTAAGATTGGTGATCCACTAATTGACCTAATGGTTAAAAATGCTCATATTATCTTATCTTGTATGGGTTCATATTACGACATGATAATATAATATTCTCTATTTAATAAAAAATAATTAAGATTGGATATATAAACTTTATATATAATGATGATATAATCAAAATAAGGTTTAACTGTAAACATGATTTGGGAAATGGTAGGTAGAATTTCAAATAACAGTATATTATATATTTAATAACCGTTCCAAATTCCCCTTGTATATATACCAATTAAAAAACACATAAAAATAAAAATATAATTGCCCTCAAAAGCATATGAAGCTCAAGGTTGTTCCATCTGCCAAGCAACCATTGCTCACCTTATTTTTACAGCACACCATTCCTCACCTCAAAGCGGCTTGATTGCACAATCTTCACCTACTTCGATTTGGAAATTGGAATGTTGAGTATTTATCATATATGTATCTGTTGCTGCATTTTACATTTTCCTCTACTGTTTAATTGTACAATTTTCTTTACTAATATTTTACAAGGATGAATACTTTGCAAATAGTTTTAAATTTACTATTTGGACAGTTAAGCATCATAAATTAATTTCATTTAGTTCATATGCATATGAAAAGGAAAAAAAATAAGATCCACCAATTGATCGAGTAATCAAGAATGTTCATATTATATCATCTTATATGAATTTGAATTTCGATATTCACCTTAAAAATATTATTATAATAAAAAAAGAAAAGAAGAAAAAAGAGAAGTGGATTGCTTCTCTCTCTCTCGAAATTGATTTTGATTTGAGGTTTCATGGTTACAACAATATTGACATGACTTTATGTTAAATTAGAAGGATAGCTAAATGGGCCAACCTAGTTTTTCTATTTTTACTCGAATTGTAAACTTAATTAGGAATTTAAAATTTAATTGTTTGGATCGATCCTTACCATATCTTTCTAAAGCACTTAAGAAATATGAAAATGTGAATAGACTCAACTTGAAAAAGTCGAATTCTTTGATTTGATTCATCTCGATACAAAAAGAATAATTGACTCGATTTTTTTTTTAAATACAATTTGAGTTATTAAATATGACTCGAATAACTCGAAATTTTTAGTAATTAGTGGATTGATTTTCAAGTTTGAGTTGAGCCCCTCAACTTTGCCTTATATATGTATATCAGATATAATTATAGAAAGCCGTTTAAATTGAAACCAATTAATATCATAACATTATAAATATTTATAATTAAATTTGAACAGAAACTTGAACAACTCGACTCGAGAAAAATTCAAATGAAGTTTGAGTTATACAATAAGACTCATCAACTCGACTAAGTCAATTTTTTTACTCGAATCGATCGAATACTCACCCTAAATATTAATTTTTTTATATAATAATCGGTATCTGATTCATTGACAGATTTATCTGAATCAAATATTTAATAGTCCATTGTGAAGATGACTCTTCCAACCCAATTTGCTATATTCACAACATTAGAAATTAAACCTCTGACCTTACTTAAGTGATCCAGCGCAACATTTTGCTAAACCAAACAATAGTTAATATATAATTTTCAAATTTCAACATTCACAATACATTTTTTAATTATTTTCAGATATCGGGGATATGGTAAACTTGGACAAAGTTTCCAAAAACGATGACGAGCATTTCTAGAGAGAAGCATAAAGGTAGCTAAAACGTCATAATCACTCACCACTAATAATAATTTAGGCACTCAAAATTGAAAGAATGGAGATGTCATGATCTGCTTTAATAAAAAAAGATGAAACTTTCAATTATACCAAAGAAAAACCAACTAATTCGTACTTGACCCTAATTAAAAATCCAATTTTTTAGTCATGATATAATGGAGTTAGTTTTAATGAGCAAGGAGAACAAGAAAGTTAGTTTCAACAAAGGTATCCTTATGGGTTACTTCACCCTTTGTGTTGGATAACACGTCATGGCCATTCCACCATTCTTACTGCAGCCTGTTGATAATCGATTGCCCTCGTTTTTAATTGTTTCTGTCATCTACGGCTGCTGCAAGAACATGTCAAACATGAACACTGTAATTACAATTAACTAAAAAAAACAAACACATCATATGTTCGGTTTATATTGTTTAGTAAGAGAAGTAATGGATTTTGTATTATTTGAATGTCGAATCGACTATGATTTTATGTAACTTGGACAAATTACATGAAGTTGAAAGTGTTGGTAATTCTTTTCCAGGGTAGGTGGGATGAAGGGAATAAAAAGGGCTGGTTTCTGGCATTTCCCCCCACCCCCCTTAACCCCACGAACAAATATTCCATCCATCTCGTTAAATTTCAAAGTAGAAATTTGAAGAAAAAAGAACAAATGATGTTAGCATAAAGACCACCAAACATTATCACTGAGAATTGAGAGTCACAAATATACATACATATGTATTTATATATTATATTTATATTTATATGTGAGATTGGTGAAAGCCAACGGTTAAAATTGAAATTAATATGGTAGGGGTCAAAGTAGTTTGTAGGGGTCTGTCTTTTATATGTACAAATGGGACAAAAATACTGTACTTTTTTATGCCATAACACTATAAAATCAAATCTTAAGCCTTAACTCTAACCTTAAATTTTAAATCCTAAAAGTACACCATACATCCAATATGCTAAACCTTGACCTAAACCTTAACCTTAAATACTAAACCTATTTTTTTAATAATAGAGCATAAAAAGAGGCATTTAAAAGGGACAAATAATTTTTACTCGTATAAATGTTTGGAATTGGGAAGCGATGGGAGGGTTTGGTTGTATAGCTTTCTGGGGAAGGTGGAGGGGAAAAGTATAGGTAATGTCGTGGTTTTCAATACAGGGACGTCTCGAGAAATTTTGGATATTTTTGGCAAGTAGATGAATTCCATGCTTTGCATTTACTGTTGGAAAGCTATTCCAAATCCTTCTACTTATAAACAAAGTAGTTCTGTCGATATCGTTTCTAATTCGAAATATACTTTCTACACGCCAAAAGCAAAATCGAGTCTAATTCAACTTAATCGTTTTGAATTAAGTCTAAGATAAATCCGATATGAAAAATACTCGAATATATAGCACTTGTTTTTTTTAAACTATGGGAGCTTCATTAATGAATTCATTAACAAAGGGAACCCTAATTTGGAGGGGGGGAACGCCACAAAAGAGAAGTACGTTTTTCCACGTATTCGATTCAATCAAATTGATTTAATCACGGTTACAATAATCTTACCCTAAATACATATATAATTTGATGCAATTAGTTAGACTTGGGGAGTGTTACGGTTGGTTAATTAGGAGTAATGTTACATTAGTTTTTTTTTAATAACCACCGGTATCCAATCGATTGAGAATCAAATAAAATAAGTTGGAATTTTCTCAAAAAAATCCTAAAAAATAGTCTTCTTTTATAGGTTTCGATCTTTCTCTAACCAGCTGAATCATTCTAAACACATAATTTTATGTTCGTATAAGTGACATTTAAATTATGAAGACTCCATGCATATGTATACATCATTTTGCAATCATTACTATTACAAGTCATTCCTTCTTAAAGTTGCTTTGAGTTTGAGTTAGCCTCCCTCGAGCTATCCAATGGCGGAAAAATCCATCACCCAAATGGTGATTTGTGCCATATTTTATGCACATGTGTTTGAAGTCAAACATAAGGGTTGAAGAAATTTTCCAAAATTGCAATACACTCCAACAAACTGTTCTCTGGGTTTATTATACCGATTTGTACATGTAACCTGATCGACCAAACCTCGCCTACCTACCCAAAAACTAATTCATCGTAAACCAGTCAAGAGTTCATCATCACCCCAGTTAGTTTTTGTGATTGAGTTTAGTGTTTGATTTAGCCAATGAAATGGCCATTAATATTTATATTTGGGTTTAAACTATATAGATTAAAGCAGCTAACACCATCGGCAAATACAAGCAATGGTGGTGTCAATGGATGGAGTAGTTTAAGCACGTTTTCAGATGGATGTTATAATTTTTAATGGTACAAAATCTCAATCAGTTAAGAAAACCCCATAAATACTATATAATAAGCTACTTCATTACTTTTCAACATAATGTTTCAACGTTTGTATTTGACTTGCCATCTGCATGGATATGTATGAAAAATGGCAGACGGTTTAACCATACTTTTCTCGATGCCGTCCTTGCACGGCATTTGCTTTAACCCTTAAGTAAGTTTCAATTTCCTCATCATTCTCTAATCTTCTCTTCCATTATTAAGCTCCAACTGTTCTTTCTGTCCATTTCTTCCAACTGTTCTTCTGCATCCATTGCTTTTGTACCCGATATATCCCTAATTCTTTTTTATTTTGAATAGTATCGTAGCTATCGTGATTGTTGGTGTAACAAATACTATAACGTTACACGGTTTAAATCATAAAATAATAACCTTGACATAAACGTTTACCATATTGATATTACAGTTTCTATATATTAAATATTTAATTATGCTTGGTTTGATCTGTTATTGCTATAACAAGGAAGACAAACGTGCAATGGCAGCCATAATTGTTTATGAAAACGGACTTTGTTGAAGAAATTACCTACTGTTTTTACCATCGGGGAAAATAATAGTATAAAATAGGAAAACAAGCCAAGAAGTTAGCTTCTTTTGTCTTATTACATGGAATTGTTATTATCGTGAAAAATATTAAGGAATGTTGAACAGATTAAATAACAGGTGTTCGGTCCCAGAATACGTAATAGTTAGACACACCTGGATACGAAAGAGTTTTTCTTTTTCTTTTTCTTTTCAAATTTCTCCCTATGGAATAAAACAAATTTGATTTAATGAGTCTTGTAAGGCCTAAGTTTCAAAATAATAATAAAAATTACATGATAATATCTGTTGACCAATTTTACGTTTTAATTTTATGTAATTATATAAAATGTTTTTCTTATTGTATTATGTCATATGCATACACAATTTGTTTTAAAAAAATTATATCGTAAGGTCCATATTGTGCAGTAGTCTAGTTTAGGGGCTTTCGTATATATAATAGACAGAAGATAAAATTATTTGGACAGGTAACTTAACATTGTTAAAGTTGTTCTAGTGAAGGGTATCAGAACAAACAAACTGAATCCTTAAATTAGGACAGTGCATGCATGTGCATGCTTTAAAACGCTTGCTAATCATAAAAAATATCTTGTTCCTGATTCTGGTATGACAGCTTCCAGTTTTACCAACTTTTTTGGCCACTGATTCCAACTGCAGTACTGTACATTAAGATGCTTCAAATCTGAAGCATAATGTGCCCAGAAGAGAAAAGTTCCAAAAATTCAACATTATTACGGTTTTTTTTAAATGAACTGTAAGTTAATGAATCATTTTGTTGTATGCAACTCATTGGTCATTAAGGGATCCATGCACTATTAGCATGACAAAACACCCTTGGAAAAAGAAAAAAAAAGTATATTAAAGGTGATAAATCGTGATTATAAATCATGATCCCTTGTTAATGAATTTGCACCAGGAGAGCTGTCCCTTTAATAAAAAATACTAGCTGCCCTAATCACCAGGCTTGATTTAACGTATTACCATGGCTTAAACTTGTAAGAAGAGAGAGCTAGAAGTAAGCAATCAATTAATAAAGAACATCAGTGGGGTTCTGGACAAGCGCAATAAGAGCGACCGCACAGGGCCCTCGAAGGAGAGGGGCCCCAAAAATAGAGAACATAAATTGAATAGTTGAAAAAAGTTATAAATTTGTATATATAATTATATGTATATATATAACAATTATCTAAAACTTTCAACATGTAAAAAAATGATACTTTTTAAGTAAAAATGTTTGAATTTTAGATGTTTATAAGTCAAATTTTTTTGCTCAAGAGGATAATATAATAATATTCTTTCTATTAAGGTAATTTTTTGAAAGAAAAAAATTTTATATTTCTTATCGATTATAAATTAAAGGCCGCATTTTAAAAATTACACAAGGCCCCAAAATCTTTGAACCGCCCCTGAAGAATATATATATATATATATATATATGTATGTATATATATATATATACGTGTAATAGTTGGGAAAATGTTGATATATGAAAGAGTGGTTCATGGGCCAATAGCATAACTGTTGAAGGAAAGGGTCAGTCAGTCAGTCAGTGGTTCTACAGATACATATAGGCTTAATGTGTCGTGTAAAACCAACAAAAGTGACTTCCCATCCACAACCCTAAACCAACCGCACTTTATTGTTTCATTCCTTTCCCTTCCTCCTTTATATATCTTCTCCGGGGGCTTCTTTTTGGTTGTGCTTGATGATAAAACAATCATGCAGCTGCTGAATCATTAACATATCCATCTTAATTATCCCATATCAGTTCATCCATGGAAGATTCAGGAGCTGCTTCTAGTGATGATGTCAACAAGACTTGTCCTCGGGGACACTGGAGACCCGCCGAAGATGAAAAGCTCAGGCAACTTGTCGAACAATACGGTGCACAGAATTGGAACTCTATTGCAGAAAAGCTCCAAGGAAGATCAGGTGATTTAATTGATCTTTACTCTTTGGTTTAACTTTTGAATCTAACCTTTGGGGCAATTGATGAATTATGATGATCATAAGCTGATTCTAACCTTAAGATTAAATCAGAAAAATATGTTTCTTCCTCCATGAGAGAGTTGGTGTGGTCATATACAGGTTGTTGATTGGTATATTTTCAGATTTTATTTTTTCTGCACATAAGTCATATATTTCTCCTCTACCCACTGAAGCAACTTTTTTAATTAATAATAGTATCTTAAGTTTCAATAGCACAGGAGTAAGATGTAATCGTATAAACATGATTAATGATTACTGTTCTTCGTGATCCTCAATCATGAAACTGATTATAAACATAAGATTGATCTCTTCGTCTCTTTCCCTTTAATTTTACACCCATATGGCCTAATTTTTATACATCTGTATTCCCAGGTAAGAGCTGCAGATTGAGGTGGTTTAATCAACTTGACCCTAGAATCAACAGAAGGCCATTTACAGAAGAAGAAGAAGAAAGGCTCCTGGCTGCTCATCATATCCATGGGAACAAATGGGCATTAATAGCTAGACTGTTTCCCGGTAGAACCGATAATGCGGTGAAGAATCACTGGCATGTTATAATGGCTAGAAAACAAAGAGAACAATCCAAGCTATGTGGGAAGAGAAGTTTTCAAGATGCTTTTAGCGATTCCAAGCTATGTTCTTCTGGTTTTACTACTTCAAGGAAGTTAGCAAGATGTCAAGAGGCATTTAGACCGAGAATTGGGTTCGCAGACAGTAGGGTTTTTGAGTTTCAAAACCAAGGTACAGATAGGAATATTTTCTCAGTCTCATCCACATTAGCCACATCGTCACCATCTTGGAATTTTTCTTCATCAACAATGGTGGCTTCAAATAAGTTATCAATAGCAGAAGGAGAAAATCATTTGCTGGACAGCTCAAAGCTTTTAGATCATCAATCTCTTTACAAATATCATTCAAATGCCTCGGCATATTGTAGCAGCTTCAGAAATCCCGGTGCAGTTGGGCTCCAAAACTACAGGAGGGTCGTTCCAAGCCCTTTTGGCTACCTCAAACTTGGTGATAATTACGAAAGAAATAATGGTGCGATGACGAAGGAGTTGTTGAGCATAAACGATATTGCACCTGCAAATGTTAGAGCCAGTAATTCCCAGCAGGAGCAAGAAGATGAACCAGACAAAAGAAAGGATGTTCCTTTCATAGATTTTCTTGGCGTTGGAATTTCTTCTTGATCGTCACAAAAACCCATCTTATTTAACTATTTCCCCTAGTATACATAGCAGTTCTAGCTGTGCTTTCCGGTGCATCATTATGATCATACATGTTCATAATCAGCATGCAAAAGTTAAGCAGAAAGACAATATTAGCTTTTTAGCAGTTAGGAAAATAAACATTTTTCTTCGGTTTCTAATATTTTTTGATAAGGTATATGGGCAAGTTTTCAGACATTATGAGTTTTAGTTCGTGTAGGACATACACCAGACTAATATGTATCTTCGGTGGTTGCATTCAATTTAATGTATTAAAATGCTAAAAGAAACGGCAACCATTAGCATTTTTGTTGCACGATTGACCTGTATGAAGTATTTCAAGGGAAAAATAATTATAGTACAGTATAGGTTTTCCTCAAAGCGGAAAGGTGGTGGTGGGAACATGTCAATAAATATAAATGCAACTCCAGCGATATACTTATAAATATACATACAAAATTTCTAAATTCTAACCTAAACAGCTGGTTGCAGTTGCATCCTTACATCATTAATGTAAACTGAAAAGGAAAACCATCGGCTTTTCAATATTGTTGTTAGAAGTAAAGCTTTCGCAGGGAGCCATCATGAGTAGCTGATGTAGCAGTAGACAAGGGTCAAAAATCATTTCTGTTGGAAGTTCCTTTCAGTATATGCATACACTGCTTGATTTAATGGACACCCTTTGGAGTTTGAAGCAATGGGTTGATGATAATAGCTAAAGAAAAGGGGAATATACAGCACAAACTATAACAGTGTTGCTTCATAAACATATATATTTATATGTAGGGTTAGCACTTACACAGAATGGGTTTTACACTTTTTTTTTTGAATCGTTGGATGGGGTAAATGGATGGCTGAGATTAGTTCCTTACTTTTTTTCTCAAGTGATAATCTTCACATATCCTACGGTTAATCTCAGTCATTCATTTCACCTATCCAACAATCTAAAAAACGTGTAAAACTTAAAAACTATTACTCTGTGTCAACGGACCTTATCTCACATATATATATATATATATATATATATATATATATATATGAAAAAACTTTGATACACAGGCTATGTAAACTAAAGTTTACACTTGCCTTTTAGTTTTAGGAGTTATAGTTTTGGTTTATGGCTTGAAGTTTAGGTTGTAGGGTTTAGAATTTAATATATGTTAGTGTTTAGAATTTAGGGTATATGGTTTAAGGTTTAGGATTTAGTTTTTTAGGACTAGGAAATAGTGTAAATATACAAGCTTGTGTAAAAATTTTACACAAGTCTGTATATCGAAATTTTACCCATATATATAGAAAAATGTTGATGCATAGGATCAATGTCACTTGTAAGAGGGTTTTCTTGTGGAATGGGAAACCATTAGAAGATGTTACTAGCTTGAAAATGTGTGCCAAGAAAAACCCGAATGCTTCAACACAAATTTCTATACAAATACTTCGTTCTTAATTCTTGCAGAGATATGGGATGGGTTTATGGTAAACATACATAAATAGATTTGCAATTCTCAACTCCAAAATATTGATAGATTTATAGTAAAATTGTGTAAAAAAACTACATAAATTCATCCAGATTCTTGCACGGAGTAGTCGATCGTGATGCTTTCTTTCTTGTAATTGACCTCTTGGGTTAATTTTCTTTTCTTCCAATTTGCATCACTTTAGAATATATATGCATATACAGATAAATATTATTGTTTTGCAGTTGTTAACTAAATATCTATTCTTTATTCAAGATAAAGAGAAGGAAACAAAATCTTTCTTTACCCAAAAGAAGAAAAGTAAATTTATTTAGGTAAAAAATTAACCATAATAAATATTACATACCACAAGACCTTTTCTTTTAAACCAAAAAAATTCCATTTTAAGTAGCATTTCCTTTAACTGGTGTAAATATTAATACGACATGTCCTTTTTTTTATCAGCAAAATAAGTGTGATTTTATTAGAGTGAATCATACATACTAAAACATAGTCATATGCCTCGTTAAAAACCTCCCTAAACCTAAATGGAGGAAAAGAGTACCCAATGATCATGTGACAAAGAAGGACCAAACACCAACACAAGAACCAGACCCTATTGCAAAAAGCAACCACATGGCATGACACCCGAAACCAAATGCAAGCACCTAACTAGTCATGAGCATAAAGCCTAGGCACTCGACCAGTACACCCCAATCCCATGCAAAATCAAAGAGTAAGACCAAACAAGCATCGCTAAGTATCACCAACCCCCAGCACCAAGCACGAGGCCACATCGCCCCAATCACTCAAAACTATCAGAGAACATAGAAGGGGGATCAACACCCTATTTAGCCAAGATGTCTACGAAACTGTTAGCTATCCGAAACACATGTGCAAAACAAATGCAACATATCTCCGCACCAAGTCAAATCTATCACCAAGAACATGCTCAAAAAGCTCCATGCCCAACGTTCTTTATGCATCACCCACCAATTGTCACACTAAAATCCAACTCTGCAATCAAGCTTCCCACCATACGCCACCGTGATCGCACTATCAACACCCGAAGCCCCTCCAATTTACTTTCGAAGCTCCATCTCAACCATGCTTTCAATTACGTCTTCTACATTACCATCTTTTTCTTAGTTACGCTACCTAAGCCGTTGATAACCCATGATAAAATCTCATCATGTACTATCACATGCGCCTCTCCCGCTTTTCAATAAATCGTGCAATATCTTTTATCAAATTCTCCTCATTACACACCGTCGCTCATCGCTCCTTGCTATTCCTCTTTATCCCCCTTATCTAATAAACGTGCCATGTCTTTAACGATCGCTTCTTCGTTACCAATTGTAACTCCTAGGAATTTCCCTAACTCTATTGTTGCTCTCGCCTCCTTCAATAGAGCTTGTTATTCCCCAGCACACTCAGATTCAGTGAACGAATCTCCCTTCGCCCCATGCGCCTGCACTGCCAATGATCTGCCCCGCCCTCTCCCTTTTTTACACGAACGAGCATTCTCACTTGGCAATACCACATCCAACACGTTTCTTGCCCCCCCCCCCCCCTTGCTGAAAGACCTGTGCCTTAACCTGAGAAGTATCAAGTAATGGCTTCACTGGAATTGTAAGCCTAGCCTTTATAGTCCCAACCTCTCCTGGTTCTACTCTCATGGACTCGAAATTTACAGGACAGTCTATCAAATCCAATTCCTTTAACCTCGATCTTGCCTCACACAACTCATCAAGCTTCACTCGCGATATCATACCCACATTTTCATCCGACATCCAATTCTTGAGAAGAAATGCACAAAAAATAAAAAAAAAAGTATCTAGGTCCATTTATTCTTTTATCTTACATCAACATGTCCTTATTAAGCTTGTTAATTAGGTAGTTGTTGACTTGAATGCTTCTAACCTTAACACGAAAGCTTAAGTTTTATTATAGGTAAAAAACAACGGTAGTTATTAAACTACGAAAAAATATCGTTCTAATCAATGATTTTTTAAAAATTATAAAATAATAATTAAAATTATCAAACTATTATAAAATTTTAAAGTTTCACACACCTTACATTTTTCTACAAAACGTTTGAATAGTTAAAATATCAATTATAAAGAACCTTTTGAAAACGTGTAAAACTCACTTAGTCGTTACACTATTGTAAATAGATCCCTAAATATAAGTTGTGAATTAGATAATGTTACTTTATCAAATAGAATTACTTATATTTATTTTTTAAAGTTAAAATATCAAGTCTTATATATTATATATAATTTCTTTTATTGAGTTGGTGTCATGAGATCGACTTGACAATAATTGAATTTAAAATGACTAATATACCCATAATTTAAAGTAATAATAAATATTTTATAAAAATATTTTTATCTTTTCATATTCTCATAGGTCTTTTAATAATATAATTAAAAATTATTATTTAAAATTTGAACACATAACTATTATATATATATATAAACATTTTACAACTTCATCTATAATCGTTTTAAAAAATTTTGATTTAATTCGTTTTATCTTTAATGTGTGTGCGTTGTTAAATAGTTAAGAATTTGTATAAATTTATTAAAAAAACTAAAACAAAACTTAGAAATTATAAATATTTTTATCTTTTCATATTCTCATAGATCTTTTAATAATTTAATTAAAAATTATTATTTAAAATTTAAACACATAACTATTATATATATATAAACATTTTACAACTTCATCTATAATCGTTTTTTAATTTAAATGTTTAAACGTAACTTCTGCATAATTTTTTTTTATCTTTACAAAATAAATGTAATGATATTCTAGTATGACGTAATGATAATACGTCAAATATAAACTGTTTTTAATCTTACTATAAGCTATATTTTAATCTTTAAACAATATGTTATTTAAAGGCCTGAAAATATTCAAAAATACATTTGAAATTCTGGCAAGGTCGTCTCGATTATTTTTTTAGGAAATACGTGTCACTTAATTATAGATTAATTTTTTAAAAAATAACTTAATAATTTAATTAATATTTTTTACTTTGTTTTTTTAATATAGGTGAAATCTAGTGATACTATCAGAGTCTAATATAAATATACAAATTCAAAAAAAACGTGAGAACTGTGGAGATAAATAAAAAATATATATTATGATCGAGTTAGAGATGAAGTCGATATTCGAGTGTGTAACTCTTTTTAGTTTCTCAACAATCTTCTATAAACAAAAAAGGAGAAAAACCTTAAGAATTTCTGGGTTTTAACTTTCAATCTTATTTTTTATATAAGAACTGAATATTTTTCTCCCTTTCTTTTTTATACATATAAAGTAATTATAAAAGAAAAAAAGACTTTAATAAAAAATACTAATTATTATAATTTAATTTTTTATTAATATAATTAACTTTTTGAATTCTTGGGAATAGGGGTTAGCAAAACTCGACTCGACTCGAAAATTTTGAATTTTTCGACTCAACTCGAAATTTCAAAAACTCGACTCGAAAAAATTTCAAATGAAGTTTGAGTTTTAAAATGAAAATTTAAATAACTCGAAATTTTTAATAATTAGTGAATTAATTTTTAAGTTCGAGTTGAGTCACTCAATTTTTCTTGATATATATATATATACTAATATTAAAAAATATGAAGAAATATATGCCACATATGAAAAATATGAAGAAATATATGCCACATATGAAAAATATGAAGAAATATATATATATATATATGCATATCTTATATGATTAGAGAAAGTAGTTTAAATTGAAATCAAACCGTACTATAACGTGATAAATAATTACAATTAGATTTGTTTAGGAACTCGAAAACTCGACTCAAATTTCATAAACACAACTCGAATCGAAAAAATTTCAAATAAAGATTGAGTTGTAAAATATAACGTGTTAACTCGAATAACTCGAATTTTTTGACTCGATTCGACTCGATCGAACACTCACTCCTACTTGGGAAAATATAAAACATTTCGGTAATGTGAAATCAATTATTTTATGGGTAAATTACCTAACAAGTCACTGAACTTTTCTAGACTTTTCAACTAGCATTTAAATTCTTGGAACATAATTTTTTTAAGGTAGCCAGCAGCCCATCAACAAAGCATAAAAATTTATTTAAAATGCTCGCGAACTTATCGAGTCGAGTTGGACCTTAATCGATCAACTAACTAAAATCTTGAGTCGAACTCAAACTCGAATTAAGCATTGTCCGAGTTTTGATCGAGCCGAATTCGAGCTATTTACGAGCTGCTCAACTCAATTAACACCCTATATTTGTGTAAAATGGTAATGACTAAATATAAATATAAAAATCTAATTTTTTGGATAAGCTTGCTGTATTTTTATCGACTCGGAGTAAAATGATGATTTCTGAACGCGCCAGATAGGGATATAACGAGGGATGGTAGACGGGTATAGTTTCGCGGATTTTGCACTGCATCTATCTCAGTTGGGGTGGGGATGGGTATGAGTTTGGTGGGTAATGGGCGGGTGTGGATGTAAAAAGTCATACCCATCGTGGGTAGTGAGTAGGTGATGGGTTTGAGACCTTACCCGCACCGTATCTGCTCGCATCCGCTCACCCACTAACTACCCACCATATGAATTTTGGACCATATATGTTTGTAGACTTTAATTATGCCTTTTTATTATGGTATTTTATGTACTAAGATTTTGGTTTGTTTTAAAATCTACGTTAATCCTTAAGTTTGTAGACTTTGAATCAATTAATTTAGTTTGAAAAAAATGATGGTTTATAATCAAGCTTGTATTCATTGTTCAAGATCGAGCTTGAATTAATCAGGTTGTAATTTTATAATATGTGTGGTTAAGTAGAATTTATATAAGTGTAAGTATGCTTTAGTTAACTATAGTTAATTAGTTAGATGTAGTTAAATAGAATTTATACGTTTAAAAATATGTTTTAGTTAAGTTAGCGATCGTTAGTTAATTAGCTGTAGTTAAATTTATATCGGTGTAAATGTATTACATATATACACTTGATCCATTAACAAAGTATGCGAAGTTGTACTCTTCTTTATAAAAATAAATGGTTTATTTTTACATAATTCGATGTTAGTGGCTGCTTGTAGGCAAATACGAGTTGGGTGGTGGATGTTCAGTGTGGTAGTGGGTGTGGAGATGTATTTGAGAATGTACCCACGTGGGCGGATATAAATTTAAAAATTATACCCGCTATAGGTGGTGGGTAGGTGATAAATATAAAAATTATAAGTAAAAAAGAAGTATCCGTACTCACCCCGCCCGTTTGCCATCCCTAGATAAAACCTATATCTTTCTGCTTAGGAAACAGTGGCTCTATCCACTGAGCTTCAGGCGTTGAAGTTTAACTTTTCAATATTTATAATTTGAACTAATAGAAAAATTAAAAGAAATTACAAGTGGAGTTATAGCTCTATTAGGTGTTCATTAATTATATTGAAAAATAAAAAGTAAAATAACAAGGACGTGTGATAGTATCATGTGTTTGTGAACTGTTTTATTCCATTAATAAAGCATAAGAATAATATGTAAAATTAAAATCCTTCTTGAACTCAATAAATGATATAGTGAAAAAAATGATATTTATTTTAAAAATCTTGATTTAATTCGTTTTATCTTTAACGTGTGTGCGTTGTTAAATAGTTAAGAATTTGTAAAAATTTATTAAAAAAACTAAAACAAAACTTAGAAACTATAAATATTTTTATCTTTTCATATTCTCATAGATCTTTTAATAATATAATTAAAAATTATTATTTAAAATTTAAACACATAACTATTATATATATATAAACATTTTACAACTTCATCTATAATGTTTAAACGTAACTTCTGCATAATTTTTTTTCATTTACAAAATAAATGTAATGATATTCTAGTATGACGTAATGATAATACGTCAAATATAAACTGTTTTTAATCTTAGTATAAGCTATATTTTAATCTTTAAACAATATGTTATTTAAAGGCCTGGAAATATTCAAAAATACATTTGAAATTCTGGTAAGGTCGTCTCGATTATTTTTTTAGGAAATACGTGTCACTTAATTATAGATTAATTTTTTTAAAAATAACTTAATAATTTAATTAATATTTTTTAAAAATACGTGTCACTTAACATTTTATATTTAAAAATTTTGGCATTCTCCTAACACATCCTATGACCACTTGTCGCACACCATGTTATTGTCTCCCAGCTCGATAATTGCCAGATGTGATAGCTCGACAGACGCAGTCACTTTACTACTTGATAACTGACAAACTAATATAGCATACTCATTATGATCTTAACATTGTTTGTTAGTAAACACAATCACTTTACTAATGAATTTTTTAAATACGAATGGTTAAATTTATTAAATTATTTTGAATTATGATCAAATTAATAGAATCTATATGTTTTGAGGACTAAAATTATTATTATATCAAGTCGTTCGTTTTAATTTTAATAATATAGTAATATATTTAATTAAATGACTAAAATATTAATTTTAGAAGAAAAACGACATGTTTACTACCAAACTGTACTTAAAGTGAGATATATTCTACCCCTATACTTGATAGTTGCATCGTACATTAAATAAATAAACATTATAAATCACGGATTTTCCAAACGTTAACAATTGATTCTATTTCACGGTTATTTTTTAAAGGGTAATTTTGGTAAGTTGAAAAGTTGAGAAAACTTATCAGAAAGAGAGCAAAGCGTGTTGGGGGTTGACCGAAGGATGACTTGGTATTGCCGTCCGTTGCAAAATTCCAGTCCCCAAAATACCCTCGACTTTTAATTTTTTTTTATAGGGTCGACTTTTAAATTCAGATGCCGAATAAGATAACGTTTACATGGAATCTGTTAAAGTTTAGAAATAAAAGAGCATAATTTAAATGTTTTGGTCAAAAATATAAAATTCTATAATTTCGGTGGGTCATACTTTATAGATTATAATTATATTGAAAACAAACTGATATAACATTATTTAATTCATTTAGATTTTTTTACAATTTAATCAAAACTAGTACTATTATTTAATATTTCAGTACTTTATCATGAAAAAAATATAATACATAAAAGTCATACATGTTGATCTAAAAGTCCACTAGTTCATAATTGAAAGGACTTGATCTGTATATAACAATAAATAGAAAAATGGACATAAAAGATTTAATTTTGAGATGAATAAATTCATAGTAAGTAAAAAATAAAAAATAAGACCCGCTTTGTATTGGATTTTAAAAAAAATTGGAATCAAAAATATTTTTGATTAAAACAATATACAACAGATAATTTTTTAAGTTAAAAATATTTTTCAACTTGATTTGAAAAGTTTTTTTTAAAAAAATGAATTTTCTACCTTTTAGTTTTTCCAAAATATTTTCAATAAAATTATTCATTTGTCCTCAATTATATAACTGATTATTTTATATTTTAAAAAATAATATTTTATTTACTTAAAAATCATTTATTGACATCTCAAACATTCACATCTTAAAATAAACAACTTTAAAAAAAATCTTAAAATAAAAAATTTAAAATCAGAATCTCAAAACGATTACAAAATAGTATATGTTTATACATATTTTTAACCCTTTGACAATGCCATACATCTTGTAGACAAAACGATTTGCACTCGTGCCTCCTAAGATGAGCATCATTCGCTTTTTCACTAAGGCACTTGTTGGTTCAAAATTACTTTAATATTTTTCAACATATATTTTAAAATTAATATCGTACTAGTCTATATATATGTATATATATATATATATAAACTAGTCTATATTATTATTATAGGTTGGCCATTTTGTAACGAAGACTCTATACCACGTTTGAATATTACTATATTATATTATAAGAATTTTCTTAACTAAACCAAAGACAAGATGTACAAAAATTGATTGTTCTAAAGTCAAAATTGTAGACTTTCTTATTGTTTATCGGGTAAAGTACACTAGAGGTCATTTAATTATAGGTTTAGTAACAAACATGTCACTCTTCTTCTAAAACTAATAATTACTCACCTAATTATAGGTTTAGGAACAAATAAGTCATCCAATTAAAATTTTGTAACAAAAAAGTCACTCAATCATTAAAATTGAAACAAGGACTTGGTATAATCACAATTTTAGTCTTCAAAATCTACGAATTCTATTAATTTGGTCCTAATTTGAAATAATTCAATAAACTTAACCATTCATATTTAAAAATTTCGACAATGCATCATCCTGACACACCCTCTAACCACTTACTGCATTCCGTGCTATTGTCCATCAGTTTGATAATCAACATATGTAATACCTCAACAGACATAGTCACTTCGCTACTAGACAACTAATAGACTAATGGAATAGACTCATTATGACCTTAACGTTGTCTGCTAGTAGGCACAATCATTTCGCTGATAAAAATTTTTTAAATATGAAGATTAAGATTATTGAATTATTTCGAATTAGGACCAAATTAATATAATGTATAAGTTTCGGGAGACAAAATTGTTATTATACCAAGCCCTTAATTCAATTTTAATGGCAGCGTGACTTGTTTGTCATAAAATTTTAATTGAGAGACATGATTGTTCCTAAACCAATAATTAAGTGACTGGATTGTTACTTTTAGTAGAAAAGTAACGTGCTTGTTCATATACCTATAATTGAAGGACTCAATTGTCACATTTAAAATAAGAGCGATATGTTTGTTATTAAATGTATAACTAACTAACCATCGGTGTGATTTATACAAAAACTAAATAGGCTTAAACCAAAAAACAACCCTCAAACTATGTCTTTTTTATGCTTTTGGCCCTTAAACTATGATTTGGGCAAAATAAGCTCTTAAACTATCATTTTGGTCACTTTAAGTCCCTAAATTATGATTTGGGCAAAATAAGCACTTAAACTATCATTTTTGATCACTTTAAGTCCATGGTCACAAAAATATCATTTTATTGGCTTTTCTAACATATATAAATATTTATGTTCTTTTTAAATTTTAAAATATCATATATCAAAATAAGCCCCTAAATTATCATTTTTGGTCATTTTAAGTCCGATAGTTAGGGGTGTTCAAATCCGGGTACCCGGACCTTCGGGTAGTTCAAAATGCGGCCCATGTCTCGACTCGGGTTTTGCGGGTACCCGTTAGTCAGTACCCGAAAGTCACGGGTACCTGAAAATTCGGGTATTTGAGTACTCGGATATATATATATATATTTAAATATAAAAATATTTTATTAGTTTAATATAAAATATAAAAATATGTATTTATTAAATATAAAAATATAAAAATATAAGATTTTTTATTAGTTTAATATAAAAAAATATTAAATACAAAATATATTAATTTAAAATATATTCGGGTACCCGAAAATTCTTAATTTTGTGACCCGGGCCCCGGCCGGGTACCCAATCATGATAAAAAAAAAATTTGGGTAAATACCCGGTTATTTATGTTCGGGTATTCGGGTCGAGTCAATCGTGTCTGGTATTTTTGAACACCCCTACCGATAGTTATTTAAGTCAAAAGAAAATTATTTCGACTAATAAGATGTTGACACATCATAAAGATTTTTGACCAATTGATAGTTTTGGAGACTAAAAGAATAAAAATGACATAGTTTAGGTACTTATTTTGACCAAAAAATAGTTTAGGGACTTAAAGCGACTAAAAATGATAGTTTAAGGACCTATTTTACCTAAATCACAGTTTAAAGGCCAAAAAACAGAAAAAAGCATAGTTTGAGGGCTGTTTTTTTATTTAAGCCAAATAAATAAGACGGGTAGTTTGGTATAGAAAATTCCCACGCAGCTCCTACTTTCTTCTCAATTCCGTCGCCATTTACACCAGATCTCACACATTATATATCTTCCCACTCTGCAGTCTGCAACTCAGAATCCCATTGAAACATTTTGTTGAAACACTATGGATAGAGAGCAAGAAGAGATGCAATTTCTAGGGGTCTTTGGCATATTCAAGGAATCCTACAAGCTCATCTTTTCATGGAGAAAAATCTTCAGCAATATCACTCTAGCTCTAATCCTTCCTTTATCTTCCATGTACGTTGTTCATGCCGAAGTTTCAAGTCTGTTCTCAAAGAAATTCAATACTGCCGACTACAACAAACCATCCGACCTTATGTCCCATGAACGGCTTTACTTTTGGCTCTTCAACGCTGCCTACTTCACTTTGTCTCTCACCTTTTCGCTTCTCTCAACTGCCGCAGTTGTTTACACCATCGCCTGCATATATACAGCTCGGGAACTCTCCTTCAAGAAAGTCATGAGCGTTGTTCCCAAGGTCTGGAAGAGGCTGATGGTTACTTTCTTGAGTATTTTCATTGCCATGTTTTTCTACCTCGTTGTAGCTGGCGTTGTCTTCCTTATTTGGGCATTTTCAGTTGGAGGAATACAAACCGTTGGTGTTGCAGTGTTAGCCGTTTTAGTGATTTTGTTCATCGTGGGGATCTTGTATTTGACCACAGTCTGGCACTTGGCTAGCACTATATCTGTTTTAGAAGAGTCCTATGGGTTCCAAGCCATGGTGAAGAGCCAAAAACTGATCAAAGGAAAGCTAGGATTGGCTATATCTATATTTGTGATCATCAGTCTGGCGTCGGGGTTCAACCAGATCGCATTCAAGAGGCTGGTTGTGGAAGGAACCAGCATAGGAATGGTCAGCAGGTCTGTTTATGCAATCGTTTGTTTATTGTTGCTTTCCACGACGATTCTCTTCGGATTAGTCATCCAGACGGTGGTTTACTTTGTCTGCAAATCTTACCACCATGAGAACATCGACAAATCTGCCCTGTCGGATCACCTGGAAGTTTACCTGCTGGGAGAATATACTCTTTTGAAGACCAAGGATGTTCAACTCTTTCATGTTTGATTGACTTGAAAGTCGATCAATAAAAACAATGTAATGTAATGCAATGCTTGTCCGTGATTGATAAATAGTGTCTGTTGTTTACAAATCGATACCGTAGTTGCTTACCAATAAGTAAAATAAAATAGTCGTGTTACTATCTGAGTTTTCGAGACAATTTTCTAGCAGTTAGTAACTATGCATTTGGAGCCTTTAGTCCATGGTGGGTCATTTTAGATGAGCATTGGGTTTGATTTGGATTCAAATGAAGAGAATATGCGCATCAAGTTTAAATCATTGTTTGAGGCCATCAAGTAGATCATAGAGGTGATCAGATTAGAGAAATAGAATACATAACAAAAAAAAAACTGCAAGTGGTTTGGGTGATCAAATCAAATGTAAAATACATGGTTGAAAAGACAAAGGGTCAAGAAATTAAACAAAATAGGGAATCAAAGAGTTATCACTCCAAGGGTTTTGAGTTATATTTGTAAAATACGTTGTCTAAACGATATATGCATCAAGTAGATAATAATTGTGAGAAACTTTTATAACAATGATAGAGTGAAAAAATTATTAGATGGGTCTAGCTCATCATGTTATCCATGGTCTCATCCAATCATAATTTTTTATTTTATTTTTTTCAAGATAAATTTTCACCTATTTCCTACATGTTATTAAATGAACGAATTTTATTAGATGAAATCATGGATGACGTTGTGAGTCGGGACCATGTAATAATTTTTCGATAGAGTAACTTTTTCTAAATGAAAATTTAGATGTCACTCGTCAAGAGACACGATTCTCAATAGCAACTCCATAGGAATATCTTTCCACTCGGTGACAACCATCATCGGCTTCTCAAAGCAGGAGTTCAACTCTTCAATTCCCACCTTTGCTTTTGCTATCATTTCACTCTTCCTCCCACCACCGCCTTCATACAAACTTATATGTTAATGTATTGAAGTAGATAATGATTCCCGTGTCCCTATAACCAAAAAGAGATACCAAAGCCTGATAGAACGGCAAGTGTCTAGATTAGATGAACTGCATGTGTCAAGACCTTAGAAACACTGCAGAATTGTGACAGAGAACCAATGAAAAAAAGCGAATTTCTAAATTTTTTCGGGGTATTCTAGGTACCTTGGCCCAAACTAAAAAATTTAACTCTTTCTAGTTTTAACTCTTCTGGGACATAACAAAACATGTTGCTCATAAGAAAAACGAGTATAAGAAAGAAACCCATTTCAGCAAATTGGATACAGAGTAGAAAGTGACCAGGTTTTATGTAAAGCGGGCGGACTTTTAGAAAATATATTAAAAATTTAAGTATGTGAAATTATAAAATTTTAGAATACAAATTTAAATTATTAATAAAATAAATAATATGACATTTGAAATTCCAGGAGTACAATCGAACCCTGCACTCTTCTATCCATTCTTATACAGAGCGATAGCCATACTTGTAGAAATGATCAGTGAAACGAAAAATGAAACTAACACGATCATTTTAAATTGATTAATAAGTTTATAGATTAAGTCTTTCTCAGCTAAAGGATTAAAATTGAATCAGCTTGAGCTCGAATTTATGCAACAAAAAGGAATGGATGAAACAAGAATCAAAACACACAGCCGTAGCAGAGGCAGAAAGCACATGAAAAGGGTTAAGGTGTACTCTTTTTTGATATTTTTTAGGTTGAACTACTTAAATAGTCATTCCTTTTTTAAGACTAACATTTGGTCACCTAAAAAGTTCTACAATTTAATTTTTCAACTTTCAAGGCGCTACAATTTCGATCACTCAAATGTTATTCCTAATGGTGACTAATAGTTTACCGACAAGGGTTGGATGTAATGACAAGGCACATTGCCCCCTAATGGAGAATTTGAGTTCAAACTTTGAAGACGATATTATTAGGAAAGAGAGCTACGAATTTCCAACATGGTTTGCATGAATACTTTAAAACACGGGTCGCATGTATTCCCCAGCACTAGAGTGTTGCTCCACTTAGTGCCTTATTATGGCAGTTCATATCTTAAATATAATAAATATAAATATGCTTGTGCATACACTTACAGATTGCAGCTACTCCTCCTACCCATTAATCGAACCAGCATATCCTCATGTCAAACCCAAATTGACACGAAATTCTAACAATACCCTATGCGTACAAGTCATTTGCCGACAAATACAACAAAGAAAATCAACCGTGTAGGAAAATGCTGATAGAGTAGTTCTTGTTCATCGCTTTGTATATTGAGGCACAATCATTTTCTTTAAATGGCAGAAATCATCGCTTTCTCCTTCAAGAAGCCTCAAAACCTGTATCCATTCAATATTACTTTCCAAACAGAGAATTAACGGAAACATAATGAATACATCTTCAGGATTATATGGTATGCATGTTACCTCCCCCATTGATGGCCTCATTTCAGGGTTTGTTTGCACACAGAAGTAAGCTGTTTTGGCCATGAGGTATAGTTGATAAGTGTCGTATGAGTCCCCGATTCGAGGATCGATGAGCTCATGTAGTGCAAGCTTTTTTATCAATGGTTTGGCCTAATTGGAGGATCAGAGCAATGGAAATAAGTGAAAATTGATCAGTTCCTTTAAATTTGTGGCCATTGAAACCAAACATACCCACTGTCGCAGAGACACATGTTGTCCTTCATTTTCCAGATCAATTACTTTGCGTCCTGACATCAGTTGCAGCAGAACTATCCCAAATGCATACACATCTGTCCTCACCGAAACAAATCCGTTCTCTGCATACTCCGGTGCAAGGTATCTACATGAACCAAAGGTTCAGTTACACTAGTTTAACAACAAAACTCGGGCCGTGATCGGCATACCGATAGCGTATACAGTAGTAGTGAAAATGAATTTAAGAGCTCATGGAAGTCTTTTACCCTAATGTTCCAAGAATTGTTGTCTGTAGAGTATCATCATTGATCTTCCATCTGGCAAGACCAAAGTCACCAAGCTGTGCGTATACAATCATATAAGTAAGCTCACACTTATTCATAGAAGTACACAATAAAAGGGATAAAAAGGAACATCATTTACCATTGGAACCAAGTCATGTGTGAGCAGTATATTGCTCGGACGCATGTCCCTATGAATAATAGGACCTCCGCGGCATTCTTCATGAAGAAAACGCAAGCCCTTTGCGGTGCCGATCGCAATAGCACGCCTTTGGTGCCAGTCAAGAACATTTTCTGTATTATCTGTGGAAATATCCCCAAATCCAAAACAGATAAGAGAAGTTTTAATGAAAGAAATACGAAATGATACATATAGTTTAGTTAATTTTTGTCTCTTTACCAAATAAATGCCAATGGAGAGACTTGTTGCATATATACTCATATACCAAAATGTTGAGATTCTCCTTGCAAAAATAACCAAGCAGCATCACAATGTTCTTATGACGAGCGAAACTTAAGACAGATATCTCGGAATTAAACTCAGTAAATCCTTGGCTACTTTCTTGTTTCCGGACCTTTGCAGCAATCAGCTGTCCATCCTTAAGCTTACCTTTATACACACGACCGTATCCGCCTTCTCCTAGCAAGTTCTCCTCTGAGAAGTCGTTGGTGGCTTGTTGAATCTCATGATAAGTGAATGTCATAGAATCTTGGATATACAATTCAGTCTTCAGCCCACAAGCAACACAAAGAAGAGGTGTTCCTGTGTTTTTATTGTGGAAACAACTTCTTCTTTGCCTTTGGATAACAGTTAAACCAGTAGGTAGCTTATTTTCCCCTTTTGCATGTGTATCTGAGAAAAATAATGTATACATATATAATGCTAATCGATGCTGAAAAATTGCAAGCCTGCAGAATTACGTACCACGACTGTTTTCAATTGAAACCGGAGTCCAGGAGTAGCTCCTACAAGAGATTTCTGACTGATTCATGTTTGATAGGGGCACAGGCTTGGACATGGAATAAAAATGCTTGTTTCCTGCCACCTCTGTTTTACTTACGGTATGGTTTCTCAAAACTTCCACATTCAGGTTATCATGAACTAATGCAACCTTACACGGTACCTGCTTAACATAAAACTTCAAGTCCCGTCTAAGGTGCCTGTTAAGATTGTAAACCATGACATGACATGGTGAAATGAACACAGAAAGGATGATCTCATGTATCCAGAATACAAAAAATATTTACCTATCGAGCACAACCCATGCTGCATTAGAGGAGATCACCTCTTGTACAATAACATTCTTTACGGGAAATCCAGCAGTAATTTTAACTTCAATGCTTACCTGTACATGAAAATATTCATGCCATTAATTTGTGCATGCTGCTTCCAGCAAGCTGTTTTTGTAATGAATCAAAGAGAAATTTTAGCATTTTACTCCTTGGTCTTCACAATCTTCTGCACTTTGTTGAAGCATATTAACATATGCATCAAGCTTCTTTGAGATTTCTTCCTCCATGGCGCGGAAGCTTATAACCCCGAAAGATTCAGGACATGCTTTGCTCTGATAACCCACTACACCAACCCAGAGAAGGGAACATAAGACAAGAGGTGAGTCACTGAGTTGACATGTTGAATGAAGAAGAAATTGTTTAAGACAAGCACTTACTAGGGTGAGTGACTCTATGCAGAACTCCAAGCATAAGAAGCGTGTCACCAACTCGTAGAATGTCGCCTCTTAGTCGGAGATAATCGATGGTGATTCGGAGCTCTCGTTCAGTATGATCCTTTGTTGCATCGAATGCTAGAACAACATGACATGGTGAAGGAGGAGTTGTCCCCATTGTAGCAACCTTAACTTGCTTCTATTTGATCACCTGCGCTTAATAAATTCCCTGTACTTTGATGATGAAGCTGTGAAATGAAAGCTTGGAGATGGAGTTGTGATTTGTTGAAGGGCTTTTATTTTCGTTCTTCTTTCCTCTGGGGACGTTGTTGAGCGTATCGAATTCGAAGGAGATATACTTTCCGGATATGCGACATTACATCACCAGAAAATGGAAGGGGATGTGCCGTCTGTAACAAAGAGAATATACGACATTAATTTCGAGGTTTTGACGAATTTTGCATGTATTTTTTTATTAGTTATGGATTATTACAACTGTTTTATATGTTTATATTATTCTACTTAATTTAAAAAAACAAAAAAATGTATTTATTCATTATTTAAATACAAAATGAAATATATCTCATATATTGGCGATAGAAACGAAAAGTTTATGTAAGTGTCTTAATTTTAGGGTTTAGGGATGTGATTTATAGTTTAGGTGTTTAAGTGTATGAGTTTAGAATTTAGGATTTAGGGTTTATGGTTAGAAGTTAGGATTTAGGTTTAGGATAATATGGTTAGGGATTTAGGTTTTAACATATAAACCTTAAATTTCAACCGTAAAACCTAAATTCTAACCACACCCCTAAATTCAAAACTCATGCACTTAAGCCCTTAAACACTAAACCCTAAACGAATTCTCTAAACCCTAAAATTAAGATAAAATTTCCACAAGCACTTGTGCATGGAATAATTATCCAAAAAAACTCAAGTATTAGTATATTATTATTAGTATTAGCCTATTAGGGGTGTTTATTAAGCGAGTTGATCATGAGTTGAGCAGTGCTCGACTCGGCTCGTTTAAAAATTTTATTGCTCGACTCGATTTGTTGCTCGTTAAGCTCAATAAAATTTTGTTCAACTCGAGCTCATTAAGCTCGCCAAATTTTTTACCTTATTTTTTTTAATATAGGTGAAATCTAGTGATACTATCAGAGTTTAATATAAATATACAAATTCATAAAAAACATGAGAACTGTGGAGATAAATAAAAAATATATATATCATGATCGAGATAGAGATGAAGACGATATTCGAGTGTGTAACTCTTTTTAGTTTCTCAACAATCTTCTATAAACAAAAAAGGAGAAAAACCTTAAGAATTTCTGGGTTTTAACTTTCAATTGTATTTTTTATATAAGAACTGAATATTTTTCTCCCTTTTATTTTTATACATATAAAGTAATTATAAAAGAAAAAAGGACTTTAATAAAAAAATACTAATTATTATAATTTAATTTTTTATTAATATAATTAAGTTTTTGAATTCTTGAGAATAGGGGTTAGCAAAACTCGACTCGACTCGAAAAATTTGAATTTTTTGACTCAACTCGTCTTGACTCAACTCGAAAAAATTTCAAATGAAGTTTGAGTTTTAAAATGGAAATTTAAATAACTCGAAATTTTTAATAATTAGTGAATTAATTTTTAAGTTCGAGTTGAGTCACTCAATTTTTCTTGAGATATATATATATATATATATATATATACATACTAATATTAAAAAATATGAAGAAATATATGCCACATATGAAAAGTATGAAGAAATATATATATGCATATCTTATATGATTAGAGAAAGTAGTTTAAATTGAAATCAAACCGTACTATAACGTGATAAATAATTACAATTAAATTTGTATAGGAACTCGAAAACTCGACTCAAATTTCATAAACTCGACTCGAATCGAAAAAAATTCAAATAAAGATTGAGTTGTAAAATATAACGTGTTAACTCGAATAACTCGAATTTTTCGACTCGATCGAACACTCACTCCTACTTGGGAAAATATAAAACATTTCGGTAATGTGAAATCAATTATTTTATGGGTAAATTACCTAACAAGTCACTGAACTTTTCTAGACTTTTCAACTAGCATTTAAATTCTTGGAACATAATTTTTTTAAGTTAGCCCATCAACAAAGCATAAAAATTTATTTAAAATGCTCGCGAATTTATCGAGTCGAGTTGGACCTTAATCGATCAACTAACTAAAATCTTGAGTCGAACTCAAACTCGAATTAAGCATTGTCCGAGTTTTGACCGAGCCGAATTCGAGCTATTTACGAGCAGCTCAACTTAATTAACACCTTATATTTGTGTAAAATGGTAATGACTAAATATAAATATAAAAATCTAATTTTTGGATAAGCTTGCTGTATTTTTATCGACTCGGAGTAAAATGATGATTTCTGAACGCGCCAGATAGGGATATAACGAGGTATGCTAGACAGGTATAGTTTCGCGGATTCTGCACTGCACCTGTCTCAGTTGGGGTGCGGATGGGTATGAGTTTGGTGGGTAATGGGCGGGTGTAGATGTAAAAAGTCATATCCATCGTGGGTAGTGAGTAGGTGATGGGTTTGAGACCTTACCCGTACCGTATCTGCTCGCATCCGCCCGCCCACTAACTACCCACCATATGAATTTTGGACCATTTATGTTTGTAGACTTTAATTATGCCTTTTTATTATGGTGTTTTATGTACCAAGATATTGGTTTGTTTAAAAATCTACGTTAATCCTTAAGTTTGTAGACTTTGAATCAATTAATTTAGTTTGAAAAAAAAATGATGGTTTATAATCAAGCTTGTATTCATTGTTTAAGATCGAGCTTGAATTAATCATATTGTAATTTTATAATATGTGTGGTTAAGTAGAATTTATATAAGTGTAAATATGCTTTAGTTAACTATAGTTAATTAGTTAGATGTAGTTAAATAGAATTTATACATTTAAAAATATGCTTTAGTTAAGTTAGCGATCGTTAGTTAATTAGCTGTAGTTAAATTTATACCTGTGTAAATGTATTATATATATATACACTTGATCAATTAATAAAGTATGCGAAGTTGTACTCTTCTTTATAAAAGTAAATGGTTTATTTTTACATAATTCGATGTTAGTGGTTGCTTGTAGGCAAATACGAGTTGGGTGGTGGATGTTCAGTGTGGTAGTGGGTGTGGAGATGGATTTGAGAATGTACCCACGTGAGCGGGTATAAATTTAAAAATTATACCCGCTATAGGTGGTGAGTAGGTGATAAATATAAAAATTTTAGGTAAAAAAGAAGTATCCGTACTCGCCCCGCCAGTTTGCTATCCCTAGATAAAACCTATGTCTTTCTGCTTAGGAAACGGTGGCTCTATCCACTGAGCTTCAGGCGTTGAAGTTCAACTTTTCAATATTTATAATTTGAACTAATAGAAAAATTAAAAGAAATTACAAGTGGAGTTATAGCTCTATTAGGTGTTCATTAATTATATTGAAAAATAAAAAGTAAAATAACAAGGACGTGTGATAGTATCATGTGTTTGTGAACTGTTTTATTCCATTAATAAAGCATAAGAATAATATATAAAATTAAAATCCTTCTTGAACTCAATGAATGATCTAGTGGAAAAAAATAATATTCATTTTTAAGAATCTTGATTTAATTCGTTTTATCTTTAATGTGTGCGCGTTGTTAAATAGTTAAGAATTTATATAAATTTATTAAAAAAAAACTAAAACAAAGCTTAGAAATTATCGTAAAACAAAAAAAAGTATAATGAGTAAAAGAACAAGGAAACAAGAGATACAAGAATGATGAGATAAATCTGTATTTCAAAAAAATAAAAAAAAATGAACTTTGTCAAAAGTTATATATTTATAAATGCAATGAGTAAATAAAACGTAGATCTCTAATTTTACTGAACATCGTAGTCTTAATAATAAAATAAATTAAAATCTTATATAACACATAAAATTTTAATCATAATATACATCCACACACAATTTTTTTTAAAAAATATTATCTATGTTACTTATTGAAGCCTAATCAAAATGCAAATAGATTTTACCAACGATATTGGTCCAAGTGATAAACAGTTTGATATCGCTTAAACAAATTTCAAGTTTGAGGTCTTGTATATGCAAAAAAATCCTTACTCGAAGAGTCACCTACTAAAGTCAAATATGTAACATGGATTAGTCAAAACAAAACTCTGGAAAACCGAAAGATTTTTATGTGTTAAAAAACATGCTAGGCTTATATGAAGTTTTTGAATAGAAACGTTAAAGGATTATTCTTTTGATTGACGATGAAATTTTTCTATCAAAACGATTTTAATTTATTGTCACATGTTTTTATTAACATTCTAAATAAAAAAATGCACGGCAATGAATCAAGACTATTTATACAGAGAAGACTCTATTATTAATATATCAATTAATTATTTAAAAACAAATTTTAAAAGAATGTTTTTTTTAGAATGATCTGATTCGACCTTAAAAATCATAACTCTTCGGTTTGAAAGGCCAATGAAAGCCGAAAGTCGCCCCTTGCAATGGACGGGTAAAATACATGAACCGTAAGAGAACTTTAATTTTATACATGTGATGACAATCACGATGAAGTTATCGATGCAATGAAAATGACATGGGTAACGGGCAATTATATACAAATGGATTAACCGTCAAATAAATGTTTCACACATCAATAGTTCATCATCTGGCATCTCGCATACGTCAGTAATTTATCATTTTATTGTTCAAAGTCGTGTATTTTACCTTCTAGCATCCTCACCTTTTAATCGTCGGTAAACAATTCAATAGGTTTTTTTTCTTCATTGATAAGACGATGCAATTGACAGTTTATTTGTCGGTTTTCGACGATAAAATGATAGAGTTTTCAACCATAAGGTCCGAAAAAAGCAAGGGTGGTAGGTGGTGGTTGAATCGGTGGTCGAAGATGAAAAATTAAAAGTTGAATCGGTGGTCGGACGGGTTTTTCATGATTTAAAAAAATAAAGAAAATAATAAAAATAGGCCATGTCGTATTTTTTATTAAATATCGAAAAGATTTAATAAAAAAACCTTATTTAAGTTACGGAATGAAATATCATGCACCTATTAGAAGCCAAAAATTAATTTAAACACTCTACTGAAAAATATAGTTTAAACATTTATTTAAAGGTTAAGCCTATATAAATTAGATGCGCAAAATAAATAATTGAGATAAGAAGTTGGTCAGTACACATAAATCGGCCAAATTATATATTACTCATTATGTCTCAATTAAATTATGACACCCGACTTTTTTAAAATATAAACTTTTATCATCATTATTATTATTAAACGTAAACTAGTTTATTTATGTAAAATTTCCTCCGTTCTTAATATCAATCAACTGCAGACTGCAAGGGTTTGCTTTATCGACATCATCAAAGTACCTATGTACATACCACAAGGTGAAGGAAAATCTAGACAGAGATATCAGAAGGGTAATCATTTGGATGTCTGCTGATCGTTTCCCTCAGTTGTTTCTCTTGTTCCTCAAGGTTTGATGGTGGATAGTCATAGACATCAGTGAACATCTCTGAAAGTGGAGGCTTCTCTGTTTTCTCTGACACCTGAATTGCTTCCAATAGCTGCACCAAATCTCTTCCATTGCATTAGAAATACGAAGCGAAAAATGCAAATTCTGGCAATCAAATTCAAAACAGATTAATGAAATGATCACCTGTTTCCTGACACTGTTTCGGAGCTGAGTTTCTTGTTGTTCACTCCACCACCCATAATTTTGAACCCAATTTCTAAATCTATTTACAGGGTTCCTGGCATTTTTCCAGTACACAGTTTCATCAAGCTGGCGATATTTGGTTGAATCATCAGATGTGGAATGGTGTCCTACTCTGTAGGTAAGGGTCTAAAAGAAAAATAAAAGTTTAAACACGATGTTATGGTCGTTATTTTGCAGTTTCGATGCCACGAAACCGATCAAGATGGAGAATTGGAGATTGACCTCACCTCAATAAGGATTGGTCTTTGTTCATTTATAGCCATTTCACGAGCTGCAGAAACTGACTGTATACAGCAAGCGCATCGTTTCCATCCACTCTGATGCTTCTGATTCCATACGCTCGACCCTTCACAACAATGCCATCACATGTCCGAAACAATGAATTCCAAATTAAGTTTCGAATCTGAAACCGCAGAGGGAGCTTCCTTTCTAGAAAATAGTGAGGAAAATGAACATACTTCGAAACTGTTCCGATACATTTGTACTGATCGCCCAGTTATTGTTGCGACACAAAAAAAATGACTGGGGCTTCCATAACTGCTGCGAAATTTAAACCGGTGTGAAAATCACCCTGCGAAAAAACAAAAATGGAAAACCATGAGTAAACTGTAACAAGCATATAAAGTATGAGATTATAGGTGCACTTACTTCACTGGTGCCAACATCTCCAATATACGAGACAACACATGCTTTTTTGTTGTCCATTTTAAAAGAATAAGCAATCCCTGCAGCTTGGGGAAGTTGCGTTCTAGAAATCATGGCAATGACAAAAATTCATAAACTTAGCTACATTTGAGGCTAATTTATGCAGACTCATTAGTCAGAAGAGTAGCAGTTTCAGCTGGAAGTATTTAAGCGATAGGCGATGAAATGGTGAAGAAATTGTTCCTTTTAAACCCATAATGAATCGGCATCTGACGGCCTTTTCCGTAATCAGCCTTGTTTCTGAAGCACTGGTCGGCGAATTCTTGCAACGAGAAACCACGCCACAACAGAACTCCCGGTTCACGGTACTGCCATTATATAGTTAAACAAAGCTTCAATTTCAATCAAACAAATGAACTCTACATGTTTTAAGCTGTTCTTATTGTGTTCAGTGTGCTTCACCTGAGACAAGATAATGTCTTGTTCAGTCAGAGCAGCAGCAGAAGCTATGTTAATTGCTTCTTCACCAGCTAAGGTTAGGTAAAAGGATATTCTGCCTTGCCTTTGTGCTTCATAGAATATAGGGTCCATTATTTGTAAACTCACCATGTTACTGTACATTTTTACTGCTACTTCCTTGCTTACCTGTTGTTAAGCAATTGTTTTTACTATTTCTCCCTTTTAATTATACAATAATTTTGAATGTTAATGATAGTAGTAAAAGATAGAATTGCAAAAATTTAAAGAAAAAACCTGTTGAAAATCACTGTCTGTAATTAACTCTCCATCATCATCCAAGACTCGGTAACAAGGTACTCTGGTCTTGGAAGATTCTGAGATGAAATTCATTTCGGAAGTGTATGAAACTTTTCCTCCCGGAAAGTCCAGTGTCTGCTGTGCCAAATTAAGGAATATTAACTTAAGTCAAATCAGATCAAATCGAATTAAACTTGTAACACCAACCTAAAAATTTAATAATTACAAGTCCAGGTAATATCTAACATATGTAACCATCATATGTCTAGAACTTGTTACCACCATGAAATGGATAAGCATGGATCCATATCGAATGGGGTAGAAGATAGAGACTTGGAAAGGCAAAAAAAGGGAAGATAATTACAAAGAGAAGTAGCCATTGATAGATTGAAGCAAAGCAAGGGCGTTTTTGGTTTTCCTGGTAATTATTTTGCTGAGGAAGAAGAAGAAGATAGAGTTCAAGTGTGAAACGTTTTTGTGCCACTTCCTTTGTCGGTACTTTGGACTATCTTTTATTTCTTTTCCAACCTTTTCTTCTTTTAAAAATTTAAACTATTATATATTTAAAATTATTTATCTTTATGTCAAATTTAATATAATGATTCATATTATTGTATTATTCAAATGAATGCATATGTTTCATAACTTTTATACTTTTGTTTTATTTCATATGCAATAAAAAAGGGTAAACTACACCAGTAGTCACCGAAGTATGGTTTCTTTCCTATTTTGGTCACCGAGCTATTTTTTGGCAAAAACATCACTAACGTTATGTTTTCTTCCTATTTTGGTCATCGAACTATTTTTTTTTGCAAAAACATCACTAACGTTATGTTTCCTTCCTATTTTGGTCACTGATTGTTAAAAACTTAACGGTTTTGCTGACGTGTAATTTTATTTTATTTTAATTTTTCATGTCATTTCTTTATCTCCTCGTAAGCAATATATGTTATTTTATAATATTTTTATTCAAACTAATATAATGGTGACACATGTCGCTGCCTATTAGTGGAATAAAATAAATGAAAAATCAAGCTCCTTACGCATCCATAGAGATGGTGACACGTGTAACTGCCTAATAGGATGGTGACACGTGTAACTGTCTATTAGTTGAATATCTCTGGCTACATAAGAGGCTTAATTTTTCATTCCTTTTATTCTACTAATAGGCAATGACACGTGTCACCATCTTGTTAGTTTGAATAAAAATATTATAAAATAACATATATTGCTTACGAGGAGAGAGAAAAAATGACATGGAAAATTAAAAAATAAAATAAAATAAAATTCCACGTCAACAAAACCGTTAAGTTTTTAACAACCGGTGACCAAAATAGGAAGGAAACATAACGTTAGTGATTTTTTGCCAAAAAATAATTCGGTGACCAAAATAGAAAAAAAAACTATAGTTCGGTGACTACTGATGTAGTTTACTCTAAAAAATTATCGAGCTTCCGCATTGATCAAATAAATAAACATAACGTACGTACATGCTAGTTACGTAAATGTAATGATGTTTGCACCTTTTCAAGTAATATAAAAATCAACTGTCTCTTTTCGATGTCGTTTTTCTATGCCCAATATTAAAAAATTAAATTTTAAATCATAATCTTAAATTTTAAATTATAAATCATATATAATAAACTTTGAAAAATATACCTTACCCATAATTTCTTAAATCCTAACATTAAACTTAAACTTTAACCCTAAATTTATTTTTTTAATGTAGGGCATAAATACAGGTACCAAAAAAGACAAAATAATTATATTCTTTCGAGTAATAGCTGTGATTGGGATTATTAGATCTCGATAATGCCCAACTTTTTTTTTTCAAAAAGTATCGCAAACAGTAATATGCTCATACTTTTTATTTTTTATTTTAAAAAACACATATATTTTTTAATAAAACTGTTTGAATTTATATTTCTTTTTCACTAAAACTATTAGTTAGGTTCACCTTAACTTATTTATTATATAAGAGTAATGTTCCCTAAATTAATATTAGGAGGGGACATCAACGGCACGTTCTGTGCAAATTTGTGGGTCGGCCTTGAACCAAGTGGCCTTCCCATTCTTCTTTTTGGTCGTATGTGGTCTTTGCAAGTCCCTCAGTATTAGTTCCGAACTTCCGATATAAAACAAGGTTGTATTTTTTTTAATTGGCCAAGGTTATATTTTCTCTTGATTGATGAGTTTATAAATAAAATAATTAAAATAGTATATTAAAATATAAACGCAATACGAATGAATCTGGTTATTATTTTATCTATAACCGTTTGTTGAAAAAATTTCATTAATACATTTTTTATGAAAAATATTTTTGTTCATCCACATTACAAAATTGATAAAATTATATATTTTAAATATAATCACGATATATGACTAATAAAAATATAATACAAATTAAACTTGTTTAATGATTGAGTTACCCACCAAAATCCTAAAGTGGTCTCAATATCTAATTGGTTTAAAGACATAAATATTAAGCTCAAAATTAGATTTGAACAATAAAATTTACTTAAAGTATGACTGTATGAGTTTCACCTCCGCTATAAAAATATTTTTATTTGTATTACGCAATATCTAGTGGTAACAGGTGTCATTCGCAGGTTCTCCACAAAATCTGTCATTTTGTCGCTGCTTTGATAACACATTCCAAACTAATGTAAAGCAAAATCTGATTCATGTTCACCGGCTTTACAATCTCTGATCATACAGCTGCATGGGAGATCTCATGTACCCCATCGTACGCAAGCATTACTGGAAAGATAATTCACACATCGAACTTCATTTTTAAAGAAGGCTGAAGCCTGCCCTTTTACCGCGATGCTTTGCTTTTCCTGTTGAAGATGAAAGAAAAGCAACTACTCCTCGTATGCCTGCACAAAACCCAATGTCTAGCTCAGTTTGTTGATACCAAGTTTAAATTCGAATCTTAATATGCAGTAAGCCCCTTGCCCCACATTTCTGATGCATTCAAATTAACTTTGGACTATTTGGCTTCAGCATAGATTGAAATTTGGATTTTTTTTTGCCATTACTGTCGTTTATGATTTTATAACGTTTGGTTTTATAAAAGACTTTGACGAGGACTTGTGGCCTGGGAACTTGAAGTAGATCAAATTTCCATCTGTTTACTTTTTCTAGAGTTTTCAAAGAGAATTAAATATTACTTGCTATACTTAACCACTACAATAAAGTCAATGGCTGGTGGCTGCATTTACAGCAAATTTCCTCTGTTTCCTACGAGAAACTTACTCTAAAGTCTAAAACCATGAAATAATTTATCTTTTGCATAAAGTTTAACAAATTCGGAACCCGTTTTTGACACTTGTATCTTATACATATTTTGATATAAATATATAATATAATTTCGTAAGTTATAAAAAATCGAATATATGTTTATATTCGAAACTCTAAATCCAGATTGACATAAATAACTATTGAAATGAAAATTGATTCCTAGATGTCCCCGTACAATTTAACAAATTCAGTTTGAAAACCTTATCTGTTAATCTTTAGAAAGCAGACAGACAGTCGGAATTCTGAGTTATAAGTTATAACATACCTGCGGCTGGTATTGCCGACGCTCCCGCAGCTGCTGCTGCTACCGGTGCTTTTGGTGCTTCCACTGTTTATATTAGATCCACTGGAGTCACTCTCGCTCGACCCCGATCTCTTCTTCCACCACTCTTTATCTATGCCCTTACCAGATTCATCTGATACTGTTGGCTTGGGAGAAACTCCACAATTATGATTTAAATTTGAACCATTTCTCTTCATCTCCTTCTTGTTCTTCGACTTTGACCCTAAGGAAAATGGAAACGCCATTTTCAGAAGAAACCCTCCACTATCTATGCTCCCACTTCTCTTAATTTGCGGTTTCTGATTCTTCTTCTTCTTCCCCTTCTCTTTGCTGTATTCATCTTCATTGAACGCACCTCTACCTTCAGCACAACTCTCTTGTTTCGATTCAACGGCCGCATCCCTGTGTTCAACAAGGTCCTTCAAGGTGAGTTCGAAACAGGAATCAGGCATTCTGCTAACCATTTCCATAAGCTCCCTTTGGCCTCTAGCGATGGCTTGAGCTTTCGACGACGGCGATAAACATCGGTAACTAATGTTCTTCCCACGCGGAGGACTGGGTGAAGGATTCGTTCCCCATAAAGGAGGAGTGGAAGTTCCATCAGCTCCCATGGTGTTGCAACTCCTATAACTTTGAGCTGTCTTTTGCACCCTGGAATCATAGCTCTTCCCCATGTGTTTTGACAGACTGAAATCAGATTTGGGCAGCTTTGCAGCAGGATCAAACATGTTTTCTGGGGGAGAAAATTGGATTTGAAGGCAAAGGAATGATTGAAGATTGTTTAAAGAGATGGTGGGTGTTCAGCCTTTATCTTCAACGACTCTTTTAGTCGCTCGCTTTATCATTTTCCTTTAACAAATTGCTTTTAAATTCAATGGGGGATAGTGGGTTCATGGGCTCATAAAAGTAAAATCCACATATATATTTGGGCAAACTACTCACCGAATTATTTGGGCGTATTTATTTTGACCACCGAACAAGACAACTCGTCAATCAAACCATCAAACTTTTAAATTAGCCTTATTTTGACCACTGTCGTTAAAAAACAAACAGATAGTTAATGTGGCATTTAACGAAAATTTATAAAATTACATATTTGGTCCCTGTTATTTACCTATTATATCCATTTAGTCCTAATTTTAATTTGACTAAATAAAATTAATCAGCCAACCAGAGGACGACACATGTCCCATCTTATTTATAATTCTAATTTATTTAGTTTAATAGATTTAATCAACCAACCGTGTCACTATCTGATTGGACATAATCAAATGTAACAAGTAAAATAGGAGACAAATGCAACTATATAACATGAGATGATAACTTGTTTTCTTAATGGGTTACTTTGTTGGTGAAATTTATAGAGAATAAAAGGGAATTAATGGATTCGAACTCAGGACTAATTGTATAAAATTAAAAATTTGACTCCATACAATATTGTTTCGAGTTAGGAGGTTGGCTTTGCTCAGTGTTTGATGGCATAGCTTTGTTCTCATGGGTTTTGACAGACAACAGATCAGAATAGAGCTCTTTATCCAAATTGGACTTTGTGCAACTATCTTGCAGAAGTTGCAATGCAAGCAGATAACAGCAAGCTAGCATTTTATGCCTTGGAGTTTATGGTCAAATGGATTGCTCGAGGCGAAAATGCAAGGCCACCTTTCATGCTTTCCGTAGATGAAGGATTAATTGTCTCAACACTTGCAACTGCAGGTAGGACATACAGCTCAAAATTGTTGGATGTATCCTGGGCAATCCTACGGCGTTCATTGCGTCAAAAGAAGGTGCCATGCCCTGAATCTTTCCTAGGGAAGATATATGCACAAGCATCACTGGGGAATCTGCAGAAAGCTTTTGGTACATTGCATGAGTTTGAGGCTGCTCATGGCAAATCTCTTAACGAAGCAGAAGATCTGTTCTCGCCTTTTACCTCTTTTATATCCATTGGTTGCGGCTTGCTCCAGGAATGGATTTTCTTTTAAAATTAAAAATTTAACTACATAGAATATATAAATTTAATTTTATACAATTAGTCCTGAGTTCAAATCCATTAATTCCCTTTTATTCTCTATAATTTTCACAAACAAAATAACCCTTTAAGAAAACAAGTTATCATCTCATGTAATATAATTGGAGTTAGCCGGTGGTTAGGGCTTTAGCCTTTCGTGCTCTTTGACATGGGATCGAATCTCACTAGTTACAAATGCCCTTGATAAAATCTATTAAACTAAATAAATTAGAATTACAAAAAAGATGGGACATGTGTCATCATTTAGTTGGTTGGTTAATTTTATTAGTTAAATTAAAATTAAGACTAAATTGATATAATAGGTAAATAACATGGACCAAATGTATAATTTTATAAATTTTCGTTAACTGTCACATCATCCCTCTGTCACCCATCCGTTAGTTTTTAACGGCGGTGGTCAAAATAAAATCAATTTAAAAGTTCGATGATCTGATTGACGAGTTATCTAATTCGATGGTTAAAATAGGTACGACCAAATAGTTTAGTGGTTACTTGAGTAGTTTACCCTATATATTTTGGGGTCTTGTGAGAAGATTTTGGCTTTGTTTTCTTTTTATGTAGAGATTTAGAAAACATGTACAACTTGTCCCCTTCATGTTTTTTTTTTCTTTTTACTTTTAGCCTTGCATTGACAAACGTATCTAATCCCATGCTACATTGGGATTAAAATGACGAAATTAGTTGTAGAGAATTTTAAATATGATGTCAAAGTAGTATCAATAAAATAGTTATATTTTAAAATAATATAATTAAAATCAAAAGGTGTAAGAAATTAATTATTCTTAATGGTAATTATTTATTAGTATAAAAAATATTAGTACAACATTAAACTTGTATGTTTTTCATTTTATAATTTGATTTTAATATATTTTCCTAATTAAATTAGGTGAAATTAAAATTAATCCGTCACTTTTATTTTCTTTTGTATCATCTTAAAATTTAATTATATGTTCAATATCTTATTCTCTAACGATTTTCAGATTTAATTACTCACATATCTTGGTAATTATTGGGAATGCATCACAAGACAACTCAAAATTGAAAAATGGGAAAACTATAAAAAAAACTAAAAGATACAAAATTAAATAATATATAAATAAATAATGTTTTTTAAATACCTTAAAACTATTAAAAATACAAAATTAAAATTACTATAAATCGTTGACTACTTATGTCACCATTGGGCAATGGTGTTGTTCGATAAAGGTTGAGAGTGATTAGTGGGGTTTTGTTAGTTAGCCAAGTGGTGGAATCTTTAGCTTTTATATCACGGATGTGAACTTTTTGTATAGTAAAAAACCTCATCTTCTACTTTATTTAAGCTTTTCTTAAATTGTATATTTTATTTCTTTCGAACGATGAAACTGTTAGGCTCGGCTAAAAGTGATGATAATTTGTAATAGACAAGGCCTATTTCACTACGTTCAAATTTTGTTATTATATAGTATTAGTAGTGTATTTGATTCATGCAATATAACCTCTAGAAATAATATTATTAAAATATGATATCACATTATATACAATCAGTGGCGGAGCCAAAATTTTTATACAGTAGGGTCGGAGTAGAGTATAAGATATGAGGATTCTTATACCACTATAATATAAATATTATTGACCACATACCCTACAAATGAAATAGGGTCAATTCTAACATTTTCAATGAATTTTTTTTATACTAACTCCTTGAAAATCCCACTTAACTATTCGAAAATTACACATCACAACAAATCAAGTGAGGTCAATTGACCCCCTAATCAATATGGGGCTCCGCCACTGTATACAATCGAAATAAAACATGTACCAACAAGTGTTTGGTGTAATGGCAAGACACAGTACCACTCTTAAGGAGAGAATTTAGGTTCGAATCTTGAAGAAGAGTTGTTGGGAGGGAGAGCCACGAATCTTGAACATAGACCATAAAATGGACATGAACTATACAAAAATAAAATAAAACATTTGGTTCACAAAAAGGTAAGATTATATCTTAAATAGAAGATTTCTTAGCATGCTATTATGATTTTTTATATTACCTTACGAGGGCATTTGGTTCATAATATTATCTTTGGGATATGCTTATTGAAATATAAAATTACGATGTTTAATTGCCAGAATGTAAGATTATTTAACAATACATTTTACTAAATTATCCTTGTAATGAATTACTTTAAATAAATAGCGTCCTTTCCATTGGACTCTATCTAAATTTTACATTAACATATAGTAATATGACTTGTATCACAAATAAGTATCTAGAGTTTGTCAACTTTTCATCTAAGTACCTAAAATATTTTTTCGTCAAAATAAGTACATATCGTATACCATTTTTTATCTAGGTACCTGAAGTATTTTTAATCAAAATATGTATCTAAAGTATACCACATGAAGTATTTTTAATGAATGTTACATGTCAACTTTTAAGAACCTAAATAAAAATAATCCAAAAGATACTTTAAACACCTAAATGAAAAAAATAGTACCATTAGGTCTTACTTTGATAAAAAAAAAGTATTTTAAATAACTATATGAAAAAGATAATAACTTTAAGTACTTATGTTGACAAAAAGTACTTTAGATTCTTAAATGACAATTTTACATCATAAGTTAATATATTTTTTTATAAAATAAATATAATTAATGTCAACACCGATTTAACTTAAAAACTATTTGTTGTTATTTAGTGACGGAATTTAATAGTATATATTAAGAAAATTTAAAAAAGTTTAAATTTAAGGATGAACAATGAATTATAAATTTGCTAGAGAGGATAACATATAATTTTACTATTATTTAAATTAAAAAATATTATTTTTTAATTTTTTGGGCCCTGGCCCCACTTATCTCAGATAACTATAAATGTTATAAATGATATGGTTGGGTGTAGTGGTGGCGTGTTTGAGTGATGTTCTCAAGGATTATAGTATCGTCAATTATGCTATAAATGTTATGGTTGGGTGTAGTGGTGTGTTGGGAGATGTTCTCGAGGGTTCTAATTCAAATATCTTAGGTTTAAAGATTACTTCATTTTTTTTTACCAATAAGCGCATGTCTCACCATTTTATTCGAAGGAAATTTATTTATCGAAAAAAATGGTAGATGATATAATTAGACCGATCCTGTTAAAGATTTAATGATCTAAATGACAATTTTTCATAATGATAGTGACTAAAAAATTACTATATTGATAACCAAAATGATTTTGGACAGTTTAACTTGAAAGAACCGGAACTAATGAATGAAAACGACGGGTGAAAACGCGAAAGAAAAGCAATTCTCAGCGGCCAAATGTAACAGAGGCTGTGGGGGCATGGCCGGCGTTTTTACTCAAGTATCTGATTTTTATATTGTTTACGTATACGACAGTTTTAAAAAATTATTTTTTGATTTAATTTTTTTTTTGTAGGAATTTGTCTTACTAATATAATGAATTTTATGTATTTTTTAATAAAATTCATATGTCTAGTACGACGAGCTTCATAAATTTTTATTTCTTTTAATGAAAGCTGATAACGAATATCTATTAAAAGATTAAAAACACAAAAAAATCGCCATAACAGCCAAACAAAATCCTGAAAAAGGGGTTAGATTAGAAATTAATGTTGGGCCAGATCCCTAAATAATATAGAACCAACATATTTGGGGTAAAAATACCGACATAGCCCCACAAAAACATGAAAAATTAAAATTTGATCTCTCATTTTTTAAAACTTTTATTTGGCTCCCTCTAATTCTATAATTTCTCTGTTTTTTTGAAATATCTACTGTAATTATATTGTGAACTTTTTTTATTCATTTCACTAAATAAAATAATATTACACACGGCGAGGTAAGACATTTTTTTACAACCGATATTATACATTTTTTGTCTTTTTTTAAAAAGTGCACAAAATTTGTCAAAACATACACAAAAAGAAGTTAATGTATGCATGTGATATCATCACCTTTTTTTAATAGATCGCGTCTCAACAAACAAATATCAGTCTCGAAATTTAAAAATACACATTTAAAAAATTTAGAGATGATTCAATTAAAAAAATAGAGATAATTAAATTATATTAAAGAGACTAAATATATATATATATAAAGGTATTGTAAAAAAAATACTATAGAATTTGACTTTTTTTCAAGGTCAAAAATTGTATTTTAATTCTATCGGTAAGTTCTCACATTTTATTTACCTGTTTTCAGAATATTCTTGGTTCGTTGTAAACATTCATTTATATACTAGCAGACTTATAATTCTAATTTTCTAAATATATCAAAGCAATACTTAAAAAGTGCTTAGTAGGAGAAAAATATATAGTTTTCATAATTTTTATAATTATGTATACAATAATATTTGAGTTATTTTTATATGCATGGTGTGTAAAATTTATTTTACACAATTTGTATATTTTAAGCCTAAATCTTAAAATTTAAAATATTAAAACTTAAATCCTAAAGCTTTAATCCTAAAATCTAAACTCTAAATTAAATCTTTAAATTTAAGACTTTTAAACCCTATAATTATTGTGTAACACCCTATACGGTTACGGAAGAGCCGACCTAATCTGAGGAGTCACACTCGAGTCATGTAAGCAACCCAACATCAAAATCTGAATAAATTAAAATTTTGTTAAACCATTTAAAAATTATAAAGCCAAATCTTTAATAAAATATGTTTATTCAAAGCATTTACATTTGACCAAAATTCAAGATTTTGAAACCAATTATTAAAACCGGAATTCAAACTCAAATATAGTTACAAAATGTGACCTACATACCCCACAACTACATATGTATCGTACCCCGCGAGTAAAACCACTAGAACTCTCAACACTGATGTCGATATCCGCACAACGTTCAAACCTATTAACATGCGAGGATGAACAATAGTGTAAGCTTGAGAGCCCAGTAATACACAAATACAAAACGGAACTACTAAAGCAGGTGAAACGTAGATTGAGCATGTAAACCACGATATAATTAAGAATGAGATAATCATGACCTACCATTTACCTATATTATCATCCACCATAATAGTACAAGAACGCACATATGTATACAATATTGTGTGTATATATAATGCAGGATGCATGCTTACCTCGATCGATCGGAACAGGATGTCGGCACTAATGTACTATGACTAGAACGCAGGATGTAAGCTAGAGCATTACGACTAGAAACAAATATTTCAGCGCTAGGGCGCTACAACTAAAAGCACATGATGTTCGCTCTAATGCGCTACAACCTATATATTATACACTCGTATATTTGCTTATCATCACATTTAACAAGATGTCTTAAAGACTAAAAGAATCATGAAACAAAATACATTGTGCGCATAAAGGCCATACATATTATTTGCTTAATCAAAACAAACTATCAACTATTAAACTAAATTATAAAATAAAAATAAAGGTTCTTTTGAAGTTTAGCCAAACTATTCGGGGACTAAACTGAATAATCTTAAAAATTCAAAGACTAAACCTATCATTTACCAAACATGGCCTAACCTCAAATTCTAACAGTCCAATAAGTAAACAAATGAAGAACGCCTTTATTTTTATTTTTTTTGGCTTAAACCAAAAAACAACCCTCAAACTATGCATTTTTTTTATTCTTTTAGCCATTAAACTATGATTTGGGCAAAATAGGCCCTTAAATTATCATTTTTGGTCACTTTAAGTCTCTAAACTATTTTTTTGGTCAAAATAAGTATCTAAACTATGTCATTTTTTCTTCTTTTAGTCCCCAAAACTATCAATTGTTCAAAAAATCTTTGTGATGTGTCAACATCTTATTAGTCGAAATAATTTTCTTTTGACTTAAATAACAATCGGACTTAAAATACCAGAAATGATAGTTTAGGGGTTTATTTTGAAATATGATATTTTAAGATTTAAAAAGAACATAAATAGTTATGGCTTAAGGGTTCACTAAGCTCGTTAACTTTAACGGTTTTTTTTAAATTTTTTTGTCACATGTCGTAATAGGATAATGCCGCTTGTCATTTTTAGGAATTTTTAAATTTTATTTTTTAAAAAATATATAAAATCAAAAAAATTCTAAAAAATTTAAAAACTGTAAAATTCTAAAAATTATTTTAAAAATATATAAAAATATTTTTTAAATTTCAAAATGTATTAAAAAATAATAAACGATAAATTTTCAAATGATTAAAATATTTCAAAAAATAAAATATTAAATATTATTATAAAATTAAATTGAAAAAAATATAAAACAATAAAAGTTATTTTGATTTTTCAAATATAAAACAATAACTTTTTTAAAAATATATAAAAAATAAAAGTTATTTTAAAACCCAAAATAAATTTTATTGTTTTATATTTTTCAATTTATTTTTTTATAATTTTATAATAATATTTAATATTTTTAATTTTTAAAATATTTAAATATTCTGAAAAAAATATTTATTATTTTTTAAAAAAATAAAAAAAATATTTTTATATTTTAAAATGAGTTTTAGAATTTTTCAGATTTTTTTTAATTTTTTATTTTTTTCTAATTTTTATATATATTTTAAAAATTAAAATTTAAAATTTTGTAGAAATAACAAGTGACATTACCATGTTGCAACACGTATTAATTTTAAAAAAAAATCGTTAAAGTTAACGATCAACGTTGATCAAAGTGCCAAATTAATTTTTTTTTCTTGAGTTTGAGGACTTAATTGAGTGTAAAAAAAATTTATAAGCTTAATTGATTTTTTACAAAAGTCTATAAAATAATATTTTTATAATTATAAACCTAAAGGGACAAAAAATAATAGTTTAACGACTTATTTTTGCACATAGTTTAGTTTTTTCTCCAACAAAATAACTTTTCGCTCATATCTGATGAGTCGTCTGATTCTCTTTGATGGTCGAAGGCCTGGCCTTTCGTGCCCTTCTCTCCATTCCGTGTCTCGGATTTTTGAGGGAAATCGATGTTCGGTTATTTTTTCAGTGCATGCGTTTGGGTGGTTCTCTACTTGTGTTTGGAAGCTTGGCGGAGTGTCCTTCACTGGGTGTTTGTTTTGTATTTTGTTTTGTTGTTTTTTTAGGTGTTTTGCTTTGTTTTTTCTTCTGTTTTGTCTTCCTTCGCCTTCGTTCAGACGTCGTTGACTTCCAAATCTACAACGACGATCTGTCGATTTTGTCTTCATCTGCATTCTTACAACTATCTTCACTCTTCGATGTTCACTGGAATGACGTGCAGCAAGGAGATCAAGAGTTCGCTGGTTTCGTGCTCTTCGGCTTCGACTGATGGCTTGTGGTGTCCCTTTTTCTGCTTTGTGCTCTTCTCCCTGTTTTCTTTGACCGTGGGCGACCCTGTGGCTTTCGATTTGGTTTTTTTTTTAACCGGTATGTCTTGTTTGGTATTTTTTGTTGATTTTCTTCCTCTGTTTGTGTTTTTCTTCTCTCTTTCCCCTGTTATTCCTCTGCTTGGTGCTGTATGCTCTTTTGTTCTTGTTATGGCAGTGATCTATTTGCTCAAAAACATATTTCAACTGTAATTTAAAGAACCAGTAGCCAACTTCAAACCCCCTTTCTTCAACCTCTGTTTCTTTATTTAGTTAGTTCATCTTTTCCTTTATTTTCTAAACCATTAATCTAATAATAACCTTAAACTATAACATCAAAAAAAAAATCTCAAACAAATCATCACAATGTATCATATTATTATCAAACTTACTATTGATGGATTTCTAAGCTTTCAACCATGAACATACATCAAACTTATATATTCGATCAACAGTCAACACATCAAACATGCTTTACAAGTATCCAAAAAGTATTAGTGCATTACCTTACTCCTACCTACCAAAGGAAGTCTTGATTCAAGCTTACTTAAAGCTTTAACCATGTGAAAATCATCACCAACACCAAAGGAGCTCATTGAACCAAAGTCATACCAAAACAAGAATTAGAACTTCAAAGCAAACTTAAAACATAAAATGAAATGTTAGAATCTAAAGGAAAACCAACCTTTCCATAAACTCTTTCAAACCCCAAAAATATCGATTCAACTCACAAGAATATCACGGTGATGGAGAGTGGAAAAAGATAATATAGTAGATCTAAGGTTTAGCCGAAGAAAGCTTAAATATTCGGAGCTTTCGAAACACCAAAGAGTGCAATGGAGACTTGAGATTGAGAATTGAAGAAAGATTAAATAAATAAAATTGAATCATGGGGAAAAGAGGAAGACTGTGGGCTATTGGGGAAAGTGCAAGGCTATAAGCCTTAGATTAAACCACCGACCCACTCTCCGCCAAGGATCCCGAAAAATGGGAAAGAAATCCAAGGAAAATATTTTGGGTAAATCACACTCAAAGCCCTCCATCTCACAAGTTAGAAACATCAATCCTTTCTTAATTGGGCCAAAACCAAAAACAATCAAGGAGCCCAAGTCCAAAACATTTAAAGACACAATATTAACTAAAAAGCCCCACACTGAAACTCGCATCGATCATTCCGATACACAAACTATTAATCTCGAATTCGGGTTGTTATATGTTAGACTTGCAAAAATTAAAGTTTATAGAGCCTATATATTAAGATAATTTAGTAAAAATCAATACTCATAAAACATGTAAAATTTCAAATTAATTTGGTATCCTAAATGTATTAAAATTGTTTCATTGAAACGTATATAAAATTATTTTAATTTATTCAAAATTCGATGTATATGAACTACCTAACAAGAAGAAAAACAAACAAAAGGTGATAGAGCCAGGATTTGGAGGCAAAATATTAATGTTTAAAATAGAGGGACAAATTCATAAATAATTCAATTTAATTTTTTTTATAAATCATAATTCTAATATTAATCCTACCTAGAGGGAAGGGAAAATGAGTACTTCTAGTGGGTCTATAACACATGACCTAAGGAATATATAAGATAACAAAGAGGAACAACTTGACCAGTCGGTCAAATGTACTTGTTCACCCTATGTAACTTTGTCCTTCTCTAACCCCATGTAAAAAAATAGATATAAAAACAAAGATAAAAAGAAAAAATAGGGGTGGGAGGCAATTGCTCCTCTCCACCCCATGTAGCTATGTCTTTGCAAACAAATCTAGATGGAGTTAAAGTTAAAGTGAACTAGTAAATACTTCCTCTCCTATGTAATGTTATGTGAAACAAAGAAAAATATTTAAAATTTTTATTATTTGAGTCAAGATATCTACTATTGATAATGCTGTCATTACGGGTACTCTTACCAAAAAAAGTTCACGTTAAATTATATTTTCGGATACAAGTAAACAAGTTGTCGAACCAAAATACAAGGCTATTGTTGTTCACATTCTAGAATCCTTAAACCACTTTCCAAACAATTACAAAACGTCAACGAAGAATTTAAAGACCTTTGAAAATGGGAAGGCTAGAATTCAGAGAAGAATGACTTATTTTGGTCAAATTTTCAATAGAAAAGTATCGATTGTTCAAGATTTTAAACTCTAAATTTGATGTAAACTTAACGTTAGCTTTAATTGTAGTAACGCCATTAGATCGAATTTCATACTGTTCGATAAAATACATATACCGATATATGTAACGAAATTTGAAGCATTAGCGATAAGTTAATTTTCTTATATATTTTTAATTATACGTGTTTTTTTTTACGAGGGAGTAGAAGGTTGGGAAACTTGGACTATTGTGCAAATAAAACGTGCAAATTGGGTTGGGCCGGTTAAGGGTCAACCGATGTGAAAGGCTTCAGGAGTTCCACACTTGGGGCTGCATTGATTTGTCTATTAAGGAAATACAAGTTATCGGGTGAGTCTAACTTACGACATATCTACGGTACGGTTAAAAAACGATAAATTTTAAAATTTTGTCTTTAAAATAAAAATGTTAGAATTTTTGATAATATTTTTGGTTGTTTTTTTTTAGTTTTTCTATAAGTATCGATAGTCATTTTGTAAGTTCCGATACTTTGTCTCAAACTAAGTATCGATAATTACAAAAAAACTCAAAAAATTAACCGAAAATATTATCAAGAAGTTTAAGATTTTCAGTTCGATGACAAATTTCAAAACTTACCGCCTTCTAGCCGCACCCCACACTTACCCTATGTTACCACCGTAAAATAAAATAGTTTCACTAGATTTCTAACCTAAGTCCTTATACACAAAATTATATATCTTTAACGTTTAAGTGATCAAAATAAAAAATTATCAAAATTTAATAATTCAATAGACTTTTAAAATGTTGTGTTTAAAATAAAAGTGAAAAGAAAATTCAAACATAAAATAACTAATTTAGCCAAAAAATAATAGTATATGTATATAAAATAAAAGATATTTAATGATTACAATTAAAAAATATATATAATTTGTTAAACTTAAAGATTCTTGATCAACAACATGAATGATATAATATGACAAAACAAACTTCTTCAAACCCTCCAAATGAAAATTTATAATTTAATAGTTTGACACTTATTGGTTTTGTTTTTGGTGACCGACCATTAATTATTTAGTTTTCGTTGGCATACGTAGTTATTATTATAATTAATAGTAATATTTTTGAAATATGAAAGATAACATTAAAAGCCTTTTTATTAGTTAAATTCAAGAATAATCTGTTTATAAATACATTTTGTGAGATTTTTTTAACATTATTACTATTTTTAAGGATTATATTTTGATTTACAAGTTGTGTTTGCACAACTTTCATATTTAAACTATAAAAATTTAAAAACTAAATTCCTAATCATAACACCCTAAAACATAAAACCCTAAACATTAAGCTCTAAATTCTAATAATATATCATAAATTCTACACTTTACACCTTAGACCGAGTAAACTAAAGTTTTACACAAATTTATCTATCGAAGTTTTTTTTTAAAATTTCAAAACTTTATTAAAAGATGATACGCCTAAACTAAAATATTTTTTAACTATTTTAGGGCAATCAAAATTGTTGACCCCAAATAAAATAAAAAAACATTATGTATGAATTTTTAATATATTTTTTTAACATACATCTTGATATAATACTTATATTAGTCATATTTTTTTTTTCAATCATAAATCAAAGATTATTAAACGTTTAAATATACAAAATTTTATATTCTTTCATATATTATATTAATGTTTGTCAAATGAGTTAAACTTAATAGATTTTTTTATTTCTATAAAAAAGAATATATTTTATTTGAGCTAATTTTATACTGAAACAAAGATTAATAAACAACATTAATTTTTTTATATAATCGTTTGGTCACCCGAACCATCATCACAGCCTGTCATAAACAATTTTATATGATCAAATTAAAAATGGTAGAAAATTCAGCCTAAACCCTAACTCCATTATCCTTTTTCTTTCCCAAATTTGAAATAAAAAAAAAATAAGGGAAAAGAAGTACAATTTGATTCTATTGACTACCCAATGGCTGACGCAAAGCCTCGCAAAAACAAAAGCAAAGGTCTTAAACGACGTCCAACAGAAAGCGCGGACAAGATCAAGCATACTTCAAACACAATCTCTTTCCTTCTTCTTCATCCTGCTCTGTTTTGTTAAGAGAATTCCTCAATCCCAAACCCGTCAAGGATTTCTTTCTTCTTTTGTTATTCCCTTTTTTTGGGTGAAGTAGGCTGTTTTATTAGTTTGATCACTTGGGGCAAGGTAATGCTATTCACGATTGCTATTTACCATCAAACTTGTTAATTTCCGTTCTGGGTTCTTGATTTCTGTCCTGGGTTTTTCTTCTTTCTCTATGATGGGCGGGGTTTAAGGGTTTATGGGTAATTTTGGGGATTAAATTCTTGGTAACCATATTATTTCTATTTTTGTTTCCCCGCCTGTAATTTGTTATTGTTATCACTCTTAGAGAGAGTTGCTATAGTTTTTTTTAAATGCAAATTTGGGTTTTTTGATGATCATGCTCTAGACTGATTTGATGAGCGTTTACCTATCGATGTCTCCGATCTTTTGTTATTTTAGTTAGACTCATAATCCCCCCCTCTCAAATGGTTTTATGATATCGAATGGTTTTTTTGATTGGTTTTTCTGTAGGCTGTGCTAATACTATAAACAGTGATTTGTAACTTTATAAGAGAGGCTGATAACATGGCTCATAGCGCGGCAGCATGTGCTGAGAGTGCAACCAGTGATATGTTGATCGGTCCAGATTGGGCTCTAAACATTGAGCTATGTGACATAATAAACATGGATCCAGGGTTTATCATTCTTTTTATTTCTATGTGTGGTGGCCTTTTTGCTGTACTTTTTTTCTTTCTTTCTAATTTCTGTTCTCCGATGCATTCTAGACCTAGTACCTATGATTGTTATTTTGGAATTGTTGTTTGATTTACTTGGAAGCACAAATACTTCTATGGTAATTGTGGTATGGATTCTGCAGTGTGGGTACTTTAAGAGCTTTCAAACTTGTAAGCCTTGTTTGAGGGTGAGCGCTCTAATCATTATTTAAATTATTTTAGGCAAAATTTGTGATCCAATCCACCTTTGACTGGTATAATATATCTTTAGAAGAGATTGTGATGCACTTTTGTGGGGCTCTTCACCGTGATTCAGTTGTTCTTAAATGGGGAAAGAAGTGGAGTTTGGATGGAGATTGCTTGTTAACTTGATTTGCTCCGCCATTGATGTAGATAAGATCTAGGCTTTCCAAATTTGGTGAAAAGGTATCTTGGCTCTATAACCACAGGCAAGTTGTCATGTCTTGATTTTTCCAAAAGAGTTTCAAAGGGAGATATGGTGGAAGGGAAAGAATTTTGTATCTTTCAAATATGGTACACTATGGATCTTGTAGGAGAAGAGAGAAACTTATATGCCATGAGTGAGGGGTGGAAGGAGGGATTTTTCGAATCTTTTATGAGCTGTGACATTGACAAAGGAAGAGGAGTTTTAAGGCACATGCATGCTTTTGTACTCTACTCCTGGATTCCTTGTAGCTTGACTATGTAAGTGAAAATTTTGAAATGTCTGCGAGTGAAACATTAAGACAGATACCCTGTTAGAGTGTACACTCAACTCAATATAATTTAGGATGCTACAGCCTCGCTATTCTGAATTTTCTTGGAATTGTATTGTTTGGTATATTTGCCTATATGGCACTAATAACTTCTCATTCTTTCCTCTAATATATATATGATTGGGTAGTTTCTTGGGGTTGTACTTATCTCTTTTACTATGAAAGCATTGAAGGATTTGAAGTCTGAACATGGGTGAAAATGTTTGAATTAGAAGAAAGATCTAGTCTGATGCTATGGAATGCGAGGTGTACGTTAGTTTCATCTATTTAATTGTTTGAAGTATGAATTTGTGTTCCAAGGTTCTGATAGACCAGTAGCACCATCTGTAATGAAAGTTGCATGGTTGTCCCACTCCCATGATTGGATTTTATTCAGTGTTTGCCTTGTTATAACTTCCTAGCCTCTTATTCACACTCCCTGATGCATGGTGGACCCTAGCTTATTTGATTGACATTCTTCATTTTTCTACTGCAGGCAGGCTAAGGATGCGTTGAAAATCCTCAAGAAACGGTTTGGCAGTAAAAATCCAAAAATACAGCTTCTAGCTCTTTTTGTGAGTTACATTTTCCTCCCCATGTTCATATTTCACACATATATATTGCGCTTTTAAGTATTTTACTTGAAATCTACTTTTATGGTGTAATAATATCTATAAGTTGGTTCTTAATAGTTTACTTTAATCATATCTCTCAAGTAACTATTAACTTAATACTATCCTTTTCCCCTCCTTACTGGTGCATGATGATAAAGAGGTAATAAGATACCATATGTCTCATATCTTGGTTCAGGTATTGGATTCTCTCAGCAAAAATTGCGGTGAGCATGTTTTCCAACAGATTGTTGAGCGTGATATCTTGCGTGAAATGGTTAAAATAGTAAAGAAAAAGGTGACTTATTTTCCTCTAAACTTCAGTGACTTATCTTGCTAGTTTCCCTCTTTTCTCGCACTTATTATTTGTATTCTTCCTTCTGGCTTATTGTGCAGCCTGACTTGAATGTTAGGGAAAAGATACTTATCTTGATAGACACATGGCAAGAGATCTAGTGGAAAGTATCCTCAATATTTTGCTGTGTATAATGAACTACGGGTAAATGTTCTACTGTGCCTTTGGAGATCTAGTGGAAAATATCCTCATAACTTATGTTTGTATAATCCTGGCCTCGTTCACTGATTACAATATCCATCTTTTTTTCCTTTTCTTCTGAGGTTGCTTGGAGAAATTTTGTTGATGTAAATTTGTATATTGATTTTTTAGGCATTTCAGTACTAAAAATCATTTGTTGCATTTGCTGATTTGAAAAAGTTAAAATGTTATGCCCTAATGTTTTCTATATATATATATATATCTGTTTCTTGAAGTTCTCTTTTTTGGTATTTATCAGGCTGCTGGACTTGAATTTCCTCCTCGAGAAGAGAATACCGTACCATTATTTACTCCACCTCGGACTCATCCGATAACTCATCACCCTGATTCATCATATGAGGATGGTGCTATTGAGGCCTCTCTACAGTCTGATGCTTCTGGCCTCAGGTACTACCTTTGCTAAAGCTTTTATTTTCTAGTTGTGGATTACATGGTTTTCTTTAACATTTTTTTTGACGGGACAAAGATTGTGAAACTATTGCTCCAATGTATTATTTTAGAATATTTGCTTGTCTGCAAAATCATAACTTTTCGCTTGGATTACATTTCTATTCTCTTTGTCATGTTTATTCTTTGTTCAGATATAAATCGCAAATCTTCTGATAGTGAAAAATCGTAAGTCATCATTTGTGTACCGTATGCTAAATTTAATCTTTATAATTTGCATTGTCCTCTCACAATTTCTATCGTGTGTGAATTTGTTTTCTTTAATAACTCAAACTGATGCAGGGCATTTTCTGAAAGCTTTTCTTTAAACATCATTTTCTTATTTAGTAGCTAAACTCTTTAGTAAATTGTTCCAGATAATTGGAGTTAGAAATTTACTGGGTTTTAATTCACTGCAATGATAAAAAAACCAGTGCAAATATTCTGTGCTGCATCTTTCTTCTATCTGTGCTGCTGACATGTAAACTTCCTGCATAAACCCGCATTATTTCTGTAATCAAGAAATTGTAGTTGAACCTTATGCTTTTCCAGTTTGCCAGAGATTCAAAATGCTAGTCGACTAGCAGATATATTGATGGAAATGCTTAGTGCATTGGATCCAAAGACTCCTGAGGTAAAAACATTGCCCTGCAAATGCATCATTAGGCTTGTCACATGGTCTTTGCTACTCTAATATTCTATATATCTGATTGCTGATAAACATAGTTCTTTCATTTTCTTTGTTTCTTGTATTTAGTACAGGGGGAGATTATTTCTGTAAAAGTTAATCTGTCTTATATGAGATTGGCTTCATTAATCCACCTTTCCTGTTTCACTTTGAGCAATTTGCTTTCTTAATTCTGTGGCTGCAGTACTGTTTGGTTCTTCCAACTATTTTTTCTGCCTTTCATTATGATTAATTCTTCAATTTCAATCGAATCCAAGTTATCTACGCTTTCTTGCTACGTGATATTATCCCACATCTGACATCTACTTAAGCATTGGGTTTCTATGGTCTTATTCAATTCATCCTGCTTTTGCCTACAACAAATTGGTTTTAAGTTGGATTAACGTTCTGTCTGAGGCTCTGAGTTTAGTTGTGTTCTGTTGTTCCTGCCTATTATACCACATCTATAAGTATTGGGTTTTCATGTGGTCCTATATTCAAGTTGGGTCCCTCTACCTATTACTCATTGGTTTTAGGTTGGATGCTTAACACCTGTGCTGCAGCCTCTTAAATGGGTTCCATTCGTTTTACTGTATTACGGAACTTATTGGGTAATCTGATTAATTTATGTTCTGGTCTCCTTTTTGCACTGCATATTTGTCTGTCAGTAGGATCATTCTTTTTTCTGAGCTTCATTACTTGTTTATGTGATAATAGTTTGTAACTGAACAATCCTAATGCATGCAAGGTGATTAAATTAATAATACTTTTAGCCTGATGCAAGTTACATGATTATCCCTTTACTGTTTTGTGCTACTTTGGAAGGGGTATTATTTATTCCACATGTTTTAGCACATGAGTTAATAAGAAAATAACTTCACTTGGTAATATTTAGCCACCGCACGACTTAGTTTAGACATGGAGAAGGAAAATATTACTTATTTTAAATAGGAATTATTTTTACATGAGATTTTTCTAATCTTTCTAATTTCAAGTTTATATTTGTACTATGTTGTGACAAACTATTGTAAAAACTCGTTTGGTATTTAAGTTTTTCCTTGTGTTAAGGCCCATGTAACCAAACGTAGCATTGATGTTTTGCAGGCTGTGAAGCAAGAAGTCATTGTCGACCTTGTTGATCAATGCCGTTCTTACCAAAAGCGCGTGATGCTTCTTGTTAATAATTGTGAGAAAGGGGCCATGGTGGCGAGAGAAGATGAACGCCGGTGAACAATGAACAATAAAATATGAAAAGTTAGAGTTTAACGGTAAAACAAAAATAGTATTTTCAACAAAGAACAATGTGTTTCTTTGTATTTTCTCTTATTCTTCTTATTCAAATGTGTATAAGGTGAACCTTTAAATATGCAATTACAAAGTTTTAGTATAGCTAAAACTATACTTTTATCTCTAATTTAAATTTTAAATTTAAAGACAAATAAGACTATTTCTAATTTAAAGAAGACTTCTAGTAAGTCTAAACTACTAGTTACTGACTTAGAAATAAACTCTAATTACACGGTTACAATCCACACTCCCCCTCAAGCTGGTGAGTAAACGTAGTAGAGAACCAACTTGGATTTTGGATGCGATGCCTTGTGCAAAAAAGAAGAAGAAAAAATCAGCAATTTTATCTTTGCTGATTTTTTTTAAAGCAACTCAAACTTCATGTCTTTGTTCTTTAGAGAAAAAATGCTCCCCTTTCTTGAGAGTCTTTGATTTGATTGATGCATCAGTTAGAATATCAAGATTCTCCACTGGATGCCCCACATGATGCTCCAACATGCACTTCCTGACTGAATTTCTAATGCGAAAGACGTAGGTTGTTATGACAGAAATCTATACTCCCCCTCAAGTTGGTAGTTACACATACTAAAAGCTCAACTTGGATCTTTGATGTAAATTCATTTCCTTATCTTTTACAATGGACGACTAAGATAGAACCGAATAGTTTTTAAGGCTAAACTATAACCTTTCTCTATCTTTTACAATGGATGGCTAAGATAGAACCATTAAAAGAATACTATCAGACATCTTGTGATTGAATGAAGGTGAATATCAGAGGAAGTAATTAGTCATTCTTTACCGGACAGATCCGATGATTTGTCAGTAGCGGAAGAAAAATAATTCCATGACCTTCGGCGGCAGCGGAAGAGAACCGGCTTCAGGATCGTCTATGGCTTTGATACCATGTGAGAAAGGGGCCATGGTGGCGAGAGAAGATGAACGCCGGTGAACAATGAACAATAAAATATGAAAAGTTAGAGTTTAACGGTAAAACAAAAATAGTATTTTCAACAAAGAACAATGTGTTTCTTTGTATTTTCTCTTATTCTTCTTATTCAAATGTGTATAAAGTGAATAAGGTGAGCCTTTAAATATGCAATTACAAAGTTTTAGTATAGCTAAAACTATACTTTTATCTCTAATTTAAATAAAACTTTATCTCTAATTTAAAGAAGACAAATAAGACTATTTCTAATTTAAAGAAGACTTCTAGTAAGTCTAAACTACTAGTTACTGACTTAGAAATAAACTCTAATTACACGGTTACAATCCACAATAATACCACGTGAGAATCTGTTTGTATCTTCGGTTGATTTCTCTCGTGTCAGAGTAATGCTCTGATGATTGCTTTTGCATTTTCAGAGACGAGGAACTTCTACGTCAGAGATTAGCACTAAATGACAGCTTGCAGCGTGTTCTTTCCCGGCATGATGACATTCTGAAAGGAAATACTGTTCCAACAGGAGCAGTAGCAGAAACTCCTGTTGTGCCGTTTGCTAATTTTAACCATGATGATGATGAGTCAGAAGATGAATTTACTCAGCTATCTCATAGGTGACTTTATCGTGTTATTCTTCCTCACTCCATTCTCTGTTTGCTTTTTAACATATTTGTGCTAATTTAGGGTCAATTTTTCCTAGTGCACCAGATTAGCCTTGAAAGAAATTTTCTCTCAGTTGAAATTCATCTTTTAGCACATGAAAATGAACTATGGACACTTAAACCATATTGTGTTCATGAGTTGCATTCCCTGATCTGCAATGGATATTTAGCCTTGCACTTTTAAACCATGAAAAACTCAGAATTTCTACCAGTTGAATTCATCTACTTAGCACGTGAAAATGGTCTATTGACATTTAGACATATTGTGTTCGTGTGTTGCATTCCCTGATATTCATTGGAGGATCGTATTATTTATAAATGAACTATGGGCACCTAACCGTATTGTATGGATGAAATTGTAGCAACTTTATCTTGTCTTTTTATTCTCTAAAACGAATCCATCTTGTTAAACATGCATAAAGACTGCTTTGCATGTGGGTTTTCAAGATTTGAGTAACAGGTCCTTGATTATTGGCAAGGCTCCTTATTTCTTCCCCGTGCTTTTTTTTTGTTTTATAATTTAAATTTAATGTCCCTGTACTCATTTCAGATCATCAAGGGATAATTCTCAAGGACAGGGCAGGAGGGCGGCACCTAAAGTGAGCCTGGGCGAGTTGATCCATTTCTTCCTCCACTCCCATCAAAAAATCTGGTTGCTACCAATGCCAGCGTGGTTGATTACCTTAGCGGTGATAACTACAAAACTGAGAATTCCCCTGAAACAAGAGAACCTGCACCTCATTCCGTTCGCACTCGTACACACACAAACCCTCTAGCTCCGTCATCACCTCCTTACCATTCCGGTGACTCCGGTTCTTCACCCCTGTTCAGTGGACAGCCGTATATGACAATCCAGCTTCCTTGAGCAAATCCTCTGAAGCCGAGTTGCTGCCTTCGGCACCCTGGGCCACTCCTGCAGGAAACATTCCACCTCCACCTTCAAAGTTTAATCAGAGACAACAATTCTTTGAGCACCAACATGGTTATCCGGTGGTTCTTCTAATTCCAGTAATGGATCTGGTTCCTCTTATGACAGCATGGTTGGACAAACTCAAAATCTCTCCCTTAACTCCTCGGCCCCAACCAAAGAAGTAAAACCAGAAGACGCACTCTTCAAAGACCTGGTTGATTTTGCCAAAGCCAAGCCGTCTTCATCATCCAAGCCCAATAATACCAGGTCATTTTGATCATCTCCAGTAGTCAGCTTGGTTTTGGATGGTACAGCTTGTCAACAGTGATTAGATATTATCAGTTTTTGTATTAGATTATAAGGTTTCATGTTATTAAATAAACATGCCTTCACACATTGTATATGGGTTTTCTATGCTGTTTATCGTTTCGTCAGTTTGATCTTGCATATGTTTTGATGCAAGCAAGCACTTGTTTTTCATCCTACTTTAAAATTTGTGTGCAGCTTTTGTGATTTTCATACTTTTTCTGTTCTTCATTGTCTCTTTTCTTTTCTGGAGAATTGATGTTCTGGTTATCATTAGACGGACCCCAATCCTCCAGCAGTATGCGGCAATGTTTTATCATTTTCTTACCATATTCGATATTTATAGTGACAAATTTAATATTTTTAAAATAAAAGCAATGATTTATCTATAAAATTCAAATTATTCTAAATTAATATAAACTCATTAAATAATAATATCATTTAAAGAATCCATATCTATGAATTCCAATCACTTCCAACATAAAAATACCAATTCAACGTAGGGGTGTTCAAAATTTTGGTTAACCGAATTAACCGATGAATCAAATTTTTCGGTTAATTTTAGGTTTAGTCGGTTAACGGTTAATGATTTTTTCAAACTTCGGTTATCGGTTAATTCGGTTCGAAATCGGTTAATTAACCGAATTAGTTGAATTACTAGAATTTTTTATATTTTATATATATTTATTTTTAGTCACTAAACTTTTAAAAATTATAAAATGGTCATTAAACTTTATCAAATTAGCACAAAATAATTATTAAATTTATTAAATTATTAAAAAATAATCATTAAATTTTAATATTTATCAATAATTTATAATGTGCAATAAATCAATGATCATTTTGAAATAATTCGATAAGTTTAATGGTTGTTTTATAACTTTTGAAGTTCGGTAGCAAAAAAATTTATTTTAACATAGTTTAGTGACCATTTGTGTAATTTATCTAAAATTTTATAACAAATTTCGGTTAACCGACCTAATTAACCTAATTTTTTTCAGTTCGATTAAAATTTTTTGACAAAATTTTAATTTAGATAACTGTTAATAAAAAACAAATTTCGGTTAATGAAATTAGTAATTTAACGGTTTGAACCCAACGGAATATAGAATTTTTTAATTTCATTTATAATATCGAGAAGTACCAACCAAACCAACACATAATTTAAGTAGTTTATTTGATCGGATAGTGGGCAAGATGATTTGATAACATTAACCATAAGTATCATTTAATAACTTGTACCAAGAAAAAATATGAAATTTTATGCATAGAAAATTTCCCAATAATCATTGATGAGATGTGAATTCATCAATTAGTCCATTCGGTTAAGAAATTAGTACTCGGTATTCAAGGTAATTTCTACTAGAAAATCTCTATAATGTTTTCAAAGTAAGAATCCAGCCAACCGTAAAACACTGATCATCTGCCGTCAAGTGCCGTTGGAATTCCTCCGCTTGGAAGTCGGCATCAGCATCTGCTTCTCCATTTCAGCTCTTTATCACCCCCCCTTTCATTTTAATTTCATCCCCTTCAAATGGGAAAACCATCCTAAATCTCTTCAAACCCTGATCCCTACACAAGTCTTCAACAACCCTACACCAAAAGGTACAGTCTTGCTCCTTTCTTGTTCATGTTTTCAAGTTATATATCTTTTCGTTTTGTGGCTAAATTCTTCATTATCAGTTAAGGGATTGTCTTGGTTGTGGATTTTTTTCGCATGTAATTGAAGTGCTTCCAATGGTGTTTTTAAGTTACTGTCACTGTTCCTGTTTTTTTTTTTTTAATCAGGGTCTCTGTATGTTGAACTTTAATGGCTAAAGATTAAAAATCACATTTGATGGACTTTTGGGAACTGGGTTTCTATCGTAAATCAAGAAAAGATTAAAAATCACATTAGATAAATGCAAATGACGTTTATTGCTAAGAGTAGCTTTTGTTTACTCTAGGGTTTAACTCTCTGTACTAGAAACTTTTAATGTTCACTTCTTCAGGAGGTTTTGACTTTAGTATTTTTAGCTATTGATTTCCCTTATGGAAAAATTCCATCCATACATTCAAGTATTTCAGTTACCCTTTGCTTGTTTCGGTGTATTTTCAAGCCACACTTGGATTCAATTGTTTATAGATTTAGCTGTTTCCCCCTCTTGCTTGTAGTGTCTTTACCTATCTGGTTTATTTTCTAGAATATGAGGGCAACAAAGTTTATCTGATATTCGAAGTTGAAATACAATTGTATGAAGTTTGTGATACTAATGCCTAGTTATTGCTCTCCCAGCTGAATATAACAGGAAAACCCTTTGAAAAGATACATGGCTACCGGGAACTATTCCAGAGTTGGTGGTAGGAAGTCATCGTGTTACTGTTCGATAGCTACTATAGTTGTTTTGGTTGTTTTTTGTTTAGTTGGTATTTGGATGTTCGTGTCTTCATCAATTGTTCCAGTTAAGAATTCAGAAATTTTATCTTTGGAGACCAAAAACGAGGTCGAACAAACAGTGCTAAAAGGTGATTCTAAGCAATTTGATGATACCTCAGGTGATCTATTTGGGGCTGAAACAAGACAATCTGGCAGTGGTCTGCCTAGTAAAGATCCTGGGATCACTGATGAGGATAATTCTGCGGAGAAAGTTGTTGAGAGTGATAATGAGGAAAAGGAGTTTCAGAAGTCAGCTAAGAAAAACCAGGAAGAAAATCATGCAAATGAGAGTTCTGATGCACAAAAAATGGATGAAGATGATGGGAATGGAAACAGAAAAGATGGGGAAACTAATTCAAGAGATGGAGAATCAAATGTAGATGCTAGAGTAGCAGAGAATGAAGGTCGTGAAATGAAAAAAAAATTGCATGCAGACTCAGAGGAGAGCTCTGGTGAAAACATTTTGGAGTCTGCCGAGAGTGGGGAGAACTATGAGTTAGATGAAACTGCAGATAAAATGAAACATGTTGGCAAAGAGGCTATTTTGACTGAGAGGAAGAATGACAAAAATCAAGACGAGCATTTGGAACAAAGTGTTGTTGATAACATTGTGGAAAGCAAGGAAAACAACAATCAAGCTTCAAATGAGATTCTCCCTGCTGGTACTCAATCAGAAATTTTGACCGAGTCTACTACTCACAATGGAGCTTGGTCAACTGAAGCAGTAGAATCCCAAAATGAGAAGAAATCACAACAATCTTTTATGTCCAGTGAATATAATGATCACCACTGGAAAATTTGCAAGTCAACTGCTGGGCCGGACTACATACCTTGCCTAGACAATTGGAAAGTTATCAGAAAGCTTCCGAGCACAAACCACTATGAACATCGCGAGAGGCACTGTCCTGATGAAGCTCCTGCATGTCTTGTCCCTCTGCCTGAAGGATATAAGCGCTCAATAAAATGGCCTAAAAGTAGAGATAAAGTACGCACCCATCTGCTTCATGAACAAGTGCTTTCGTTTTGTGTATTTACTTTGGCTGAAATTTCTGTTGGTGCTTGGTGCAGATATGGTACTACAATGTCCCCCATACCAAGCTTGCAGAAGTTAAGGGGCATCAAAATTGGGTTAAAGTAACTGGTGAATACCTTACGTTTCCTGGAGGTGGAACTCAGTTTGTGAATGGCGCTCTTCATTACATTGATTTTATTCAAAATGTAAGTCCTTTTCATTATATATATATATATTCTGTCTACTAACATAGCGTGTCTGGATATAATCTTCATTTTATTTTGCATTGGTGTCTGATGATATGTGATCACAAGCTACATTTACTAGACTTTCAAAGGAAAAACAGCACATTATTGGGAAAAATAATTTTAAGATTTTCCTTTTCATCTTTAGCATCAGTATAGTTATTGTGTTTAGAAAAGCCACATAAATGGCCATATTGAGGTTAATCATACAAGTTATCCAAATGCATATAATTAATAAGTTGTTTCTCACTGTCTGTACATGTCTACTTATATACAATCAATATAAACATGTACTTGAGCACAAACTTAACTCTTTTTAGGAAGCAAATTGCAATAGCCTTCTTTTAGCTACCAGGTGTTTCTTTCTCTTTGATACTTCATTTCATCTCATGAAGCAGAAGTTTATCTGGTTTAACGTCTCACATTATTCCCAATTGTGTAACTTTAACACCTCAAAGAACTTGAAGCTATTTCAAAACATTGGCATCATTGTTTTTCTTCAAAAACTTCTGACGATGATGGTATTTGTTAATGTTGTTTCTGCTCCTTTTTATAAATGTATTCCTCAACTTTTATTTTGCTCCACTCGTAATATTTTAGTCAGATAAGCTAACATCATTATGATCAGTTCGTATGGCTTTTATTCTTTTGCTTGAATTATTTTGTCTATGTAAATTTGAATGCATGTTTGCTTCAATGATGCAGTCTGTTCCTGAAATTTCATGGGGAAAAAGAACCCGTGTGATACTTGATGTTGGCTGTGGGGTGGCTAGCTTTGGAGGCTATCTTTTTGAAAGAGATGTTCTTGCAATGTCATTTGCACCCAAGGATGAGCATGAAGCCCAAGTGCAGTTTGCACTTGAACGGGGAATTCCTGCCATATTAAATGTGATGGGCACCAAAAGGTTACCTTTTCCTAGTTCAGTCTTCGATCTTGTTCACTGTGCACGTTGCAGGGTACCCTGGCATGTTGAAGGTGGGATTTCATTTTTCTTATATTTATCACCATTTAGTAATATATTGTTATGTCATTTCTAATTCAGAGAAATTTTGAGGCCTATTTCAGGTGGCAAACTTCTGTTAGAACTCAACCGTGTCCTGAGACCTGGTGGTTACTTAGTTTGGTCAGCTACACCAGTTTATAGGAAGGGTCCTGAAGATGTTGGCATTTGGAAAGGTGAAGTAGTTCGTAATCTAGTCATGTCTCCAAGGAGAGCAATATTTTTGTTTAGCTTTATGTGTCCTCCTTCAATATTTGTGTGCTGTGGTTATTGATGGCAGAAATGTCCCGGCTAACAAAGTTAATGTGCTGGGATCTGGTGGTCGTTAAAAAGGACAAATTGAACAATATTGGAGCTGCAATATATCAAAAGCCAACATCCAACGAGTGCTACAAGAAAAGATCTAGAAATGCACCTCCATTTTGTGAAGAATCTGATGACCCCAATGCAGCCTGGTAATATATTTTCCCTTGGTCAAAAGTTATCTGTGTGATTCTGTTATAAGGGCATATGCCTAAATAATCTACGAAATAAAGTTTAAAATCAATTTGGATATGCCTAAATAATCTACGAAATAAAGTTTAAAATCAAAAGTTATCTGTGTGATTCTGTTATAAGGGCATATGCCTAAATAATCTACTAAATAATCTCCTGTTAGTAACTGTGTCCTAATGCGTTTTTATACAAGTGAGCTAGAGTGTTTACATTTGCTCCAAAATTATTTACTAGATTAAAGGACATTTTTCTTCAAGTGATGTACCTCCTACTTTTTTGAGAAATAATGTTTTCCATACTTTAATTGGATGATATTTTTGGTTTATATCACCAGGGATGTACCCCTTCAGGCCTGCATGCATAAAGTGCCGGTAGATTCAATAAAGCGTGGATCCCTGTGGCCTGCACAATGGCCGGTACGATTAGAGCAACCACCATATTGGTTGAATTCTCAGGTTGGCGTTTACGGTAAAGCTGCTCAGGAGGATTTCACAGTAGACTACAATCACTGGAAAGCAGTAGTCTCACAGTTATATTTGAAGGGGATGGGAATCAACTGGTCTTCTGTGAGAAATGTTATGGATATGAAAGCCGTTTATGGAGGGTATTTCATTTGACCTCTCGCCAGTTATGCATAATTCGTTCGACCCTTCCTTTCCAAGACCAAAATTACCCCAAGTGAAATATAAAGCTTAGCTTAATTGTGAACTTATGTTGCCGTCCTCTCAGGGCTTATTCTTCCCATGCATTTGTGTTTCTGTATTCAGGTTTGCTGCAGCCCTGAAAGACTTGAAAGTCTGGGTTATGAATGTAGTTCCAATAGACTCTCCTGATACCCTTCCAATGATATACGAACGTGGCTTGTTCGGAATATATCATGATTGGTGTGAGTCATTTAATACATACCCCAGAACGTATGATGTTCTTCATGCTGATCATCTCTTCTCTAGCATCCAAAAGAGGTTTGCTGTCTTCCCTGCTATATTTCTTGCAGATTTCATTCTCAACCAAGACTACCTCCCTGATATGATGTTTTACCGGCTACAGGTGCAAGTTGGTTACGGTAATCGCAGAAGTTGATCGAATTCTGAGGCCAGAAGGAAAGCTGATCGTACGAGATAATAGCAAAACAATAAGGGAGGTGGAGAGCATGGCTAAATCACTACAATGGGAGATCCTAATGATTTATTCCAAGGACAACGAGGGATTGCTGTGTGTTCGCAAGACATTTTGGCGTCCCACGGAAGAAGAACCTATAAAGAATGCCATTGTTTGATTCACAGTAACAAATGCCATTATCTGCTAATGCAAAATTATATAGTTGATTACATTTTTGACCAACTTCTATCAATTACTATATTTGTTCCAAATTTTCCAGGTTGAATTAAAAATGCTTATTTTCGTTGATAAGAAAACCAAATTCAATCTTGATGTCTGCAATTATAAAACCCATTGCAGTGCCAAAACTAGTATTAACAACTAAATCCAAAAGATATTTTTTCAATTGTGAAAACCAAGAGATTATAAAGGGAGCTCCTGCTATGTACTTTTGGATCCAATTGATTATACAAACACGCTAAGTAAGCTAATAAGATTACATCTTTCACAACACAGAATACACAACAGATTTAGTGTCCCTTCTTTATTTCGCAACCAAAAGTAAAAGAGAAAAAAGAACTCATCGTGCACCGTAGATTTCAAATGGGACTTGGTTTTTCATACTATCAGGCCCCATGGATTTGCTAGTTGAGCCATCACAGCCAATGCCACCGTCATAAGCATCCAGCAAGGGTTTAGTCTCTTCTTCGTGTAAGTTGGGTTTTCCCCATGAATGTTTCTATAATCCTTGTAAATCAGACTGAACTTCCTTCATACTTGGCCTTTCCTCTCCCTTCAATCTCACACATCTCCTAGCTATGGTTGCCACGTCCTTAAGCTGCTCCGTGTTGTTATCATTCAGCACTCGTCCATCAAGAATTTCGACCAGCCTCTCCTCTTTCATGACAGAAACAAAGTACAAAGCCAAATTCCTCTCAGACTCGGGTCTTTCAAAAGAAATCGCTTCCAAAGCTGTTAGTAATTCTATGAGAACAACCGCAAAGCTATAAACATCACTCTTGTCAGTCAATTGACTCGTACAAAAGTATTCTGGATCCAAGTATCCCAGTGTTCCCTGCACAAGCGTTGTTATCTGTTGTTTATACGAAGGGACCAATCTCGAAGCACCGAAATCAGATACTTTAGCAGTGTAGTTCTCATCTAAAAGGATGTTGGTCAGCTTGACATCGCGATGAATAATCGGCGGAGATGCAGAAGAGTGCAAGTAGGAAAGGGCTTCTGTGGCTATTTTCAAACGAGCTTCCCATGACATGACCGAGGCATTGTTGTGCAAGTGATGGAAGAGGGTTCCATTCCTTAAATATTCATAGACCAGCAAAGGGACCCGTGTCTCCAAACAACAACCCAAGAGTTTGACCACATTTCTGTGGTTGATTTGGGATACCACAATAACTTCATTAATGAACTGTTGAACTTGAACCTGGCTTTGATCTCCGATGTTGGACTTTTTAATGGCAACGCTGCGATCACCGGGCAGTAATCCTTTATAAACAGTACCCTGACCTCCTTGTCCAAGGATTCTACTTTCGTGGTAGTTGTTGGTCGCTTTCTTGAGTTCATCGGCTGTAAAGATTTTAGCCGTTTCACCATATTCTTCACGTTTTGAAAGCTGTTCCCGCAACAAGATTCCGCCATTTTGCTGAAAGTTTTGCTGTTTCAGTTTGGTGAGCTTTCTTCGCTTGAGCCCCAAGTACACCCATGAGGAGCACAGAAGCGAAGATACAAGACTTATGCATATACCTGTATACCAGACAAAACATTTGTTGACCATCATTAGTTGGGTATTTTGGAAATTAAACATCTTATGATTTTTTTTTTCTTCAAGCTTTCATCTGTACCAACCTAGTGAAACAATAAGAGTGGGAAAACTCTGACGGGGTGGCTTGGCTTTAAGACTGCAACCTGTTCCATTTTTCCAGCCATCACCCTGGAACCCTTGAGGGCATGAACAACTATAGCTTCCAGGTGCATTATGACATGTTCCCGTTCCATTGCAAGGCTTCAGTGTCTCGCATTCATCAATATCTACACATTTTCAAACATGTTAATCAATATGTGTGCATAAATAGTAAGCTAAATTGATAAAATTAAATCCGAAATGAAAGAATGTTACCTTGGCAGCCGTTGGAGAGATAAGGATTACCCTGAAAACCATCAAGACACTTGCATAAATATCCAGGGCCATTTTCTGCTTCAATACAAGCACTATTTTGCTTGCATGCATAATTTTGTGGATCCTTTTTAGCTTCTGTGCAAGTTTGGAACCCGATTGTCCAATCAAGTATCATCGGGAATTCCTTGTCTATGAAATCATCACTGTAAAGATCTGAAACAGAAAAGTTATAAGCTCCATCCTCCAGAACAAAACCATAGCTGCAAGGATTGAAAGCCCAATATTCTGGAATGATTGTTAGAACTATTTAACATTACATCATAACTCTTCACTCCTTTAGCGATAGCCGGCTGGCAGCAGCCGATGCCGGAGCAAGACCCATTAGTCACATCGGCTATGTTGTTACAAAACGTTAAACATCCGGTCGAATACGTATCCCCCTCGTGATCCCGGACGTAAGCATAGGTATCACAACCAATGGCTGTGAACTTGTTTCTGGTATGAGATATGGGGAATTTCGCGAGCTCAATCCACGTACCGTCAAATGAACTACCGCCGGATGAGTCGTAACAGTCGTAACCTATGGACCCATTGATGCGCAAATAGCCATCCAGAGAGATATGGACAACTTCAATCTCGCTGGTGGTTAAGAAAGCTTTCGGAGGGTTGAAGGTGGTGTTACAACGAATGAAAAAGTGCCAAGTGATATTACAATCGGCACTGCCGGTTCCAAACGGGTATGGGATGCTGATATTCCCGCAGCTTCTTTGGCACCCTGGTTTTGCTTGAGCGGCCACTGAAGTTGCTACAACTGCTAACATAACTGCAAACAGAGCAAGCTCCTTCGACATACAACGAAAGCCCATGATTTTGTCTCCTTCTTGTTTTTCCACTCTTTGGCAGCTGTATACAGGGTAACTGGTTGATTCGTAGTAATTTATAGGAATTGCACGTATGAAGATTCAAAGCCAATTAATTGGGAAAAGCACAAGTTAACGTAACCCATACGAAAGTGTAGAATAATGGAATAGAAATCATTAAATGCCTTTATTTATGTTTATACACTAAAAAATTTATATTTAAAATTTAGATTTAAAGTTTAAGAAATTAATAATAGGGTATATTTTTTAAGATTTAAAGCTTATGATTTAAAATTTAAAATTTAGGGTTAAAATTTAAAATTTAATATTTTAGTATTGAGACATAAAAAGTGACCGGTGATTTTTTTCCAGAATAATGAAGTTATATTTGTTTAGTATTGATCTTTATTAGTACAATGTAGACATTTTTCTATATTTGTTGAATGGCCCCATTTAGGGTTGGACAAAAATACTCTGTTTCTTTTCGGTATCATTTTTATGTCTAACATTAAAAAATCAAAATTTAAGCCTTACTCTCAAATTTTAAAGCATAAATCTTAAATTCTAAAAATACACCTTACCACAAATTCCCTAAACTTTAATTCTAAATCTTAACCATAAACCCTAAACCTACATTTTTAACGTGGAGCATAAATAGGACCACCAAAAAGAGACAGTAAATTTTTATTCCCTAAGGTTTTGCTTGATAGATTGAAAAAAAAAATTAGAATAGTAAAAAAAATAAATAGATCTAAAAGTGGAAAGATGGAAAAAAAAATCTTTTTATTCGTGTGCTTCGTACAAAGAATGAAAAAAATTAAAAGAAAATATATTTTTCTCGTCCATTGCTTGGTAGATTAAAAAAATGAGAAAAAATTAAGTTTTAGAATTTTTTTATATTTTGAACTAACTCACAATTTTATCTTCTTTTCCCTTTAAATTGGAGTAATTTATTTTTACACATGATAAAAAAATGACCATCACATATTTTTCTTTCCTCTCACTTTTCTTTCGTGCAAAACATATTTAAAATTTATTTTCTTTTCACTTTTCCACCCCTCCTTTCATCCTTCTATTTCTCTACAAAACAAATAAAGCGTAAGTATTATATACAGGGACGAAGGTATATTATGCATGGTAGGGATTGTTGCCCTCAGTAGGGGGATTTTTTTTTTTTTTACTTTTAACATTTTATATTTATTTAAAAAAAATTAATATAATTACAAAAGTGTCATCCACCTTTTAAAATTTATATTTTACCATACTCTTAAATTCTATTTCCGTCCTTAATTACATATATGGAGATTCAAAGTCAATTTATATAGTTGACGTAACCCATACGAAGGTGTAGAATAATGAAGTCATATGCATTATTATAAGGTTTAAATTTGATACACATGTCTGCTTATTTCTACTATAAATCAAAATTAAATCTAAATCCTAAAAACTAAAGCCCAAACCCTAAACCCTAAATTCTAAATACTAACCTTAAATTCTAAACCCTACAACCAAAACCCCTAAACTCTAAACTAAATCCCTAACCCAAAAAACTAAAATGTCTGTATAAACTAAACTGTGTATCGAAGTTTTTCCCTTATTACAATGTAACTTTTTCTGCAATTTTTTAATTATGGTGTTAATTACTTATTTATTCGACGGTCTAAGTTAAAATTAATTTTATTCAGTCGAATAGGACCACAAAAACAATAGATTTTTTTTATCAATTATACTAAAAAAATAAAATCCTGGGAGATACACATAAAATTATACTAAATTTTATTTGGCATAAACTGTTAGGTATTAATCTCGGAAATGCTCATAGGGTTTGTTTATTTTGCGAAATTAACATAGGAAAAAAGTTCCTCACATTTTTTAGTGTTTGTTTCATAAAAAAATAAATTGATTAACAAAAATGATTTACAAGTCAACAGAGAATAACGTTATTTTTCTGTATACTTCATAGAAATATTGGTTAAAATGTTAATTTTTAATATTATTGACATGATAATTCGTATATGTTTTGTAAGTTTTTTTATAAACTTTTTTACAGGACAAATCAATTTAAGATTGTAATCATCATTTCTGTTAAAAAAAATGCTTCGACTTTTCCTGAAAGATTTAAGCTAAAATTAACTTTAAAAAAAATAATAACGTTAAAGACTAAATTAATCATGATTCTTAATATATATTGATATATTTATTAATCCAATTAATCGTTTTTTATATTTCTTAATTTGGTGAATGTATTTCGTTTTCTATTATTATTTTATTAATATATATATCCAATGTGACAAATATATTACATATGCATCATGCATGATGTATGATAATTTGTTTCATGACTTAATTTTTTACTTAATAGATAATCCCAAGAAAAAAAAACCTTTGTTTCTGTTGTTCACCACAACCATATCTATCAAAGACTTGTTGTACGCTGCAAACTTAAGTGATCATACGTTATATATATATTTTTATTTTAGTCACCGACCGTTAAAAGACTAACGACGATGCCGACTTGGATTTAAAAATTAAAACAATATTTTTTAGAATTTAAAATATTTATTATTATAGATTATTTATTTATAAATATAAATATTATTTTAATTTTTAAATATAAATAAATAATTTATAATCTATTATAAATTTACTTTTTGGAATTTAATAATAATTTTATAAAATAAATAAATAGATAAATATTTTTATTCCCAAATAAACTAGGAAAGTAGTTTTATTTTAATTTTTAAATTTAATCACAGTTTAAGTTAAATTTGTTTTCTTAAAGTTATACTAAAATTCTAATTTAATCTCACTTTATTTTGTGTTGGTAACTTAGTATAACTTATATATGTTTTGTTGAAAATTTTACAAGAATTAGGCTTGGTTCAATAGTTAAATATTTGAACCCTTATGTAGGGGGTTTTGGGATCAAATCTTGTGAAGGCCCTTTGATCCTTTGCATATATTTTTTTTTTGCTTTCCTTTGTTCAATAAGGTGGTGACATTGGTTGAATAAATTTAAAGAAAAATAAAACTATAAAAGGAGAGAAAAGTTATACAAAATAAGTAAATCAACGTAAGCATCGCAATTAATTTTTTATTAATTGCCAGTGATCAAAATATGAAAAAAAAATAACAGTAGTGACGATTTTGTCAAAAAAAATTTGATGACCAAAATAAAAAAGAAAAAATAAATTCAGTGACTATTGATCTAATTTACCATATTTTTAATTAACTTCTATTAGGATAAGAACAAGGATGAAGTCAGGTTTAGATTGAATGCAATACATAAACGTTTGAATGTAAAGGGCTTATTCATTTTTTAAAAAGAAATCTACAATTAAAAGAAAGAAAAAATTACTGCGTGGGAAAAGAACCCCTCCCAATTGCAACGTAAATCCGTCATTGGATAGGAATGATGATTTAGTCGAAGTCTTGGTCGTTTGTCATTTATTTAGTTATTTATCTATGATTAATTAATTAATTCTTGATTATTAGAATAGTCGTGACAATTTCAAGTATCTAAGTTTATAAGAGGCATGGACTTCATAAAAAGTGTAACACCTTGGACATGGTACAACCCCATCCAAAGAGTAAAACCTGAATTTGTTTTCATGTACTACAATTACTCATAGCAGTTGTAATGAGGTTTTTAACCCTCAATTTCACAATACCAGGAACAGAGTAGTAACTCGAAGGTCTTGTAATCAAACCGTAAGCAACACAAGCGGATGAACATTCTGATCTCTTGAGTATTACTATACTGACAAAATTTGCAACATTAGAGGACCAAATTGAATCCCGCATATTATGAAATCCTGACACGAAAGTTGGAGGCTATATTATCTTCCATTACCAACTTGTACAATTACATGATCTTTCATGCTATCATAGGCAGCATTACTCATACCGCCATCCGAACCAACTTTCAACGATGGTTCACCCAGCAAATACTCCATCTCTTCTAAATTGGGCCCATCGTCGTTTCCCCGTGGATGATGCTGTACCATCATTCTCAATCCCTCCAACTCCATTGCCACCTCCTTCATCGTCGGTCTTTCTTCTCCTTTCACTCTTAAGCACCTCTTTGCAAGCTTAGCAATTTCCTTCACCAGCTCAATCTTTGCTTCCTTCACCACACAGTCCTCCAGAATTTGCGAGAACCGGTCTTGTTTCAAAGCTGAAAGGAAATACATGGCAAGGTTTCTCTCCTCCTCCGATCTTTGAAAAGAAAGTGCTTTTTGTCCTGTTAGTAGCTCAACAAGGACTACCCCAAAGCTATAAACATCATTTTTCTCTGTCAGCTGACTAGTATGCAAGTATTCAGGGTCCAAGTATCCAAATGTCCCTTGAACCACCGTTGATATCCCGACTTGGTCTAATGGAACCAACCTTGAAGCACCGAAATCGAATACTTTTGTGGTGTAAACATCATCCAGGAGTATATTGGTAGACTTGACGTCTCTGTGAATGATTGGTATGGAAGCAGAGGAATGCAGATAGGAAAGCACACCTGCGGTTTCTGCTGCTATATGGGTTTCGAATGTCATGGAAGACGCCTTGCTTTTGTTGTGGATATGCTCAAACAGAGTGCCGTTGGTGATAAATTCATAAACCACTAATGGAACTTCGGTCTCTAAGCAACAACCTAAAAGCTTGACCATATTCTTGTGATTGATTTGGGAAAGCACGACGACTTCGTTGATGAATTGATCGATTTGGCTTTCATCGACAATCTGGGACTCCTTGATGGCTACAATTCTACCATCTGATAGTGTTCCTTTGTAGACTGTGCCATAACCTCCTCGTCCGATGATCCTACTGTTGCGCGTAATAAGTGCTACGCAAATGTGCAAGTATACACGTCGCAAGTTATAGTATAAAAGATATCGTCTCCACAGGGATTGGTGCTACTTCAAGAATCTAGTCTCTTGCACTGTAAAAGTAAAAATGCAAGTAAAGAATTATAGGAGTTTAACTAATGACTAATCTAGAAAGCAATAAAGTAAAAGAAAAGATGAATTCAAATGAGAGAGAGATAGGCTAGGTTATCGTGAGTTGAGGTGTGATAACCGATTGGATCGTCTTGGTAAAAGAGTGCACGGGCAACTCAGTTGCCGTGGCAACTTGCACAACGGGGTTGCCTTGGCAACTAATCGATGGTTGCCTGGGCAACTACTTGGGCGTCTGAGCAGCAACCTTCAAGGTTCGGCAGAGCGTTCTTCAATGGTTTCTTCTTATCCCTAAGTAGAAACTCTAGCTACTTGTGCATGCCTTGATAATACATCCCTGCGTGAATCAAGGGTGAACAACAACCAATCTTGCGCTCCTCTTAGCCGTTGAAATCCTTAACTTATTCCTAAGCCGGATTAATCTTCACCATCATTAGATTGAATAAAGATCATATTCATTCCTTTCTTGAATCCAACTCTCCCGATATTAGATAAATAGATGAAATCACGAGATCCTCTCCCAATTCACTCGCAAACAAGAATAAGAACCAAGAATGAATAAACCTTGAAATAGAAAAGTGCAAACTCTTATTACCTAAACAAAAACCAATAGTTTCTCACAACCACAAAACACAATAACCATAGCCAAATAGATTTAGTTCATGGCTAGGTTCCAAAGAAACACAAGATAAACAATCCCTAGCATGAACCCAATCGAACAAGAAAGAAAAGGATGAAGAAGGAGGCTTGTCGAAATCTTCCTTGCCCTTGATGCTTGTCGAAAATTCTCTCCTCTTGCCCTACTTGGACTTGTCGAAATTCTCTATTGCTCTCCCCCCTTGGATTGTCGAAATCTCCTTGCTATTTATAGGGCTAGGCCAAAGTCCTTCTTTGAGGAGGAGTTTAAGTTGGAATTAAATTATCTTTAAAGAATATAATTCTTTATTATAATTGTATTCCTACTAGAACTTCTCCTATCTTCTTGGAATTTAATTCTTCTTTAATCTCTGCATGGCAATCAAATTCCTTTGGGTTTGGGCTTTGCTCCACGTCATCTTGGGCTTGTTTAGTCATCAATTTCGCCTACCATATCACCTTTACTCTTGTCAAAAATTGCCATGGCAACTGGCTCGGCGTCTCCTTCATGTATTGCCCTGGCAACTAGCTCGGCATCTCCTTCATGCATTACCCTGGCAACTAGCTCGGCATTGCTTTGGCAAGTGATCCTGCACATACACACACAAAGCACACCAAAGCAGCATCTTTTCCATAAAAAACTACCAAGTTATGTAATCAAGCTCAACGATTGAAGGAAACATGGATTAATGCATGAATGGCTAACTATGCAACTAATATGAGCCTAAGTCTAACAATAATATGAGTAAAAAGGGTAAGAAAAATAGTACTTTTGAACACTTATCACCTACTTTCATCGTAGTTGTTGGTGGCCTTTTCGAGCTCTTCGGCTGAGAAAATGTTAGCCGTTTCAGTTAAAGACTTGAAGTATCCCGCCTGGAGAGTTCTTGCTGCAACATCAAGCCTCCATTCTGTCGAAAGAACTTGTGTTTAAGTTTGATGAGCTTCCACCTCTTGAATGCCCAATATGACCAAGTGCTTCCTGCTAGCAATGCCGTGATGTCTACGCCGAGTCCTATAAATTCCATAGATGTAAAAAAAACAGAATTCATGTTGCAGTGGATATGTGAGACTAAAATGGAAAAGAAATCCTTACCAACAGTGAGCTGAATTACAAGTGTTCCTGATTGAATGACAACGCAACCTGTACCATTTGTTCTTCCATCTCCATGGTAACCCTTGGGGCAAAAGCATGTGTAGTTCCCTTGGGGTGAATTTTGGCTTTCGGAAGTGGCATTTTTTTGTCACATTATTGCTGCGAACGGGATCCGCATAGACCCTCAAAAGATCCAGGCTGTAGTAGAGTGGAGACCTCCACGAAAAGTTTCAGAAGTCCTTAGTTTCATAGGACTTGTCGGGTATTATAGACGGTTTGTTAAAGGTTTATCTGTTATCGATGCACCGTTGACCAAGCTGTTGCAAAAAAGGGTCTATTTTGAATGGAATGAGACAAGACAACGAAGTTTTGAGCAACTAAAAGCTTATCTCACTGAGGCTTCGGTTTTAACCCAACCCGAGCTCGAAAAGGAGTATGTTGTGTTTAGTGACGCGTCTTTGAATGGGCTTGGTTGTGTCCTTATGCAAGAAGGTAAGGTGGTTGCTTATGCTTTGAGACAGCTTAAATCGCACGAACAGAATTACCCTACCCATGATTTAGAGCTCATTGCATTCATCTTTGCATTAAAGATTTGGAGGCACTATCTCTATAGGGAGAAGTGTTATATTTACACGGATCATAAGAGTTTGAAGTACCTACTTACACAAAAGGAGTTGAACTTGAGGCAACGACGGTGGATTGAATTGTTGAAGGACTATGATTGCATCATAGACTATCACCCTGGCAAGATGAATGTTGTGGCTGACGCCTTAAGTAGGAAATCTATGTCGGACTTGAGAGGTATGTTTGCCCGTTTGAGGATGATCGATGATGAAGGTCTTCTAGCTGAGCTTCAGATAGAGCCTACGTTGGTACAAGAGAAAATGAGTACTCAAGCTGTGGATGAAGAATTATTAACACAGATTGAAGCGGTCCAGAAAGGTGAAGCTTCAGACTTTGAGGTACGAGATGGTGGATACTTGTACTTCAAGGGGCGGCTGTGTGTTTCGGCCTTGGAAGATTTGAGAGACCGCATCTTAAGAGAGGCACACCGTAGTCCTTTCGTGGTACATACGAGAAGCAACAAAATGTATCAATATCTTCGTCCTTTTTATTGGTGGCCAAGTATGAAAAGAGACGTCTCTGAATTCGTGACACGGTGTTTAGCTTGTCAGCAAGTGAAGGTAGAACATCAGGTTCTATCAGGTTTGCTCCAGCCTATTCAGATTCCACAATGGAAGTGGGACCAGATTACCATGGATTTTGTCACCGGGTTACCAATGACCCAAAGAAAGCATGATTCCATTTAGGTTATTATGGATCGTTTGACCAAGTCTGTTCATTTCTTGCCAGTGCGATAGATTTTACCTTGGAAAGGTTGGCTCAATTGTACATAAATGAGATAGTAAGGTTGCATGGTGTGCCATCATCGATCATCTCAGATAGAGACCTGCGTTTTACATGTAGGCTATGAAAGAAGATCCATAGTGCCTTGGACACCAAACTACATTTTAGTACAGCTTTTCACCCTCAGATCGATGGTCAGTCTGAGCATGTCATTCAGATCCTTGAGGATATGCTCAGGTGTTGCGTTGTGGATTTTGCAAAGAGTTGGGAAGACCAGTTACCGCTTGTAGAGTTTACCTACAACAATAGTTACCAGTCGAGCATAAAGATGGCCCCTTTTGAGGCTTTATATGGGCGAAAGTGTAGGACACCCTTGTGTTGGACCGAGCTCAATGAGAGGATGATTGTGGGATCCGATCTGGTTAGCCAAATCGAGGAGAAAGTTCAGATCATCAAGGGAAGGTTGCAAGCGGCTTTTGATCGTCAAAAGGCCTATACGGATCCAAAACGCAAACATATTGAGTATGATGTCGGGGGGAATGGGTTCCTCAAGGTATCTCAATGGAAATGAATGATTCATTTTGGACGCAAGAGGAAGTTAAGTCCAAGGTACATCAGGCCTTATGATATTCTTGAGAGAGTATGACCAGTGGCTTATCGATTAGCCTTGCCACCAGAGTTGGCTCGTATCCACGATGTTTTTCGTGTGTCTATGTTGAGGCGTTATCGTTCTGATCCTTCACATGTGATCCTGCTGAAAGAAATTGAGGTAAACGCCGACTTGACATATGAGGAAGTTCCGGTTAGAGTCCTTGACACAAGAGTTAAAGAGCTTTATAACAAGTGCATACCTAATGTTATGGAGGAACCACGGTGTTGAGAAAGCAATGTGGGAGGTCGAGGACAACATGAGAGTTCTTTATCCGTTTTTGTTTCAATCAGGTAAATTTCGAGGACAAAATTTCCTTTAAGGAGAGGAGAATTGTAAAGACCCGAATCTCAGGATCCGAGGGTCAGGTTTGATCGAGGCATAGGCCTGGTATTTAGATCGTGTTTTGGGCTTTTAACAACCTTTTTGAGCTAGCATGTCTTTGTTGGGCCTAGGTGGTTGTTGGGTTATGAGGAAAGAGTGAGGGGTATCTTGGTAAATTCATAAATAGAAGAGTTTGGAGGGATAAGGCTTATTTTCTGCATTTATGCAGGAGATGAGATCATCTTGCTTTGACATCATCATCTCACTTTTCCAACTTATTCTCCTCACTCAAAGTTCATCCATCAAAGGTAGGATTTTGAGAGTTTGAAGTTAGAATCACGTCTGGCTTGTTGAGGGAAGTTTCACCAGCTTGAAAGGATCTACATTTCAAGGTAATCTTTGTTCGGGTTGGAGAAAGAAGTGGGTTATTGGAGGGTTGAGAGGGTTGGACGAGATTGGAGTTTGGGAACTCTAATATTTAGTTTAGAATATGTTTTTGGCCCCTTTTATCCCCCAGCAACGTGGTAATGTGTTTTGTAATCTCCCCATGTAGTGAAAGAGGTTAGGAGCTCATCCAAGGCTCAAGAAGGGAGGAAAGCTTGAAGCTTATAGGAAGGCTTTGTGTTATCAGCTAAGCTAAGGTTAGTACACTACTAACTCTCATAGTTTCTTGGAAATCATAAAATTAAGCTTTGAAGCATGATTTGGTGTTTTCGGCTTAAGAGTAGCTTGAGTGGTTGTTAATGGCAAGTCTTAGAATTGTTGTTGTAATGGTTTGAAATCGGTTGTAATACACCCCAAAACTAGCACCATAACTTGTGGGAATAATTTGGGGTTTAACCATTGGGGTTAAATAGGGTTTCTAAGTGAAACCCGTACTTAGAGTTTGAAAATCGGGCTCACATACCGGTACTAGGCTTAGCGTATCAGTACGCCTTAGTAAAACAAGGTAAGGGTTGTGAGGCGAGTACCGGTACGTCTTCCCGCGTATCGGTACCCCTTGCAAGTAAAAAATTTTAGTAACTTTTTCACGTATCGGTACGCATGGGGCATATCGGTACGCACTGTTACATTACTTGGAAAAGGCTTGGTGTACCGGTACGCGTATGGGGAGTATCGGTACAAATGTGGATTGGTACGGGGCTATCTTGGTACCGATGGTACGTACCGATACAGAACGGAGCGTATCGGTACGACCTATGAGTTCAGTTCTTTCGAACCTAAAATGAGTATCGGTACTCATTGGTGAATATCGGTACCTAGAGTGGAGTACCGATACCCATATAAGAGTATCGGTACTCACTGAGCATTCTGCCCAAGAAATTTTGCTTTGTGTTCGGGGGTGCTATAATTCGAGGCAAAGGGCCCTAGGGGCCCCTTAAGGTGTAAAATGAATACTGAAACCGAGAAACTGAGATTTTAACCCCGTATGAGAAATAATCGGCTAATGACTTGGTAAATATTGGGTAGACCGTGTGAGGTAGAAACCCATAAGGATCCTAGGTGGATCCATCGAAGCTGTGTGGTATATTAGGGTCATTGCTGTGTGCTGAGGGACGCCTAGGTAATCGAGTCATCCCTTGTTGTTGGGATTGAATACCCTAAGTGTGTTGCAACACCTTGAAGATTCCCGAATGTTAGATCCTGATACTATGTGGACGCGGGCCTCATTCGAAGATGCTTGATGAGAGATCCCGAGCATGGATGTAGGATCCCGATGCTATGTGAACGCGGGCCTCATCCTCTTGAGTATAGGATCCCGATGCTATATGGACGCTGGCCTTATTCGTAGTATAGGATCCCGATGCTATGTGGACGCGGGCTTCACTCAAGTGTAGAATTTTGATGCTTTGTGGACGCGGACCTCACTTAGTTGTTGATGGTGTTACCTATGTGATGCTAGGTAAGTGTATGAGGTTCTAGTATGAGTTGTGTGCGTGATCATACATCCATCATGCCATGTGTTTAAGCGGTTATGGTAGCGCTATTACTATATTGCCATGATATCATTCTTGTTGCATTTCTTTATTTATGATTTGCATGAAGCATGGTTGAGTGGCGGTGTATCCACTGAGCTTGTTAGCTCAGCATTCGGAATCGTTGTTTCTGTTCGCAGGTTAGTAGGTTCTCGTGAAGCGTAAAGGAGCACCATCAAGGTTGGATTTCAGCATCGACTCTAGTGGTTGAGTACAAATACTAGATGTAATGGGCTATATATTTCGTAGGACCCTATATGTATTTTGTAACTCTTATTTTGTATTATTCAATCAAAATTCGAATGCTTTAATGTTTGTAAAAGGAGCTCCGTCAATACTATTTTAACCATCAGGATTTAACTATGTTTTAATGTATGGACTTATGTTTTTATTGAACATATATATATGATGGACTTGAAAAAGGAATTTTTTTATCAAAGTGAATTTTGGGCTTAGGGCCCAAATGTGGCATCCGAGACACGAGTGTTAACGTAAAAGTTTTCATGAAGCCGAACCTATACTTGAGTATTTTTTTTCTTCATAATCTTTTATGTTCATTTCGCAACTTTTTAGGTGATTTTACTAGCATTTATTGTTTAAATTGGGGTGTAATTTTTTAGATTATTATTTTAGATTAGATGACGTGTTTTGAACATAAATATAAAGTTTATTTTGTAAAATTTTCAGTTAGTTTAGAAACCAAAATTTTTGAAGTCGGTTCATTGAATAGTTTCTTTATCAGAGTTGACTCCTTATTCAAACAAAAAAAATGATAGATTTGATACACTTCAATAATAAAAAAAATAGTTTTAGAGTTAAATATTGATGATAAGAGACCTTGTTTCCCAATATAAATATGATTTGTGTCCTAAGCGCTAGAAGAATTGTTACTTATTATGGTATTGAGCTCATATCAATCTATTGCAAAACATAATGAGTGTGCAATTAGAAATTTTGTAAGTTGCTTTTAAACAAGTGATTAAATAATCAATGACAATTACTTAAGAGGAAAATGACTAGAATAATATTATACGAGAGAGCGTCTACAACTAACATAAAATTAAATTGAAATTAAAGTATTTTTTGTATTGAAAATATTATAATGAATTTTTTTCTCTTCAAAATATATTACCAAATGTTAAAAATCTCATACAAAATTCATCTCAGAAACATATTACCAAATGTTGAAGACAGCCCCCCTCGGTCCTTGCCATGGCGGATCAAGACCATCTCGACCATTGTTGTATTGTGTTGTTTTTCTGTGTTTTCATTCCATCTTCATTATTAGAGGTCCAGAGAGTTTACCCGGTGTCGTTTCATCTCTTTGTTGTTTCTTTTGCATACTTTCTTTGGGCTTTGTTATTTTGGACTTTTGTATGCCTCTTAGCTTTATCGCCTCCGGATTTTTATTTCAAAAAAAAATATGCCCCACTATGGGTTAATTTGCATTTTTACATCAATTATTACTTTTCATAAAGTATTTTTTTAACGTAGGGTCAATTTACCCCACAATCATATATGTGGTTTGGTCATTGACCACAAGAATAGGTCTTAACGGTTAAATAAGAAATGTCCTAAACAAAAATTAACTAAACTAATATAAAGTGGGTTAAATTGTATTGAAAGTCCCTATATTATTCCTAAACATTCATTTTAGTCTCTATTATAAAAAGGAACATTTATTCCCTCTACTATAACTAAAAGCTTGTTTTAACCCCTCTATTATATAAAGGAACATTCTAGTCCATGTACGTTTAAAAAATTAACATTTTGGTCCAAAATGTTAAAGTTAGTGTTAATTGACTTAAATATTTTGATTCAAACACTATTTAGGTCGTTCTCAATTTTAAATCCAAGTAAATTAATCTCCCTCGACATTTTTCTATGATTTTTAACATAAGAAATTTAAACACTTGTCAAATCTAAATGCAAAATTAATTCTTATTCTAACTCCAAACTTCATTGTCTTCACTTACAATGATATTGTAATTACAAGTCGAAACATAAAAATAATATTTATATTGTTTAATTTTAAATATGTATGTTGAATTTTCTTAGAATATTTATATTTAGTGTGAGAGTTAGGGTTTAATTGAAAAACATGCTACAAAACATAAAATATTTAAAATTTCATTAAAAATTTTAAAATTATGAAAAAATATATTATGAAATCTTATATTTTTTGTTTTTATTATTTAAAACTATCCAATGATAATTGATGTGTGTCATGTACTGGCAGAAGAGTTCAACACCACCGTAGGCCGTTATTATTTATTCACTTTCAAGATGTACATTGAATAAATTATTCTTCCTTTCTCAAGAGATATCATTTTTTTCAATTTCAAAATTGGCAGGACTTAAAGGGTCCTTAAACCAACTTATTTAAGCCAACTAAATATAACTTTAAAATTGGGTAAAACTTTGATACACAGGCTGTGTAAAATTAATTTTACACAAGCCTGTGTATTTACACTATAAAAACCCAAATCTTAAATTCCTAATCCTAACCCTAAAAAACTAAACCTTAAATCTTAAACCCTATACACTAAATTCTAAACACTAACCTTAAATTCTAAACCCCTAAACCTTAAACCCTAAACTAAAACATTAACCCCTAAAACTAAAAAGCACGTGTAAACTAAGACCGTGTTTATCTAATTAGGGTTTTCTATCTAAATATATTTACGCAAAAACTAAGACTTTGTTTTTGGTTGTGGTGGAAAAACCAAGGTTTAGGGCAAACCAAGGTTTTGCAAAAGTTAGAAAAACTATCTTTTGGCAAACCAAGGTTTGAGAAGCTAGTTTGAGGGGCAAACTAAGGTTTTGAGACTCAAAAGTTGAATGTTTTTAGTTGCTTTAATAATTTTTTTGGGTAGAAAAGCTAGTTTTGAAAATCAAACACAACAAAAAAAGCCCTAAGTCAAAGTGACCGTTTGACTGTAAGAAAGTTTTAGTGTAATGCCTATATAAAAAGAAGGGAAAATATTAGCGGTGAAAACAAAAAGGCTTTACAAGCACTCTAATTTTAGGGTTTAATATTTAAGGGTTTAATTGTATGAGTTTAGAATTTAGGGTTTAGAGTTAGAATTTAGAGTTTAGTAGTTAGGGTAATATGGTTAGGGAGGTTTCAACGTACAAACTCTAAATTTTAACCCTAAAACATAAATTCTAATCACACCCCCTAAATTCAAAACTCATACACTTAAATCCCTAAATAAAATCTCTAGACCCTAAAACTAAGGCGCTTGTAAAAATAAAGTGTCTACAAAAGCTTGTGCATGAAATAATTATCCTAAAAAGACTATAGATTAGTGGGATTCAAACTCAAAAATGTTTTGTATAAAGTTTAGTACTCTAGTTTGTATGATCAACCAAGATCACGTGTAATGTTAAAAAAATCTAATCTCAGAAAATAATTTATGTTCAAATTCTAAAAACGATATTTTTTTTAAAAGAGACTACCATAAACTCTGAACATATAAATAATAAAAATTATATAGATTTATTAATTAATCGAGTGACCAATGGTACACATATTATCTTATCTTGTATGAATTTAAATTTTAATATTTGTTTTGAGAACATAATTTATCTCCGTTGATAATATATATATATATATATAAACATTGCGGTTATTCCAAGATTTTGTTGGTTAAAAGACAGTTTGTGTTGGATCATTATTTCCTTGTGGGCAATGGATTATTGGTTGGAACTTTTAAAAATGCGGGAGAAGAACATTATTGGACGGATATAAAGAGACTGGGGAATACCCTAAAAAGATTTTTCAACTGTATCATACTCTTTCTGTATCACTAAATACGTTTAGTATTACTTTTTTGTCAATTTTTTTAACTTTAATTATAATTATTTTAAATATTTTAATTAACTAAAATTTATAAAATATATAATTTTAAACAATTTGATTAAAGGTTTCTAAAATATATTTTTTTACACTTTTATCAATAATAAATTTAAAAATAATAATAAGTCAAATTAAAAAAAATCAATACCGAATATATTGAATGAGACGGAAAGAGTAATTATTGCATCAATCACTCCCTCAAATATTATTTCGCTTCCGAGAAGTCCCCCCTTGCTTGCTTATACAATCGGCCGTACCAACACTCACACCCACAAAAGACTACCTGCTGAATCTCCCATATGCGCCAAACCAAAATCCATACCATCATGCCCTCTTGAACAAACAAAATAAGACGTGCCTTTTGTTCATTGTAAAGTGTAATTACCGAGTAGCCAGAGCATCCTTACTTTATCTCCTTAGATTTTGAGTTCTAATCCTAAGAAGAGCACAGTTTAAGTCTTGAGTTCTATACCCAATAAGAATCCTCTACTAAAAACATGGTAATTACCTTGCAATAAGTTAAGGGACAGATTGTATGAGGTTAAAGTGAAAAACTAAAAGACTAATGAGAGTTTAATTCTACCCTAATTCAGATTAATCTCTCAAATCAAGTGTAATTATCATGAACTTTAATTACAATAATAATTTTACATCTGAATAACATTGATTTCATCAAATAATTTATAGTCGATAAAGAATCTTTAGTGAAAAAAACTAATGCATAATAGTAAAAGTAGTCCTTGTTAGAATAAGATTGGTTAATTAGTTTGTTAAGGGTTTGTTATTAATTTTCAGATTTCCTTTTTCTATTTTGTTAAAACACAAAATTGCCGTTCTTCTTTTTCATCTCTTTTGTATATTTCCGTCCTTTAATCTCTGATCATATACTTCGGTCATTGATGGCCGCCTTCTCTCATGGTTCATTCGCCATCAACGGTCTTTACACCGTTTTATTTTTGTTCCTCAGAGTTTTTGTCGTCTTCTCATAGTCCTTGATTTTTCCCCCTTTTCAATTATGAATTTATATTTTTACAATGTAATCCTTTTTGTTTCAATTTCTTCAACACCCTCTACAAAAGTAGCACCCATTCTCAAATCCACCACCATTATGTAGAGACATCAAGTTTTTCATACAAATCAGGCCCATTTGACAAAAAAAAACAATAAGATGATACTATAAGAAGAAAAAAAAAAGAAGAGGGTGTAATTGAAAATTAGATAAATGTTAGTAAGTGCTAGTTTTACAATTATATATGTCAAATTAACTTTCCAGCTAATTTTTTAAGGAAAAAATGTCGAGCCCAACTCACAATTCGACTATTAAAACTAATAGAATCCTACTTTAATATCGAGCAATGCCGTAAGCTAGGTGTTCATGGGCCGGGAAGCTAGACCAGGCTTGGGTTTTGCTTTCCGACCCGTGCGGTGTCTTGATCCGGCACATGTGTTGATCATAATCCAATGCTCAGGAGGTGGCTGCCATGAAGCATAGAAACCAATTTTTTAGTTTTAATATAATAAAATATTTCTTATGTTTTTTATAGAAAAAATATTTCTTATGTTTAAGTAAGAAAATAATTAAAAATATGTTTACATATAAGTTGAATAGTTTAAATTAAAATGAAAGTGTAATTAAAGTTTTTAACTGCAAATAAAGATTTAATATAATTTGCAATTGAATATTCAAACAATTAGTATAATAATAAAAATATTTTAATGCATCTTTAATAAAAAAATTAAAATATTAAGATATTATTTATCTATCAATTTAAATAATTTAAGTATAATGAATGTACACTTCAATATGAATGTAAAATACAATTAAATATTTTATCATACTTTATATATTCAAAAAAATAATTTTAATATAAAAATTTAAAAACTAATAGTTTACATTATAATGAGAATGCAATTTTACACTTTGAAAGGTAACTAGATTTGGCGTAATTAAGTGTAATTATATAGTTGTGACATGGTTGAATAATTATTATAATTCGTGAGTCAAGATCTCTAATTACACAATATCAAAAAAAATCTAAAATTACACTCTTCAAATCTTAGAGAGTATGAAAATTGATGTAATTAAATTATACAGTAATGTTTAATTTTCATGGATATTAATATATATCAATGCCAATCAATTTCAAAGCCTTCAATGCATCTTATATATAACAAGAAATTTTCAGAAAAGCAATACATGTCAAGATATAAATGTTCTAGATATATGATCTCGTCGATCATGTTTGTAAGAAACAATCTTGAAAATCAATGAACAAACATCAAAACAAAAACAAAAAGAAGTGTAAATGTATGAATGAACATGATAAATGTTGAGTATGCATCCACACTAATTATCTACAGAAAAATGAAGCAATCCAAGGAAATTAGAGGATTGTCAATGTCCTCCATGGTAACGGGCTCATTTTCTTGCTGCGATGACAGCGCTGCCCGCAACGCAGTTTCGTCAATCTTCGAACTAATTCCATGAACAAATGTCTCTCGATTTCTGAAACAAGGCTTCAATGGAGTACTCGGATCATGGCTGCTGAGCTTCGGACTCGAAACCCTGAAATTTCCCCTTCTTTGAGAGGAAGAAACTGAGTTGAGTGCATTCACCTTGGGACCAACGATTCGCTTTGATGAACAAACTTCCTTGGACGTACTTGCCAATAATTCTCGGTAGTTATTAACATTGTTATCTCCGTTGAATCTCCTACTCGGTGATGATGGCGACCTTAAACCCCTACTTGTTGAGTAATTATAATCAGGGTCCTTCCGGAAGCTCTTTTGTCTCGTTAACGCCGATGGTGAATTGGACCGTCCTCTCTTCTTCGGCGTAGAACCTTTCTCCCTTCCCGGACTCGCCTGTTTCGCCAGTGCCACCACTGGTTTAACAGGCGAGTTCGATACCTGAGAAGGAGATTTAGTGACAGCTAACGTACGAGAAGCTTCCTTGATTGAATTAATACGAACAATATGAGGGTTTTCCTTGACACACGCCCACAAAAACTCATTGGAAAAGGATCGATCCTTTGAGCTCAACACCGAAGAAGCCGAGCTCGAACAAGAACTAATTGCAGTATTGACGGTAGAACAGGTGAAGGAAGAAACTGAAGAAGAGGATGAGATGGTGGGGGAACGAGGCAGTGGGGAGATTTTCTTTGAGACGGGAGGAATGGGAGTTTTGGGAGCTTGCGATGAAGACAGCACAACCTTGTCTTGAACATGAACATGACTGAAATCTTCGATGTAATATTTCTTGGGTTTGCATTTGCTGATGCAACAACCCATTTTGTTTTGTTGGTTTCTGAGTTCATAGATATGATTAAACAATATGGTTTTATACAGTTGAAGGTTGTTGGATTTGGACAAATGGAAGGAAAGGGCTGTGTTTTGCTTTTTTGTTCATTGCTTTTTACTTTATCGTGTGGGTGTTTTGAATTTTGTTACCAGGTTTGAAACCGTTGGGTAACAGTCACATATGGAAAAGAAATGATGAATGCCTTTCCAATCTCAAGAATCTTCTATGGTGCAGATGAAACACAGAAATGTGTAGTGGTAATTTGAACTGCATTTGCTCATTTACCTTCAGCACCAGATTTATTGACTTGGTTTCTGCCTTTTATTTTAAGACAACATTCAACATTTGAAATGAAATTCAAGTTTTTATAACATCCTCAATAATTGTTTTGGAAATAAAATAATACTTTTAGTGAACATTCTTTTTGTGATTCATTTCGTGTTATTATTTCTCGGCTCTTTAGCCTTAAATAAAATTCTCATACTTTATGGATAAAATTACTCAAATTCAATTCATCGAAAAACAATAATTCATATCTTATTCCATTACAACCACTTTTTATGTTTCATATTTTTTAAATTTCACGAGTAAAAACGAATGTATTTTGACCACATGTTTTCTTCTCGTACTTGCTAATTAAATAAACTTATTTCTACCAACATGTTATCCTAGTGATAAGCAGTTTGATACCGTTTAAGCGTGTTTCGAGTTTAAGATTTTATATATGTAGAAAATTTCTACTAAGAGATCCACCCACCAAAATCAGACGTGCAATGTGAGTCGGTTCAGATTACTCAAGGTAAAACTTTGAGGAACCGGAAGGACAACAACAAAAAATACTCATTTCTTAATATCTTTTTTCAGGTTACATAAAAAATAAGATAAAAAAATTCTACTTCAAACGTACGATAATTTAATCTTTCAACTGCTTGTTGAAGATAAATGGTTAAATTGATTTACAGTGGGCCAAAATCATATAAGCATATATGGAGACAGTACCCAAAACTTGTGAATCTTAAACAATATACAACTTATTTGTCACATATATATTTTTTAATGTTCCATAAGTTTACATGGTTTATTAAGGACAAGCCCAAAACAATCTCAGAGAAGTCAGTTAACTTGTCTCCTAGCCCATAGGTATAAACTTTGTATGCTTAGCCCAAGTCCCCTATATGAGCTTCATGACAAGGTTGGTCTACTGGTCTTATAGATTCAGCTATTTAATATGGGTATAACTACTTTACAGATCTTTACATTGAAGTTCAAAGGGTAAATTTAGTTGCTCTATTATAAAGGCAAATAATTTAGTCTTAATTTTTTTTATTTAACGTTTAAACGGTATAAAACTTCATTTAATTACTCATATTTTTGCCAACCACTTAATATTCAATTTATTGGTTGACTAATTTGGATTCAATGTTGTAGAAGCTCAGAGAAACACACCGACAGGTCGGTGAAGAAACAAACATGGAAAAAGGAAACAACAACAACAGGACAAACAAATCATCGACAGGCCGATAAAAAAAGAGAAAAAAGCAACAAAAAATAGAGAAAAACACCAAGAGCAGAAGAAACAGAGGACGGAAAACACAAGCAAGATGAACAATGGGAAACACAAGCAAAATGAACAAACGAAAGCCGTAGCCAAGGAACCACGATGCCAACAACTAGATTCACCAAACTACATGTCATTTTGGGGGTCACCGGAGCGTATAAGTGGTTGGGGGGATGTAGTGGGAACCGCCAACAGCAACATCGTAAAAGAAATGAAGGGATCGATGGTTGAGACTTCTAGAGAAAAACGGGCCAAAAATAGGAAAGATCATACGGTAACCGACACACACAATAAAGGACAACGACAAAGAGATCGAAGAGAACCAAACCGCCCTTACCATTCCTGCAAACACCAAGAGAAAAAGAAGATAAAGAAAAGAAATCAGAAAAAGAAAAAAATAAAAGAACTTCAGTGGAGGAGACGTCACCAATCTCTGATCCACGGTGATGAAAACCACCCAAACAAACTCCGACCGTCGTTTTTAAAGAAACTATTCCCCTCAAAATGTCAGAGTGAGGGGTGGAGAGGAGAGCCCTGATGGCGAATCCAACAACCACCTAGTGAGTCATGCAGCTCAACTGTAATGTCCTAGTTTTGGGCTTAGCAGTTTTGAGGCTTGTTAGACAGTCCGATGGACTAGGTGAGGGATTCGAGTCAAGTTTGGGAATAAATATTTTTGGGTAAGATCAAAATATGGAAAATTGGTTAAAAATCATGTTTAAATATATGGAAAATATTGGTGAAATCAATTTTGGAAAATGTGTTTTGGAAGGGAAACATTTTGGTTAGTGACTAAAAAGTAATTTTTGAAAACTGTTTTTAAAGGTGACTAAATTGTAAAGGATCAAATTCTTAGAATTCTTAAAGAGCTATTTTACCAAGTTGTTGCTGGTGGTTTCTCCCTTTAATCAAGACTTTTTAACATGTGTTTTTAAAGGTAATTAAAAGGGATTTTGATAATAAAAGTTAGTTATTGATTTTAAAGAAATTTGACGTAAACTTTTCTCTCAACTTTTCTCTCCACCTCTTTTCTACCAAACACTCTTGTTTTCATCAAAATCTAGAGGTGAGAGATCTATCTACTTGGATTCTTGATTTGTAATTACTTATTTACCTTTGATTTACAAAACCTCATTGAAATATTGTGTTTTTCTAGCTTTAATCTACCAATTGAGGAATAAATCACACAATAGAGGTAAGATTCGTTCTTCTCCTCTATTGATGGTTCCTTATTGATATTCCCAAGTATTTGATCTTTGATTTATGATTTATAATCTGATTTTATGTTTTTATAGTGAATAATTGATTTAATTGAGTTTAATTGGTGAAATTATGGAAGATTCATATTGGATCTGTTTTCCAATGTTGAAGATTGATTTTAAACATATTTTGGATGATTTATAATGTTGATAAGTTGTTTTTAACATTGGAATCCCGAAACTCCTTGAATCCTTGATTATTAGGTTGTTAGATTTGTGTTTTTGTAGAGTTGTGGTGGCTGTGTTGTTGCTGGAAGTTTAGGAATATTATAATCCTGTTTTTAGATGTTATTAGATGTTAATTGAAGTGTTAGATTGATCTATTGTGGCTGGGTTGTGTTTGAAAAGAGTTAGATGGTGATTTCAGTTGTTGTGGATGGGTAATTGTGAAAGTATTGTGAGATTTTGCAAGGAATTGTTGTTGCAGTGTTTTGAATGCATTGAGATGCATAAATCCTCTATTCTAATGTGGTTAAAACATGGGGGTCGATCCGGAAGCGATCGATGAAGCTTTAGAGGCTTTAGACGCTTGATTTCGCGTCGGCGAATTGAGGTTTCCCGTATCGGTGAGTGAGAACATGGATTTCAGCTTTGAAATGATTTAAAGGTGGTTTATGGGAGTTTAAACTGAGCTTGAAACGCTGGTTTAAACTCGGGAGTAAGTATGATGTGGTTTTCTCTCTCGGTCGTGCTATTGTGAAATGGTTTTATGCACTTGTTTTGATTTACATTGTACCTACTATTTAAGCATGTTTTAAAGTATATGAGATACTGTTTTTGATCATGAAATGACGATGGATTCACATGGTAAGAGATACATGTAAGTATATGGTTTATACTTGAGTTTTAAGCATGTGTTGTTGCTTGGGAAATGATTTGGTTTAATGCTTATAAAAATAGTGAGGTAAATGATGAATTATATTGGCAAGTGGTGTGGTTTAAAAATGTTATCGGATATAGTTGGCTGACCATAGGATTGATAGTGTACTATAATAAGTCGTCTTGGATGTCGAGGGGTTTTATACGGTGTATCGAATACTCCACCCAAGTACCCTAACGGTCGATGGGTTATATGGTACCAGAAACTCCTGTTAGTGGGTTATATATCTACCGATGAATGGTGTTGAGGGGTTTATGTGGGGTACCAAATACTCCACCACTGGTGTCACAAAGGTTGAGGGGTTTATGTGTACCGAAAACTCTCGTGTGTGAACCTTACGTTGCCGGTGAGAATGTATGAAGTGTTGGGAGAACACTTGTTTGAATCCGTGTATCCGATGAACTATTTTTGGTAAATGAACTTGGTTATGATCACTTGTAAGCCAATATAATTGTTAATGTATCATTGAAAGGTTTATGTTGTATAATGTGACTTATACATGTTTACTTTTAAAGCTTTGCATATGGTTTGTTATGCATGGGAAGGCTTAAATTGAGGTTTAGCAATGTAACACCCTAACCAGTATTCTATATCAATTATTGACTAGAGTATTACATAAAGAATATACCTATGCGTCACTTTAATATTTATAAGAAAAATTATAAATTATTCATTTTACCATTTATCGCGTAGAATCATATTTCAAATTTTTATCCCATCGAATTAGGTCCGATTTCAGGCAGCAACTTAACAATTATTATGTATGATATATACGGAATATAATTGCTTAGAAACTGCCTAAAATAAAAATCTACTCGATTGCTCTGTTTAACCTTTTCTAGTCATTATCCGATTTTAAATCTAATATAACTACTTATCATTCACTAGAAACATAAACTAGTTTATATGTTATTACAAACCATGTATAAACTAGTATATAACCAACTAATTTTAACATATACATGCCTTCTAGAAACATCAAAACACATCAAAAGATGTTATTACTGATATCGTGATTATATTCTTGATAAGTAGGATGCCAGCTCCGAACTCCGAACTCTGTTTTTTACCTACGCGTGAAAACCATCACACGCTAAGTATATACTTAGTGAGGCAATAATAATATCCAGTGCAATATAACATAACTATAACTAATAACATGTAACAATGTTCATGCATTATGAATCGCTAGATATGTATTACCATCATGGTAATCATATATCAACATAATATAAATCAGATATAAATTTCTTACCAATATACTTGCCATAACTTTAAGAGTTTATAAACTCTTTCACCTGTTTATCAATTATTTACCAATAAATCATAGCCCAAATATAAACCTATGAGGACCTTGGGTACTCGAGTCAAATATGCACCAAAGTGCTAATACACATAAGGTCGTGCCCACCATATACACTAAGTGTCCTTTATATACACTACAGTGCTAAACCGGATATGCAGCGTGATGCTGGACTCTATGGCATGCCAACTATACCTTGTCCCTCAATGACATACTTGGGCATATATTTTATATTTATTTTATCCATGGCAATGTATATCAACATAATTTAACATTGGGCAGTTCATACCCATAATAACATTCATATATAACTAGTGATCCATGCATTTATGTTCAATCTTTGACATATTTAAAACATGGCAAATATATGATCAATGACATAAATATCATGCCAATATATAAACAAGGTAGACTCATCGCAAGTCTTCCTACTGATGTATAAAACATCAATGTATCATGTTATGTATGCATTGCATTCACCTGATGCCTCACTAGTAAACCTTACTATCGCTTTTAGCTTTACTCTTGAACATTTTTGTTAGGATGTTTGTTTTGATATAATAATTGAAAATTAGTTTTGGACTAAATTGAAAATATTGCAAGATTGATTTTAAGTCCAAACAACTTGAGAAATATGTTTAAAATGGTTTTGAAACGTTTTTGACTCGAATCTATGATTTCCAAGTTCAAAATAGTCAAAAACTGGCCCATGATGCCGATACCTAAACCCCGATATTGATACAGAAAGGACCATACCGGTACCGATACCCTCAGTACCGATACGCGCATTTAAAACATATTCCAAAACCATTTTTGGGTACCGATACTGCTAGATCAATATCGATACCAAGATAGGAGTACCGATACCCATGTTCAGATACCGATACTCCCCTCACAGTTTTGACTCCAACGGCTATTTCCAGATTGGGCTGGTATCGATACCTCATCCCGAGTATCGATACCCTATGCTGCAGAATGGCAGATTTGGTTGGAAAAAGTTTTCCAACGACTCCAAATTATCCCCAATGGTCACCAAAGGCTGGGAACTCATTTAGGAGGATAAAATTACCTTTTAAGCACCTGGAACAACTAATGATCTTTAAGTCAACAACATTATGGTTGTAAAAGTGTCTTAGTGCTTAATTCTCGTTCTTTCATAGACCATACTTGTTGAGCTTAATTGTTAATGTATGCTCAAGTGTATTAGGATTTGGGTGAGTGCTTAAAGAGTGCAAACATCAACCTTGTAGAGAGGATTTCTTGTTTTCTTTATTTCTTTTGTTTGTAAGGATTCCCAAAGATTGAGTTGTGAGCTTTGGATGCTAGACTTGGTAATTGGGTCTAGGATTGTAAAGGTTGCCTCCTAAGCTTTGTAAAAGGAGAAGTTCTAGTTTAGCCTTAAGAGAAAAACTAGAGTTGGTTTTATCTTAGCCATTGAAAAGATAGGGTTGTAAAGTTATCCCTTTGGCCTTAAAAGGAAAAATTTATAGTGAATTGGGAAATCTTTAGTGGTGTGCTAAGGTAGTGGATGTAGGCTTTAGTTAGAAAGCCGAACCACTCTAAAATCCTAGTGCATTTTGTTCAATCTTTTTCGGTTTTAGCCAATTCAACCAAGCATAAAAAACAACCCTATTGGCGATAATCGAAGATCGATTCGAGCATGCAACAGGCCTTTCAATTGGTATTAGAGCGAGGCTCAATTGAGAAGGTCTAACAACCTATTGAGATGATCCAAAAGCTCGATCAACTAACAAGTCAACCGGAGATAAATGGTGTAATCCATCGATAAGCCACCTTTCTTTGACGGGACCAACTATGCCTATTGAAAGACTAGAATGATGTTCTTCATCAAGGCCAAAGATTACAAGCTTTGGAACGTTGTTTAAGATGGTTCATACGTACCATAAAGATGCAAGGCAAAATGGAATACGGATGATCGCAAGAATATGGAGCTAAATTATAAGGCTTTGCACATTCTCTTTTGTGCATTTAGCCCCAATATCTATGAGAATATGTCTTCTTGTGAAGATGCCAAGGAAGTTTGGGACAAGCTTGAAGTCATGTACGAGGGAATAAATAAAGTAAAGGAGGCCAAAATCAGCCTCCTCAACCTTGAATATGTGAACTTCAAGATGGAACTAGAAGAAGACATCACGAAGATGTTCGATAGATTCTCCACCATCACCAATAGACTCAAAGGTTATGGAGAAATCATTTCGGAAGAAAAGCTTGTCCGAAAGCTTATCTACTCTCTTCTCGATTCATGGGACTCAAAGAAGACCGCCATCATCGAAGCCAAAAATCTCAAAGTTCTAAAGCTAGATGAGCTCATGGGGCCTCTTCTCACTCATAAATCATAAAAAAAGGAAAAAAAAAGAGAAGAAGAAGAAAGAGATAAAGAAGATGGGGAAGAAGAAAATCATGGAGCTAGGCATTAATGTGAATGCCATTGCTCTTGAATCCTCCAAAAGCCACTGAGAAGAATCAAATGAGGAGGGAAGCGAAGATGAAGATATGGCTTATCTCTTCAAGGAATTTACTCGGTTCATGAAGAGCAACATAGAAGAATCCAAACATGAATCGAAGAAGAAGAAGATGGTGGATCCCCTCAAGTGCTTCAAGTACAAAGAAACGAGGAAAAACAAATTTGATTGCCCTCGCTTGAACACGAAGGGATCACCATCAAATAAAGCATATGTGGCTACATAGAGTGATAAAGACTCCACCGATGAAGATGAGATAGCCCACCAATTGCATGATGGCCCTCCAAGAGGAGGAGATAACTTCTAACTCATCTATTTCTAATTCGTATACTTTTGATGAGTTGCAAGATGCCTATGACCAATTGGTTTTTGAATTTAAAGCCTCATTTCAAAGAACAAAAAGTTGATTTCAAAATTAAAAAATGAAAATGATTTGCTTGTGAAAACCAATTTGGAATTTGAAGCAAAATTAAAGGATTTTGAACTTAAAGTTTTGAATTTACAAAATTTGCTTCAAAAGAAAGAAAAAAGATCATCAAACTGAAGTAGATGATCTTAAGAAAGAAAAAGATTTGATTTTCAAAGAACTTCAAAAGAAAAATAATTTGGGAAAATAAAATTTTTATATGAGACAATCTAGTGCCCCTAGATTTATAAATGGAAAATGTTTTAGAAGTATTTGGGTCCCAAAATGACTATTTATTTCAACCAAAAAGAATGAAATTGAAAAATGGATTCCTAAGGGGACTAAATTATGTGCTACGAATGACTATGGATCCAAAGCAATTTGGATACCAAAAATCAAATGATTGTCTTTTGAATGTGTGATGGAGCCTTGATCAACAAGTGATAAAAGTGAGGGGGAGCTCTATGCACACAATGATGAACACTTGAATAAGGAAGGCTTCGCATCCTCCCTTTGGTTCAAGTGTGGTAAAATTAGTTGAATTTTATTTATCTTTATTTGATTTATCTTTTTAATTCAACTAGTTTATCATATATGTTGGACTAACATTTGAATGATGCTTGAGTAAGGGGGAGCCAATTTTAAACAAAACTTACTTTTGTCAAATTTTCTTTAAAACTCTCCATTGTTATGTACTTAAAAGTTTTCAAACTTTGGTTTGAACCATTTTTGATATAACAAAAAGGGGGAGAATGTTTTGGAAAATGTTTTGAAAAATTGATTTCTCAAATGAATAAGGGGGAGCTTATAAGATTTTACCAAATTAATCTCTTATTCTAATTTCATTTTTTACTAAGTGGGAGAATCTCAAAAATAAATTTTCAAGTTGGTTTTATTATATCAAAAAGGGGGAGATTGTTAGGATATTTGTTTTGATATAATAATTGAAAAATAGTTTTGGACTAAATTGAAAATATTGCAAAAATGATTTTAAGTCCAAACAACTTGAGAAATATGTTTAAAATGGGTTTGAAACATTTTTGACTCGAATCTATGATTTCCAAGTTCAAAATAGTCAAAATTGGCCTCTGGTACCAATACCTGAACCCCGGTATCGATACCGAAAGGACTGTACCGGTACCGATATCCTCAGTACCGATACGCGCATTTAAAACAGATTCTAGAACTATTTTTGGGTATCGATACTGCTAGATCAGTATCGATACCAAGATAGGAGTACCAATACCCATGTTCAAGTACCGATACTCCCCTCACAGTTTTGACTCCAACGGCTATTTCCAAATTGGCCCGGTATCGATACCTCATCCCAAGTATCGATACCCTATGCTGCAGAATGGCAGATTTAGTTGAAAAATGTTCCCCAACGGCTCTAAATCATCCCCAACGGTCACCAACGACTAGGAACTCATTTGGGAGGATAAAAGGATCCTTCAAGCACCTGGAACAACTAATGATCTTCAAGTCAACAACATTATGATTGTAAAAGTGTCTTAGTGCTTAATTCTCATTCTTTCATAGACTACACTTGTTGAGCTTAATTGTTAATGCATGCTCAAGTGTATTAGGATTTGGGTGAGTGCTTAAAGAGTGCAAACATCAACCTTGTAGAGATGATTTCTTATTTGCTTTATTTCTTTTGTTTGTAAGGATTCCCAAAGCTTGGGTTGTGAGCTTTGGATGCTAGACTTGGTAATTGGGTCTAGGATTGTAAAAGTTGCCTCCCAAGCCTTATAAAAGGGGAAGAAATTCTTAGTGAATTTGGGAAATCCTTAGTAGTGTGCTAAGGTAGTGGATGTAGAGCTTGTTAGAAGCTTGAACCACTATAAATCCTTGTGTTCATTGTTTCATCTTTAGCTTCCACCACATACACCCAAAAATTGACTTCTCCACCACTTGGCAAGTAATTTGGTTGAAGGAATTCGAGCCCAACAATTTTCCTTATCTTTAAACTTGCTCGTATTACGATATTGATCATGATCACGATCTATAAAATCATCGATTACCAAACACATACGTTACAAAGCATATGTTAGTATCATTCTAACATAAGCACATACTAGGAATAAAATTTCCTAAAAATGCTTTCGACGTTCAATCGATAATAATTCCATTTTATAACATAAATGTTAACCATAAAATGAATTTTTCTTGGAACTCATCTCAATATTTCCAAATTATTCAAAATGGTCCCCTTGCCATTAAACTTCAAATTCAATCACTTAACAACATAGTTAAGCATTCCAATAATGCATTCAAACTTAACACATTAATTTCTAATCACTTTCCATATCATTCTCAATTTTTCCTTAATATGCCATTTGGTCCTCAACACTTTGTAAACTTCCAAATTGATCCAAACAACATTCTAAGCCTTGTAAAATCATTCTTACATCATTTCTAGCCTTAGGAATATTTTCCATAATTTTCTTTAATATTCTCCCTAAATGTCGAATATGAAGGGTCATTTTATTCAAATTTTCCAACTTGATTCAAGCATGAATTTAACTTCTAAACATCATTTCCAAGCTTCTACAATCATTCCCATATCAAAATCAATCCAAATTCAACTTCACATCAAAACCCTAACTTTAACCAAATTAGGATTTAACTATTTTCAAGTAGTTTCAATCATAATACAAGCTTGGATATGACTCTACAACAACAACTTCATCAAAATCTAATCTTAAATCATCAAAATTAAACATTCCCTTCATCCCCTTTACTCATGAAACTAAGATTTCAAGCAAGGAAAACATGAATAAATAGTACCAAAAGATAGAGAATTTCATGTAGATTAATTCCATGTTTCATGCTTTCATCCAAAATCCAATTAAATAAGCTTGAAAAATCAAAAGAAATTTTTTCTCTTACCTTGGAGAGGGTTTAGAACAAGAGGAGAAAGATGAAGAAAAGTCTTGAAATTTCAATTCTTTTTAATTAGGCCATTTGTCACATTTTATAAAGAATTTAATAAAAAATTCATTTTATGACAAAATGACCATTTTGCCCTTGTAATACAATGTTCCATATCTTGCCACATGTCAATCTACTCATCCAAGGGTCAAAAATAAACCAAGAAGTTAGTGATTACCAACTTTGCCCTTGGAATTTTTCAAAATTACCATCTTGCCATTTTTCATCCAATGGCTCATATTTAACATGGAAAATCTACTTTAAATCCAATGGTCCATGTTAAATCCTACCATTTTAAGACATGGAAATGACATTTTTAACCTTGCTTTATCATCCTTTTAAAATATCTTGAATATCTGATTCAAACCGATTATCCGGATATTTTTCTAAACTTTATCGCTTTATAGCCAAATAATACAAACTCTGTATGAAAAATCCGGGTAACACGAAAACATCATTCTCGGTGGTGAACTATTCATTTACGGGACTAAAATACATAACTTTTGAAAATTACAATTTAGTCCCTGAACTTTTCCAAAGCTTATATTTTGCCACAAAACTTTCAAAATTTTCATTTTAGTCACTAGCTAAAATTTGGGATATTAAAAGCAATGGGATTTGCTGTCAGTTAATGATACATGTTGCATATGGTTTAATATGTTGGTTTTTAAAGATGTTAAGTGCATGGTTTTCAAGGCATGATGGTTTTTAATGTTGTTTAAAAATGGATTGAAATGAGATTTCAATGTGTTGTTGAGAAATGGTTTTTAAATGTATTGATGGTGTCTTGTTTTGAGCACTCCTCACTAAGCCTAGTGTACTTACGCTCTCTTCGTCCATCAATGCAGAGAATTAAAGTTGGAAGGCAGCGGGAAGCAATGGATCGACAAAGACTTGATACCAAAAGTATGTTTTTGAGTTAGACTATAAGTAATAAGGGCAATGGGGTTTCCGTTGTTGTTTTGGAAGATGTTTTGTTAAACTCTTTGGTTGAGCAATTTTGTTTTGCTGCTCATGGTTTGTAAATGGCCATTTTGGTTTGTTTGTGGTGATGGTTTGAGATTTCATGCTTTGCTAGCTTTGGTTTCTAGGAAGCATGCCTCTAGATTTACCTTTGAAGCATGATTCCATGTTTAGATGTTGAACCTGAGATGTCTTGTTGTGGAATGACTCTTGAATGTGTTGGATGTATGTTAGAAGCATGCTAGGGTGTTTTGGTATGTTCGAAAGCATGTTTAACCAGCAAAAGAGGACCTTTCAGGTCCAGGCGTACCGGTACGGGTGTTCCTGTTTCGGTACGAGTAAGCCATTCCAGCCTTAGCGTACCGGTACGCAGGCAAGCATTTCGGTACGGGCTTAGGCAAATTTGGCTGGTGTTTCGGTACACGAGGAACTATTTAGGTACGGTATAGTGCATTTGGGCTGGGTGTACCGATACAATATTACCAATTTGTGAAATGTGATGTGCCGATACAGTATTACTATGGTCTATGAGAGATTAAGGAATATAGTTGGCAAATAGTAGTACGTTATTTTATTTATTCTTTTATACGATTTTTAAATAAAATGATTAAAAATCATATGATCAAGGATTGTACACATGTCCAACAAGATTTAGATACTACTCCATATATAATTATTATTTAATGAGTTTTTAAAAATAATTTATATAAAATACTTCATTTATCCATGCCATTAACTACATGTAAGCTTGGAATAGTGTCAACTTTTTTTTTTCTCCAAGACATGGAAATCATTAAGATGTCCGATTAATCTGTTCCCTTTTTAAGATGTGGCCATGACATTTTGTGCCGTATAAATAGTTATGGTCTTTATGCACTAGTTGCTTGTCCATATTGTACAAAAGTCTTCACCATGCGAAGGGTACATCTAGGTTCGTACTCTACGTAACCAAATTTGACAAATGCCAACTTTGTTATTATCTCATTAGATATTCCATTTTTTTTCATCACAAATATTCCATTATTTCTACTAACAATCAGTTCATCTAGAAAAATGAGACACTAGACTTTTAAATAAGGTCAGAAGTTCGAGTTCAGACATTGTGGATGGAGCAATTGCGTTAGAAGGATCACTCTCATGATAGGCTATTGTAGTATCCGATTCGAATTAATCAACCATACCGATAATTAAACTTAAAAAAATCCATTATTTCTTTTTGAATATTAATATTCCATTAGTGAACGTGATTAATGATTAAAACATTTATAATGTAGGTAACCGGAATCAATGCATGTGAACGTGATCCGAAGTATCGGTCCATAATCCATAATGTCTGTCGTATATTGGTGGTGATGGGGGAATATAACGTCTCTGTGCTTTTAATTAAAGTCCTGAAAGAAGCATAATGAGAAAATATGTTAAGCAAAGGAAAAGGGTGGGGGGACTGATGTGATGTAGGAAGGCAAAAGGCCACTCCCCTCTATTTGTCATCATTCTTACATTCGGCAACGGATTCAAAAAATTAAATAATCGAGTTTATAATTTTTTTTTCTAAATGGGTATGTACATTATTTCTTTTACACACAAAATTATTTTTTCCCGAAAAAAATTAACAGTGAACTCAACTTGTTTTCTCAAAAATAAGTATGATGCAGTTGTTCTTATCGGGCTTCATGCATTCGCCCATGCTGATATCTAAGTATGAGTTTGAGCAGTGAGAGGTTTTGCCGCTTTTAATGTCTGAAAAACAGCAAGTATTATTTAAATTCAATGGGATCTTTATATCATATCACTACACCAGATACATCCTAACCAAATTGGCTAAGCCGCCCAAAATCTAGCCAAAAGGGAAATTTGGAATTGTTCTCGTCAAATGGAGAAATTATATTATGAATCATTATTACTACGTCATTTATGAGACCAACCAATCAAATATATTTATTTTATTAATTTTTTTATCTTATCTTTTTACCAAGTGAACATTCACTAATATTTACTATAAATTAAATTAAAAAATTACCAAGTAAATATTCACTTGGTAAAAAGATGAGATAAAAAAATTAATAAAATTGATGCATTTGATTGGTTGGTCCCATGGATGATACGGCGCGAATGACCTATGATATAATTTCTCCATCGAATGGACGTGCTGATAACTACTTGGGCGGCCCCACAATCTCTAAAAAAACTATTTAAATTATTAATTGAATAATAGATTATTGTTATTATTGTAATAATATAAAAACTATAATTTTAAATTTTAAATGTGACGAGCAAGCACATTTGGCATATAGGCAAAGTTGCTCATTACTTTAAGGGTAATTTTGTTCAAAGTGGCGAGAATTGATAAATACCTAAAGGAAAGGTGAGAATCACATGCTCAAAATATTGACAAAAAAACGATACCGTTGGTAATAATTTTTTTTTGGTTGGTGAAAATAAAAACAAACCGAAAATAGGAATAAAATTTTGGAAAAAATTATTACTTCTGATAATAATCTTTTTCGTGAACCAAACACCTTAAACCATCACATTCCTTTGACCCAACTACTCCCCAGTGCTGCCAAAACCAACCTACTGCATCCAAACATCTTCTAAACAATTTCATTCTACGATCCGACCCGAAGCGTTTTAGGTTATTTTGGACTCAATTGAGTGTGGCTTTGTCATGCTTCAAGTATGGGAGATCAAATACAAATGAATCGATCAGAATTATGTAAATAGTACATCTCGAAAGTACTTCCACTGAACATTTACCATAATGGTTTAATAAATTTAATTAAATTAGCTGAATAGATGAGATTAGATGAACCTGCGAGTTCTTTAGTGGATTAGCTGAATATGAACATAGACAAAAATATATTCCCCAGCCTTTTATCTTCCTTCCTTTACTTGTCCCAATCCAAACATAGAAAAAAACAATAACTAGCTTAGCCAGTGGAGAAATAAAAAAAAAAACAGAGAAAAAAAGTTCCGAGTAATTTAAGCAACCAGAACATCAATTAATTGAAGAACCCATTTCCAGACAGACAGCACCAAAACATAAGCTATATCGTACTGAACAAGTGCCAAAAACTTGAAACATAAACAACACGAACAGAACAGAACAGAACAGAACAGAACAAGCTCTTATAAGTTGATGCAACATTTGATCTTTGATGGCTATGGTATAATAGGGAATGCAATTTTCTAACCATGCTTAAACATTTTGCTTGTGGGCTTGGTTGGATTGAAAGGTTTTAGATGAAGAAAACAGAAAGCTGAGCATGTAATGAAGCATCATCTTCTTCACCAGCTTCTTCTTCTTTGGAAAAACACTTCCATTGTTTGGGTTGAGGAACCTTGTCTCTGCTTTTCCTGCCTCTCTATACACTTTAGCAGGGCGCACTTTCTGTTCAACACCCATTTTTTTCCTCTCAATTTCTCGTTAATACCTGAAAAAAAGGGTAAGAGGGAAGGGATTTTATGGCCCTCCTTTCACTGAAATTCTTTCGATACTACACGTCGAAGAATCTGAGCTGTCAACCTGATGTTAAGTGGAAGAAACTGGCATTGGGTTGAGACCAGGACGGCCCACATGGAAGCGGAGGGGCCCTGGTCCCCCCGGACAAATTAAATCTTGCCACTCGATTTTTGGGGTTTAATTTTTTCTGAGTCGTCCTAATTTTGAAACCAGATAAATTAAGCATTGGCTCTATCTTTATTCGGCCTAATTTCTTTTTCAGGTTCTTTTAGTTTGAAACTAGACAAATTAAGTCACAACTTGCCATGTTTTTTTGGTTCAAATTCTTCTTAGATTCCTATCAATTTCAAATTTGAGCAAACCATATCCTAAAACCATTGCTCTTTAAAACTTAAATTAATAACTTAACAATTAGATTTTGATCCCACGCATTACATGGTTTAATTTGATAGGGTGGTCGATGCTCTGTATGGACAAAAAATCTCTAGGCTTGTATTTGTAACGTCCACATCCATCTTGACATTATTTTTAAGATGAAATGTTTATCTAGTATGACTTGTAATCGGATTGATTTATATTATCACAGATTTATTGTTGTATTAAAACTTTACATCTTTTACTTTAAAATGATTTAACAAATCAACCGAATCTATTTGAAAAAAATAATCATTATTAACACTGTGCAAAGTAAAACATATATCAAATGATCAAATCCATCTTATTCCAGGTTTAAAAGAGACAAAAATAGAAAACTATTTCATTGCAGGCTCGGAAAGTCCCCAATTTCGTTGCAATTTCTTTCAAATCTCTACTAATTTTTTTTTCAAGTGAGTAGGACGAGGTTTACTCATCGAACGGTTCAACCCTTAATCTCAGTGCATTACCCTTAATCAGTATTAATAAATTCTGAAACTCTTTTCCGGCGGTCAATTCCTGACCCAAGTTGCTTATTCTTTTAGCGTGGGCCATACAAAAAAGTTGGTCTACAAAGGTAATTACTAAGTAGACAATTCGTGGTTGAATGGTCTTAATCCTACTTTAAAAGGTCCAGAGAATAACAAAAACATCGTTACCTTGCTTCACATGCCAGTGTTTAACAGGAGGGCTACAATTAAAATAAAATAAAATAAAATAAAATTAGACCACGCGAATGCTAATAAAATTAGACCATGCGAATACTAATAAGTATCTCAGTGAAGAAGCAATGATATTCATCTTACGAGACACATATTCAAATTGTTATATATATAAGGTGTATGCGTATTGTTAAAAGATTAAGAGTATGTATAAACTGATACTATTTTGTGATCACATTTAAACTATTAAAAAAATAAAAACATATTTTAAAATTAAATCCTATTATCTGAACAAACAGTTGTGTCTTGATTCATTGGGGTCGATTGCGCAAAAAGGGAAATCTACAACCTGATTAGTTATACTTATAAAGCAGACAAACAAGTATATGTTGACTTGTATGTTATTATTACCGGAGTTGTTCCTAGGATCATTCCGGTGGGGTCCTCATACACCTTCAAGAATCTTTCAAGTCTCCCTTAGATTTGCTGTCCCTTCCATTTGGAAGGTTTATTACACATTTAAATTTTATTTATTTTTTCATTTTCACATTCATATTAATATTATTTAATATGAGGAGTCCAAAGTGAATGCCAACTAAACCCGGTATAAAAAGCCAAAAAAAAAAAACATTGGTTCAAACCCTTGACCATTGCCAATGTTATATGTCATATGTCACGTGTTATACTTTACACCCTACTTTTAATGTGCATGAAAATTCCTACCAAGTTTCCAGTGGGACCCAAAAGAAACGCGAACCCTCCTACCCTCAAATTCAATCACTAAAAGAGAGGACGTTATCATGGTGATGCTGATTGGATTGGAATGAAAAGAGGCTCCTTTTTCAAAACCATTGTTTTGTTTGATTCACTAGAAATGATGCATTCCAAAACATTTTTTTAAACCATATTAATTGATGTCTATGGCCATCTTCATCAAGTTTCCGTCCAAATTCTAATGCCTTGGAAGAGAAAAAAAAAAGAATACTCTCAATTTTGTACTTATTAATGCCAACTAATCAGAAAGGGAATTTGAGGTGTTTTACTACTTTTAAAGAATCACATCAATTGGACAAAAATCCCATTGCATTACGGAAAATAAAGAAAGAGACGGAAACAAAATAGTCAACGCTGATGTGCCTATAGATTGTGGCCCTGCCTCAATGCTGCCTATACGCTATTCATTAAAGACCAGAGAGTGACACCAGTGCCTGTTGAATAGAATGGTTGGATGCACCGTAATAAAGGTTTCAGTGGTTTATTCGGTTCGACTCGACTTTGAATATAGTCGAAGTTGTATAATTATCAAACATCAATCTTCTCAAACCAGAAAGATTGGGAAAAAAAAACAAAGAAACTTTGAATATTCATCTATATATCATTCAATCCCATCTCTTTCGGATAGACCAATTTGCATTACGTTTAAGGAATGAAAAAGTGGCAAAATCAATAGATTTATCAATGAAATACTCACTTAAAAACTTATCTACTTTCTGGATAAGTAAAAAATCACAAAAAACTGCAAACTCTGGTGAAAACTACATTGCAAAAGCTTCAATTCAATGTCCCAGGAGTTGAATTCCTGAGGTTCAGAACCGGAAAAAGCTGCTGGAACTATATTAGGGTAGTTGACATATATATTTTTAATTAATATATACCTTTTAATAAATTGATGGCGCGTATCATCATCTTATAAAGGATATTAATTAAATAAAAATGACATATTAATTGCTTTAATAGGTCATGATGGGCCACCATTTTAGTGAAAGGCGCATGCTTAGCGTGATAAAAGAATGGTAAAGAGAAAAGCAATGAGATGTTAGAATGATGAGCACCATCTAAATGAACTGTATAACGTCAGTATAAACAACTCTACATTGGTCAAGGGTGAGCATTATATTTAAGTGATGAATGTAAAAGGAACTAGTTTACTTTGACAAAATTCAATATAAAGTTGCAGCAGAATGCTAACGGAATGAATAGCATATTAAAACCTGTAAGCCAGATAAACAGAGAGATGTTATTAAAATATAATTTCACCTTAGCAGCATCCTCTGGGTTGTTTTTCAAAGGTGCATAAGCAAGCCATGTATCTATCACCTACACAATTGCATTAAATCAGGAATAGTGATAAGTATTTAAAATGAAGAGAAGAAGATTCTATCCGATGGGAAATATGAGGTAAAGTCTAACAAGACCAGAAGCTTAAGGGCAGTAACAGGAAAGGCTTGAAACCACCAATTACCGTAAATCCAACTCTTGCTGATGGAGGCAATGTTTTAGGATAGTCTTGCATCATACACTCAAGCCGAGTTGAGGACTTAAATGATGTTTTGCTAACATCTTTGTACCCGCAGTAACAAAACAGATGAAATGGTCAAGCCTCACTTTCTTCATTTACAACAAACTGAATGTACAATGTTAATAATAATAAAAGAGCTTGGGACATCAACATTCCCCTAAAATCAGATCAGCTGCAGAAATTCTCCACAATGATTTGGAATCAACAAATCTGACTTTAACTTTCTAGGACCCAATGTTTGAATATCATAACAACTTTAAGAACTAGAAGGCATTTCCTATGGCAGGAGAACTCTAGGAACAGAATACATTTCTTAATGTTTGCGGTAACTGAACATGACACCTATGTTGCTTTGATTTTTCATTTTCATTCACATTCATATTAATATTATTTAATATGAGGAGTCCAAAGTGAATGCCAACTAAACCCGGTATAAAAAGCCAAAAAATCATTGGTTCAAACCCTTGACCATTGCCAATGTCATATGTCATATGTCATGTGTTATACTTATACACCCTACTTTTAATGTACTTGAAATTTCAATCACTAAAAGACCGCACGTTATCATGGTGATGCTGATTGGATTGGAATGAAAAGAGGCTCATTTTTCAAAACCATTGTTTTGTTTAATTTACTAGAAATGATGCATTCCAAAACATTTTTTTAAACCATATTAATGGATGACTATGACCATCTTCATCAAGTTTCCGTCCAAATTGTAATGCATTGGAAGAGAAATAAGAATACTCTCAATTTTGTACTTATTAATGCCAACTAATCAGAAAGGGAATTTATGTAATCTTGTACGCTGAAGTTTGGAAATCTTGCAAGTTAGTCTCTGAATGTTATGTATGCAATTGAATAGGTTTGAATGACTGTTTTGAGTGGGAATTTGTCATATGAGCTTGAAATTGGACTAATTAAGGTTGGGTAATCTTAATAGTAATAAAGGCCGGTAATATGTTGGAATTACGTTTTGGTCCCTAATGTGTAACGTTGAGCAATTGAATCCGTTTTGAAATTTGATTTCAATGTGACGTTTTCGCTGAAGCATGCTCACTTTAGGTTAATGATAAAATGCATTTAGACAAGATAAAAAGGGATCCGGTTTAGGTTATTAGCTTAGGTTTGCTTCGACAAACCTAACGTGGCTCTTTTGGTTCGGTTTCGGCTAGGCTGGACTAAGGGGTTACAAACTTAATGCTGTGTGAGGAAGTGGTGGTTAGTGACGTTGAGGGTCAATTGGATTACTTTAGGAAGGTTGCTACTACCAGTGAGTGCTCTGTTTATGGACATGTTACTGTGGATAACCTTAGCCAAGGTTATCTGCAACTCTATTGGATCGAGTATGCCCGGCTAACTTCGAATGCTAGAAGGATCGAAGGATAGTTAAGGGGCTTTCTCCTTTCCCTTGGATCACTTGTTCGAGCCCTTTCTCTTGTGATTCTTGGTTCTTGATGGTTCGTTTGGTTCTTCTCTTTTGTCAAAGCTCATCTCCTCGGGTGAATCTTAGAGAGATTCGAGATGGAGACGCTATCGACTTGGTTAAGCTTGGATTTTCTCCTTCAATGACCATGATGATAAGACCTTTGCCCGTCAAAGGAAAAGGAGCCTGCCTCCCTTTGGAGCTCTCGCATGGGAGTTGGTCGAGCCTTGTAACCCTATGCTTCGACTTTGTCTGTTTCTGCTTAGGTTTCTGATTTTTGTCTTTTAGTTGGGCATGTTTTGCTTTTGCTCGGTTTGATGCAGGTCTCGTACAAGGTTGTTGGTTGTTGCCTTTCGTGGCCCTTGCATGGGACGTTGTATGGTTGTTTGTCTTTTGGAGCTTCATTCTCTTTCAGGAACGATCAATGCATTTTATATTCGTAAAAAAAAACAAGAAGGCTTGCGTCTACATATTAAAATAAAATAAAATAAAATAAATTTAGACCATGCGAATACAAATAAAAAGTAGTAACACATTTTAAAATCAAATCCGATTATCTGAACAAACAGTTGTGTCTTGATTCTTTGGGGTCCTAAACAAAATTCAAATGTCCAAAAAATGGATAATCTACAACTTGATTAGTTATATTTATAAAGCAGACAAACAAGTATATGTTGACTTGTATGTTATTATTACCGGAGTTGTACCTAGGATCATTCCGGTGGGGTCCGCATGCACCTTCAAGAATCTTTCAAGTCTCCCTTAGATTTTCTGTCCCTTCCACTTGGAAGGTTTATTACACTTTTAAAGTTTATTTTTTTCATTTTCATTTTCACATTCACATTAATATTATTTAATATGAGGAGTCCAAAGTGAATGCCAACTAAACCCGGTATAAAAAGCCAAAAAAAAAAAAAACATTGGTTCAAACCCTTGACCATTGCCAATGTCATATGTCATATGTCATGTGTTATACTTATACACCCTACTTTTAATGTGCATAAAAATTCCTACCAAGTTTCCAGTGGGACCCAAAATAAAAGCAGACCCTCCTACCCTCTAATTCAATCACTAAAAGACAGCACAGTATCATGGTGATGCTGATTGGATTGGAATGAAAAGTGGCTCATTTTTCAAAACTATTGTTTTGTTTAATTCACTAGAAATGATGCATTCCAAAACATTTTTTTAAACCGTATTAATCGATGTCTATGACCATTCAATCCCAGAAAGATTGGGGAAAAAAAAAAACAAAGAAACTTTGAATATTCATCTATATATCATTCAATCCCATCTCTTTCGGATAGACCAATTTGCATTACGTTTAAGGAATGAAAAAGTGGCAAAATCAATAGATTTATCATTGAAATACTCCCTTAAAAACTGATCTACTTTCTGGATAAGTAAAAACATCACGAAAAACAGGAAACTGTGGTGAAAACTACATTGCAAAAGCTTCAATTCAATGTCCCAGGAGTTTAATTCCTGAGGTTCAGAACCGGAAAAAGCTGCTGGAACTTTTGCTTTTTCCCGAACAACAGAAGCAGAGCCATAGATAGGTTGGAATTTGACGAGGATCAAAGGAACTAACGTTAAAACAACTGCAAGACATAGCCTATAGCATGTATTCACAATTTTCACTTAGCTGGTAGTGATTGATTCTACATATTGGCTGGTTGGGTGATCGAACATTCAGGCGAACACCGGCCCGAGGACGATGGTATTGCAGGGAAAATCCTGGTATTCTTGGCCTTCCCACCACAAGACAGCATCTTCACCACTTCCCCGGAGCCAACAGGGTTGCAGCAGCTGCAGGCGTGAAAAACAGAAGAGACAGAGTTGAGAAACTTATGGAAGATCATCCTCTTCACCGATCTCCTCTTAGGTGGAATGACCCCCCACTTCTTCACTTTGAATCCACCACCACCACCTTCTTCAACCATCTTCTTCTCCATTTGTATAAAGTAATTGTGGTGTTTGTTTGAAGAGTAATGCATAACCAATAGAGGGTTGGAAAACAAATGAGAATATATAGCACATATAGTTAAAGAAGAAGTATGATAAAATGTCTGTTGCTTTAATGTTTTTCCTATGTATCAGGTGGGGACTGGGGACAACCCCAGACTTTCTGCATTTACCAAGAAAAGTTGGAGGGAGTTTGTCCTATATAGCATATATATTCCTCGAAGTTTAATCAACTAGTTGAATAGTTCAATCATTTATTTATTAATATATAATAGTAACATTGATCGATAGTAACTGAGAAAAGTTGTAACGTAGTACAGGAGGTTGCTAGTCCTATTACAGATTGGGGTCCAGAGCTCACCGCCCATTCATGAACTTGTTAGATGTGAAAACTTCGGAATAGGCTGAAAGTGAAACTTTCCTGCTACATTCTTTCTGGAATTTATTGTCAAAAGTTGAATAGCTGGCTCTTGATGATGCTCAAATTAGTATGATAATCCCCGGTTGACTTTCTTTAGCTGCAGAACAAAGCCATTGTTTTGAATGGACTTGTATCCGATTCAATTATTTTGATTATAAATATATCTACGAATAATATTTTATCACATGTTTCTTTTGGATTTGAGATGAAAATTTTCAACCATTGATGGTACCCATATTTGTGAACGCATTAATTAGTCAGGCAGCGTAATTATCAGGTCAGCTCTACATTCATGTACTTTGTAATATTTCAGATTTTGATGGACTAAAAGTTAAGTTTTTCTAATAACAGTCACTGAAGTTTAGATACTTTTTTCACCTTTATAGTTATAAAACACTCACTAATATTATTGACATTTAATACAATGGCTATTCTCTGTTACTTAAATAATGGCGGTCTGATGTGTTATTATATGACATATTAAGTTAGTTGACATATATATTTTTAATTAATATATACTTTTTAATAAATTGATGACGCGTATTATCATCTTATAAAAGATATTAATTAAATAAAAATAACATATTAATTGCTTTAATAGGTCATGATGTGGGTTTCTGTTTCTTATATTTATTTTTAATTTAAAGATATTATTCCAATATTTAATATTGTTATTGTTTCGGTAAAAAAAAGAAAATTATGCCTATAATTTTTGATTGGATTATTAAATAGAACCAAATTTTAATTTCTTTATGAGAGGGGTATACTTATAAAATTTTAAAGGTAAAATTATAAAATTTTAAAAAATAAAAATAAAATTTTAATATATAAAAATTTAAATTATATGCGAATTTTAAATTTTTAGAAAAAACAATCGCCACTCTAGCCGTACCTGTCCATCCATGTATGTAATTCTTTCACCTTTGACGGGCGACAGTGTTATCCTAGAATTAATTATATAAATGCTCAATACAATATTAATATTAAAATTAAAAAAAAAAACCCAATAATGATCCTTACAAATATTTCTGTGAAAAAACAAATAATATTTATTTTAAAATAAATATTCACGTAAAAAATAGATGATATTCGTATAAGGGGACACAAATAGCTTTGTAAGAAGAAATATCATGAGTTGGGCTTGACCTAGAACATCATAAAGAAAAATTTATGTTAAAAAAGAACATAAATATAGAATGGATCAGATTTTTTATCCAATATAATCCGACCCGACCCGACCCGGCTATTTTGGGAAGAAACGACGTTCGATAATTGAAGAGTGAAGGGAACAGAAAATAGTAATTGTTGCAGAAGCAATATGAAGCTAACATGGAACAAGAAGAAAAGCAACAAGAAGCGCTCCATAGAAGCTATCGCATGCTACCCTAACCTTCCCTTTGATCTACAAGAACCCTCTGCCGATGATACGCAGTTGCATAATCAAGAGCCCGCCGTTTCTCAAAATCAGGAGAAACCCTCTGCCGATGCTTTGGATTCCGACTTTAAACAACTTGCCCAATCCTTCCAAGCCCAAGGCAACAACCTTGCTGAGGTTTTTCTTTTTACTTACTTTCTGTACCGTTCTCAATTAATTGATTTTTGGTGTAGAAAAAGACAATCTTTGTTTGAATTGTAAATTTGGGAATTCATTAATAATCTTACATCGCCTTTACTTATGTTATTTGACGAATTTACCAGTTTATTGACTGGTTATGAGATTTTACGGACCCCCATTTTATGGTATTTTCCCACCTTTAATTTGACTCGATTATAATGGCATGAGAAGAAATAATCCAAATTGGTTTTGTTTCCAGCTACCTATAGGAATTTTAGCAATATAATTGTGGGGGGGGGGGGGAACCGGGAAGGAGGATAAAAAGTGGGAAGAAAAACACTTTGAGTTGAGCTTAGATTTTGTTAAATGATTTATTTACCACTTTGCATTAGCATGGTGGTACTTTTTGTTTATTGTTTGATTTTTTCATACTTGGTACAATGTATTTATTCTCATAGCTTGTCTCTTTTGAAGGATGGGAAATTCCGTGAAGCACTTGGGAAGTGGGAGGCGGCTCTTAATTTGATGCCTGAAAATGCAGTTTTGTTTGAACAGAAGGCACAAGTTCTACTTGAACTTGGGGATGCATGGAGTGCGTTGAAGGCGGCATCTAGTACGTCTCGGTTCCTTTTTTACTTGGTTGTTCCTCAGTGACATTGTCCAAATGCTTCTTTGATTTAAAGCTCCTTGAATAAGATTAGACATTACAGAACATGTTTCTGCGTTTGGATATATAATGTGCTATGGTTTGTTTGTTGTTGCGAATATACAAGCTCAAAACTTTTGTTTGCTTATCTGTGGATTCCACTTGGCAGGGGCAACTGAATTGGAACCATCATGGGCCGAGGTATGTCAAGCTTGTAACCTGAATGCAATGTCAAATAATAAGCTTTATGTAATACCTTGTGAAACATCATACCCCTTTATAATTATGTTCCATAAACATAACTCATATTTTTCAAATGATTTGGACACATGCAAAATTTGAGCTCATTCCCGTTGCTTTACACCTGGTACTTTGTAGTCTATCATCAAACTGATGATGACCAGAAAGCACAAATTTAGCTACTGGTGAGGAAAATAATTTGTTTATCAATCCATAGAAGTGATTGACTTTCCACAGGGGCAGCTGTTATCCCTAGATTTCCAATGCACGCTCTACGTATGGTGGTTGCTAGTTAATGCTGAGATATTGCAATTGATTTTTTTTCTTCTGTTAATAACTTCATTAAATCAATTGTTTAGTCAAAAGTACCTTCTGTTATTGTAGCAGTCGTAAGCCAAAACACTCTTTTGTTACATATGAGGTTGTATTTGTTTTTACAGGCATGGGTCACTCTTGGTAGAGCACAATTGAACTTTGGAGAGCCTGATAATGCCATTGAGAGTTTTGACAGAGCATTAGCTATCAAGGTACATTTTTTATACTTATCATTCCGTGTTTCCTGTCCTGGCCTTGTATTTTGAGGAGGTGTGCTTTATCTGATTAAACTGGTCTCGAGCCTTGTACTCTTACCCTAGGCAAGAGGGAAACTCTCGGGCGAAGCCAGCAGCTGAACTATTTTGCAGAATATTGTCTTCTTTGAAATGTCAATCTGAAGTAGATTAACAAAACTGTGTATCAGAATATTGGTCTAGCGGCCAAGGATTCTCATCCGCTTCCCACTTTGTGTGGGTTTGAATCTCAATATTTGCATGGGAATATAAATATTGCTCTATTATACCATAAGTCCTTTGTGAAATCTATTTATACTTGACAGTCATTTCCTTGTTGTATCTGTCACCATTTTGTAAGTCCTAGTAATTAAGAGGGAGACTTCATTCTGATAAGTCTATTTAGGTTGCAGTGGTTGGGTTTACTAAAGCCGTATATTTTTTTGCAGCCTAATTCTGTGGATGCACAAGATGACAAGAAAACTGCATCACATCTTATAAAGAGAAGAAAGCAGCTTCATTCATCAGGCCTGAGTACTGATAAAAACCGTTATATCGTAGGTGATAGCACCAACTCTTCCTGATTTTAGACAAAGTGCATTTGTTACACAGGGGGATTGATTTACGAGTTACCGGATATAGCACCAAGATGGAGTCCTCAGCTTACCATGAGATGGCGATTGAAATTAGTTGGAATTGCTTAGAATTCGTCTTTGACAAAAAACAATTTAAGCATAATATCATACTGTACTGTAGCTTCTGAAAGTTTATGCAAATGGGGTGTGCTGTTTCAAGCTTCTAGGAAACCTTTAAAAATTTAAACCATGAGACCATGTACTGATTCATTCTCCCAAGAGCATGTATAAAAATATTAGGCATTGTTAGAACATCCCTTTGTCAGAGTTGAGGTATCTTTATGAAAGATTTTGAAATGATGGAAAACGAGAAAAATGAAGAGTTCACGGTGTAAACTATTAAATTTGCATATTCTAAGGCAATTCTACTCTTGTATGTGCTTTTGGGTTATGCTCTTACAACAATCCTAGCCTAAAAGCCTTGGCAATTTCCCTTGGCACAAACTTCTTAATTTTCCCGGTTGACATCCTAGGAAGCTCCTCCTGGAACACCACGGTGTTAGGTGCCATATAATGCTGAAGCTTGGCCCTGCTTATATTTTCTCCGGTAATAATCACATCCTTGAGCTCTAAATACCAATTTGGATGACACTACCAACATACCCCGTATAAAACAAACCATCCTCTCGCATGCATGAAGAATTGAAGATGTAGCAGTCGGGTCCTTCAAGTAAACAAGCATTGCCACCACCTTTGATAACAATTTCCTCCTAGCGATGAACCCTCTTTTTTACACTAAAGAAATCAAACTTGGAAACCCCAACGAAGCAAGCAGGAAGCCATGTAAATTCTAAATCTAGGTTGTACCATTAAAACTCAGCTGATTTGAAATAGTTTTTGCCTAATTAAAGAAAACAATTTCCTTCCCGCTAGGGAATGAGGTTTGCGGTGGTTTCATGCAATACATGTGGTATGCAGCATCACAGGAAACAATCTAATCATCATCTTTGTTAAGGAGACAAGTTGTACACAGACAAGAAGGGTAGTAGCAGCAAGAGCAATATGTTTTTAACTGTTCTCATTGAACAAATTCAGAATATTTTGAAGTCTGCGATGAACTCAGCCTTCAAAATAGGTTCTTTACATATAATGCAGAGTTTGCAAGTAATACGAACAAAAAGATAAGAGAACAGTTCATGTCAGAATACTCCTGCTGTGGTTAAACCAATATTTTATGCAAACAAATGCTAAATTCAAATATCCATAAAAATGCTCTACAAACACTAAAGTCAAATAACAAATCTTAACAGAATATAACTACAAGATGCTATCAGGAAACCTGCCTGGCCCTGTCACAAATACAAGTGTGATACAAGGCAACCAACAAGTCAGCATTGAAGAATATTAAGGTTTACTTAAATTCCCCACACCATTAGCGTGTCTGAAAAACAAAATTCATGTAACAGAGTCCCTGTTGAAAAGTTTGAAGTACCATAACAAAGAAAAAGTTTCTATATTTGGGAATCCTAAGACACCCATCAATTCTGTACAATGCAGGATGTCCATTGAAATCTGTCCAAACATTGAAATTCCAAAGTCTTGTCCTAGAACAACTTTATCCAAGCTCTGAACCACCAAATGCACCCTTAAAGTACCTAATCTACTTCTTTCCTGTCTATTCATTTTAAGGGTCTAAAATCTAAGGTGACAAAGTTTCTATATTCCCCCACTTCCTTGCTAGAAGATATTTAAACCATAAAATTTGGAGCAAGATTCAATTCGTTTACTTTCATTGTTATGTCGTCATGGACAAGCCATGAATCAAAGTTAGGGGCAAGGTATAATTAATCATAAAAATATAAGAAGCAAAACTCAAATAAATTGAATTTAGTATGTCTAAATACATAAAAGGTCCTATTAATTTTTTAGTAAAAAAATTTTAGAGGCCACAGCTCCCAGGGTTCAAATCCCTCCTTTCTTCTAGAAGGCCTGGAAGAACTTGGACGAACATACAAAAGCCACATACATCGTACAAATCTTCATTCCTTGTAGCACAAAAGTATTTGTAATTTATATTTGTTGAAGGAAGATCACATTTGATGCGATTAATTAGGGATGGCAAAAAAACCGAATCTGGCGGGTTTCGATCCGATTCGATAAGGTCGGATTTTTTTTTTTGAATTTTTAGTTTTCGGGGTAAGTCGGGTCGGGTCGGGGTCGGGGTCGGGCTTAAGGTTGAAACTTCCCGACCCAACCCAATTCAATTTATTTATAAATATATATTTATATTTATTACATTTTTATATATTATATTTAATATTTTTATTAATTTTTTTCGGGACGGGTCAGGTTTAATAGGGGGTTTATTAAAATTTAGTCGTCGAATCAGAATCAGGTTATATTTTTATTATATTAGGTCAAATTTGCGATAAAAATATATTAAACTTGGGTTAGATCGAGTTGGGACTTTAAATTTTTCGGAGGAGCCCGCCATCCCTACAAGTGTGATTTGTTTTTCCAATAAAATAACATTGACATTGCTGAATTATAGTAATCAAAAGTCTGAAGCATGTGGGCGAGAAAATTGGACCAAATTTGCTAAAATCCATAGATAGTTTTCCATGCAATGGGCAGGAAAATTAAGGAGTATATGACTCGACTTTTTTCTATACTATTTTACGTCAAAGTCAAAATTGATTTGGGTGAGGCTCTCCGAATTAAAATTTTTGATAATTTAATTACATGTATTTATATATATGCTGATATTTTCTTAGGTTATATTTTAATTGTTTTAGTATAGTACACAAAATTATTACATTTAAAAGGTAGGATTAGAGAGAAGTGCAATTAATAAAAACAAAAAATAACTTAATTCATAGTTTATTTTTAAAAAATAAATAGTCAATTTATACTGCTTTTTATTTAAAGTGTTTAAAAGTTTTTTTAATCAAAGTATATATTTAATGTTTTATTATGTTCACATTTTCATATTAATTTATTACGTTCATTTATAAAAATCGTTATACAATGATAACATGACATGAGGTCATATTTAAAAGGGTAATTATACTATATACTGACGGTAAAAATTAAAAATTTTCACAAGCTTTTTAGTTTTAGGGTTTAGAGACTTAGTTTAGGGTATAGATTTAGGGGTTTAAGTGTAGGGGTTTAGAATTTAGTGATTGTGGTTATAATTTAGGATTTATAGGTTAAAACCTAAATCCTCGCTATATTATCCTAAACACAAAATCCTAAGCTCTAAACCCTACACACTAACCTTTAACCCTAAATTCTAACTACCATCCCTAAATTCTAAACCCCTACATTAAAAACCCTACACACTACACCCTAAACTAAGTCCATAAACCTTAAAACTAAGACGCTTGTGGAAACTTTTAGTTTCCACCGCTAGTGTATTAAATATAAATCATATTTAAAATTAGACCGGTGTAAAATATTTACCTAAAAATGAGAATCGAATGAAACATTAAGCACTTTGACAGAAAAAAAATAAGTGTCTCAAATAAAAAATGCAATTAAAACAAGGGTAAAACTTTGATACACATGCTGTGTAAAATTAATTTTACACAAGCCTGTGTATTTACACTATAAAAACACAAATCTTAAATTCATAACCCTAACCCTAAAAACCTAAACCCCACACTCTAAACCCTAAACCCTAAATTTTAAACACTAACATTAAATTCTAAACCCTACAACCTAAACTCCTAAACCTTAAACCCTAAACTAAAACTCAAACCCCTAAAACTAAAAGGCACATGTAAACTAAAGTTTACACGGCCTGTGTATCAGAGTTTTCCCCTTAAAACAATAGTTTTTTAAACAAGTGTAATTATTCCATGCACAAGTGCTTGTGAAAATTTTGTTTACACAAACACCTTAGTTTTAGGGTTTAGAGACTTCGTTTATGGTTTTGGGGTTTAAGTGTAGTAGTTTTGAATTTAGGGGTTGTTGATAGAATTTTGGGTTTAGTTTTAAAATTTTGGGTTTATAGGTTAAAATCTAATTTTCTAATCATATTATCATAAATCTTAAATTCTAGCCATGAACCTTAAATTTTAAACCCCTACGCTAAAACTAATAAACTCTAAACCCTAAACTCAAACTTAAACCTTAAAATTAAGGCGCTTGTGAAAATAAAAAATTTCCACCGCCTACATGTGGAATAATAATACTTAATTAATTTCAAGTCACTTGTGAAATTTAAAATTTTTTTTTCTCTAGTTGTCGGAAGCAAACAATTCTAACTGGATGTACATCGAGTTTTGCCTTCAAATATTAGACATTTTTTTCCAAAATTTTTTTTGTTCCAAGTATAGATGATAAACACATTCTAAAGTATTACAATAAATACATAAGATTGTGCTTAAGAAAACAGCAACCTGGAGGTCAATCAAGGGTTATGAATTAGTATCATTAGCCAACCTTCATTCACAGAAACGAAATTGTAGCCGGAAACTAAGAAGAATCGGTGTGTAACATCATGTTCTTGAATTCTTCAAAATCGACAAAACCGTCAAAATTGGTGTCGTAGAAGCAGATCATGCGTCTGCAATCTTTGCCGCTCTTTTCATCCCACAATCCCAATCTCCCCAGCACGCTTTCCAGCTCTTCACAAGAAATGAAGCCGTCGCCATTCAGATCAAACACCTTGAATGCCTTGGCAAGGTCACCATCTTCGTCTTCTTCCTCCTCAATGATATTCTTCTTATTTCCACCATTAACGTCGTGGTGGTTCGAGATGGAGTCATAGAAGGACAAGAACTCATCCAAGTTCAAACATGGTTTTCCCACCAACGACTCCAACTCGTGGAGGCTGAACTCCACACCGATTCGGTCGAGGAGCCGGTTGAGTTCCTCCAGGCTAACAAAGCCATCCCCATTCTTGTCGAGCTTCTCGAATATCCGCTGCACGTCGTTCTTGTTTAGGGCCCAAGACATGTTTCAGCTGAAGCTTTGTGATTTCGTGTTTCAGCAGGCATTATCAGCATAATCGACGAGTATATCTATCTATGTATAAATATATATTGGCGTTGTGTATGCAAATAGCTGGAAAAAAAAAAGTAGTTTGTGGTTTGTACGGTTAGAAAATTGTGAGAATTCAGTTTATGGAGAATAGAGGGCAAGGAAATTTGCAAGAAGTTTCATATGGAAAATTATGGATGGAAATATATATTATTCTTTGAGTTTAATTAAGAATTTGAAAGAATATTCTTGATATTTATTTTTTTTTTTTGGGGGGGGGGAATGTTCAATATTTGTCTTTAGTGGGCGAACCTTCTAATACCAAATCAGGATTTTTTAGTTAAAATAATAATAATAATAATAATAATAATAAAGGAATTGAACAAATATTTTGGTCTTTATAATTAATAATAGTTCTGAATGTGATGTGATTTACATGTTTAATATTTTATTAACTTATTAACTAATATATTTTTTAATTATTAAAATTAATGTAATGTAGCATTCTTGAACACAATTTAAATATATAAATAATTGAAATACTATAACATTTAGTTTACACGAGCAAATATTATAATAGCTTCAAATTATGGTTAAAGAATTTGTAATTTTACCCATTAAATAGAGTAATTTCTTGTATATAAATGTTGTGTAAAAAAACTAGACAAATATATATATATATATTCTTTAACAAATAAAATCTAAATTTTTAATCCTAAATTTTAACCTTAAACCCTAAATTCTAAAGTATAAATTCAATAAACTAAATTTCTAAAGTTTAAACCTTATACTAAATCTTAACTCCAAAAATAGAAAGAATTTATAGTATTTGAGAATCAAAATATCAAAGAAACAATTAGACCTACTTAATTTATAGTGTTTCAAAATTTGTGCAGAGAATCAGATGAAAGAAATTATGATAATGAAGCAAACAATTAAAAAATCAAAGAAAAATGAGATTTTGGTTAAACAAAATATTAGTCGAGATTAATTTGTTTGTTTAAGAGAAAATGAGAAGCATTGCCTTTAACTGTCATATAATTATGAAAAAAAATGAGATTTTTAATAGTTTATTGTAAGTGTGTTTGTTCTTCAGTTAAAATCAAATCAATCATCTGAACCAAAAATTAGTTTAATTAATTGATCGGTCGGTCAAAGGTTAAATTTTTTAAGTTCAATTATCAGCTAATTCATTTCAAAACTAGTTAATTAACAGAATTAATCAAAATTTTAATATATAATTATTATATTTTCAATTTTAAGTCTAAATTCTATATTGACCCATAATATTTAAAATCTAATATTTACATTTAATCTCAATATTAAACCCAACCCAAAAGAAAAAAAAGTATCTAACAAAAGAAACTCAAAACTTGAATTGTTATTTTGAATCAAAATTTTAAAATATTAAAATATTTTATTAATTTAAAAACTTACTGAATTAACCAAACTTAAATGGGTTCAATTAATTTGGAAACTTGAATTGTTTTTTAGACTAACAAAAAATAGTAAATTAATAATTTTTGAAAAAATTTAATTCAGTTAACGATTAAAAATTTAAAGGTTAGATTAATTCGATTTTGAATAGTTCGATTCGGTTAATAACAGAATTTGAACACTCCTAATTTTGAATGAATATTAAATACAAATATAAATAAGTAGATAGATTAAATTATAAAAACAAAACTGTTATTATAATTTGGTAAATACTTGGATAACAAAGGGAATTAACATAACGTGTAATTGACGAGAATAGTAAATTGAGTTGAGACAACTATAACCAACAATGTGGACCACATTCGTTGTTTTATATATTTATCGCAGATATTCCACTATAAGTAATAATATGCGTTTGGTCTACAATGTGTGAACCCCACACGTCTCTCTACATCTTTCAAAACCTAATTATTTCTTATGGATATTAATTAATAGACCATTACAATTTGACATTAAAATATGTGATTTTGATCCAAATCTAAGAGAATGGCAAAGTGATATCATAAAAGTATAGGGTATTAAGAAACGAATTATCCAAATTTGGTTGATTGAATGTGAAAGTAGCTTGTGAGAGATTATCCAAATCCCATTTGAGAAAGAAGTTGATTTCTAGATCATTATTGCTACTTGATAAACTAAACCAATTAACTTCCATGGGAATACAATAAACAAATCAACTGACCTTAAAACAATAAACATCTTCTCTGAATTCATGCCTTCAAGCTGAACTCCCCGGGTTCATTGTAACTTTCCTCCAGTTGCTCTATCTTGTTGATTCTGAAACCCCTCGTCCTCAAGTCCTCAGGGATGCCAGTATCTTTGTAGTCGATGCTCTCAACAATCCAGCCCTTGTTCTGTATTGATCCTCCCACCTTTACCTATTCCCGAAAACCATGTTATTACAGAATCCTTCTCCATTTGCTTCAAACATATGTAAAATCGACTTCCACATTTACATGCACACAAGGGTCTCATTCTCGAATAAGTTATTTCAAAATTTGCTAACGATGATAATGGGTGAACCGTATGAATTATTATATGATAGGGAAGGCAGAGATAATCAGGCATGATTTACGAGCAATTGCAAGATAATTGTAGCAAACAGATTAAACAATGTAATGAATCTACCATCGGTTTGTTGTGGCCTACCTTGGCACCATCAACAGAGTTGATAATAAGAGCTCCATCCAAGGATAGATTTTCGAGAAGTATACTGCGGCCCTTAAGAGCCAAGGTAGACCTTTGAGTAATGGAGCAACTTCCATTAACTTTGCTTTTGATCTCAGCAAAAGTCAGCCCCCATTTAGGTTTCCATGTGATACGGGGCCACACTTCCACCTCTTGTCCATTGAAAACCTGTTTTACTGGATCCTCCAGTTGGACACCAGCCTGGCAAACAGATCGAAAATGGAACCCAAAAGATGTATCAATAAAATGCGGGTTATAAAGAGAGATTAAAAAAAGAGATTCTAGAGAATGAGAGAGATCTAGCAATTGAATTTAACAAAAGGATAACATGACCACCTTCTTGAGGATGAGACTGTTTGCACAGTATATAGCCATTTCTCCGGAAGTAGCACTGTGGTATGGGTTCCCTTTTGGTACCTTAATCAAAGGTTGATTGAACATTAATACATAAAATCAAGCTGATAAAGATACTCAGAACATACCTAATCCAGAAAGGGCAACAAACAATGATGACTATAAATATCCAAACAGGAGCCTTGGTACAAAGATAGAGACAGTACACAGGGAACACAGCCCACAGGCTGCTTGCTTGAAAGTTAACTGAGAAGTTTAAGGGAGCAAAAAGTGAAAGGCGCATGCTTAGCGTGATAAAAGAATGGTAAAGAGAAAAACAATGAGATGTTAGAATAATGAGCACCATCTAAATGAACTGTATAACATCAGTATAAACAACTCTACATTGGTCAAGGGTGAGCATTATATTTAAGTGATGAATGTAAAAGGAACTAGTTTACTTTGACAAAATTCAATATAAAGTTGCAGCAGAATGCTAACGGAATGAATAGCATATTAAAACCTGTAAGCCAGATAAACAGAGAGAGGTTATTAAAATATAATTTCACCTTAGCAGCATCCTCTGGGTTGTTTTTCACAGGTGCATAAGCAAGCCATGTATCTATCACCTACACAATTGCATTAAATCAGGAATAGTGATAAGTATTTAAAATGAAGAGAAGAAGATTCTATCCGATGGGAAATATGAGGTAAAGTCTAACAAGACCAGTAGCTTAAGGGCAGTAACAGGAAAGGCTTGAAACCACCAATTACCGTAAATCCAACTCTTGCTGATGGAGGCAATGTTTTAGGATAGTCTTGCATCATACACTCAAGCCGAGTTGAGGACTTAAATGATGTTTTGCTAGCATCTTTGTACCTGCAGTAACAAAACAGATGAAATGGCCAAGCCTCACTTTCTTCTTTTACAACAAACTGAATGTACAATGTTAATAATAATAAATGAGCTTGGGACATCAACATTCCCCTAAAATCAGATCAGCTGCAGAAATTCTCCACCATGATTTGGAATCAACAAATCTGACTTTAACTTACTAGGACCCAATGTTTGAATATCATAACAACTTTAAGAACTAGAAGACATTTCCTATGGCAGGAAAACTCTAGGAACAGAATACATTTCTTAATGTTTGCGGTAACTGGACATGACACCTATGTTGCTTTGATTTTTCATTTTTGTTTAAGTGCCTATGTCTGACACTTGTGTCTAACACCTAATTGGATATGGGGACATGATCCTCCAAAGATTCTCCAAATATATGGAAATTAGGGGGGGGGGGGGGATTATTAACACACCCATGTTGGACACATACCCAGTGTCCAACACTCCTGAAAGAGTAATAGATGATGCAAGTGAGATTACCATTTACACCAAAATTCTGTTATGACATCTTTCCCATAAATTTAGTTTAATTCCTATCCTCACATTCCTTAATATGGCATATATGCTTCGAGGTTTAGAAAAGATTTGATGAATAAAAAATGTACAAATTTTTTTATACCAGAACCTTGTTATAAGCAAAAATAAGAAGTAAAATCATCCAGAAAGCAGAACAGTGACAAGTTTCAATCATAATTAATGAAAAAGGAAAAGAAGAGTTACTTGGGATTAACAAATTCCTTAATAGCACCTCCTGTTTTTGTTAGCTCCTCGATGTATGGACCAAGCTCCAAAATCAGCTGTAACGAACAAATACATGACAGGAAGGAGAAAGCAATTAGATAAAAAAAAAGAAGGAAAAGCTCTTGCATATGAATGATATTTACACTGCAAAAGAATCGGATCAAATTTTATAAATGTCATAACGATGACAATGACAGTTCATCAGGTGAAGAATTTCCTAATTTTCAATACTCCTGAACATGGTGATTGCATAAGTAAATAATCCACGTTATACTCCAAACTTAATATGATAGTCCAAACTTGAAATCGACCTAGAAATGGAATATTTAATTGGTAATTTTGAGCAAGAAAACTTACTTGGTTTATATTTCCAGGGAAAGGAGAGTAACCAGTCTCACAATTAACATCTCCATCAGGATGTCCAGTGGCCCTAAGCAGAGGATCAAGTTGATTGTATTCCACATTGATCACCATTGATCTGCCTGAAGTTAACGTCAAGTCATGTTACTGGTAGTGGTGATGCATAAATCATGTGAATTTGATGCCTAAAACACCTATCATAGCATAGTTGTGTATTCATAAACGCATACACACACTAAAGAAAATGGAAAGAAGGGGTGAAGAAGAAAGAGGCAATTATGCACCATCCTAATTCCTATATCTTAAAAAAAAAACTTTAGCATGAACAAGCACAAAACAAAATCAACACTGAAGAAATAAGAAATTAGTTAAGTATAGACCTTATTTCAATGGCAGAACTCAACATTATTTATTGAGAGGGCCATTTAATTTATTTTTTTTAATTTAGGGGGAGACAATGAATTATATATTTTTAGGGGGTTAAAGAGCAATTTTGCCATAGAACTTTTGAATTTTTTAATAATTTGTGGGGGCCATGGCCCCTACTAGTCCATGGGATGTACCGCCCCTGTTTATTTTAGTCAATAGTCAGAATCCCTAGAGAAATACGTTAAGGAAATAATCCCACACAATTGGCATTTCTAGCTTCCAATAATTAGAGTATCATATATAAGTACCATCACTATGAGTGAGTCTGGTAATTCCTCCAATGGCTTCTTTTGCTTTTCGTTGAACAGCAAGAGAATTGACATGGTAGTGTTTAGTAGCACTGACTCCCAGTGATGCTGGAATGGCCTGCGTTGAAATAGTAAAATTTTATTTGCGACCAAGTTTGCACTGTTACAATAAGGAAAATAAACGTGAATTGGAAATTTTAGCAATTAACCTTGAACAGAAGTCCATTTGTGTCTTGGAAAAAGAGAACCCATCTCAGACCAGCATCACACCTAGCAAAAAAGAATGACATAAATACAAGAAACTATCCATTATACCAATTTCAAAAAATGGCCAGTAGGCATTCTATGCAATGCGACTGTTGCAGAGCAGGTAAATGTCACAATACAACTAAGATCAAGAAGAGTTAGAAAAAAGATACAAGTGAATGGCAGCTAGATTAGTATCATATTCACATACGTATTATAAGTTTGTTTAAATGTTATTATAGCCTAAAAGATTACAAAACAAAATTTTTCTTGGTACCTAGAAAGAGAGGCAAGGGCAAGAGCAGACACAAATATCATCAAATATGGAGTTCCCATGCAACAAAGAAATAAAATAATGATAACTCGTAATACAGAAGCTTGCAGAGGCATGAAATTTTTCCCAGATTGCAGATTTTAGAAGCAATGTAAGCATTGTGACATACCAAACATTCAGAAGGCCACTAGAATAAAGAAGTGAGTGCACATCACCATGGCCATGAGGTTTTGTCTAACAAGAGAAAACCAGAAAAGATTTAAAGGGAAGAACCTCTCAATTTTATATTGCTTTCGAGTACAACATTTATGATGATTACCTGAATTTTGTATTTGTCGTGAGGGTCCAAAGCAAGCCTAGCATCATTATCATCTAAGCACGCAACTTTTTCCTGAAGACATGACACTTATGTAAAAGAACTTAACGAAAGCTCTCACAAAGAACACATAATAGGTGATTACATACCTGCTTAAGAAGTTGAACTTGAGTAGGTTTCATCCCGAAATAAGAATTGGATTCTAAAAGGTCTAAAGTACGGGCATGAGTGTCATCCGATGTCATTATAACAAAAGGAACCTCCTTTTGACATGTGGCTAAAATTGAGAAAGAGATAGAAAGAGAAACAAACTTAAGAGATAATAAAGAGAGCTAATAAGTTAAAAATGCAATAAACAGGGGAATATTCTTCTAAAAGGCTGGAGGTGAACTATGTTTTTTCTTTTTATTTGATAAGCAAAATATATTGACACGGACATTTCTTAGGGAAATGTGACGTAAAACCATGAACTAGCACTATTTTCTAGATCAGAGAGGTTGTCTACAAAGTATTTAATAGCTTATCAGATAAAGTAGAATTTTAAAACAGATATCTGTTGTGTCTTTCCCATCCCTAGTAACTATTGTAAGTGAGAGGTTGATTATATGGAACCTCGTTACAGTGAAATTTGGAGCTCTTTTCGACTTGTTCATTCTATTCAACATTCCTCGTCTAAAAGGTGACCTACTTACAGCTAAAGTAAGTTGTCAACTTTTGACTTCTTTAAAAGTGACTTTTCCGGTAATTGCTATAATTTAATCCTAAGTTCATCAAAGTGGATTTCTTTCTGTGAATGGGCACAATGGCGCTAAGCAAATGCTCATACAGTTCAACAAGTAAAATTGACTACGCTGAGCTTCTCAGTAGTCTTCCATTGGCTGCTGCCATTCATGATACTGAAGAACAATAACACTTGATCTTTCTTGATCATGTGGAGGGGCAAATTTTATAAAATGACTATTAAAAATTTAGAACTGTAATGCCTCCTAAAACAATGTGATGTCATACAAACCTTGTGAAAGCCTACTGCTAGCTTCCTGAAGAGCCAGAATAGACTCAATGTAGAGTTGTAAGAAACATGTTCCTGTTGTGGTCTCTGCTGGAAGTGCTACCTACAAAGTGTACAAGGTAGCTAGTCAAATATTTTGTTTTAGGGTGTTCAAACTGGTCTAAGGAGTAGAACATAAAATAAAATATCAACTCTTTTAAAAAGGAAAGAAGCACCGATCCAATATCTCTCTAATGCAAAAAACAAAAAAAAAACATGAGTCATGGGAACCAACACTTAGCACAAAAGTATCTATGAAACATATTTTAACTACTTGGACTTACCTAGCTCTAATGAAACCAAATAATTCAGAATAAAAAAACTGTTAGTCTATAGATTATCTACCTTAATTCCATCGTATCCAAGACGTTCACCAAGCCCACCTGCAACAAGAACAAATGCGGCATTTTGAGCTTCTTTGACACCTGCCTCCTCAAATTTGATGAAATTATCATCACCAAAGGAGAGAACTTCTCCTGTTGGGACCTACAAAAGCAATTGACTGTGTTTAAGACAAAGTTGCACAGAGAATTAGAGAGGACGTGACTCGGGGTACAGAAAACTTAATACAATATCAATTTACATCAGTATTAATCATGTAACTCGGTACAACCATAAAAATGTAAATAATAAATTGAAGTTACAAAGTGAAAGACTAATTTCCTTACTGAAGGTGTGAAGTTGCACAGAGAATTAGAGAGGACGTGACTCGGGGTACAGAAAACTTAATACAATATCAATTTATATCAGTATTAATCATGTAACTCGGTACAACCATAAAAATGTAAATAATAAATTGAAGTTACAAAGTGAAAGACTAATTTCCTTACTGAAGGTGTGAAGCCATCATATGGGTTCTTCCCATCTTTTGAGTCAGCTAAGAGCTCCCTGGCATTTTTAACATAGGATGCTAGACCCCCAGGATAGCTTGAATTTAGCTTAGCAACCTAAAAAAAAAGTTCAACACTAAGCTCTAGAACATAACATTAAAACTCACTTAAATAAATTAATCGGATTTATCAAAACAAATAAAATTTCAATTTCAATAATTAAAAGATATTTGAAAAGAAAAAAAAAATTAAACCGTCTTAGGATACTGTAGAATTCCTTGGTTGTAAAAAAATAATAGACCTGAGCAAAAAAGGCTTTCTTTTGCTCGTCCTCAACGCCAGGCTCCGGCCAATGCTGAAACAAATGGCTCTGCCCCAAATCCACCAACATCTTCGCCAACTCTATCTGCCAAAACAACAAAACAGAGGATACATACACGCGCTCACGCGTATTGCTTTTACAAAAAAATACAGATGCGGAATTTAGGACATGCAAAACCTGATCCGGATGGAGGAGGTGGAGATTCTTGACAAGATTAGGAGGCCAATCTCGGACGTTGATGTTGAGGTCGGACAGAATCTTCGCCACTGAATCGGCCGTCGCCGAAGCCATTATCGCCGGAAATATATTTTTTGAATAAAATATGAGAATAATAATTTTACGTAAAAAATTCCAAAACGGAATCGAACTTAAAATAAGGAAGACGAGATCAGATCAGAGAGAATCGCATGACATTGCATTTGCATCCAGTAATGGTGACCGATTACCGGTTATTACCGGTTGCCAACTTAGTTTCGTAATTCATTGGGTTCCCCTTTGGCGTAAAGTTAAAATCTTATTTTTAGTATATTTTATTTATTCTAATTTAATTAAAGTTATAAAATTTAATTTTGAGTAAAATTTGTTTTTATGTCTATTTTTTTAGTTTTTCAAATAAAATTTTTATGTTATTTTTCTGTTTTGCGTTTGCATTATTTACTTATTATCGTTGGATAGTATGACAAAAAAAATATTAAATCAGTGAAAATAAATCTTCAGTACACATAACATTAATTTATTGAAGAGATATGTAGAAGGGATTTTGTTCGTCCCGACACTTGGATTAATCTTTACATGTGTCTGCCAACTAGTTTTCCATTTCTTTTATTTCATTTGTTTATTTATTTTGTCGATATTTTTTTGAAGGATTTTGTTCATAGTTTTATATTTCTTTTATTTGTTGATAGCATGATGGTATGTTTGCTCAATGTTTTTGGTTATATTCAGTCAGATCTGTGTTGCTTTACCTTCATCTTTTCTTTCACCTTACTTCAGCTTGCTGTTGAGCTCAGAAATTGTTTTTGTTAAATAAAAAAAAATCATTTTCAGGCATGTGAAGTTTTATTATATATTGGAGGGAAACAAAGAAATTTGTCAATGAATAAATGGAATTTTATTTCTAATTTACTGTCCTGTTACAAGACAGTGTAGTATGTACGTGCGGTAATCTTAAACGGCTAAACTATAAAATAAGTGGTCAAATTATGTCTTTTTTGTAATAAGTGCATAAAGTATTTTTTGTTTGAAATATGTGCCTAAACTTTTATTTTTGCTGAAATAAGTGCCTAAACTATTTTTTGACTGAAATAGGTGCTTAAACTTTTATTTTTTGGCTTGTTTTAAAGTCAATTTTAGCACCTACTTGAGCGCCTATTTCACCCAAAAATGAAAGTTTAGGCACATATTTCAGCTAAAAAATACTTTAGTAACTTATTTCAGCCAAAAATAAAACTTTAAGCATATATTTCAACTAAAAAATATTTTAGACACCTATTATAAAAAATAAGCATAATTTAAGAACTTATTTTATAGTTAAACCAATCTTAAACAGTAACAAGTTCTTCATACATGGCCCATTTTGGCAATGAAATTTGATATATTGTAGTAATTCCGTCAGGTACACGTTTTATACGGTAACATTAATATACTCGTCATTCTCAATCACTAATTTCGTGGAAACAATAGATTTTTTGATAAGGACAAAGTCAGGATTTTAAAATAAACGGGATCGAAAATAGTTAAGATAAAATTATAAATAATTAAAATTTACATAAAAAATAATATTAATATTATCAAGTCAAGTCTTAATTTAATTGTCAATTAAACATATATGATAATCTATTTAAATTGCACCCTACATACTTTCATACTAGCGAAATCAGCAATTAAAAAGTCTAAATCGAATCATCAATTTAAGATTATGACTATTAACTTTTTGATTAAAAAAATCTAAATTTTTTGTCTTCGTGATTTTACCTTAATATCACATAAAAAGTTAAAAAAAATAAATTAACAATTAATTTATCTAACAATCAACAATTAATAATTATCAAGCAATTAACTAATTAATATTCTTGGTTCAATTGAATCAATTTCATATGATAAATAATTTTTTAAATCTATTTAATAAAAAACATACACGAAGAAACAAGAACTATATATTTAAAAAGTGAGTGTTGAATTTAAGAGAAAAAAATATATCTTTAAAGAGATGATTGAGATCTTCGAATTTGTCTCAGAAATGAAGTTGAAGAAAGTTTGCGGTTGTATTTTAGAATGATAAATTAAAATGACGAGAAAAAAAAAAGGTGAAAGAAAAGTTTGAAGCCTATGCAATATAAAATTTTATGGCGGTGACAAGCAAGGAAAAGTTGAATTTTTATAGGGTTTTATGTGAACGACAAAAAGGGAAGGAATTTTAAAAGATTTTAAAAGAATTACAAAGGAATAAAAATAAATTTAAAGGGGAACAAAATTCATGACCAGTAGTAAAAAATTAAAAGAATAATATATTATAAGAGTTTAAATTTAATATACAAGTTGTTGTGTAAAATAAATTTCTCACTTTAAATTTTAATTCCCTTATAATTTAAAGGTTTGTGTAAACTAAAATTTATATAGTCTGTCTATTAAAATTTTTTTCGTATTATAATATAAAATTTCTAAAGGTGGTCATTTAAAAAAATATAAAGTTTAGTGGTGGCCACAGGGGCCTAACCTCTGTCAGCTCTTCTTGCGGCTTTGAAACTATTTTTTATATTATTTTTTTAATAATTTAAAGGTGATTATATAATAGTATTTGTTTATAGATATTTTTTAGCAATACGTATACACTTTATAGACAAAAATAATTTTAAAATTATAATTTTAAGATGAATATTATCCGCTTTTGTTACTGAGATACTTGTTGTATTCTTTGATACTGTTTTTTGATTGTTGATTACCAGAGCAATGAAAAATCCACACTGAGATAAAAGGAGATGGAAACGTCTGGAATAATCTATTTTGTAACGTTTAGTCAATGCGGGAGAAACATAGCTTATATAATTATATTTACGGGCGGACCTTCAGGTAACATAGTGAATTATCATTTTTGTTTATGTTTTGGAAGTTCAACACACAAATTTAAGCTTAATTTAAGAAGTATGAGATACAAGCGATCCTTAAATATAGCTCAAAAACAACAAACAGTTGGGGTTAGTTGGAACCTTAAGCATGTTTTTTTAATTTAATTAAATCTCAAAATAAAGGTTTTAAGGATTAATTTGGCAAAGGGGGATAGATGTTGGTGCCAAAGCAATTTAAAGTTTAAACTCAAAACAATTATCGTTACTCGGGCGGAGTTTAAAATTTTGAAATGAAAGAATTTCGATTTTGTATTGGACCACTTTTCCTGAGCTTCATTTGCCAATGCCCTCCCTCGTACCCAACTTTTGGAGTTTTAAAAATAGAAAAGATGGATTTATTCCATAGTCTTAATAAATAGGTATTTTATATTTGAAAAATGTTACATATTTGATATTTATTTTGTCAAACATCACATAAAATGAATTTCAGTTTATAGCTTAAAAATAATAAATTATTTAATTTTAAATTAAATTATTTATTTTATTTCATATTATAAATATTATACGTTTAAAAGTAAAATAAGTGTTTAAATTGTAACAAACTATAGAAATTTATAAAAAATATATATATATTAAATTTTTTATTTTTATTTCATATTATAAATATTATAGGCTTAGCTAAATTTTTTATATTTTTAAAAAGTAATATCTAAATTTAATTATATTTTAAATATTTCTCATCACTTCAATTATGATTCCAACTGATCAAAACTACCCACATTATTTTTTTTCTTTGTACTATTTTAGTTTTAGGTGTGAATCTTCTCTCATTTTTCACATCACTTTTATAAACATATATTTGGAAGTTACAGTTTGATTTTATTGATGACATATGAAAATAATAAATTGGGTAGTTTTAATTGTAGGGTCATGGTTAGCATGGTAATAAAGATCCATTATATAATTTCTCTAAAAATAACATTTTTATATATTCAAATACATTTTTTTTTGAAAACTGAATTTATATTTATAGTGAAAAGATTACAAAAGGATCACACCACAAACATTGAAATGTCAATGTGTAAAAATAAAAACAATAAAGCTCTAAAAAAAGTGAAAGACGTTGAAGTATAAATCTTATCACTTGCAAAAGATCTAACAATCTTCTGATAAAAATTCACCAGAACTACTATTTTGACTAGAGTGTTATACGAAGAAAGCATATTCTTATGCTACTTGATCTTGGCATATCACCAAAACCACATAAGAGGATCAAAAACTTCACAGACCACCGATCTTCGTTGCTAACAACGCTTAATTAATATTCGTCATACGAACGTAAAACGGCTAAAAACAGACAAAACTATCACAAAGACAGACTAAAAATGTCATAAAAACATACGAAAGAACTGCCATGAAAGCAGACAAAAAAACTGCAAAAAAACATATATAATATGAAGCTGGCAAAATAAAAAAGAAAAAAAACTTGCAAATGAAATTACAAAGATTAATTTTTATTTGTGTACAAAATCAACAAAACGGCCAAAGGCGGCCGTCAGAGAAGATGAAATTCAATAAAAAAGATGAAGAAACTTTAAAAATTTAAAACTCTTAGTAACTGTCTTAGAGCAAATGGGAGAAGAAGTATTCAAATTCATTTTTAACAATAATACCAAACTCTTAAAACTAAACTATTACATTTCAATGTGACATTAAACCAGACAGTTGTAACTAAATATGTAATTGTCACTATTTTTTAATATTTGAAATAGTCTAAATTAGAATTTAGATCATAATTCTAACAGATTTTGTTCTTCATGATCGGCTTTCATATTTAAAATTAATATATAAAACATTTTGAAAAACTGGAAGATCTAACACAATGGGAAAAGTTTGTTTTTTTCCCCAACAACGACTCCAAGAGAATGTGCTAAATTGGAGGGGGGAAACTAGATCGATAATATGTTCTTGGGAGTTATATACGTCGAAAAAAAAATCTCGGTAGTCAAATATAAAATATTGTGAAGGTAAAACAAAAAATTAGTGAATATTATTAATAATTAATTGATTTAGCAGAATAATATATTAAATTTCTTAAATAATATTAGATATTTAAATTCTAATATTATAAATAAAATAATTTTAATTAAAAGAATATAAAATAACCAATAATTCAATTAAATATATCGATGACTAAAAAACAATGAATATTAAGAAGAAAAAAAACCCGACAGCCATGTGTAGAAAGCATGTTGCATTGCATTTTGCTGGTTACATATTTTTTCTTATGTTTCGTGTTTTTAATAATTGATTTAAGTGAAATATTTTGATTACCATGTTGTTTACATATGAAAAATTTTAAGATGAGGTTATATTTAACGTTTTAGGGGTTTATATTTTAGTATTTATAATTTAAGGTTTAGGCTTATAAAGCTATAAGTTGAGATTTGATTTACAATTTTTTTGATTTAATTATTTTTTCGCTAAAGTACATGTTAATGTATTTTGCTATTGCACCCAACTATTATTGGTAATTTGTATAATATATAAAATAATGCACTGATTATGAGATTTGTATTTTGTTGGATATGATCTCATTAAGGTGATGGGCTAAACAGTGAACATGACAATAATGAAGCAATTTATAGTTTTTGGAGAAGAATCCAATGACCAACAAAAACTATTCTCTTAAAATTTCCTGCTACACTATAACACGTACAAATAAATGTATATTATATTTGAAAGTTGGATCAAATTCACATTTAATCATTTAAAATACTATTTTAAACCCCTTAAACTCGTGATTTGGTACATCATTATGAATTATCCCAATACTTAACATGTTAAGATAAATTAGAGATGAGTTTTAAATTATAAAAATTGTACAAACTTTTACTTGAATTTGATTAATTCAATTAGGCTTGCGAGTTCTTCAACTCGAGAATGATCAAGTTCATTTTTTAGGTAAAGTACTCCATTGATCTCTTAATTATTAACGTTTTGTGTTTTAGCCATTAAATTAAGAAAACTCCATTTATGTCACTGAAGTTATAAATTTTGATCACTCGACGTTGACGCTTAATTGTTAATGGAACTGTTGTTATGATAGTTTTTAAATTTGTATAATAACACATTTAGTTCTTCACACTTATATATTTTATAAATTTGATCATAATTCTAAATTATTCAACAAAATTAACCCTTCAAAATTATAAATTAGATCAACTTTATCCTAAAACTCTTGCACCATTTCATCTATTTATCGTCCCAACTCGGTTAGTTCGACACTCTGTACCAATTTAATGGCATGTCCTTATACCAATTGTTAAGCCACTTGTTTTCATATCAACAGCTTAAGGTATAAATATGCTCGAAGTTCTTGTAGTTTTTGAACATTTTGAGTTTTGTCCTCTGTTTTTATATTCATAATTGCTTTTGAGCATATATTTTACATGTAAATTATTAACGTCGTTAAAATTCTTTTGTTAAATTAAGTTCATTATAACATTGTTTTTATTACACGGATTCCAAAATAGCAGTTTTTATTTATTTCAAAATATCACATCAATGAACTTGACATAATAATTTTAACGACGTAAATAATTGGACTTTAATTTTTAAATCTAAAATGTAAATGAACTAACTTATTGGAAATAAAAGTATAAGGTCTAAATTTTAAATGATAAAGAATACAAGGACTTATAGCATATTTTAATTGCAATTTAATATCGAGGTTCAACATCAGTATTCAATTGGATTAATTCCTCGGTTTCTATAAATACGATGATCAAATTTTGACAAATTAATGTAGAGAGATTTACTTCTCAATTCCCGTTAAGTAAGAGAATTAAATTTATATTTAGGCCCAATTTAAAAGCTTAGAAAAATGTAAATCTAAATATACATTACGTTGTGTAACATTAATTAGATATTTATAATTAAATTTATGTAATTTTTATATAATATTTAACTATTTATATTTATCAGGATTTGTACTTAATTAATTTAAAAGTAAAAATAAATTTAACAATTTCAAACTCACGAACATCAAATTGTTACAATAACAACTATTAAAGAGAAAGTATATGGTAAAAAAAACACCATGCGAAATTTGAACTATTAATGGGAAAGATTCTCGCTCCGTCATTCATGGACATATTTTGTAGGATAAATTACGTAAATTATCACTGAATTTTACTTTTAAATTTATTTTAATAACTGAAATTTTAAAACGTTCAATTTATTCACTGAAATTTAGATATTGATTGTTTTTTTGTCACTCTTCCGTTAACTTTTTAACGACGTCTATTTATCAGTGAAAGAAGAAACTTTTTCAGGATCCGAACGGTGGAAAGTTTCATTGGCACGAGAGAAGTAATATACTAAGAAACGAACTCCATCTGATGGCAAAAGAGAGAGATCGACAAGAGAGAAACTGAAAGATTTTTGCCTATTTGTGGACTTCGAGACATTTTATGGTGAAATAAACGAAAGAAGGGCGAGTGGTGAAATTTGATACCGAACGAGGACCGTTTACTGTGCGCATATGATGATGATGAACGATAGAGTGACAAAAACATTTAATGTCTAAACTTCAATGACAAAAAACGTTTAATGTCTTCGATAAGTAAATTAGACGTTTTGAAATTTTAGCGACCATAATAAATTTGAGAATAAAATTCAGTGATGATTTACTCAATTCATCCTATTTTGTTATTAGGGGTTAAAATAGATTTACTTTTAATTTGTCCACGCCTTTCATAGCGGGAAATAAAACTATTTAATTTTACTTTATAAAATTATATCATGAAAGAAATTATTTTAAATAGAAATAAATTATAAAAAATATTAAAGGAATGATTCACATATAAACGATGTGTATACATCTTTACTAATCCCTTCTTAAAATTTAAGCAATAGTTTTTAAGATTTTAAATGGTTTATTTAGACATTTAACTTGATTTTAAATAAATAAAAATTTGTTGGTTAAGTATTGATTTAGTTAATATTAGCAGAGTGTGAATCTGAGTGCGCGCGTAATATCGTATAAATAAAGATTTTACACGTCTGATTTATATATTACAAAAGTCAACAAATCCGACGGTTCAGACAAAACATAATTCTTATCAACGGTTCTGAATTGAGATCTCAAATCCATAATTTATTTACTAGACATTCTAAAGCCTACGGTATACAAAATCCTGGGCCCACCTAGCAATCTTCTCAAATTTTACCACGATCTCTTACCATATTAATTATTACCGTAGTAAAAAAGTAAAATCTCTAATAAATAAGCCACCTTCTTCTCTTCGCTCTCAGGCGCTCACTTCTTTCAATTTCCCTGTCCTTTTTTTTAATTGCTTGAGCTTCTTCTTATTCTTCTCCTCCCTCGAGCCTCGCGCATCGTTCGCATGCCATCTCTCACCTGGAGTAACATCGGCTTTTGTGTGCTACCTTCGAGAAACCGCCACGTGTAAACAATGACGGTGTTTTCCGGCAGCAGACAGGTGGTTCCCGTCGATTACGAGGCCGAAGTTTCTCTGCGTCTGCTCGAAGCTTCTTTATCAGGCGATCTTAGGTCCGCTCTGGAATGCATCGCCGATCCGTTCGTCGACGTCAACTTCGTCGGCGCCGTTTGCTTGAAAATGAGGAAGACTGAACTCTTTTCGAGAGAAGAGTCGCCGAGTGAGGTCCACGTCGAGTATGAGGAGTTTACGACTGACGTCACTGCTCTTTTCCTCGCTGTTCACGTCGGAAATGTCGCTCTCGTAAAAAAACTGTTGGTAATGCAATACGAAACTTTCGGGTTTTTATTTTTCTGTTGGTTTATTGTTTTGTGATTCAAACTGTTCCATTCATATTGCGTTTTTACAGCGATTTTCTTCGGTTTGGTTATCAACTTGATTTGTTTCCCCCTTTTACTTGAAATTTCAGTTTCTATTTCCGTAGTCATTTCGTTTTAAGCTCCTCTGCATTTCGTTTCTAAGAATTTACTTTTGAGTTGCTTGTACTGATTTTTAATTATTTTTAGAATCATTTCAATGTTTTTTTTGGCTTGGTTCTTGAATGTTTTGGAAATCAGTAACTTGTCACTGAAATCAACGTTTTAGGCCAAAGAGTCAGATCGTTGCTTTTCAAATCTCAAATTTTAACGCCATTGAATAGAATTAAGTAAAAGCCAAAATGTTTTTCAAATTTAACCATTGATTTGGTGGGTTTGAAGCGTTTCATTCGTTCTTTAGTTGTTATTGTTCTGTTTGGCTACGGGGAACAAGTTGCGGAGGTTAAATAGCTCACTTTGAAACTGACCTTTTTCAAATTCAAATTTCAACCGAGTTTGGTGATTTTCTAAACTTTCGAATTGCTAAAAGTATTTTTAATTTAAAAAGTTACTTGTAACTTCCGCTCTTTAATTACCGAGTTTCCTGGTCCTTACGTTTCTTGTTTTTTTTTCTTTCAATTTTTCAAAATTTTGAAGCTAAGGCTACATCTTACCTGATCCTAAAAGTTCTTCATATGTTCAAAGATTCAATGTCTTACAACTGTAAAATTATCATTAGAATAATGACGTAAAAAATTTACATTAAGTAAGCTTCTTTAATCAGTGTAGTAATTTCATTTATGTTTGCTTTTAATCTCTACAAAGAATCCTGTTTTAGGCACCTCCTTAAACTTCGTCTTGAAATGAAACACCAAATTCACTGCTTTTCTTCCTGTAAATATGTAACGTATAGATAGGCGAGTAAATGTATGTTCTAAGTTCTACCCGTGTCTTTCACATTTATTTATGAAAAATAAATGCATTGAAGATAAATCTTTGTAACAATATGGCTGTCTTATCGTTTATGGTTAAAAGGCCTATATTCCTTTTTTTTTAAGGTAAAAAGTCCCTATGTCGTATTCTCGTTTCTGGAGAACTGCTACTTTAGGAGGTCTGAATCAATTTAGTTTGCTTCAACAAAACTTAACACTTCTCAGCCTTTGTTTTGGTTAAATTAGATGATATTTTTCACATGATTTTGATGGAATAGTTGTGTCAAAGAAAGTTGATAATAGGGAAATATAAATATAAATATAAATATATGTCCTACTTCAATCATATTCAATCATATAAATATATATATAAATATATGTCCTACTTAAATAATCCCAACTCCCAAGCTGTTAATGTCCTACTTCAATCATATTCATATGTCTGACATTTCACTTGCCCTTTCATGTTTTACTTAAAAACATGGTAGTTTTTATTTTCTAAAGGAAATTCAATCGATATTTCTTGTTGGATAACACAAGTATAATTTCTAAAGCAAATTGAAGATACGATTAGTTTATTGCCTAACACATTTATTCAACAGAAACATGCTCTGGAATCCCCATACTGAGTTGTCACCGACCATTGGCCTGGGTTTGAAGTACGAAACAGTACACGCATATATGATGCATCCCCCATTCCCATTTTTGGTTGACATCATCGTGCATTTCTTGAAACACTTCTCCATTTATCAATCATTGATGTTGCTGTTTTTGGTCTGTTTGTGGCTGTGTGATTTCTTTTATCTATTGAACAGTCCAAAATAGTTGCTATGTTAGTTGTTTTATTTTCTTGTGGACCACTGTGATATAGAAAGGGGAGTCAGAAAAGAAAATACTCCGAGCATTATTCAATGATGTCCATTTTTTCGGTCACGGTATGAGGATGATGGTAAAATTAACTGAAAAAAGATGTCTATAGTTTAAATTCCTTTTACCAACTTAAACCATCAATGTGCTAAAAGTGTGTATCATTTTATATGACAGAGCGTAGGAGCTGATGTGAATCAGAAACTCTTCAAGGGCTTTGCAACAACAGTAGCAGTCAGAGAGGGCCACCTTGAGATTCTAAAAATCTTGCTTAAAGCCGGGGCGTCTCAGCCAGCTTGCGAAGAAGCTCTTCTGGAGGCAAGCTGCCATGGACAAGCAAGGCTTGCCGAACTGCTCATGGGGTCTGATCTAATTCGGCCACATGTTGCTATTCATGCTCTTGTCACAGCCTGCTGCAGGGGATTTGTGGAAGTGGCTGACACTCTCATGACGGTAAAGCTATCATACCCACTGATCTTATGCACCTCTTAGTAGCAGTTTATACGAGTAAAGCTCTAAAATCCACTGTAATATAACACTGTGAGGCACTTCATAGTTTTAACCAATAGAATGTCTTGTAATTCTCTCTTTTAGCTGCTATTAGTTTTTTGTCTGCTTCCACTCTAATGCCTTATAGTAAGTTGGGTGCTTGACCTTGCTGCACTTGTTGCTGATTTCGCCAATAATTCCATGCTGGTGTTATTTAGTTGGTCCTCCTAGACCAGTACATTTTAAGATCTTAATGTAATTCTGAATACTAGTTGTTTTTATTAGATTCAACATGATAATCGATAATCTAATAATCCCCTACTCAATAACAGTGTGGTGTTGATGCGAGTGCAAGTCATAGACAGCTGCTTCAGTCATGTAAACCTTCTTTATATACAAATGTAGACTGCACTGCACTTGTTGCTGCTGTGGTTAATCGGCAGGTCGCGGTTGTTCGCTTGCTTCTACAGGTGATTGACACAGATTTCCCAAAACTCTAAATAAATGTAAAACTAGGCACGAAATGTCTTTTCAGTGTACAAACTTAATCTGAAGGCTTTTTTGACTAGAATCTCTGTAACTCGAATGTTATAATAAGTTGCATCACATCTGGATCTGGTAATCTTTATGGTACTTCGTTTCCCTCAAGATAGTAATTCCCCTATAAATCACATAAGAGTTTTAGAGTTGCATCAAAGATTGGGTAATATGCTTTGAGTAATGCTTTTCTTATCATTATTTGTTCTCGTCTTATATAAACCACTTTGGCTCGTTAACAGGCTGGGATTCCAACTGACACTAGAATAAGTCTTGGAGCATGGTCATGGGACACTACTACAGGTGAAGAGTTTCGAGTAGGTGCAGGACTGGCTGAGCCCTATGCAATCAGCTGGTGTGCTGTAGAATATTTTGAAGATAGTGGTTCCATCTTGCGTATGCTCCTTCAGCACTTCACCCTCGAGACACCTCACTACGGAAGAACCCTCCTGCACCATGCGATCCTTTGTGGAAGTCCAGGAGCTGTCAAAGTGCTCTTGACTTGTGGTGCAAACACAGAATGCCCAGTTAAAACCTTGAAAACTGAATTCCGGCCAATACACTTGGCTGCTCGCCTTGGCTTGTCAGAAACCCTTCAATCCCTCATTGATTCGGGTTGTGATATAAATTCCAAGACTGACTCTGGTGACACAGCTTTGATGATTTGTGCAAAGTACAAGCATGAAGAATGTCTCAGAGTGTTGACTGGGGCTGGTGCGGACTTTGGCTTAGTTAATGTCTCTGGTCAGCCTGCTAGTTCGATTGCCAGTTCAAACCGTTGGTTCCTTGGTTTTCAGCAAGCAGTGCTGGACGAAATCAAGGTTCGAAGGATCCCAAAGTCGAGCAATGTATCAGTTTTCTCTCCGTTGTTGTTTGTTGCCGAAACTGGAGATGTTGAGGCTCTAAAAGCTCTGATTGGAAGCGGGGACGTTGATCTTGATTATCAGAATGAGAATGGTTTCTCAGCAATCATGATTGCCGCCTTGAAAGGTCATGTTGAAGCATTCCGGCTGCTTGCTTATGCTGGAGCTGATGTTAAGCTGTTAAATATATCTGGTGAGACAGCAATTACGTTGTCTGAACTGAACCAGAACCGTGATCTGTTTGAGAAGGTGATGCTTGAATTGGCACTCGAAAAAGGCAACCGAAATGCCGGGGGCTTCTATGCTTTGCATTGCGCAGCACGCTACGGAGATTTGGATGCCGTTACGTTATTGACGAGCAGGGGGTATGATGTAAATATCCCTGATGGAGATGGATACACTCCACTTATGTTGGCAGCTAGGGAAGGTCATGGTCCGATGTGTGAGCTCTTAATCTCACACGGGGCAAATTGTGATTTCAAGAATGCTAAAGGGGAAACCGCACTCTCTCTTGCTCGAAAAACCATTGTCTTGAACAATGACGCAGAACGTGTGATTCTAGATGAGCTGGCTCGCAACCTCGTTCTCGGTGGCGCCCGTGTCATGAAGCATACCAAGGGAGGAAAAGGAAATCCTCACTGGAAAGACATGAAGATGGTGCGGAGATCCGGAGTGCTGCAGTGGGGAAAGTCAAGTCAACGAAATGTGATATGCCGGGAGGCAGAATTGGGACCAAGTGCAGCCTTCGGAAGGAACCGGCACAACAAGGGTGATGCGAAGGAAGCCGGAATATTCCGAGTGGTGACTACCAAGAACAAAGAGGTACATTTTGTGTGCGAAGGTGGTACAGAAATGGCGGAGCTATGGGTGAGAGGAATAAAGCTTGTAACAAGAGAGGCTATATTTGGTAGCCAGAAAGATAAGATGAGTTAGGATTGTATAGATGCTTGGTGGACTTGCATTTCGTACTTGAAAAGTAGTTGGAGTTTATGGTATTTGTTTGTAAAGGTTTTGATCTCAGCTAGTAAATGCTTTGCCATCTAAAGATGAATAAAGCTTATAAACTGTTGTGAATTTCAAGTACACGACTGCGACTCCAGTTGCAAATTTCATACGAAATTGCAAGCTTTCTTTGAATATGAGTGGAACCTTAAAACTCCAAAAATTTTACAGAACCCTAAATCCTAAATCTATAATCCTAACACTAAAATCTCCAAAATCTAAACCCATAAACCTCTAAATCCTAAGTTTAGACATAAACCTTCGCTTGGCTTTGACTGCATTTTTTAAACTTCGCTGATAACGCCTTTTTCTAGGAGTTTTACGCATCGGCAGAGGGAAGATCAGAGCGTTGCTAGGGTTTAAAAGGTACGGCCTTGAAATTTCGATTTTTTTAAAATTATATTATTAGCATTTCTTTGTTTTCCTTTTTAAGATCTTGATCTGGTTTTATTGGATTGCAAAGCTTGTATGATGGGAACCGAAATTTGACGTTAGATAATATCATCTTTCCACTAGGGTTTATCTAATTTCCGCATTTCAATATCTCGTGTTTCTACATTGTTTAGTTATTTTATAGGAGTATTTTTGAAGTTTTTTTTTTGGAATGCAATGTAAAGGCCATGGCAGGATCAGGGAGTTCGATGCTATATTCATTTCTTTTATTTACTGTCATTCTCTCACTCCAAGAGATGTATCGAGGGAAGTTAGCATCGTCGGAGCTTTTCACAATACTTGGTGGATTCATCAGCTCCCTCGCGTTCCTTGTGTTGCTAACAGTGAGTCTCCAGTCGCCTGAATCTGCTCCTTTATTTAATTTATTTATCACCCAGATTTGCGATCCTATGTTCTGAATTATGGTTTTAATCTGATCATATGATGCATTTGTCAATGTTGTAAACGGCAACATATTATAATCTGAGCTCTGAGAACTGAATAGCATTCTTCTGTGACTTGCATTGCTTAATTTGGCATTTTTAATCTGTATTTTTCTTGCCTCCTCTCCTTTCAGTTGATTGGGAATTTCCAGGAGGCAAATGGGATGAGGACCAGTTGGGGTGCTGGTAAACATATAGAGACCCTTCTCTTCATTATTTTTCTGTTTTTCTTTTCGTTTTAATTTTTTGTTGTGAGATATTATTAATAAACGTCAGGGAGAAAAAGGCTTTCAACATTTTATACTGTCATGTAACTTTCCTTGGTGAAAATATAGCATGCATAGTGCATTATGGCTCATGAGGTTCACTACTGAAATTAAACAGTAGTAAGAAACTCAGAGGTTTGATGTTTGAAATCCATTATTTCCATGTCTCTGTAGTTGGTAATAGCTACTGAAGTTCATTAAAACCCAACATTGACTTTTTTCCTTTATGGGAAGAAATTTTTCATTGAAAATGGAATTTAAGGATCTATCTTAGCAACCAGCACATTGTTCTAACAAATTTTACAATGCAATGCTTCCTTGAATTCCACTCTTTTTTTGACAGTTATATTAGCAGAGGCTGTTGCGCTGATTGCTGCTAGAACTGTTCACCGCGTGTGTATCACAACATGGTAATGTCAAGAAGTGACTCATCATCTGCATTCTACTTCATGCTCCTACCATGCATGCTTTATGAGAAACATTTTAATCCATTAACCGAATCATTTGGTAAGTTTAAATTACGGGGATGGAATGCTATGTTAAAGCAAGTCCACCTGAGAACAAAGCCAATGTGAGAGAGAAAGCGGTAGTTACGGTTGGAACTTGAACATTTATCTTATAGAGTCATGGTGAAGCTAGGGTGATGGATTTGAACCTCAGACATCCTATTGACAAACGTTAGGCTTGCGGCTAATCACAAATGTTAAAATGAGGAAAGCATGCTTCCTAATAAGTTTGTTCCCTCCTGTGGGGATGACTGCCTTTATATTTCATGTTGAATGCAAGTTCTTGTTCTCAGCTGGATTTTGTTTTACCAATATACATACTGATGACTGATTTTATAATCCATGTTCAATGCAGTTTCTTGTTCTCCGCTGGATTACTTTATGAGATCAACAAGATTTCAGGAATGACTGTTTCTAAAATTGAATCAAAAACAAAGAGGTACTGAGTTAAAATATCATTCCTTTTCGGAATAAAAGTTATTTGATTAGAAGGTTGCCTGGTTGTGCTATTAGGACTACATATCATCAACAGTCCCCAGTAATTTCAATTTAGAAATTTTATAGTATTATTAGGGAAAGTGGACCAATTGATGACAACACTAACAACCCATTAATCTGGCAGGGCCTACCACTCTCACGGGCTCCTAAAACCCTCTCCTTGCCCACTCCTCTCCACCTACGCCGCTTAACTTTCACCACCAAATAGATTTATTTATTTTTTAAGATAAAAGAGGTTAATATTTATTTTGGCATAAAAGGGAAAAAATTGCCTAAAGTATTTTTTCTTGTAATTATTTAAATTATTTTTTATAAAAAAATATCTAAATTATTACTTCATAACATAGATTCTGTTGTCATTTTAATAAAAAAAGATTGGCTGAAATAACTATTGGACCCAATACATTTATCTTGACTAATAAATAATAGACTATTATCCTATACACTAGTAGTGAAAAATTTTTCACGAGCGGAATTATTTAGGAGTTTTAATTTAGGGTTTATGGTTGAAAATTTATAATTTAGAGTTTTAGGGTTAAAATTTTATACTTTAACTTTTAAATAGGCGTGTTTGTGTAATTTTTTTACACTAACAATGTCTCAAATATTCACCAAACATAATTTATATATTTAAAGAAAAAAAAGTATAGTTTAGATTTTTTCAGTAAGCCTTTTTATTTTAATAACTCCAAAATCTGTGGCTTTTTCCAGGGTTAGTGTTCAATCTGTTCCTTTGTTTCTTAAAGGTACTGGTTGAAGATCCAATCTATTGAGATTTGAGAACCATTGAAAGTGAGCTTCCTTTCACCACCTGATTCATAATCAGAATCTGATCCCAGTGGCCATGGCCACTAATTATAACCATTAAAATAATAAAAAATCATAGACTGAAATTGTAAACATATGCTTACTGAACTGTATTAAACTCGAGCTCGGTAACTCATCTCTGTAATCTTTATTTCATTCTTTATTGCTAGGTCAGACATGTAGATGCAGAAAAGACTTTTGTTTCTGTTTGCAGACAAGCTGGTTTCACTGTTGAACAGAAATGGGCACTTCCAATGGTGTTGGCGTTCATGGAGTTTGCTATATTGCAGGGAAAAATAAAGTCGTCTTTCTTTTAGTATTACTTTCAAGTTTCAATCATTCCAAACACATAAAACTTCAACTTGTGTTCGAATTTTCTATTCTTGCATTTGAAAAGTTACAAGTTGAAATGGTGACCAATGGCCTTCATTTTTGTTGAACTTAAGGTAATTAACAAGTACAGATTCTGGCTTCATATGAACATGGACCTTTCTTTTTCATCCTAAAAGATTACTTTTCCCTTGCCTTTTTGAAACGCTGTCCACGAATGGTGTAAATGATCATACCAGTTAGATTCTACCAAACTAGTAGGCTGTTGAAAAGGGCTTAAACGACTTGAGATCGAGAACAATTCCGGCAATCGAACCGGCGGCTGCTGCGATGCTGATAATAAGGCAAGCGATGCTAAGGATTTGAAGGCAAAGCCATCTAGTGCTCCACTTTGGTATCTTCATCTGTGAAATGTACATCTCAACCGGGAAATAAACTGTTAATGGCCAAAACCCAAGTGCCCCGAGGAGTCCAACAATGTCATTAAAGAAAGGAAGGAGCATGGAGATCAACGTTGTAATGATCACGAAAACTGTCCTCCAAACCAACCGGAACAAGTTGAGATTGTAAGGGCGGAAACCCGGGATCGGGATCTTGATATCTTTGGTAATGAATTCACTGTCCGGGAAAGTCTCGGCCGCGGTTTTCTCGACAAAGGCGAAAAGGGGTTGACAGTAAACTTGATATGCACCGACAAGGTGGATCACAATGGCAGCATTGGCAATGTCAAGGAGCCAGAATGGGTTATAGAATCCAAAACCAGTTAAAAGGTTTCCAGGGGACAAGTCTCCAAAAGCAGCATATCCCATGCAACCACACAACATATAGAACAAGGTTGTCACTCCAACACTTATCAATGTTGCCTTTCTCATTGTCTTTGATTCTGCTGGTGGAGCCCTGAGGGTGTCCTGTAATAAAATCACCATATTGTTTTTATGTTCATCAAATTCTAATGAGTTTATCAAGTGAAAACAAGTTATTAAAGGGAAATATTTATATATATACCTGAATTTCAATGAGTATAAGGGAGTAAGAATAGGCAAAAGCTATGTCTCCAAGTGCCTGGAAACTCCCCCATATTTTTTGGGTTTGAGTCACAGTTCCAACACTTATCCCTGTCAGGCTTCCCCTGATTTTCCCAGTTTCTGGTAAATTAACCAAACAAAAAAGTGTCGGGACATGAATATTTAAAGAAAAATGAAGAATCGAAACAACGAATTTCAAGTGTCCATGAAGAGCCGTTAATACCTGTAACTTTAGCAATACCAAGTGCAAGGCCAATTATGGAGTAAGTGAAAGACATGACAGCAGCAACAATGGAAAGCCACCATAACTGATCAAAGTCAGGAATTTGAGAGAAAGCGATTTCAACAACACCAAAAGCAATCATGTAAGGGTTGCTGTTCATATGGCATGGATTTTTGCCACCACTGGCATGGAAGCAATTCGACCTTTTGATGGCCCTGTTATATATCAAAACACACACAGCTTTTAGAATTTAGCCCCCAAATAAATGCAAGAAAATCCAATTATTCTCCCATTAAAACAACAAGTATGAAGTTGGGAACTCACATCATGCTAATTGATGATGCAATTGTGTATCCGATGGCAACTCCAAAAAGATTCAAGTATTGAACCCACCCACATATCTTTACTTTAAACCCTCCTGCAAAAAGTAGCAGCAGAGAACAAAGATGTTAAAGATCAAAACATTTAAGAAAAGAAAAGAAAAGAAAACCCAATTTGGTAATGGAAGTGAAAGTTACCAAGGTTTGATCTGACAGCATCCATGTAAGTATAGTTTCTCTTGCCATTAACAGGGTCACCAGAGCGATAACAAGCAGCAAGAAGACTGGAGGTGTAGTAAGTTACGAAAGAAAACATAAGCATCACAATCGGACCAGCCACCCATCCCAGCTGAGCCGTGGCCCAAGCCAGGGATAGGACCCCAGAGCCAATGACGGCGGTAATAATATGAGCACTTGCGGTCCATACGGTTCCTGGCAAATCCGAAAACAGTGAAAGATTAAGACTTTTTGAAGAATTCCAAGTGGATTTTAAAGAAGCATAAAACTTGCAGGTGGAACCGTACCGGATCGCTTGAGACGGCCATCGTTGTCAAAGCATTTGGAGCCAGCTTGTGGAAGCACACCAATGGAGAGGTCGAAAGCTTGGTGGTTGTGAAGGTGATTTCTTCCCATCTTTGTTCAAGAAAAAAGAAAATCCCCCGTATTTTGCACACTGTAAATAAATCAAAGTAGAGTCTTTGAAGTTTGATGCCAAAGGGCAAAGGCTTGTAATGGGTGGCAGTCACAGTTGTTTGCACTGAAACTGAGATTTGAACACTCCCCCAAAGCTCCAGAGCAATAAAGCCTCCTCGGGGAGAAGGAGATAGCTATGGATGGATTGAATTTGGGGTTTAAGGAGCTATGGGGTGGAGTCCATATATAGGCGCTGCTGCTGTAGGTGGATGGGTGGGTTCAGAAAAAAGGGTTGCAGATAATAGCACGTGGTGTAAATGACATAGACTGGTATGCGTTCAATGTCTTGACAACTCAGTTTAGTCAAACCTATTAACTCAGCTTATCTGTCTCTATTTCAGTGTTTAAAAAATACAGTAAATATCGGCGCACTAATCTTTCCGGCCAATCTTTGTGTTTACCCCACAAACAAGGCACGGCATAGCACTTCCCTAGAGGCTTCAGTTAACCTTTTCTGATTCCAACGACAAGACATAACTGCACTTTCTAGTTTCTTGATCCATTACAGAGACTCCCTGATTCACTGTTTTTGTTCGGAAGTGTTCATATAGATATAGATATGCCGTAACAATTTAAAGAGTTAGGTTATCTCAGGATTTTAAGCTAAATAATAGTACCATCTTTTGAATATAGTGACTGTGTTCCAAATCCGATAGAGTTCATGGTTTAACTTCTAGCATGCATAGGTTTTGTGATTGTCCAAACTAATAATTCAAACTTCTAACTAATTAGCACTATATTAATATTTGGTTGTGAGTGTAAATGATAAAATCTGGGTTTCTTATATAGTGGAAGGGAAGAACATTTGTAAGAATAATTAATGGTTTAATTAAATGTTGTCTTTAAAGGACCACCTTTGATTCGAATTCTGTTGGTCATTGCTTCTTCTCCATCCTTATTTTAGGGGAATAAGGTTCCTGCTTTTCTTTATTTTCATGATCACCCAAAAAAAAAACAAATTTTAATATCTATAACTATTTCCACTGCAGGATTTGTTTAATTTCATGCCCTACTGAAAAGGAAACGAAACATAATTTTTTATGTCAGGGATATGAATTTTTAAAAGTGATATTAAATTTTTTGGATGTAAAACTAAAAAATATTATAGATATAAAATTAAAACATCAATAAAAATATAAAATTTTTATGACAATTTAAATTTTTTGAGAAATACGATCCAACTCAACACAACTTGATCCATTTTTGACGGTTTTAAAGAAAAGACATGGGATTCCTCATGCACCAATTTTAGAACATTTATACTATCAGACTCCACGGTTGTTTGCCTTACACAGTTACACCCAACCAGCAAGTTAGTTTTTTTTGGTTTTTTAAGATGTTCACGTAGTGAGTTTAATGACTAATTTTTGTGTGTTTTATTGGCCTGTATATGAGATAGGCGTTGACCACAAGTTTTAAAGTTGTTTCATACTCAGAATGAGAATTGAATTCTAAATTTTCACAAAACGAACCCAATAACTAATATTTTGTGTTATGTTTGCTTATTCCCTTTATCACCAAAAAAAATTAAAAAAATGCTTGATACTATTATTTTTTTCATTAAAAATTAAAAGGTGGAAATAATTAATAAAAATAAAGAGAATTTTAAATGAATGATCATTTTCCCCAGGATTTTATATATATATATATATATATATATATATATTAGTTGAATTATATATCTTTTCTCAAGTTGGTATCTGATGAACTTTTACTTTAAATTAGTATATGAACTAAGCATTTTCTTTTAGGTTGGTGCTTTAAAGAATTTTTGTTCCTAATTTAGTACCCAAAACTTTAATTTTATCCACTATTTTAATACTTTTATTAACATATTTAATCCTGAAAGTTGTACCGTATATCAAATTTGTCCTAATTCAAAAAGTTAAATAAATTTAACTCTTCATATTTAAAAAGTCCATCAATTTAGTCATTTTTTATACTATCAAATCAAACAAGTCCAATGGATCAAAACAACAATAGGGTAACTACATTATACAATAAAATAAAAAGTTATTGTTAAATTTTTTAAACCAGAAAAGTAGTTTAACATTTACGGTGGAAGAACAAAGAGTAAATGGTTAGGATTTTTAAATATATAACATTAAATTTATTAAATTATTTCGAATTAGGACCACATTGATAAAATGTATAAGTTTTGTTACCAACTTGGGAGAAAAAAATTAAGTATCAACTTAAGAAAAAAATGTCTAATTCGTATACCAATTTGAGAGTAATTTCTTTTTTGACGTCAACTTAAAAGAATGTATTTAATTCAATTATCAAATATATATTTAATTATTTTCTCAACTATACTCAATCCAATTGATAAAAAGCTTTTTATAAGGAAAATAAGTTATTATTTGGTGGTGTTACCATGAAACTTAATTAATTATTTCACGCGAGTACAGTTAAACAACTTAATGCGAATTTAAAATTTGAATTTCATCCGTTATATATATTTTTAATTATCCTAAAACTACAATTATTTAAAAAAAATAAAGAAAATGGCACGCGGTGGACAAATAGCATCCAATTCCTGTTTTTTGTTCCAAATGAATGGAACCATTTTCCAAGTGAAATTGGACAGCCTTCAATTTCTGGAGAAACCAGAACACCCCTGGCGGTCAATTCTATGTAATTAGATGCTTTCAAACGGATATATGACCCGCTTTTCTAATTTTTTTTTATTAACGTTTGGATTTAATTATAATTAAGTTAAAACTGAATTAATTTCAACTAATTGTTTAAAAAATTAGTTATTAGTTAACGAGTTAATTGTTTTGTCCAATGTGATAAATATCTTTAAAATCGAATTAGTTTTGATTAACTAATAGTTTTTAAAGGAGTAACAATATCGAGATTTGAATTCTAATCCTTAGAATGTAAACAAAAAAACAGCTCAAAAAGAGTTTTGGCATTCTTAATTATTGAATAATTATGTTTATTTAAATGAATAATTATGAATTTAACATTAAAAACATAATTTTAAGTTGAGCTGCTGCGAAAACAAGCATGGGAAATTGATGTTTTGTTGGTAAGCGAAGGTTGCCAGTTTTGACCATCCCACTACTAAGTGGTGGAATTGGACCGACAACTCCAGATAGTTGTTAGTATGTAATGACACTTGTCTTTTTAGGATAATCCTCGAGTCTCCACATTTTGGGTTAATGACTGATTTGACGGTTGAACTTTACCTTATTTAACAATGTTGAATTTCAATATATTTTTTTTTATAAAAATATTAGGTAACCGGTCAATAAGTGTTTTCATATTTTTCATTATTGAAATTATTTTTTATTTTTACTTATTAAACATGTTTTTCAATTTCCAGAAAACATTAAATGTAAATTATTTTTAAAAATAAAATAAAATAAAATATAATTTATTTTTTTATGTTATATATACTCTAAGAAATGTAAACGGAATAATCCCTCTTGTTATCCAAAACATAAATATGAAAATGACCTAGAATAATCTTTCTTCCAAACCCTAGCCATTATTGGAACCATTATTTTCATTTATTGATGGAATGGTATAATATTTCATTTTCTTTCTACATTTTGAAACTATAAATGAGAATGACGTGGAATAATGGAGGGGCGAGCCAGGGACAGGTTAGTAAGGGTCATGACCACTTGGTCAAATGGTTTAACTCATTTTAGCCCCTTTAGAATTTTAGTAATCCAATCTAATCCCTATCGGTTCATAGTTATATGAGAAAACACATTTTGGCCCTTTTAGGAATTAATAATTATATTTGATATATTTTAACGCAAAAAATACTTTGCCCTCATTTTTTTTTATTCCGACAACTAGATAAAATTTATGGCTTCTCCCCTATAATAATGAGAAAAAGTTACACGAAATTTATTTATTTTTGACAAAATAAGAAATTTAAATTAAAATACAAATTATCGATATATATAGGAAAATTTTACTATGCTCGACGAACACCGCTGAACACCAGTGATGCTGAACATTGCTGAACACCATTAATTAAATTGATTAATAAAGATTAAAAATCTCAATGACTCAACATATAATTATAAATTATTTAAAACAAAATTTTAATTATATTATTTTCCATAAAATATTATATAGTCAATTTAAAAAATAAAAAACACTAAACACTAAACCCAAAACCATAAACTATAAACCCTAAACCCTAAATCTAAAACCACAAACCCTAAACCCTAAAACCATAAACCCTAAAGCCTAACAATAAACTCTAAATTTGAAACCTTAAATTTGAACATTGAGTTTAGGCTTTAGGGTTTATGGTTTATAGTTTAGGGTTTTGAGTTTTTTATTTTTTATATTGACTAAGGTTGATATTTGATCTAATTATTAAAAAAATAAATATATAATATATATTAAAAATAATTTAATTAAAAATTTATTTTAAATAATTTATAATTATATATTGAATCTTTGAGATTTTTAATTTTTATTAATCAATTTAATAATAGTATACTCATTCTATATATATTATAATTTGTTCAATTAAGATTGGTGTCATAAGTTAAATGCATCAGTTCAATTAGTAAAATTATAAAATAAAATAAGGACTGTATATCTTTTTTAAGTTTTCATATAAAATTATGATCGTATGCCATTTTTTACCATCGAACTTAAAAAAATCATTTTAGCTTGTAATTTTTCTCTCTCTTTTGTCCCTTAAATTTCTATTTTTTATTAAATTGAACAATTGACGAAAAAAATATTATATTTTTAATGTTTTTATTACTTTTAAATTTTAAATTTCTCACAAAATAACAAAACAACTAACGTGGACATGGACAAAAAGAAAAAGAAAGTTAATGTTAGCTTAATGGGTTTTGTTGTTTTTTTCGTCCGTGACAAAAAGTTAAAACTTCAAGAGTTAAAAAGACAAAAAAAAAAACAAAAATATCTTTTAAATTTGAGGCTGAAAAAAGTTATTAATTTTTTAAATTATTTTTTCCAGAAGGAAGAGTAGGAGACCCATCATCAATCAATTGGAGAAGCTAAACTTCTAATTGAAACATCATATTCTTTTCAAAGATGATCAATCATAATTATGCTGATAAAATGATGCATGGAATAACAGTAATGAGAGAGAAATAGGTAGAGGGTGGCATTTTTTTTCTTCCACCAATAAAAAATATCTAAATTTAAATAAAGTTTTTTTATATTTAATGTATTTTTTTGGTAAAATTTAATTCTAATATCACTTAGAGAAAACGGAAATGAGAATTCTAGAAAAGAAAAAAATACTTTTAGTGAGTCTAAAATTCATGACTTAAAGAAATATGAGGAAACAATAATGAAGAGCTTGACAAACTGACCAAATACATTTGTCCATTTAATGTATTATTTTTACGTATGATTTCTTTTACATAAATATCAAGTACTTTACCATTGTCACCCGACACTCACCAACATTTTCCTTCTTAGATTAATAAGATTTAATTAGCGTTTATAAACACACAAATTAATCAAATAAAACCCCAAATATAAGAAACCAACAAGAGTCAAGAATGTTATGTCCTCTAAGTAGAGATGAAATTGTTGAATATTTGTCTTTTTAAAAACTAAAATTCTAAAGGTTGATAGAATGAGAATTAATCCATCTTTCCGAAAAGCACAATTAGAAGAATCAAGTGCTTGCTTGTCCCACACCTTGAAAAGCACATAATATATTTTAGTTCCAGAGCTAAAGCTGCGGGTTTTAATGGTCAAAATATATTGTCGGACCTTATACTTTGATAAAACAGAGATTTAATTCCTATAATTTTGAAAAATAAAAAGTGAGATGGAACTTTTTATTCCACGGGTTAATAACACTAATATTTTTTATATAAAAAACAACACTAATATTTTATAGTAGTAAAAAAATTTCTAATTAGCAAGTATGCCATAATGATTTACTTTTGAAATAAGTAATAATTACAAAAAAGCATATTTATTGGATTTAAAGATACCATGACAGCTCAAATGTCGTAAAATATATTGTGCAATTTATTAAAATGATATTCTCTATTTTAAAACAAATGAATTTTATTGATTTGTTATGTATGTAGTATACCGGTTTTTGAATAAAAAAGAGTCTAACAATATTTTACTTTTCCAGTGTATTTTACTAGTAGCCTCGAAATAATCTTTTATTTTTATATTGCACGCATTTAACTTATTTCATTCTGAAATTATCTTTTTAAACATTGTACAGTTACTCAGATTATATATGTCTAGAACCACCACAGAAAGATACTAAACTATATCCTATTAGCTACCCAACTCTTCAATAATTATAGTTGTTAATTGAGACAAATAATATTTATTATTTATATTTAAAAAGATTAAGAATAATTTTGTACGTGTATGTATATTTATTGGCCAGCACATATTTGAGTATTTAATTAATGCATAGTGTGAAAGGATCAACTGGTCAAACATTCTCTAATTAACAAACAAATAATGCTACTAATATTCAACATTTAAAAGCGTACCACCTAATTAGTCTCATTGTAAACAATATTTGAATGAAAGAAATATCAGGAAACCAGTCAATCAAATATATACAAATACGCCTATATTATTATTATTATTATTATTATTATTATTATTATTATTATTATTAGGAGGAGGAGGAGGGAAAACTGTGTTGGTGATTATCAAATTATCACTTTTTTTAGTTGGTCACTCAATTACTTTTTTCGTCAAAATGACCATTCCTGTTAGATATTTTTTCCGTTTTGGTTTTTCTCTGTTAAAAAATTAACAAAATCATTGACATGGCATTATTTTTTTATTTTTACGTAGCATTCTCTTTCCTCGTCAATATATTATATAGTATTCTTTTATTATTTCAATCAACCAACCATGAGGTGACACGTGTCACCTCCAAATTATGAACAAATCAAAGGAGAAAAAAATACTCCTCAAGTGCATGTGAGGAAATCAAACAATAGGGCTGAGCATGGTTAACCGCAAAACCGAAAACTGATCCGAACCGGGGCGTTTGGACGGTTTATGGTTCATAAGTTTACGAATCGTGGTTAATCGAATCGAACAAAATTTAATTTTTTTTATTTAATTTATAGTTATTTTTATAATGTAAAAATAAGTAATTTATACTTACAATACTATAGATGGATTTTTAATTATTATTTTTTACTTAAAAATTAAGTTTTTAATAAATATTTATGAAAAATACTTAAAAACTCTAACTTTTAATGTTTAAAAGTCATCAAATAAAGTTATTTTGTCAAAATAAAATACAAAATTTCAAAAACTATCGTTAATATGGAAAACCCGAAAACCGAGGTTAACCGAACTGAAAACGATGGTTATTAAAATAACTTACCGAATTAAACTGAAACCGAACCGTATACACCCCCGTATCAAACAAGGGACCCCTTGTATAAGGGGTCCAACGGCTAACCACTAGGCCAAGCTTAGGATTTGTGTAAATTTTATCCAAACTAATATTTAACTTATACTCTTTCAACCTAAAAAATAAGCAATATTAAGGTTTGAATCAAGAACATTTTGAACTAAAAGCTATGTGGTTAACCACTAAACTAGAATAAAAGTTTATTATGTATCCACAAAATCTATTATTTAATTTAAGTTTCGTTATCACCTAAAAATAAATTAAGATACTATTAAAATTATTTTTCTAATTCTTTTGGAATAAAAAATTATTTATTTATTATTTTTTAAAATATATCAGATCATTCTAAAAATTTTGAATATAATTTTTTGAATTATTTGAAAATAACTATTTAGATTTAAAATTATTATTTTAATTTTTAAAAAATCTTTTTAGCTTAAAATGTAATTAATATTGAAGATCAAACTAGAATTATTTTTCACTTCATTTTGAAATAAATAATAATAATTAAATAATAATTTACTTATTTTATAAAACTAATATTAAAAATTCTAAAAATCAAATTTATAACATTTATTTAGGATAAAATATAACTTTTAAATAACATTTACTTCATTAACATGTATATGAATAAATTACTATACATTTAATTAATTTTTAGAATGTCTAATTCATTTGTATAAAAATAAATAATTAGTTTTTTATTCCCAAACAAAATGAAAATGTAATTTTAGATTGATTTTAGTATTACTGAGTTTTAATTTTGAGGTGATAATACATTTTAAATTAAACATTAGAATTTGGGGATATATTCTAAGTTCTCTATCTAGTTTAGGCTTTGTTTTTGGTTGTGGTGGGAAAACCTTGGTTTGGGACAAACTAAGGTTTTGCAAAAGCTATAAAAATTAGCTTTTTGGCAAACCAAAGTTTGAGAAGCTAGTTTGGAAGGCAAACTAAGATTTTGACACTCAAAAATTGAGTGTTTTTTTGTTGCTTTTAGAATTTTTTGAATGAAAAAACTAGTTTGGAAAGCCAAACACAACCTTAGTGGTTAAGCATCTTGCTTTTGGTGCAATTTGTTCCTGGTTCAAATCACCATAAAGGTAGTTTTTCTTATTTATGAGGTTAAAAGAGTATAACTTAAATATTTGTTTGGTTAAAACTTAACCAAATCCTAAGCTTGACTTAGTGGTTAGGCATTGCAGAGTTTGTTTTTTTCTCCTTTGATTTGTTCATAATTTGGAGGTGACACGTGTTACTTCCTGGTTGATCGATTGAAATAATAAAAAATACTATATAATATGCTGACATGAAAAATAAAACAATGCCATGTCAGCGATTTCGTTAGTTTTTTAACGGATGGGGACTCAAACAGGAAAGATATCTATAGGAGGGGCTATTTTGATGAAAAATTAGTTGAATGAGAAAAACAGAAAAAGAGTGATAGTTTGGTGGCAGTGTAGTTTTCCCTTATTATTATTATTAATAATAATAAATCAAATAAAGATAGTTGGTGTATGGAAAATTCTTTATCCTATGGAGAGCGACATGCTAATCGATGCGGCGACATGCACATACAAATTTCAAATTTAAACATTGAAATTTACATAACCATGAAACTGATTAAAATTTTAAATTGTAATAAATACTCCTAGTCTTGTTTTGAAGTCTAGGCCATGGGATTGAAATTTGATTTTCGTACATTTACGTTTACTATTTGTGACAGTTGAACTACTGCAATTATACCCACTCACTCATTAATTATCGAATGTCAAATTTGAGTCATTCTTGTTGCCCGGAACTTATTCAGTATTGCTATCAAATGAGTTTTAAGTCACGTAATTTTGAGGGTAGAAAATGAGTGATACTTCCAACACAAACTTTACTATTCTAACTATGATTTCATCAATAATATACATTAGTTGGTAAGTTCAATTATATAAATTTTCAGTCATATACGATATTGATATATATTTTTAACCTAACCAGTGATCCATTAAAAAAACAGATGATGTTCATCCTATGAGACCCAGGTTCAATTACAATGTCTACAACGTGTGTACATTGTCAAATGGTTAAAAATATCTATGAACATGTACTACCTTATAATCACCTTTAAACTATTCAAACAAATTATTCATATTTTTTTCATATTATATGTACCATATTCATAGTACAATATACAAAATGACACGAGACCGAGTATAACATTTAATATCATTTGATTTATTAAGTTTTAAATTTTAATATTTTTAATTAAATTTCTCCTAATTTTTTTTATTTTTTTATTAAATCTAAATTTTCTAAATTTTAAAATATGACAACCACTTTGGGGTTTTTTTATCCAAATAATGACATGGGATTTTTTATGAAGTATGGAGGTTGTATTTTTTATTTCACAAGGCTAGAGATGATGCTATAGTAAAGTAAAGTAAAGTAGACGAGATTTTATGATGACTTCAGTACAATTTTCCTTCATAATCATCGGCAGTATGCATTTACGGGAAGGGAAAATCGTCTAGATTTTAGGATGACTTTTAAAAATCGTCTATACTTCCCGACGACTTCTAAAACACCCTTAATTCACGAAATAATTTCAAAATAGTTGTATTTTTTTATAATAAAAATTCAACATCCTTATCTCTGGAAGAAAAACCCGCCACTTTGTGTACCAAATGAGGAGACGTCGGCCATTGTAGGTTGCAAATGGCTCTTTCCCTCCATGGATGGTTAATACGAAAGTCAAAACACGTTGTAAACGTAGGTCCCATGCAAAAAACCGAGGGGGAAAGGGGCAATGATTTGATTGAAACGCCGGTGGAATTTGGCAGCAAAGCAAGGCAAAGTTACCTGTGTTTTTGCCCTACCAATGGTCAGCCGCGGTTGTAGGTTGATGGTAGGGTGAACACAGTTTTTTAAAGTTTATATATTTAACTTTATTTTTAAATTTTTTTATAAATTATTTTTTAATTTTATTTTATTTTATAATCTATGCTCATCTTAAAATTTTAAAATTTTATGTGTATTAATTTTAAAAATATTTCTGAATCCACTACTGGTTCTTCTGTTTCGTGAAGCAATGTTTTTTTGTTTATAAAGACCGAAGAAAAGCGAGCAACCCGTTGAGGTGGAGCAACCATGGGCTCTCACTGCCTAACCGCTCTATTCCAATACCTGTATTTTCAACAAAGGTGGCGTCGTTGACTATTTTACCGCACTACAAAAATCCCACTTTTTGTCAACACCCTGACTTAACTTTGCAGTTATAAACACATTTTTCCCTTTTGCTTACGTATATTCATTTTGGCTGTTGTTAATTATTAGCATTAACCATGATAGCAGATTGAGAATCAGTTAGATTGATATTATTCACGGTGTAACGTTTAAGATGTCTCGAGTTCGAGTATACGCTCTCAATTTAAAGATTGATTGCATTTAAAGATCGGAACTGAATGGATCAGAGTAAGAAAATACGTAACCGTTTGTAATATGAATTATTATCTCATACATAGGCGGTAAAAACTTTTTATTTTTACGAGCGCCTTAATTTTAGGGTTTAAAGTTTCAGTTTAGGAGTTTTAGAATAGGGGTTTAAAATTTAGGGGGTCCATGGTTAGAATTCAAGATTTATGGTTAGAATTTAGGTTTCAGGGTTAGGGTTTAGGATAATATGGTTAGGGATTTAGGTTTTAACCTATAAACCCTAAATTTTAACCCTAAACCTACAGTTCTACCAACAAACCCTAAATTCAAAACTACTACACTTAAACCCCTAAACACTAAGCAGAATATTTGAACCCTAAAATTAAAGCGCTTGTATAAACAAAATTTTAACAGGCGCTTGTGCATGAAATAATTACCCTTGTAATATTAGTAGTAATATAAAAATATATAACTTGTTATTTTATTTGTATGAATTTAAATTTTTGTTCTTAAGATTTCTTTACTTTTTAGAAAACTATTTTCTAGTTTCCCCCCATCATTTATACTTTTTAATTGCATTTAAGAATATATATTCACTAAATTAGCCGATTAAATGTAATTCATTATATTAAAATATTTTAAAAATATTTAATATTTATTTTATTAATAAAAAATTAGAGATTAAATAGTTATAGTTTTAAAATTTATTTTATTCTCGATAGAAGTCGAATCCAATATACTTTTATATGGGTGCAGATTGGGTTAGACTTCACTCACATGAGAATTGACCATGGTTACTCTACACTGGGAGTCATGTCTCACATGGCCTGTGTTTCTTACGAGTCAATTGGTCTCACACACGGCTGAATTTAATTTACTAGCAAATTTAATTAACTCTCTAACTTTGATTGCTAGCATTACAAAATTGAGAATGAGATGATTTGATTACAAATCTCCACATTAATCTATTTAAAACAGCAGTTGCATTTCTAACCTGGCTTGAAGGGTGGAATCCAATGCTTGATCCATCTCAAGAAGCATAAAATAAACACAACTTTTATTAATGTTTCCATACACAGTCATGAAACTATGGTCCAGGATTCGATTTTGCAACCATATAAACAAGCTTATATCGATAGCATCCGGAAGCCAATTCAGGCAACAAGATCACAGAAAAACATGAATCGAACTCCATGTATCTACATTTCAGCTAAACTACATTTACAGTGAGATTTTCCAAGAATTGGAGAAAGTTTGGCGTCTCTAGTTCATCCCTGAACTTGCAGCAGGTTTATGGTCGGAAGGTCTATAACAGCAGAGCACATATCTTCCAACAATGTTTTCCACAGGCAGAGGGCCCCTGGTTATCGTTCAACATCGATGACATGATTGCATTGACATCATAAATTCACGTGACAAACGAAGTACAAAAAGAGGAACAAAGAGTATTATAGCCAAATCAAAACATTAAAGAAGATGCTCTCATGGATCATTAAGCTCTGCAGGAGCCTTCAAGGATAAAGCATGTTCTAAACTACATCCATGCATCAAGAGTCATAAAGAACAAAAGAAAACAGGGCTGAACAACGGAAGAAATTAAAACAAAAAACAAAAAATAGGAGGATCTAGTCGATGTACCAGTTATGCGAGTCATAGCTGTTATTACGGTTGTCTCCCAACACATAAACATGACCATCAGGAACATACTGCAGATCCAAGAAACACAATGTAGTCAGCATGAAACAACAGTGGAGACTCGGATGCCAGCATCATGTAGTCCACCGGGAGTCACATTTAATGCAAAATAGCAAATGAAATGATGGAAAACTAGAGAATACATGGAGAGACAACAATGGGGACTCACCGTTAAGTTTGATGTGTATGATGGTCGTTCAGCTATGAAATTTTCCTGTTGTGCAACACCATTGACATAGAGTGACCCATGATGAACCTGCATAGTGTTAGAGGAAAACATTTTAGAAAAAAGAAGAGCCTTCAACATTAAAATTGCCTCAATTTAATAGTTTTAGCAGTTTGAATTGAGATAATATCTTGCAGATATTAGGTGCTGATCTATATAGCTAAGGAAACTTTCCATGAAGAGATAAAAATGATGTGATTGCATTAAGATACAACGGTAACAAAATAAATAACACCTGAACCAAGTCTCCAGCCTTTGCTACAATTCTCTTAATAAAAACGGCATCCTTACCAAATCCAGGCTCCTATAGCAGCAACATCAAGAAAAGAATGCTTCAGTATGAGGTTTTCGACTGTTTGCTAACAATTAGGTAGCACCACATCACTATAATATTGCTAGACTCTTCATTTTTCTTGAAGCACCGGTGCCCAACACAGACCCAGGCATGGGTATGGAATATGACCGACTAAGGACCCTCCTAATACATGAAAAAACATAGGGGGGAATTGGACATACTCGGGTCGGACACATTCCCTTATTCAACACTCAGACTAAAGTCCCAAGTAAACATAGCTATACAAAACCAACAAACCTGTTCTGGAGCTCGAAATGTTACAATCTCATTTATCGCAGGGCTTCTGAAGAAGTACGAGGCCTGGACAAGTCACAAAGTGAGCCAAAATGAAACTAAACAACATTATGGTGCCTATAAGCAAATCAGGATCGTTTAAGTCAATCACAATCATGATGCATATGTTACTAAAATTTGCATAATAATAGAGGCATTGATGTGAAGAACATTAAGAAAAAGAAAACAGGGTTTGTTTGTAAATTAGGAAATTATATTTTTATGTCATTTTCATTTCCCTCTAAAGTAAATCCGGCATCTTAAGCTTTGGGGAGTAGAATGTCCGGAATCATTCACGCGAACCGAATGATTTGAAAACAAGAGTTAAATATTGTTGTTTTCCTGGGAAAGTGTAGGGCAAGCAAATCCATCTTGGACAAAACAATACTGAAATTCTCCGATAAGAAAGCCATTGAACAAATGAATAAAAGAATTTCAATCATGTTCTAGATCAAGTTATTCAATGTACTCAGCAAATTCGGTAAATAAAATGCAACCCAGAAGTTCAAAAAACAAAAAATGATAGCATAATTAACCAAAATCGAGATCATCCACAGAATTCAATCTGAAGCAAGGCAGAAATGTGGGTAAACCAGCCACATATTTCCCTGATTTCTAAAGCTACAAGTCCATAAACTAAGCACAGCTGCAAAGATCCCAGAATCAACCACAACTAAAGAAAAAAACCCATCAGCAGAAATGAAGGAATAAAGTTTGTTTTTTTTATACCTTTTCAACAATGACCCGATCACCAACACGAAGGGTAGGATACATGGAAGAAGAAGGAATGAAACGAATCTCAGAAAACGTGGACCATAAAAGAGCGATGACTAAGAACCTAAAGAACCCATCAAGGCCAGGCCACCTAAGGAAACCCCAACTCTGGCAAGGCATCCATCTTAGAGAAGGGAAAGTTATCAGAGACTTGTACAAAGCACATGGTCTCAGGAAACTCATCGTCCCGGAATGCAATCTGTAGAAAAAAAAACAGGAAGTGGTTGAAGCTCACAGGCACTTCAACGTTTAGTTAACTAAAGTTAGAAAGAGGAAGAGAGTGAATGTGAAATGAGGGATTTTGTAAAAGAAGTTCCTTTGACCAGATTTTGCCTTGGAGAGTAAGATTCATTGTTCATTGAATAACAAAGGAGCTGAATGATGCCGTCATTGTCAATGACGCGAGCCGACTCTTGTGAGCATTGAAAAATTGAATTTTTACATAAAATGATTTGTGTTTATAGTGATTTTATGTTTTCAGTTGATTATTATTTGTTTTTTAACGTCAAATCAATTAAATCTCTTTTCTTAAGAATGTTTTATTCGAATCTTCTTTCAATATTTTTTTTTCTATGTTCTACGTTAAAAAGTTATGTGTAGGGTTTAAGATTAAGGTTAAGTTAGGGTGTACTTTTAGGGGTTAAGGTTTATGGTTTTAAATTTAGAATTAAAGTTTAAAATTTAATTTTTTAGTGTGAGATATAAAATTTTATTCTGCATCGATCTCGTTTTGTTTTACTTTCCCGTTTGCAAGTACTAACATTATAATAATTTACACCATGTCCTACATTCCAAAATACGACCGTCACACAACGTAACAGACGTTACAACATTCGCATGATAGAATCCCTTGTGTAACCTATGTGACACTATCAAATTTCTTGACATCTGCCACAACCGGCGGTTCGTATTATACACGGTCGCGTCCTCGACAAAATCTGCACAGCTGATTTAGAACCACGAGTGAACTCATCTCAGAACTGGTGTGCAACAGTTTATCTAACAAGGAATTGAAACAGGTTTGCTGCGGATCTCAAGTGCCTTGTTCAGTTGTGGAAGAAATCCGAAGGTATTGAAGGAGGACAATACTTCTTTGCAACACATTTGTACTGTGGCCAAAAAAAATGCTGACACTTCAGCTATGCAATTCAAGCAGCAAAGACACATGATGCAACCATATTTTGTTTTACCTTGTGCTGGCTGTATTTCTCCCTGATTGCGGGCAACGTGGAATTGTCCTTGTTACAGCATAGTCTATGAAGATCTTTAACACACTCGAATAGATCAGAGGGCTTATACATTGTGTAATGCTGCAAGGTAGAATTCTGCACCATAAAAAAAAAGAGATCAGAACATTAATGTCAAGAAAAAGGGTATTTTAAATAAGCACTCAATCATATGAGCGTGTCACATACCCAAGGTTTCTTTGATGGAATAAGTATAAATTTGGCCAGGAAAATAGCTGATGCAGCAACAAGTGATGGAGCATAGCAGAGCATACTGTACTCAAGGAGAGAGAGCTCAGCAATGTAGTTGGCCATGCACTCTAATTGCATTAATGGAACCTAATCAGACACCAGAGCAAATCACGGAGTTAGGTGTAGAAAACCAATAGAAATAACTTATGTTATTCGGACTTGGGTGCGAGTGTATGATACAAGTATTTGTGTAGTACCTCGCTGATCCCTTGAGCAGCGCGAACAAACCGTCTGAATATCACATGAATGACCAAAAAGTTAATACAAGGACTGAGATCATGAAAACCAGAAATTACATTGAAAAACAACTGGCTAAAAGAATTACCTTAAGAAACACTTAGAAGTGGGGGCAGTCATTTCAAACTTTAAGTAATTCAAAACAGATGATTCCATCTCTAGAACCTGTTTTAAGGCGGAAAGTTTTAATGGTATATTCAGATTTGATAAAGTGGCGTCTAAGGAAACTTGTAGTTCATATAAGAGGCCAAACCTCCTCCTTGAAATATGTATTATCAGTGATGTAGCAGAACTCCTCCACTTGAGGGGCACAAATCTCCTCATATTTGCTGGTAAATTGAACAATAATGTTAGCATTAGAAAAATTACATATGAATCTATGTTTCCTGTGATAAACATGCTTTGTATATATGTGACAACACAAAATACTTTAAAACAAATGAAGAATACAGGGAACATAGGAGTATGGTATTCCTTACGCAGCAATCATCATGCTGGCAACACCAAGCAACTGTAGCCGCTGCCTGTTCATCATATTCCCCGAAAGGTACCGATCTATGTAGTTAACTGTCAAATATAATGTATCTGGAACAAGCCTATACTCTTCAGCCACCTGCATTTGAAATTGAATCTTGGAAATGTTTAGTCTTGGTGTATTGGACTCTAAATGACTCCATAAATAGACAGAAAATTACTTCTACAAGCCAATCAATCAGTATTGCACGCATGCTGGAATTTATGTCTTTCTGAGTTGTCTCCATGAAGTCCGTGGAAGGTCTTTTCTTCAACTGAAAAACCGAAAGAAAAAAAGAAAGTTCAGGAGCAAATCAAAACCAGGAAATAGAATCAAACAGGTTACACTTCTCTATGGACATTTGAATTTTAACATCATATACTTAAAAATTCTGTTGTTACTTAGACTCGGATGTAAGTTTGTATATGTCCAACATGAGTGTGTCGGATTTGTCTATGTTTTTTCACTAATATTTCTTAGTCAAAATAGAGTTTAATAGCATACATTTAATCAAATACTCAAACGTATACCTCAGATTCCCGTAGGTGCTTGTAAATATCACAAGCGTATGTTGCACAAAGCTGTGGATCCATGTAGTTGTCATCAACATCCATCAACTTATCATCCGTTTCCTTCTCTGCAACAGCATCTCGATTACAGAATTTTCCTGCAACAAGATCAATTACAAGCCAAATGAGCATATTTCAAGAGAAATCCAAGAACCAAAGACATTTTTTAGAACATGATGCTGGACCTGCTGCTTCTACTTCATGGTCCGAAATGCAGAGATTGCTGAATGTCTTTCGCTCAATGGAACCAATCGAGGAAACATCATGGTTGTCCATGTATTCCACCTCGGGGCTTTTGAAAGAATCACACGTGGACATTGTCTCATCCATCGAAACTGATGATAAGCCTTCTGATTTACTAGGAGAAAACTCCATGCTACACTGTACTGTTGGAGGAGGCAACGCCACTTCATTTCCCGTTGGAAAAGATGAAACAACCTTGGGCGGCAACACTGAACAGTCTGAACTGTGTCTTACGTTTGTAGGAGGAAGAACATGTCTGGAGAGACCTACGTTTGCAGGAGGAAGAACATGTCCTGGGAGACCTACATTAGTAACAGACTGTGTCTTCCTTGCCTTCGAGATTTTGTTTGAACTAGGTACCTAAATTTGAAATTTAAAATCAAAAATCAAAAGCTGGATTACCCAATAACAAGAAAAATGAATGAAATACATTAGTTCCATAATCAATGAAAACCACAGATTTCTACTTAAATGTACGCAGAAACAGCTGCCAGATATAGTTTTTGTTCTATGATCAAACATTTTGGGTACAGTACAGAGTTTCAAAGTTTGCTCTAATTCTTCACTTGGCCTCTAAACAAGAAATGAACGGAAAAAATAACGATAACCTAATTTTGTTCTGCTTTTAATTCCTATAATAGTAAAAGAGTTCATTGGAAAAGCTTTGAATTCCCCATCAAATTCAAAGAAAATGTATAAACATAAACTTCTAAATTCTTCATTTCCACACTCCTTTTGTCTCAGAAAATAAGAATCCTTTAAACAATGATGAAAAAAAGGAGGAGAAAATCAAATATATAAACAAAAGAAGTTAAGACTTAAGACCCACCAAAGAAGAAGCCGAAGCCGAGCTTCTTGAGCCATTCCTTTGGTTGGTAATGTTAGTGAGAGGGACTCTCTTTTTAGCCAAAGAAGCCGTGGCTTTTCCCACATTCTCCGACGACGATGCATGTCGTTTGGCTAAAGACGACGTCGTCGACGAAGAAAACGACGTTCGCCGATTGCTACCATTTAGCGTCGACATTTTTATCAGCTTTCTTTTTTTTTCGAAAGAGAGACTGTTGCAATAAGCACTTTGGTTGCGGTTTTTATTCGAAATGTTCCTTCCCTTGTTTTTATATTTCCTTAACGGTGCAAAGGACATTTCAAACTTTGAATTAACGAAAGATCTTAGCCGTTGATTCCACTCGATAATCGTTAGGAGCGTGGTGTGGGGACCGCTGACTCTGTTTCGAGTTTTATTTATCAGCCGGAGTTGTTTATCGGTCACAGCACACCAATAAAAGAGTGACACGTATGCAGCAGAAAATCGGGGGACTGGCTTCTCAACGGAGTGAGAGGATTTTGATCGGTGGGTGATTGTGTACAAAAGTCACAGCTAGGTGTCTTTGGATTCAGGTGGGTTTTTTTGAATTCGAATTTCAAACGGTCACAAGATCTGTCTTGTCTTTTACTAACTTCTATGGTAACCACCTAGTAAATATGATAAAAATAAATAAATAAAACAAAAAGATTTTTGAATAATTGAACTTTTGCAGGTATCTTTACATAGAAAGTAGATATGAATAAAATTTAATGCAAAGTATGAAAAATAGTTTGAGCGGACAAAATTTAGTTTTAAAAACTTAATAATGTAGTTGATTATGTTTAATTCGATTGTTATTATTATCTATATGATATATAGAAGACCATCCGATCAAACATATTTAAAAATTTAATATTATTTAATTTATAAGTATGACGAAATTTGAATAATATAGATATTATGTCAAATCGTATATTAAAAAAATTTAATAAAATTGTTACAAAATTAACATATAATTTTATTTTGATTTATATAAAAAGTGAAAAGTTAAATATAACATTTTTATACACGTTTATATTTACATGCCTTGACTTATGTAAATCATAAATTGCTTTTGATAGATTTCCTCCCCTTAAAAAACGCATCTTTCTCTACCTTTTTGTCTGCAAAGAAGTAATTCAAATTCTATTGGAAGCGTTTAGTTCGTTGGTTATTTCGTTAATATTACGCTCATATATGTACATATAAAATTGGAATTCAAATTCAAATGTGAGACGTTGCTACTTCGTACTTGTATTGTATCTATTATTATTATGGTTCACAAACCTAGCTCGTGAGTCCAAAAATGTTCTAAAAAATTGCGTGATTAAAACGAAGTGAAAAAATTGACAAGTGGGGATTTGAGTAAAAATATTAAATCAAAAATCGATCGATATAAAAAATTAGATTTAATATAAGAGTTGGATTCAAGTTTTAGTATTAAGACTAGAGGTGGGTGTTTGATCGAGTCGAGTTGAGTCAAAAAATTTGAGTCATTCGAGTTGACGAGTCATATTTTACAACTCAAATTTTATTTGAAATTTTTTCAATTCGATTCGAGTCGAGTTTTCGACTTCCTATATAAATTTATTTGTAATTATTTATCATATTATGGTACAATTTGATTCTAATTTAAATGACTTTCTCTAATCATAATATATATATATATCTTCATATTTTTTTTCATATGTGACATATATTTCTTCATATTTTTTATATCGGTATATATATATATATATATATATTAGGAAAAATTGAGAGACTCGACTTGAACTTAAAAATTAATCCACTAATTACTAAAAGTTTCGAGTTATTCAAATTTCCATTTTACAGCTCAAACTTTATTTGGAATTTTTTTGAGTCGAGTCTAGTTTATAAAATTTCGCATCGAGTCAAGATGGGTCAAATTTTTCGACTCAAATCGAATAAAAAAATTTAATTTTTTTAGCCGATTCGAATTTTGCTCACCCCTAATCAAGACCAAGTCACGCTTGAGCTTATTTTCTAGCTTTTTAATATATGATATTATATTATTCTTAGGAAGAACCGATTTAAACTAGTGTAAGGCTTCGTTTGGTGCAGATTTTGAAACGGACGTTTGACAAAAGTTAAAAAAAATTTAGCTTTTGCATTTTGGATTTCAAACGACCGTTCTGCATGTCTGGTGTAAATATACACGCTTGTGTAATTTTTTTATAAAACATGTGTAAAAAATACTCTCTTAACAATACAGATGTTGAATTTATCAATAACTTTTTACTTACTATGCATGCAAAATTTTAATTAATCTAATATTTCTATCACGTGTTATATACTAGTTTTTAGAAAATATCTATTGTAGTAAAACTTATGGACGTGTGTAAAACTCACTTACTAGTGTAAGTGAATCCTTTTCAGTTATTTTTATGTATTATATAATTTATTTCTCAAATATTAAATCTATTTTTTTTGTGGAAAATTAAAAATATAAACATGTCGAATATGAGTTTAGGTTAGTCATTTACAAATTTTGATAAAAGGCTTGCATTTCGAGCTAGACGAGACATGAACAAGCATAAAATGTATGACAATATCTGAATCTAATTCGGCACTGTCCTTGAACACCAAAACCTTTGGTGATAAAGCATGTATAAATATAAAATTAGTACTTTTAGTAAAATTTACCAGATGGTTAAAGTTCTACTATCTTAATTTCCAGTGTTTTTATAAGATAAAAAACGGACCTCCAATGGACCACATGGAGATGGTCCAGAAAGCTATTAATTGTGCCTCCAACGAACTTCGTAGAGATGCTCCAAAAAACTATTGATTGTGGAATGGCCACTGGCTTGGGGGGGTTCTCGTTGCATTGTTAAAAACATGAAAAACCTTTACCTTAATTTTGCTGTTAAAAAGGATTGATGTTCAGGTTTTTTCCTCCCTAATCTGAAAGGTGATCTTAGCTTATGTTATCAACTGTGGGTATCTGAAGAATGCAGGGTTTCACGGGTGATAACGAGCCGAGCTAAGCTCGAGACTGGGCAGTATCGACTCGGCTCGTTGCTTTTATCAAATTAATTTTAATATATTTATTAAAGTTTGAAAAATAACACACAAAAGCCTATTTGAAAAAAGATAATATTGATTTTTGAAGTCCACAAATACCCATAGTACATTTTATTAAATTATACAAGTCCACAAAGAGAGATGATTTAAATATTTAAACATGATAACACGTTAACAACACTGGAACATACATATATATATATAATTATTTCTAGCATGTTCATGAGCTTCTTGAGTCGAACTTGGGTCGGCTTGATTCAGCTCAACTTGTTAAGTTCTCGAGTCGAGCATGAGCTCAAATTTGAGACATAATTGCCCGAACTTAAATCTCTTAAAATAAATATCATTAAAATAAGGGTAAAACTTTAATATACAGGCTGTGTAAAATTAATTTTACACAAGCATGTGTATTTACACTATAAAAACTTAAATTCTAAATCCCTGACCCTAAAAAACTAAACTCTAAACCTTAAATCCTATACACTAAATTCTAAACACTAATCTTAAATTCTGAACCCTACAACCTAAACCCCTAGACTTTAAACCCTAAACTCTAAAATTAAAAGACACGTGTAAACTAAAATTTACACGACATGTGTATCAAATATTTTTCATTAAACTAAACAAAAGAAATAACAACAAGTAGTTTTTTTTTGTGTGTGTGTGGGGGGGGACCTCAACGGGAATGGTTATTTCCATGCTTTGCGCTGCCCGTATTTGATATGGCTTTTCTCCCTTTTATCTGGCAGTTACTTGTTCTTACATGGTCAATATAAATTATGGGTAAAACCATAAGCAGTTATGAAATTAATCGAGTTGGTATATTTTTTAAATTTTTATAACATACAGTTATTTTACAAAGAGATGCTTAAAATCTAACCAAACAACTTAAAAAATAATAGATAAACAAATATTATTGTAAAAATTTAAAGGAAAAAATCCAATATTGTTTTTCTATTTTTTCTCAAAGTATGATATCACCCAGATTATTTTTTAAAATATTATTGTTTTTGCAGTGAAAGTGAAGTTGAATGGATTACACTCCGACTTTGAGCAGTAAAATATATTTTTATAATTAAAAAAATTAAAGTCAAAAGAATTATAATTCGACTTTAAACAATATTTTACACTAAAGTCAAAATCTTTTTCCACCGTCTTCAACATTTTAACTTAAAAAAATACACAGAACAATAGATGAACAGTGAAATCGGATCTCTTCCACCAATTTTATTTTTACTGTAACAAATATTATAAATTAAAAAATAATATGACAAGTACTAGATTTTGGTAAAAAAAATCTACTCCCCTATTTCTGAAATTTTGCTAAAATTCAAATATAAAAAACGAAACTTAAAAAATGGAAAAGAAAAAAGACAAAGAGAAGTCGAAAAACGCAATAAAGATTATGACAACACATAAATGACATAATTTGACCAGAGATTTACACATCAACCTTTTAAGTCACCAAGAAAAAAATAACAAAAATCTTATGTCTTTTTTCGGTGTCTCTTTTTATATCTCGGTACTAAAAATACTAAAAAAATAAATTATAATCCTTAACCCTAAATTCTAAATCCTAAACCTTACATCCTAAAAATACACTCTGCTCCAAATTCTCTAAACTCTAATCATAAACCCTAAGGCTAATTTTTAATATGGGAACATAAATATATGATGACAAAATTACCTGACCCCAACCCAACCCATGAGCCCCTGACTCGACCTGACCGAGTTTTTTTTTTAATTTCGAGAATCTGTGCGGGACTTAAAAAGCATGAAGTTGAGGCGGGACGGGTTAGGGTATATGCTTGAAATTTTCCGCCCCGACATATTTATAAATATATATTTTTATTACATTTATAAAAAAATGTCACTATATACAAACACTTTTATGGGTTTTAAGTTATTTTTTTGTTTTTTTAGGTTTGTTCTTATCGTAAAATTTTGTTAGATATTGTTCGAGTTTTAATATATTTCATTATGTCAGTCAATGGTTCAAGTGTACTCTTTTAAATATGTAATTTAAAATTTGTTTCATTTTATTTTTTATATAGGTTTAAAGTCACTTGAAAACCATAATTTGTGATTGTGGTGGAGGATTGGTCGAATCTAACCTTCATCATGACGAAGATTTATTTTTTAAAAAAATTTCGTGTCAGGGCGGGGAGGGAGCGGGTTTCAGGAATAGTATCTCCGGGCTGGACGAAACGGATAAATTAATATTTAAATTCAAGACAGAGTCGGGGTTAGTATATCAGGGCGGGTCGGGACTGCAAAAAACTCGCTCCGCCCTATTGTCATCCCTTGATAAGCATGAACATAAAAAAGATAAAAAAATTCTACTCGAAAATAATCTAAAAAAGAAAAAAAATCTTTAAAAATCTTAGACGGCTAGGGTTCTGTTATTGACGATTTTTAGATTCAAATAAATAGTTAATTACATGAATTTGAGTCTGTAAACTGCCGCCCTATCATAATCATCCAAAACAAATCGATCCAAACCTACCTGTAGTGTCACAACACTTTGTTTTAGTGGTCAGTGGGATTGCATAATTTCTTTCAATTAGTACTCCTCTCTTATTTATTTCCATTTGTAGAAAAGCTCCTATTTTCTTTTGTTTAATCCAAAGAAATAATAAAAAATCATAAAATTCACTATAAAATTATTTGTAAAATTGTCTTATTAATTAAAGTAAATGATTTTTCAGGCACTTGGATTTTTTTTGTCCTTATAATGCAAAGTGGACATCTGTGCTGCAGAGTTGGATTAGTAATTTTTTAAGAAGAATATGATTACATAACATCCATGAATATTTGGATTATCTTTTTATAATTATTTTTTTAACATTTAATGTGATACAATGCATATACTACACAAATTCTTCTCCATTTATAAGTTTAAAAGTATTAAAAATATTTAAAAATACTTGATTTTACGTGTATTTTGTACCGACAATGTTAATCGAACTAAACTTAATCAACATAAATCAAAATATTTTTAAATATATTTCTGAATATCCGAAAATTTATTTTTTTAGATATGAATCTTGTTATATTCAATATTTTTTCTTGTTATATATGAAAAATTAAAATTTCCATGGACACAACTTTTGTTATATTCGATAATTTGTTGATTGTTATATTCGAAAATCCGAAAATTTCACAAACAGGATCGTTAAATCTAAAAATATTTATTCAACTCATAATTTTGAATATCCGAATATTCGATCCAAAAATTTAATATCAAATACGAATCATTAAATTATTGATAAAAAAATTTCAAATATCCAAGATTTCGAATTATATGGATCCGAAATGCTCACCCTTAAATTGATTGGTTGATTATGGAGGGGGAAAAGCTTTCTACTAACGATTAAATATTTATTTATTTATTTATTGAGTATTCATAACGCGTTTTTATGATATTATCTGTTTTATTTTTTATTCTTGATAAATTCACATACACTAACACTTTGAAACTGCTCCAATCTGAATCTACTAAAAAATAACATTCCTTTTTCACTAAAAATTTTCTTACGATTCAACTAGAAATTAAATATTAATTGAACATTAATGACCGTTTAATTATTGAAGATTAAACAAAATTAAATATTAATTGAACCTTTATGATCATTTAATTGTCGCTTAATGATAAAACAATTCTTTTGTTATGTTAGCTAGTTGACATTTTTATCGTATTGTTTTGTTTGTTCGCTTTGAATCACTAATCTACAACAGCATGATTTATGCTTAGCATTGCAACTGCTCCATTTGTCTTCCTGAATTATTATTATTATTATTATTATTATTATTATTATTATTATTATTATTATTTGGGTTAAATAGTATTTTTAATCCTTGAAAGTATACCTTATTATCATTTTGGTACTCGGAGAATATTTTAGTTAAATTTGATACCTAATTTTTCTTTCATGAAATACATTACCCACTCTATTTTTTTTACAAAAATCCACATGGCATTTTAAGAACTTGCCATAATGAGGTTTTTCTTTTGAATTTCTCCATATATTTTAGATTTTTTAGATTTTTATTTTAAAATTAAATTTGATATATACTATGTGTCGCGTGGTATGTTCTCATGAATTTTTTGTAATAATAAAAAATTAATTAGAACGTGGTAACATATTTCATGGAAGGAAAGTTAAAGGGCGAAACTACTCAAAACTACTAAGGATGCTAATTGGGTGGGGGCAACGAAAGATCCCACCAAAATTTTTTATACCTTTTTCCGTCTCGCACCCGTTGTAGGTGTAAAACTCAAAACTATTCATTCTCAATTTGTAAAGTCCTACTTCATCCCCACAGTCTTATTTCCTTCAATTTTCTTTCTGTACGAGATTCATCTATAACAGATCTATGTGATATGTTATCTATAGTAGTTGAATGTTGGTTGTTGGGATATATTTACTTAACTAATACTTGTAGATATATTATTTGAATTGAGTCGTGGGTGGGTATATCATAGATAAAGAGAGAAATTGAAAGGTTGGACAATAATGAGTAATTTTAGGGTTTTATGTAAAAAATTAAAGTGAGAAATTGAAGGAGTTGAGTCTGAGAGCCTGTTAAAAATTAGGTGGACCGATGAGTAATTTTTTTTTAATGTTTACTTTTTAAATATAGTTATCATGTATATTGGGTGAGGGAAGATGATGTGGGCGCAAAGTGAAATATATACCTGTAAAACCCGCACAAGTAACATCCATAACCACAATAACAAATGCTATTATTAGTGCATAAAAATATTAATAACCCATTTAACTTGATTATATATATAATTTTTAATATTTATATTTTTAATTATTTATTAATGCCACATGCAGGGACGGAGGCAGGATTGAACTACGATGGGGTAGACCGATTAACTTTGAAACGAATAGGGTCTTAAAAAGTAACTAATTCGTAAAAATTAAGAGAATTTAGGTTTAATCTTACAAATTTTAAAATTAAAATGTCTTAAAAAATAATTAAATCAGAACAAAAATAATGGGTCAAAGTTTAATTTTATTAATTTTAGATTACATGATTCTAAAAGTAATATACCATAAAATTTAGGGCCTAATTGCAATAGTTTCATAATTATTAGAGCCTCAAATAGCATTAACCCATAAAATTTAGGGAGGGGACAATTACCCCTCCTACCATGCATATAGATCCGTCCTTGGTCACATATGTGATAATAGAATAGTGTTACGTCAACAAAATTATCAGAGTGGATCACCACGTTGGCAACAGCAAAAGGAGAGATCAATTAACTTCCACGCTATTAAAATTCAACGGAGTTTAACGATGAACGGCACAAACCGTTCATCAAAATGCCTTTTTCATGGAATTTGAAAGGCAAGATACCTATTTGTGGTGCAAAGCAATAAAACAATTGGGGCTTAATTGGTTTTTTTTCGTACAGTGTAAGGCCTTTTCTATACAATTTAGTGAAAGGGAAAGTACACTAATAAATGTATATTGAATTATAAATCAATCAACAATGACTTAAATTAGCTATAAACACTATCAAAGTTCAGATGAATTTTCAAATAATTATTAACAGACTTTTAAATGGTTGCAACTTGACATTTATGATAACACAATTCATTTTTAAAGGCGATGTATTGTTGTTTCTATTGCATCTGTTCAGAATCATCTTATTTTAAATAAATTTTATTGTATAATAATTAAATTTATAAGAATATGTAATATTAAAAAATATATTTAAATAACTATCTTTGGAATCTAAATAAAATAGAAGTACCACATCCACATGGTATAATATGAATATATAAATCTGGGTGATAGTTTAAAAATATGACGCGAAAAGAAAAAAGTTAAAAAACTGGAATCATTTCTGAAAATGATTATAGGAAGAAACTAAATCAAAGTTGGGATTTAGATGCCATTCCTTAGAAAGGGAAAGACAGTGATTGGTCAGGCAGCACCGTGTCATCGTCATATGCAAGAGAAGAAACGGAGATTGGAATTTGGAATTAAAAAACATGGACTGCTCTGCCGTCCGTTTTTATGACAAACGTTCGATGGATTCTACATCTCCATCTATAAATACACCTTCGGTTTCTTCAACATGTGTGTCAACATTCGAAGCTTTCCTAGCCAATATAGAATATCGAAGATTAAATAGAGAGAAATGGGAGATATGCAGCAGCAAGAGCAAGGCAGTGAAGTTGCAGTTTCTCGGTCATTGGGTGGAGGAAGCAACCGCATAACTGCTATCAATGTCGAAGCTGGAAACACTCCACAACAACCCTTCCCTGATAACCAAATCAAACATTTTGTTCATTCTGATGGAGACGAGGTTGTTGATTATAATTTCTTTTCAGAATTTGACATATTATATCATCGATTGTTTTTTACCCATAGGTTTGTGATGTTGATGTTTTGATGCGTAGAAACCTGGGTGGCGAAAGTTTCTATCGTATGTAGGCCCTGGTTTCCTTGTCTCGCTAGCTTATCTTGATCCTGGCAACCGTAAGTCACTTGTTGTTTCTCCATCAATCTTTGTATATTTCTTTTTTTCTGCAAACTAATGATCATCTTCTGGTATATATATGGTGACGTGCAACAGTGGAAACTGATCTTCAAGCAGGAGCTAACCATGGATATGAGGTAAATTAGATAGAAAAGCCAAAAAGCCCAAACAAGCTTCTTGATCTTAGCAAATAATTTTGTCATGTAAGGAAAATGTTGAAATTTTCAGCTGCTGTGGGTGGTGTTAATCGGATTAGTCTTTGCCCTCATAATACAATCTCTTGCTGCTAATCTTGGAGTCAGCACCGGTAATTATCTAATCCTGTAATTAATCAACGTTCATTAATTTTGATAAGATTAACTTGATCAATTAGTTTTCTTTGTTTGTGTGTCATTTTCAGGAAAGCACTTATCAGAATTGTGCAAGGCTGAGTACCCAAAGTGGGTGAAGTATTGCCTATGGTTACTTGCAGAAATTGCTGTCATAGCTGCTGATATACCTGAAGGTTTCTCTTCTCTAAATAATCATTTCAGTTACCAAATCGTTCACTAATTTAACGTGTACCACGGGCAATATACGATGCTTAAAACAAATTGGTTCATATATATATGTGTGTGTGTGTGATGCATTTGGTTAAAAATTGCAGTTATCGGGACAGCCTTTGGGCTAAACATACTGTTTAAAATCCCAGTGTGGGCTGGAGTTCTGTGCACTGGTTTAAGCACCCTCCTCCTCCTTGGCCTGCAAAGATATGGGGTATTTACTTTAGATCATCTTGATAAGCCTGACTGTATATATTTTATGATATCCTGTTTCTGATTATTATTTTTCATTAAAAATATTCTATTTTTTAATTCTATCGTTTCATTACAAGTCACAAGTCAAGTTGCACCTGCCCATACGTTGTTGTGATATTAATTTAATTTACTTTGGATGGGAAAAAAAGGTAAGGAAACTGGAACTGCTGATAGCAATTTTGGTGTTTGTGATGGCTGGATGTTTCTTTGGGGAAATGAGTCAAGTAAACCCTCCAGCATCTGGTGTCATTAAGGGCATGTTTGTTCCCAAACTTGCTGGCCAAGGTGCCACTGCTGATGCCATTGCACTCTTGGGTGCCCTTGTTATGCCGTAAGCAATATTATTTATGTAGCACCTTTTTAATTTATTTTTTTCTGCCAAACATGGTCCTACTTTATATATGGGATATGATCCAGTTATACAATATAAGAGTTTTTAACTTTTACACGTTTTTTGAATTGTTGGATTAGTAAAATGGATGGTTGAGATTAACAATAGGCTATGTGAAGATTATCACATGAGAAAAAAAATAAGGAGTTAATCTCAGTCATCCATTTCACCTTCCAACGATCCAAAAAGCGTGTAAAACTTGGAGTTTTACATTCTATGTAAGTTGATCTTATCCTATATATATATATATATTTGAACGTGTAATCTTATCCATCTATTTCATACATTCAATGATAATAAATTAGTGCTTTTTTAAAGAAAGAGAAATAAAACTAGAAGCCTACCATGGCCTACCATAAATTTAGTGTTTTTACAAAGTATGAGTGGATCTTAACCCATATTATATATATAATTTAATATTTTAAAGAAAGAATCCACTTTTCCCCTAACTTTTTTCACAGTTAATATTTTAATAACTACCTAAATTTTTAAAATTTGAACTTGTTATTAACTCCAAAATTATGTGAACAGGCACAATCTCTTCCTCCATTCTGCTCTCGTGCTCTCCAGAAAAGTACCCAAATCCGTTCATGGCGTCAATGTAAGTCCAAATATACAAATCATAGACTATCATATAATAAAAAAAAACAAAGAAATCTAATACAAGTTAGCTGATCAGCAGCATTCATGAATTTTGTATGTTTTTCAACAAAACTGATGGTTGGGTACTAGCCTAGGTAACAAATATCTCATTTATAATACGTTTAGGATTGTATCATTCACTATTTTAAGTGAGAAAGTAATTAGTAACATTTATTTAAAATAGCTATATTATACAAATAATTTAATTAAAATTTTAAAAATTAGTGATAGGTATTTATTAGTACAAAAGTTAAATTATAATTATAACTATAACCTTATTTTTTATACTTTGAATTTTTATGTTCGTTTATAACTGAATTGTTGTCACTGAGTTTGCCACCAAAACCAACGGAACAGTTAAAACATGCTTTAAAAATAAAAAGGATAATATTTTATTTTAAAAATATATTTAAAAAATTAAATAAGCAAATGATCATAGATAGAATGACAGAAACATTAATTTTAAATTTATTGAATTTGTTTCAAATTTTAAGTAATAGTTTTATTTAAAGATTATTAAAAAACACACCAAAAAGTAATATGTATTATTAATTAAATTGACGTATGATTAATCAGTAACATGTAACTCAGTAAGAGTACTAAATATTATTACGGATAAAAAAAAATTTAAAAAATCTTTTTGTATAAAAAGGTTTCAATTTCGAGATAGAAAGAAAGTTGCCAAATCTGAAATATAAATCGTGAATATCAATTCTTATAAGATATTGTATGAGTAAATTAAATAAGTTTTGGGGTCAAGAATCTATATAATTTATTACTTCTTACAAAGATAATATAGTAGGTAAAAACATGTTGAATATTATTTTCCAAAAAAAAAGTTTATTGCATGAATAGATTAAGATGTTTGTTCGAGTACGACGTTGTAATCATTAATGGTTTAATTTATGTGCTAAGCCGTTGTTATTATCTTCAACTTGATCAGGATGCTTGTAGGTATTTCCTGATAGAAAGTGGTTTCGCTTTATTTGTGGCGCTTTTAATCAACGTAGCGGTTGTCTCGGTTTCGGGGACAGCTTGTTTTTCCAATAACCTCTCCGGTGATGACCACCGCCGTTGTAACGATCTCAACCTCAACTCGGCTTCGTTTCTTCTCCAGGTCTCGTTAAATGTTCATTATCATTAAGGAAAAGTTTAAAGGCTAATGTTTTCAATTAAAAATCCCAAAACCTAAAACGATTTTCCATTGCAGAATGTGTTGGGAAAGTCAAGCTCAACCCTTTACGCTATTGCACTTCTTGCTTCGGGACAAAGCTCTACCATTACAGGCACTTATGCTGGACAATTTATCATGCAGGTTTTACAGTGAAAAAATGTGTTTGAGAAGCTTAAATAGTAGTTATTTACTAATCTTAATTAATAAATTGATTTTTGAATGCACTTCAGGGTTTTTTGGATCTTAAAATGAAGAAATGGTTGAGGAATTTGATGACGAGGTGCATTGCCATTGCACCGAGTCTTATAGTGTCCATCATCGGTGGATCTCAAGGTGCCGGTCGACTAATCATCATTGCATCCGTAAGAAAATATCTCATATTGATTTACAAAATAATTCAGATTCATCACTTAAATTTTCAATGTATCAAATAACTATTATATAAAATTCGTGATTTCTTAATTACGTTTGTGAATATATATATATATATATATATATATATATATATATTTCATGCAATATTTCATTTAATTTCTATGTTTTAAGGTGAAGTAATAGTGGTTTCGATAATTGATTTTGTAGATGATTCTTTCATTTGAGCTACCATTTGCTCTGATTCCACTTCTTAAATTCAGTAGCAGCTCGACCAAGATGGGACCATACAAAAACTCTAAAATTGTAAGAAGCAACACAAAACAACCTTATGCTCTGCTTTACTTATTTAAGTTCACGAACATTGTTTATTTAATTGATCATCTTCCATCATATCGAATTATCGTTCTTTGTAGATCATTGTGATTTCCTGGATTCTCGGGATCGGAATCATCGGCATCAACATCTATTACCTATCGACAGCCTTCGTAGATTGGTTGATTCATAATGATTTACCGAAGGTGGGGAATGTGTTCATCGGAACAATAGTATTTCCTCTAATGGTAATCTACATCATGGCAATAATCTATCTAACCTTTCGAAAAGATACGATCGTAACGTACATCGAACCTGTAAGGAATGTCTCCGATTCTCAAATTCGGATGGAAAGTGGACTACCTAAATCCGATGACTTCTTCCATGCAGACGTTGTTCCTTACAGACAGGATTTAGCCGACATCCCGTTGCCGAAATAGTTGGTTTTTGATCTTTAATTTAAATCAAGTTTGTCACAAGTTAGGGTGTTATCAATGTGTATGAAGATAGATGACGAAGATGTTTCGAAACCTGTTCGAAGGGTTTTTTTAGTTGTCAGATTTATATGTATAGTATTTTAATCAAATTAAAAATTTATATAAACTATATTTTAATAAAAAGAAAATGATCAGTAGTAATATATCAAAATTATCTAAACTACTTATCCAAAAAAGAATTATCGAAACTATATTTTTTTTATAAGAAATGAGATACTACTATATGTTTCGTTAAAAAACTTCTCTAATCTTAAATGAAAAAAAATAGTAAACATAATAGTATTTACAGAAACTACGAGCCAAGCTCGACAAAAAGCCAGAGAAACCAACAAAACAAGACAACAAACAAAGCTACCAACTAGAAGAATTATCTAAACTACATTTTAACAAAAAGAAAACGATCAGCAGTAATTTATCTGTGATGATGATATATAGAAGAAAAAGTACTTTAATTTTTTTTTTAAATCAACAAAAAAATCTTTTGTTTTACATTAGTTTACTAATTTGACATTTATTTTTAAATAATTATTTAGATAGATGATAGTAATATAATAATATATAGATTAATTTTCACATGATTAATGTTACTGATATATATCAACAAAAATTAAGATATAACATTATAAATAAAAATCTATCCTAGTTTCAATCAAATAATAACAAAAAATATCAATAAAAATGAAGATAATTGGAATTAATAAATTAGAAATATCGATGATGAGGAAATATAGTGTTATGTTAATACGTTTGTTTAGTTTACCATATAATAATTTTAAATTAGGGATCAAATTAGATATTTAAGGATCAAATTGTTGTTTTAGTTATAATTTAGGAGCCAAATTAGATATTAAACGTTATTGCTAAGATGTCACATAATCAATCTAACTGAAATTAACGTCCGAATAATTATTTTGTGATTTATAAATAACGTTAGTGATCAAATAATAACATTTGAAACTCTGCGGACCAAAAAAACTAGTTTAGCGTTTTGAGTTGATTAAGTTGGTGGTTGTTTTATAATATATATATTAAGTTCAAGAATCTTATTAAAAATATGTTAAAACATAGATTTTAAATTAAAATGGTAGTTTTTGAAAATTAAAAGGTAGTTTTTTTAAGGTGAATAGTTTTTTTTTTAATTATCAAACGGTCGTGTAATTTTAAATAACAGTTAGTTTTTTTAAATTAAAAGGTAGTTTCTGGTAAGGTGAATAGTTTAAACATTTTACTTCAACTAAACGCTGCAGTTAATCTGAAACCAGAAGAAATAGTTTTAGCCTTTGAAGATGGACAACGTAATTAGTTCAGTTTTCTCTGGTTTCGTCGACGCCGTCGGCAAAGTTTTTCACTCTCCACTCGACTTTCTCTCCGGAAAAACCTGCAGGTAAAATTCCTTCAATGGCAATGGCGTCTCCTGAAAATTCTTTTTTTAATTATTATTGTGACTGTGTTGTCTCATTTTTGGACATTTCAAACATGGATGAACATCTTTCAGTTCAGTTTGTGGATCGACATGGGATTTAATCTGTTACATAGAGAATTTTTGTGTTGCCAATATACTGAAATTGATCATGGCATTGGTTCTATCCTACATCGGTAAGTTTCAACCATTTATTTATTTCCAAGCCTTAAGATTTTCATCTCCATTTTCTTTTTAAAGAATTTAAATTATTCCTGCAATGATTTGCAGTACTCCTGTACCTTTATCTGCTATATAAAGTGGGAATTTGCCAATGCGTTACTCACAGTCTATGTAGAATGGCATGGGGATGCATTTCTTGCTGGTTCTCATCTTGGGAATTTTGTTGCACTTTCTTGTGCTACAAGCTTCGAAACGTTAAGCGAATAAATCGACGACGAAGAAGAAGAGTAATCGAAAACCAGTTTAATAGTAGTGATGATGATGATGATGATGATGAAAGCTTATCATACGGCGGCAGTTCTAGACGGATGGAGGTAAGCAACCATTCACTATCCGGTCGATCGAGAAACTACAAAGGAGTTCACTTAAGAAGATCTTTGAGGCCTAGAAATCATAGGATTAAAGTGGGGATTAGTAAAGATGCTGTTTATAAAAGAAAACCCAGTAAGCATATAAACACAGTCCATGACATTAGGGTCACACATACATCAAAGTTTGCACATAAAGGTTCAAGTTATAGGGGAAGGGCTCATCACAGTAGAAGATCACTGTAAAATAAAAGCCCAACAGCTTATATTCATAAAGGTTCAAGTTTTATTTATTGTTTTGTTACTGCACTATTTTACCCTGTCAATTAACCAAAAACCATAATAATATTTTTAGTTATAATAAACAAATTCAATTATTTGACAGATTAATTTAGTTTTAACAAGATAATGCACCTCTAATTTGAAGTTAAATATGTCTTTTCTATAGTTCCAAGCAATTGTATCAAATAAATAAAGAGCATTTTGTGTGCAGCATATTATCCCTACCAAGGGATTGTTTTTCGACTTTGTTACTTGAAAGGATCGATCATTCATATATAATTGCCATGGAAAGCGAAGGATCAGCAAAACAATCATCCGAAAGGGTTCCCTTCGCCCAACTCGATCAAGTTGAATCCGATTTCTCCACGGCATTGGCATTGCAAGAACAAGAGAGGGTGTTTTTGGAGCTCGAAACCATCGAAATCAATTATGATGATGACGATAACGATCAAAGCAACGACATTGATTCCGAACATTTTGGAGTTCGAGACGACCTAGAGTTCCTCGAGGGACAATATATTAACGATGTTGATGAAGACATAGAGTACGACAATAGTGAAGAAGAAGATGATGACAACTACGACGACGACGATTATGATGAGATTGATCTAGACGACTTCTCATACGAGGAATTGATAGTTCTAGGAGAAATGATCGGAATAGTGAAGAGAGGGTTATCCGAAGATGAAATTTCTTCATGCTTAGTGCCATTTAAGTTCCGATCTATCGAACACGAAAGTAAGGTTGATCGATGTGTAATTTGTCAAGTTGAATATGTAGACGATGAAGGATTAGTCGCTCTTCCTAATTGTGAACATCCATATCACTCGGATTGCATAAGTAAATGGCTCCAAATGAAGAAGAATTGCCCCATCTGTAGCATTGAAATTTCATCTTCCAACAATGTTGTTTAGATCCTGTGTGTGTGTTTTTTTTAATTTGTCTATAAATTCACTCGGAAAAGTTCAATTGTACAATATTTCATTTAATTGAAAATAAAATGGAAAAATATGGATACTAATATTATATATTAATTCAAACTTGACCTAACTTAATTGTGAATTTTTTTTGTGTATTGAATATAAATTTTAAAATAAATAGTCTGTACCTTAAATTGATATACACACACGTTAGGTCTATTTTTGGGCTCCTAGTCCCTAAAAGACCCTTTAGTTTCCCCTCTTAACCAATTATTATCATTTCTGAACTCAACCCAAACTAATGTTGGGCTGGATGCCCTTAAAATTCAAGGACTGTTCAGATAGGACCAAAAATTATTATTATTTTTTATAATGAACTAGGTCGGTTTGATAGGTCTTGAATAAAGAAATCAACGATTTGATCAAAAAATAATAAAGAAATCAACGAATTAAAAAAAAAAACATATTTAAAATCACATAACTTATGTGAGATGGTAAATATCTCTCGTACCTTAATTAATGATTAAAATTTTAAAATTTGTTATTAACATTTTATCTCTTATATAAACCAACAGAATGCGAATGATTAATTATTATACTCGTTTTAGTAAATATCTTAAAAAACAAAAAAAAAAGATTCGAGTCCAATTATTACTCGGTCCATAAATAAGTCTAATCTTTTGGCATAACACACATTCTACAAACATACAATACTTGAGTATTACCCTTAACATTCTTTTTGGTATAAGCATCGATATTTGATTCATTGATTGATTAATCTAAATCGAGTATTACAAGTCTTATTATGAGGGTGATTCTCCCAATCCAATTTGTTCCACTCACAATGTTAGAACTCAAACTCCTAACCTTAAGAAATCTAGTATCTCGTCCCACCAAATTAATTATTTGTTGGTGTTTAACGGTTTTTAAAAGCATAATTCACACGAACTTAACCATTGATTCTTACAGCAAAGAAGTAGAAGAAGAAGAAAATGCGTAGACAATTGAGTTTGATCTTTACAGATAAATATAATTTTATAAAGCAATTGTTTATTATTATAAAACAATAGACGGCAGCCCTATCTGCATGCACATGCTTTGCTTCTTACAAAATAATACAGATCCCAGGAAAATTTCTCACTTCTGCCTTCACTGATAATGCCAAAACATAAAACTTCCTTATTTTACTACTATTACTTTGATCCAATCAGTTTGACATCACAATCACGTTGATTTTAACTCGAATTTATAAATTTAATAATTTATTAGGCTTAAAGGCCACTGGAGTATACACTTTTTACCGAGTTAGTCTCTAAAATTTTTTTAAGACGTTTTATTCCCTAAACTATAAATCGTGACCTCAAGTGCCCTCTACCATTAATTTCCGTTAGAAAAAATTTCATGGGTCAATTAGAACAAGCCATGTGTCAATAACAAACCAAAAATTCAGCTGATTTTAATAAAAGGGGTAAATTGCATGTTAAGCCTGTCAATTTTTTATGTTTGTTCAATTTAGTCCTAAAAGTCTTTATTTAACCCAAAATTGCCCCCAATTTCTTTATAATTTTTATAATTTAATTCAATATTTTAAATATAACTATATTTTTGTGCAATTTAGTCATAAAAATTGACCTCTATTTCTTTACAATTTTTATAATTTAGTCCAATATTTTAAATATAATAATATATTTGTTCAATTTAGTCCAAAAAATAGAAAGAAATTGGGGTCAATTTCAGGTTAAATAAAGATTTTTCGGACTAAACTGAACAAAAAAAATGACATACTTAATGTGTAATTTACCTATTTTATTAAAGTTGGTTGATTTTTTATTTATTAGTGACACGTGGCACGCTCTGATTGGTCCATGAATTTTTTTTAACGAAAATTAACTGTAGGGGCACTTGAGGTCACGATTTTACAGCTTAGAAGTAAAACGTCTCAAAAAAATTCTTTAGGGGTCAACTCGGTCAAAAGTATATACGGGGTCATTGGGTCCTTAAGCCATTTATTTATATTTAAATTATTATTTTTTAAAATCCACCAACTTAAAATTAATTGATTTGAATTTTGAAATAATTCAAATTCAATATTTGTTGTTTCCAAGCGTTTCACCAATATTGAATGCATTGTGTTTCCACCATGAAAAATTCTACAACGCTCGACTAGCATAGTAGAATACCACTAATGTTGAACACCGTTGAACACTATTAAATTAATTAATAAAAAATAAAAATTTTAAAGACTAAACATATAATTATAATTTATTTAAAATAAAATATTAATTGAATTATTTTTCATATATATAATTTTTGTTAATCTTTTTTTAAATAATTGGACCAAATACCAACCACTAAACTCTAAATCGTAAACCCTAAACCTTAAACCCTAAATCATAAACTATAAACAATAAACACTAAACACTAAACCTTAAAGCCTAAACCCAATATTTGAATTTAGCGTTTAGGTTTTAGGGTTTTAGGTTTATGGTCTAGGGTTAAGGGTTTTGAGTTAGGGGTTTTTATTTTTAAATTGACTAAGGTTGGTATTTGATCTAATTTTTTTAAATTAAAAATATTATATATAAAGAAAATAATTTAATTAATATTTTATTTTAAATAATTTGTAATTATATGTTTAAATAATTTTTAATTATATGTTGAGTACTTTAAATTTTTAATCTTTATTAATTAATTTAATAGTGTTCAACGGTATTCGTTATTAGTGATACTCAGCGATACTCGTCGAGCGTCGTAGACTCATCATTCCACGTTCATTAATTATATTTATTCTTAAGTAGATTAGATCTACCAGTTTCCCGTATTATTTTATTAATAAATTTGGACATCCACAAGATATCTGCTAGTCATTAGTATCGACAGTGTTACCTGATAATATTTTTTATTATTATTACATGACAGACATTCAAAACACATTTTGTTTTTTTTCTTTTATTTATTGATTTGTAGATTAATAAAAAAAAACAGTTTACAGTGAAGACTCCTGGTGCCAAATTTGTTGTGGATGAATATTTATGGATTATTATTTTATTCTAAATTGAAGCAATTTATTTATCTAATTTTGGGATTTTATTTTGAATTTTAAGTTTTTGGGCAAATTTTTCTAAGTGTCTCTTTCTATACTCAAACACTAAAATTATTAAAAAATTAAATTTTAAATTATAATCCTAAATGTTAAATCTTAAACCCTACATCTACACCTTAAAAATACACTATATTCTAAATTTTTAAATTTTAACCTTAAATTCTAAATTTATTTTTTAATATAGGGTATAAATAGGGGAAAATAGAGGATTTATATTTCAGGTTCATTAGCGTTTTTTCCTAATTATAAGAGATAAGATCAAATCAGAAACAGAATTTTATTTCTAAATTTAGATCGAATTTAGATTTGGAGAAATATAATTAAAACGGCAGATCAAATTAAATTCAAATAAAAACTTTTAATTTTTGAATCGGATTGGAATAGATTAAAAACCTAACAAACCCGACCGGTGGCATCCCTATGTTAACTTACTCTACCAGACAAAATGACATTTAATTATTCTAAAATAATTTCTTAGAAAAAAAATGCAATGAAATGAAAAGACCCAAACTTTCTCTCTTTCTTTTTGTGAACTGAACTCTTTTGGATACTACATCTGTTTCTCTGTGTGTCTGTGTGTCTGTGTGACTGTTTACTTCCATTTGTGTAGCTGATTCTTAAGGTGATACACTTTTTCCCTTGGGGTTTTCCTTTCCTTTTCCATTTTTTTTATAAAAAAAAAAAATGTTTTTTAAAATGATGACAGTTAGGAGAAAGACACTTGTTTGTCCTTGACCTAGATTCTGTTAAATCCTTATTGTGATTTGATCTCTGTACTCTGTCAATTTGTTTTTGGTCATCACATTTCCATTGAATAAAAAACAGTAATAATAATACTCTTATTAATATTCTTTAATTGTAGTAGCATTTATTTATAGTCAAGATCTGATTTTAATTTTCAACTCAATTATCATTTTTGGAATTTGGACTTGTTTTTGGTTTTGTTACTTAGTAAACAAAGAGTCGTAAAAGTTTACGCTTTTAGGATTGCTACATTTTCTGGGTTTTAGTTATTTTGGACTAAAACTGTGTCAAATGGTGAAGAATTAAAGAGCTTTCTTTCAGAGAGAGAGAGAGAGATTAAGCTGCTTTTGGACTGATAAAGAGGGTTTGGGATTGATCAAAGGGAAAGCGTGTTGTTCGGCATTTGCATTTTCAGCAAAGGTAACTTTTGTTGTTGTTGTTGTTTCCTTTTATTGCGTGTTGAAGATATAAATTAGACAGCTAATTCAGCTTTATTATACTTCTTTCGGAAGATATGGAATCGGATGATATTTGGTTTTATCGAGCAACTGCATGCCTACACGTCCTCACCAAGCGAGAAAGAACTTATCACAGCCCGTGTGCTGGGAATTGCCAGAGCTAGAAAGGAGGCAAGAGCACTTATCGGTTCACATGGCCAAGCAATGCCATTGTTTATATCCATTCTCAGGACCGGCACCCCTTTGGCAAAACTCAATGTTGCTGCAACTCTGACTGTGTTATGCAAAGATGAAGACTTACGCCTGAAGGTTCTTCTTGGTGGATGGATTCCGCCATTACTCTCACTTTTGAAGTCTGAATCAACTGAGGCCTGGAAGGCAGCAGCAGAGGCTATATTTGAAGTTTCCTCTGGTGGTCTTTCAGATGACCATGTTGGTATGAAAATATTTGTTACAGAAGGTGTTGTGCCAACTTTATGGGAACAACTCAGTCCAACGATCAAGCAGGACAAAGTGGTAGAAGGGTTTGTTACCGGAGCTTTGAGGAACCTTTGCAATGAGAAGGATGGCTACTGGAGAGCAACACTTGAGGCTGGAGGAGTAGATATAATTGTGGGTCTTCTCTCTTCTGATAATGCTGCTGCTCAATCCAATGCAGCTTCCCTTTTGGCCAGATTGATGTTGGCATTAGTGATAGCATTCCAAGAGTTATAGATTCTGGAGCTGTCAAAGCCTTGCTTCAGCTTGTAGGTCAAAATAACGATACTTCTGTCAGTTCAAGTGCTGCAGATGCTTTAGAAGCCCTTTCTTCAATGTCCAGTGCAGCAAAGAAGGCAGTTGTTGATGCAAATGGTGTCCCTGTCCTTATCAGGGCTGTTGTTGCTCCTTCCAAAGAGTGCATGCAAGGAGAGCATGCCCAGGCTCTGCAGCACCATGCGACCCATGCTTTAGCAAATATTAGTGGAGGAATGTCTGATTTGATATTATATCTGGGAAAATTATCACAATCTTCTCGCTTATCTGCACCAGTTGCTGACATTGTTGGAACACTTGCTTATGCTCTAATGGTGTTTAAGCAGACTACTGGTCTTGATGAGGAACCGTTTAATGCGGCACACATAGAGGATGTATTAGTTATGTTACTCAGGCCTCGTGATAATAAGCTAATCCAAGATCGTATCCTTGAGGCTATGGCAAGCTTGTATGGTAACACATACCTCTCACGATGGCTCAATCACGCAGAAGCAAAAAGGGTGCTTATCGGACTCATAACAATGGCTGCTGCCGATGTCCAGGAGCATCTAATACTTTCTTTAACCAGTTTATGCTGCGACAAAGTTAGTGTTTGGGATGCTATTGGTAACCGAGAAGGTATTCAGTTGCTCATATCATTGTTGGGCTTATCCAGTGAACAGCACCAAGAACATTCTGTACAGTTGTTAGCCATCTTGACCGATCAGGTTGATGACAGCAAGTGGGCCATTACTGCTGCTGGTGGGATTCCTCCATTGGTGCAGTTACTGGAGGTGGGATCTCAGAAGGCAAGGGAAGATGCAACCCTTATTCTATGGAATTTATGCTGTCACAGTGAAGACATCCGTGTCTGTGTTGAAAGTGCAGATGCAGTACCAGCTTTCTTGTGGCTCTTAAGAAATGGTGGACCAAAAGGGCAGGAGGCATCAGCTAAGGCTCTTACAAAGCTTGTCCAGGCAGCTGATTCTGCCACTATTAATCAGTTGTTAGCTTTGCTCCTGGGAGATACTCCAACCTCAAAGTCCCATATAATTAGAGTTCTGGGCCATGTACTTACTATGGCACCTTATCAGAATCTTGTGCTTAAGGGATCTGCAGCTAACAAAGGACTGAAATCTCTTGTCCAGGTTCTCAACTCCTCAAATGAAGAAACTCAAGAGTATGCAGCCTCTGTCAAAGCTGATCTATTTAGTGCAAGAAAAGATATATGTGATAGTCTAGTTACTGATGAAATTGTACAACCTTGCATGAAGCTTTTGACTAGCAAGACTCAAGTTGTTGCTACTCAATCTGCTCGAGTGTTGGGCGCTCTGTTTTGCCCAACCAAATCTAAAACTGCGAATAAGATGTCTTACATTGCAGCGGAAGATGTCAAACCTCTAATTAGATTAGCGAAAACTTCTTTTATTGGTGCTGCTGAAACCGCTGTTGCTGCCTTGGCCAATCTTCTCTCTGATTCCCATATTGCTGCTGAAGCACTAGCTGAAGATGTTGTTTTGGCTTTGACAAGAGTGATGGGAGATGGAACTTTAGAAGGTAAGAAGAATGCGTCAAGGGCTCTTCATCAATTACTCAAGCATTTTCCAGTCAGCGATGTGCTCATAGGAAATTCTCAGTGTCGTTTTGCTGTTCTTGCACTTGTTGATTGCTTAAATGCAATGGGTATGGACACCAGTGATGATGCAGATGTTTTACAAGTAGTTGCACTATTGTCTAGAACAAAAAAGGGTGTGAGTTTAACTTATTCACCATGGTCTGTGCTTGCTGATGATCCATCAAGCTTAGAACCTCTTGTACGATGCCTTGCTGAGGGGCCTCCTCCACTGCCAGATCAGTCCATAGAAATTTTATCTAGACATTGTGGGGAACAACCAGTTGTTCTCAGTGATCTATTGATTGCAAGATCAAGATCTATTTGTTCATTAGCCAATAGAATAATGAACTCTGCCAGTTTGGAAGTCAGAGTTGGGGCAGCTGCACTTCTTACATGTACTGCAAAAGAACACAAACTGCAGTCATTAGATGTACTTGATCAGTCTGGGTATTTAAAACCTCTCATTGAAACTTTAGTGGATATGACAAAGAGGAATTCTAGGTGTCCCTCTTTAGAAATTGAGTTAAGAGGCAGAGCCCCAAGAGAGTTTATTGAAAGAACCGCATTCCAGGAAGGTGAGGAGTTTGATGTTCTCGATCCTGCTGTTATTTTGGGAGGAACCATTGCTTTGTGGTTATTGTTAATACTGTCTTCACGCCTTTCAAAATACAAAATTACCATAATGGAAGCTGGAGGACTTGAGGTTCTATCAGACAAGCTTATAAATTATGCTTCCAATCCTCTGGTATGGCTCTCCCTCTCTCATTCTCTCGCTATCTATGTTGTATATTTGGCAAAATCAGAATCCACCTCTCTGTAGTTGATGCTAACCTATTCTTGTGCACTCTTACATTCTTTTCGGTATGATGAACACTATTACACTTCTGGAGCTATTTTCATGATTGATTTCAGAAAGAAAAAAAAATACGTCCAGGATAAACTTATAAGCTCTTGGTTGGTTTTCCTTTTCAATTTTCAGATTGTGCTCCTTAATCTTATACTGCAATGGCATTGACTTAATACTTGCATTAGCTTTAAAAGAGTTTCAGCTGCATTCTACTTGTTATATTCATTACAAATTTCTTTTAGAGGAGCCTATCCTAGTGTTGCCATTTATGTCTTAACTATTGATGCATGCCTAGGAGGCAAAAAGACTTGCAAAAGGACCTCTTTGAAATATTGAAATTAATTGATTTTTTCCTCCTAGGTATGCATCAACTATTATGCGATGATAAGGCATATTTTGCGCTATTTAAATATGCCATGGCTTTAGATACTTATAACTAAACAGACAAAGGTATCTTCCGACATTAACTGCAGAGAGAAAAAATGTGAAAAGCTTATACTGCTCTGACATGATTATGGAGTGAAAGTGGGAACATGTGTTCTGAATATATAAAAATATAAATTTCCATATTCCTAAAACCACTCTTTTATAAAAATCTAAATTAATAAAAAAATGAATACATAAAATAAATACAATAATAAAAATTGACATAACATCATGCCTGTTGATAATTAAGATTACTTGCTAAAGATTTTGTTAGCCTATCTGAAAACTATGTTTATTTCAGGCAGAATTTGAGGATACAGAAGGTATTTGGATAAGCGCCCTGCTTCTTGCTATATTGTTCCAAGATGCAAATGTTGTTTTATCTCCGGCAACCATGCGCATCATACCTTCACTTGCTCTTCTGCTGAGATCTGAAGAAGTTATTGACAGATATTTTGCTGCTCAGGCAATGGCTAGTTTAGTTTGTAGCGGAAGCAAGGGAATAAATCTTGTCATTGCAAATTCTGGTGCTGTTTCTGGATTGATAACATTGATTGGCTACTTGGAATCAGATATGCCCAATTTAGTTACCTTGACTGAAGAATTTTCTTTGGTTCGAAATCCTGGTCAAGTTGTATTAGAACATCTTTTTGAAATTGAAGATGTGAGAATTGGCTCTACTGCACGGAAATCTATTCCTCTTTTAGTGGATCTCTTGAGACCAATACCAGATAGGCCTGGAGCCCCTCCAATTGCTGTTCAACACTTAACCCGCATTGCAGATGGAAGTGATGCAAATAAATTAATCATGGGCGAAGCTGGAGCTATTGACGCTTTAATAAAATATCTTTCTTTGAGCCCTCAAGACTCAACAGAGGCTGATATATGTGAATTGCTCAGGATATTATTTGGAAATCAGGAACTTATTCAATATGAAGCATCACTTAGCTCCTTGAATCAACTTATAGCTGTTTTGCGCCTGGGTTCTAAAAATGCTAGGTTCAGTGCTGTGAGGGCTCTCCATCAAATTTTTTTTGCTGACAATGTTATAGATTCTGAATTAGCCAGGCAGGCTGTACAACCGTTGGTTGACATGTTGTCTGCAGCATCTGAGAATGAGCAAGAGGCTGCTGTTGTTGCCTTGATAAAGTTAACTTCCGGGAATGCTTCAAAAGCAGCTTTAATGACTGATGTGGAAGGAAACCCACTCGAGAGTATATACAAAATCTTGTCTTCTGCTTCATCTTTGGTATTGAAAAGAAATGCTGCACAACTTTGTTTTGTTCTCTTTGATAATACTAGATTTAGAGCAGATCCTATAGCCTCCGAATGCATACAGCCCCTTATTTCTCTTATGCAGTCTGATGTTAGTACTACAGTGGAGTCTGGAGTTTGTGCTTTTGAGAGATTGTTGCATGATGAGCGGCAGGTGGAGCTTGCAGCATCATATGACATTGTGGATCTCCTTGTTGGCTTGGTTTCAGGAAGAAACCATCAGCTTATTGATGCCAGCATATGTGCACTCATAAAGTTGGGGAAAGACCGCAACCCACTCAAATCAGACATGGTGAAAGCTGGCATTATTGATAATTGTCTGGAGGTACTCCCTCTTGCGTCCAGTTCATTGTGTTCCTCAATAGCAGAGTTGTTCCGGATTTTGACAAATAGTAACGCTATTGCTAGAAGTTCAGATGCTGCAAAAATAATTGAGCCTCTTTTCATGGTTTTACTTCGTCCAGATTTTGGTTTGTGGGGACAACACAGTGCCTTGCAAGCACTTGTAAATATCTTGGAGAAGCCGCAAAGCCTTGCAACTCTGAAATTGACTCCCAGTCAAGTCATTGAGCCTCTGATTTCATTTCTGGAATCGCCAGCTCAAGCTATTCAGCAGCTCGGAACAGAATTGTTGACTCATCTTCTTGCTCAGGAACATTTTCAGCAGGACATCACTACAAAAAATGCAGTTGTGCCGCTGGTGCAGCTTGCTGGAATTGGAATATTGAATCTGCAGCAAACAGCAGTTAAAGCTTTAGAAAAGATCTCTGCTAGTTGACCGAAGGCTGTCGCTGATGCTGGAGGTATTTTTGAGCTTTCAAAGGTCATCATTCAAGATGATCCTCAGCCTCTTCATGCGCTTTGGGAATCAGCTGCTTTCGTTCTCTCCAATGTTTTGCATTTCAATGCTGAGTACTATTTTAAAGTTCCTTTGATTTTTCTGGTCAAAATGTTGCACTCCACGGTGGAGAGCACCATTATGGTGGCTCTCAATGCCTTAATTGTCCATGAAAGGAGTGATCCTTCAAGTATCGAACAGATGACTGAAGCTGGAGGTATAGATGCATTATTGGATCTACTACGATCTCACCTGTGTGAAGAAGCTTCTGGCAGACTGCTTGAAGCTTTATTTAACAATGTAAGGGTACGAGAGAAGAAGGTTTCTAAGTACGCAATTGCACCCTTAGCACAGTATCTGTTAGACCCACAGACAAGGTCAGAATCTGGCAGGCTCCTTGCAACTTTAGCTCTTGGGAACCTCTCCCAGCATGAAGGACATGCCAGAGCCCGTGATTCTGTTTCTGCATGCCGTGCACTTGTAAGCTTGCTTGAAGATCAGCCAACAGAAGACATGAAAATGGTTGCAATTTGTGCGTTGCAGAACTTTGTCATGCGGAGTAGAACTAATAGACGAGCTGTCGCTGAAGCAGGTGGCATATTAGTAATCCAGGAACTTTTACTTTCTCCTAATGCAGAAGTTGCTTCTCAGGCAGCACTGCTGATCAAATTCTTATTCTCTAATCACACGCTTCAAGAATACGAATCAAACGAGCTCATAAGATCTTTGACAGGTGATATAACATTGCAAAAGCTTTTTTTTCGTTTCAGTTCGAAGCATCAAGATGTGTATTTAATCTTTTTTGTTTTAATTGAAATTAGTGTTAGTAAGAGAAAGAAAAGGAGGAATGTTCCACATATCTGCTTAACTCTGCACAATTCATTTCTATCCGGAGTTCATCTACATGATATATGACTATTGTTTTAGACTTACAAAACTTCTAGCCAACACACAATATCAAAATGACTCTTTCCGCCCTTTTGATTCTCAGCGTTGCATTTGTAATTGAAAGGTGTAATCATTTTGTCGTGCAGCTGCCCTTGAGAGAGAATTGTGGTCTACTGCACCTATTAATGAAGAAGTCTTGAGAACATTAAATGTAATATTCGCCAACTTTCCCAAGCTCCAAATTTCTGAAGCAGCTACCCTATGTATTCCCCATCTAATAGGAGCACTAAAGTCAGGGAGTGAGGGTGCCCAGGAATCTGTATTAGATACCATGTGCTTGGTAAAACATTCTTGGTCAACCATGCCAATCGAAATTGCAAGATCTCAGTCCATGATTGCAGCTGAAGCAATACCTATCTTGCAAATGCTGATGAAAACTTGTCCTCCAAGTTTCCATGAGAGGGCAGACAGCCTATTGCACTGCTTACCGGGGTGTTTGACTGTTACCATCAAGCGCGGCAGCAACCTAAAGCAAGCCATGGGAGCCACAAACGCATTTTGCCATTTGACAATAGGCAATGGTCCTCCCCGGCAAACCAAGGTAACAGTTCTATTCAGAAGTCGGTAGGAAAGTAAACTGTTTATATGTTGGGTCCATGGTCATATGAAATGTAGTTTGTTCCGAGCGCTTGGAGGTTTTCCATATCTTAACCTTTTTCTTTTCTGATTTATTCATGGGGTTCCATTTGCACTAATTGCCATGTGCCAGGCCAGGGTATAGAAAATAGAGCCTTTGGAATATTATCATTTCTTATTTTATTTGATGGCTCCTGAGTTTGCCACTTTATAAGAGCATTTATGGCATGTATGAAAGCATCACCTTGTTAGGTTAAAAAAAATTGAAGTCTGCATGTATAGATTTATCAAGAAAGTCGATGTTTCTCATTCTTTTATTCATCAAAATATTTTAAATGTCATTTTTAACACAAATGGGTTTGTTTGTACTACGATTAGGTCGTGAACCACAATACTAGTCCCGAGTGGAAAGAAGGCTTCACGTGGGCTTTTGATGTTCCCCCAAAGGGACAAAAACTTCATATCATTTGCAAAATTAAAAATACTTTTGTGAAGGTAAATGAGATTTTCCAAATCTTGTTCTGAATATACCATGGTTTTCCTTTCGGATTGGATAAAAAAGTGCTAATAGTTATATTCTCATCATATCTTTTGCAAATTGTTGTATTACTTTCTGATTTCTAATGGAGATGTTGGTTTTTCCAGTCGACTTTAGGAAGAGTGACTATTCAGATCGACAAAGTCGTGACAGAGGGAGTATACAGTGGTTTATTCAGCCTGAACCATGATAGCAACAAAGACGGTTCTTCCAGAACGCTTGAAATCGAGATAATCTGGTCCAACAGAACAGAAAACGACGAAAGCATATAAAGGATTACAAGTTCATTTCTTTACAAGCAACCACAAGGGAATCTGGTGAGGAAGTTTACAGGAGAAATAAAATAGCAGTTTGAAGTTGCTTGCTTTTAAGTATATATATATATCAAAGGTCCAGTTTTTGTAGTAAATGGTTTATAAGATGTATGAAATGTTTATTAATTGATGCGATGAAAATGGAGAAATCGAAGAGGTTCCCCATGTGTAGGATGTTTCATTCTGTACAGATCAGTCTTCTAGCGAGTTAAAGGATGATGGCATTGCAAAAATGTTATAAAAATGGCATCTTTTTAGTACGAATTGCTGCTTTGTTAGATAAATTATATTATTTGATACATTAATGGTGGAGCAAGGTATATGGATTATTTTAGTGTAAAATTGATTGATTTTTACATAATATAAGTGATTCCTAAACGTATTTATATATATAAGCTAGATTTAGAAGCATCATTGTTTCGTTATTTCCGATCAACCCTTTGGACAAATAGCATGGCATGAACTCACACGTCACTCATGACAAAACATGAAGGCATACGCACCACACTAAAAAATTAAATTAAGAGTTTAAGATATATATTTTTAAAGTTTAGGGTTTAAAAGTTAAGATTTAAAATTAAAACTTAAAATTTAATTTTTTAATGTTGGTACATAAAAAAGGACATGATTTTTGTTTGACAACATAACCCTCTGGTGATAAAATTCTAGGCTTAAAGACATTTTTAGGATCATTAGGTCCTAGTTTTTACTAAACTAGGATCCAAAATTCTATATTTCCCGGACTAGCATCATTACAATGAACTCGCCGCACAAGCACGACATATTTTAAAAAAATATTATTTTTTATTCAAGCTTGCCATAAGAGCACGGTAACTTCCATTTTCTTTTACAAAAATTCTAATCACCTAATTAAGATTTAAACTGAATATTTAAAATAAAAAATAAAATTTTGGAACTTGCTATGTTCCTACGGTAAGTTTAAATAAAAATAATAATATTTTTTTAAAACTCACTGTATTTATGCGGCGAATTTATTATAATAGTGTTAGTCCAAAAAATATAGAATTGAGTCCCAGTTTGGTAAAAATAGTACTTAATGGTCCTAAAAATGTCTTTAACCCAAAATTCTAATACCATTTCAGCCACAAAAGCTGACTTTACGAAATTGACGGCTCATTACTTTGTTACACTTCTCATGAACCCATCAAATCATCAATGAGATACAAACCCCTTGCCCTGCGCACGTGCATGGGTTTGGTTGATACCATTGCCATACGTTTCGCCATACATATATAAGAATTACGTTGCAAGAAAAGACATTTGCAAAGCACCAAACTTCGTCTAATATTGTTTGGTTCAACTCGAGAGATGCGAAAATGAAAAGCAAACAACTATCATTAGGGCATGAAAGCTACTAAATACGCAAAAACACTGGGTATTTGTCAGTCCCAAGTCACACGAAAAGTAGATGCCGAGATCCCTCGGTGGGAGAAGAAACGAGGCCAAGCTTGACAAAAAGCTACTTCGCGGCAGCAACTAGAGCAGATCTAGCTTGCGTGAATGTAGCAATGAGTGATCCCAATTGCAATTTATCATTGCACCCAAAACTCAAACGATACCTGCAAATGGTAAAACATACCGGTTGATGCCATCAGCTACTATCTGATATACATTCCACAATTCACACCCATTATACAATATCAGCTATGGTCTCAACTAGAAATACCAAAATAAAATATGTTTGCAAATACAAACTGATATTTTTATAAACATTTCTTCCATGATTCCAAAAACGAAGCCAGCGGATCTAATATGGAAGGAAGTATATTTATGTTGATGAGCATAGTACTTTCCATATTCCAGACCATAGTAAAATGGCTGTAAAACCTCATTAGGGTAAGAATAATCTAAAGGGAATCCCAAACCAAGCAATTTGTGATACTAGTAATAAAATAGTCTTGAGCTATATGATAAGTAAATGATAAATACTGCTTATTCAACAAATTGTCTTGGAAGTACTTTTCCTCTTCATTATTTTTGGTTCCTCTTTTATAATCATAACCAGTTTTATGATGCAAACATTATTTAACGTCTCAATATCTTGGCTTTATTTTTATCATTCAAAGCATCAACCATTTACCAATTATTCATGTGTTGTGTTGTATGTGTGTGTAATAGTGTATGTGAGTTGAGAGAGAAAGAGAGAGAGCAGCAGCAGCAGATATAAGTACTTACTCTATGTCTGCCAAGTCGTTAATTAACTGAACTCGAACATCTGAGGGCATTTTAATCTTAAAAACAAACCTGTTAAAAAGAGTGGTGAATGGATATCAACCAGAAAATTTTAAAGTGTAACCTTTTAGAAGCTAGAAGAGACATGGGCACTTACATAGTCACTTCCCTCACAATATCGATCAAGGTCCTAAAAGGTACATCTAAAGATAGGGTGCTAAAACGTACATCTAAAGGTGAATGGATATCCTTTTCTTGACTTCGTTTCAGAAACTCCTACAGAGAGTTAATCACAGGATAAAGATAGGGTGCTAAAACGTACTTCTAAAGATGACAATTTTATTAACTGCATAACAAACAGAGAGATTGAGATATGTACGCGTGAAACTCTCATCAAATGATTCATTCAGAAGCCAGTATGATATTTGCTCAATGTCTTTAGGCAATGGATTTCCGGTACAGAGATACACAACTTCTTCTGTAATCTTCTGAGAAGCCATGTGTGTTGACTGCATATAGCAAAGAAATTATTAACAATACCACTCTTGCACATTCATGAATAACACAAACCACTTTAGAAGTAATAAGCACCTCACCCTCCAAAATCCCCCTCAATAAGGAAAATAAAGTACATTTATTCACGCGCTTGAGCATTCAGTTCAGAGAGAAGTGTACAATTCCCTAGATTAAGAGCCAGCTTTAAATCCCCTTCCCCAAGTGAAAAAAAACTGTTTCCTATTCATTAAAACTAGAGTTGACATCACCTAAAACAGCAATCACATAACCTAACACATCAAGCACAACTTAGACGAGGCTACACAACCCCTCCAAATAACAATGAGATCATACGGTAATGTAACACGACTTCTGCTAAAAGCAAAAAACAGAATGATGTCAGCCTGTCATTTGTCTGACATTCTTATACAAGTGACTATTATCGTACAATTGGTTTTAAAAGGCCTGAGGCACTCCGAGATTCAAAAGGTCCTCGAGCCGAGGCGCGAGGCACTAGGCAAAGGCGCTCGTCTTTAGTAGGTGAGTCGCCTTTTTTATCCTACAAATTTATAAGTCAACCTTATAGCATATTTTGTACTTTAAAACATAATAATTATATTATAAATGTTAAAAAATTAAAATATGTTAATTATATATAAATTTTAAAACTATTAAAAATAAATATATTAAAATATTAATAAATTATATTATTTGAATATGTAATTTGAATATTTTATTTAAATAAATATATATTTAAAAATAAATCTTATTTTATTATATTAATTTATATTAAAATTAATAATAATATTAACTTCTTGATCTAAAATAAGTATTTGGGTAATAATAATAATAAAATCCTAATAAAAAATAAAAAAAATCTTAATTTGTTTTGAACAAAAAATATTATTTCACCCTTGTGAATAATAAATTGTTGTGGAAAGCGTTAGGATATATATTAGTCAACGGAGAAATAGAGAAGATTTTGTTTTTTGGGATGCGAAAAGATGATATTAGAAGATATTTGATGAGAAGTACTTGTCCAACATACAACAGTGTATGAGGAGGGGTGCTTTTGTCCTTTAACTAATTTTGATGGGTCCAAGGCCTGCTTCTGCCACGCCAATGATAGGAAATTAAAATAAATCTAAAAGAAGTAAACAGCAGTTTCAAAAACCAAAACGTGACTTATCTGCATCTTCAAAAGCAAACTACTGTTCATCTTCTTCAACCAGACTTCCCATGCTCTTCTTTTTCACGTTTTTTTTTCTAACTACAAAAGGCGCAAAAGCGCTCGCCTTACGCCTCAGGCAAGGCATGCGCCTCCTGTACCTCGCCTCAGCCCTGTGGGGCGTTTTTTTCCGCGCTTCGAGCGCTTGCGCCTTTTTACAACTAAGATCGTACACCAATTCCCGCAAAAGCAATATATGACTGAGTGGTTTAGATACCTGCAAAATGTTTAAAGCCTTTCTCATGACACCATTGCTAAGCCGTACTAGTGCTGCCAAACCACTATCAGTTACATCAAGCCTGGTCCAATGAAGCAAGAATTGCAACAGTATTCAGGGGAAAGATTCAAAGACAATATCCAAACAACAAAAGGTAAATCCATATGAGATATGCTAAGGCACGGATTTTTCACTTTTTTAACAACTTTAATATAAGTGCAAATGGCTTGATAAAGCTACACCTTAAAACTTTCAATCTATGCTGATTACATATTTATGCAAGCTTGAGCCAAGCCAGAAAAGGCAAGCTCTAGCTTAACTAGCGGGGAAAATGAAAATTAACAGTTCTAGCTCAATTTGGAGCAGGACAATAATTGGAAGCTTAAAATTATTATCAGTTTGAAACTACGAAAAGGGAGCAAAAGTCATTTATAGACGGGCAAATCAACAGGGAGATAAAGCTAGCGTTGGACTCATGTATTAAATGGAAACAGATCATGTGCAATTCAACTCATCTGCAGCCCTCGGAATGAAATAGCATAGTGACCATCCAGCAAATCAAAACTTTTGATGTCTTTGAATTAAGTTAAAGTAAGCTGTAAACTTTTAACAAGCCAGACAATGAGAATATATAAGAAACTTTAATGGGTTCTAGCATTGACAAAAAAGAACTACAGGTAAAAACTATAAGCAAGAATTAACTGTGCTCCATAAAGCTTCCGCGCAACAGCCAGAATGGTGGATGTTTTGCCCGTTCCAGGAGGACCATACAATAGAAGATGCGGCAATCTGTTCTCGCTTGTAAGCCTATCAACTAATTTACACCAACAAAAACCGAGTAAATGGTTTGTAAAAAAACAAGAGTAAAATATCATCAAATTTCCTTCAATTGAATAACCTAATTTCTTTTACTAACTAACAATTACGAAAGAGGAATACGAAATCTATGGAAATTCTGAACGAGGTTCTCCCCTTTCTTGGAAATCCTTCCGTTTTTTACCCTATATCACATTAAAACTTTAAATAGAAAAAGAAAAATCAAGTGGAAATACATTTTACAAAACCCTAGGACAGAAAAAAAAGGAATTACTGGTATCGACAATATCGCGGTGAGCGGCTACGTCGGCGAGGGACTGAGGACTGTACTTCTCGACCCAGGGAGTGGCCTTGGTATCGGTGGCTGTTAAGACGCTTTTCCCCTTGTTTAGCTTCTAAGAGTCGTTTTGTTTCTGGTGTTCGTCGTCTTCGTCGATGTCCATCAGCGAAATCACTTCCGCCATGGTCGTCGAATTTCCTCTCCGCTTTTTTCTTCTTCTTATTTATACTGATACGATGGTGATCGTTCGATCTCCGCCGTCCGCTGCGGCTTACGAGAAAAATGGGGTTTTACTTCGCTCGCTGTAATGTTTTTACGAGTGTGGCGGTCTTATGGCGCCAACCCCGTTTTGAATTGCGCTTTTCTTTTTTTCCCTTTTCCTATTTCGAAATTTATTTGAATTTTAATAACTTTTAATAACTTTTGAATTTTATTAATTGTCATAAAAAATAATATAATATAATATATCAAAAAGAGAAAAAAAAATAGACAAATTTACTAAAAGTCTCTTACAAAGGTGTAAAGAAAAGCAGATGCTTCCATCGAGCTTAGCATATCAAAAACCCAAAAACTTTTCTGAATTTCCTTGTCTTTATCCAAACGAGATGTTTTACGGGGTGAAAAAAGAGTGATAAACGAACCAAGCTATCAGGCAGATTGCTTCATTACACAGGTCTGATTACATCGGCAACCATACATCAACTGAGTGAGAATCCATCTTTCTAAGACCACCGACAGAATCATAATCAGAGATTAGCGACGTGAAGATCTTTGTACAAGCATCAATAGATCGCTAAGGTATGCTGAAATTATGCCACAAGTACAGATATAACGGACCACAAAAAATTAAAGAAAAACGTGTCACAACGACAAAAAAAACGTATGCCACAAAGACAGAAATTCTTATTAAAATAAAAAAATTAAAAAATAATAGATCTAGTGGTCGACAATAAATACTAAAATTAATTGTTAACCACCAACCCAAAAAAAAAGTTACAAACGACGGAGATTTAAGAGAAAACCGTTAGATTAAAAGAATATTAAAAAATGGAGAAATAACCTAAATGTGAAATTTCATGATTTGGTCAGAAATATCTTAGTTTGTAAAAAGTTGTGTACAAGTGAGCGCATTAAAAAGAAAGTGTTGGGTAACGAAAAATATCCGGGAAGAAAACTGACAACAACTAATATTGTTAAGTATTTACAAATGTATTCTGGCTTTTGTTTTAATGATAGTATTTCTTGAGTTTTAAATTTATATCGTGTGCTTAGTTTACGTTTCAAATAAATGATAATATTTGACGTTATATAACATATGGAGAAGAGATTGAAGCATAAAAATATAGTTTTAAAACAATATGCAAAGTTTTAGGATTTAAATATATATTATAATCACCTAAATCCGTCCGGCGCTCATTTTATTTCGGGTTTAAAATTTTTTTTCGTGCTTGAAAAACCCCGCTCGATTTTGGAATTAAAATGTGGAGTAGCCACCGATCATTTTAAAAATGGTAGACCAGATACCGATAAAACCATAGATAAAAAATATTTGGGTCCGGAAGTCGATTACGAATGGGGAATGATGAGCACCTCCACACTGCCCAAAAATTGGTACCTAGTCGATTATTTAATGTCTTAGTATTGGAAATTACGAATTTGATTAAAATTTAAAACACGATCCTTCAATGCATGAAAATATTGAGAGAACCACGTCCCTTTGCGCCCGAGACACGGCTTTTCGTTTTTTTCTTTTTGAAAATATTCGAAGAAATCACATCCCTTTACGCCCGGGACATATTTTTCGAAGTTTTTTTAATCATATAAAAAAATAATTTACAAAAATCGGATATTAAAGTACAAAATATAATAAATTAAAATATGAGTTTCGAATATTTTAAAAATATAAATTTTAAAATTAAAAAAATACTATTATATAATATATATATATTATACTTAATAATATATATAATGATTGTAATATAATATGAACATAATATATATGTATTTATATAATACATATATAATAATATAATTAATACAAAACTATATTACATGACAAATATATATAATCTAGAATACAATACATAATATCAGAAAATATTACATACCAAAACAAATCATGCATAAAAAAACAGAAATTAAATCATATATTAAACTAATATAAGCTAAACACGCTAAAAATTTAAAATACATACGAATAAACAAGCGATATATTATTAAATTAAAATAGAATACAAAGATAAGATTCGAACTTTTACCCCATAGAAGCTCGAACTCGAACAGTCCCCTAACGCGATCTACCATGATCCCTCAAAAAATTAACTGGATCGAACCACCCGAAGAATAAAAATTCCCCGAGGAAAGCACTGCTTGGGGTACTAGGGGGCATTGTCCCCCATAATTTCCCCCAGCCCTTATGGTCGACTATTCTATTGCTTCAAAATGGCAGCCCTCCCCCTTTTATAGGGAAAGTGGGGGAAGATGGGGCGATGTGGCTCTTTGTGAGCCAGACATTTTTTTTACAATTTTGTATTTTTTTACAATTTTTTACACCCTTTTATTTTACCTAATAAAATACTATAATATTACACAACCCGGACAAAAATGAGTGATTACAGCTGCCCCTCTTTGCTTATTGTTGTGAAATGGCAATGAAGCAAAGACCAAAAGATCATTATTTTTGTTTGGTCCGGCTGAGCTTCTTCATTCTTCATATAGCTCATCTTCGTGCTTCAGTTGATTTGCTCGGCCGTCGTGGGAGGAAAAATCTTCAAAATGGGGGTTGTTTGTTGAGGAGACAAAATGAGTTCGGCTCGTTGCTTCTCTTTTTCGGCGCCAGTCTTCTATCTTCGGTCTTCTGTCTTCGATATTTGGTCTTCGGTAAGTCTTCGATCTTCGCTCTTTGAGTATGTTGAGTTCTTCGATCAATATGCTCCTATGTTTCCTAGGTTGAGACTTACCGAAGTACAACGATGCTCGGTCGAAAATAGATATTTCCTTGCTCGCCATTTTTTCTTTTCTTTTCTTTTCTTTTGTTGTTTTTTTAGCTTCATCCTTTGTTGAATGGGTGACCCGCTCCATTGGAAGTTCAAGGAGATAGGGTCGGGTGATCTGCTCCATTGGAACGAGTAAAGATCTGAGGTTGTAGTTTCTTTTTTATTTGATGTCCCGCTCCATTGGAAGTTCAAGGAGATATGGTCAGAAGTTGTAGTTAATCTGCTCCATTGGAAGTTCAAGGAGAAAGGCTCAGATGTTGTAGTTAATCTGCTCCATTGGAAGTTCGAGGAGAAAGGTTCAGATGTTGTAGTTCATCTGCTCCATTGGAAGTTCAAGGAGAAAGGTTCAGATGTTGTAGTTTATATGCTTCATTGGAAGTTCGATGAGAAGATTCAGATGTTGTAGTTTATCTGCTCCATTGGAAGTTTAAGGAGAAAAGCTTAGATGTTGTAGTTCATCTGTTCCATTGGAAGTTCAAGGAGAAAAGTTCAGATGTTGTAGTTCATCTTCTACTCCACAGACTTGTGTTGGTACTCATTCCGCTGCCACTCTAGAGAGATGAGACTAACGTATCTTCATTTCATTCGTTTTGAATATCTAAGGCCTCCTTATGGGCTTGGGCCTTGGAGATGTTTGAAAAATATCCTTTCAAGGTGCCCATTTGGGTTTTCACCTTGATTTTCATTTTTCTCTTTTTTTATTTTTTATTTTATTTTTTATTTTATTTCTTTTTTCTCTCTCTTTTTTCTTGATTTTCTTTTCTTTTATTATCTTTTTTTGTTTTTTTATTTATTTTTTTATTTTTCCTTTTTTTGCTACAAAAATGACAAAAATGTAAACTTAAAAGTAAATTTTGACCCAGCTACCATACCGCCGAGGAGACAAGGTCTGAAGTTTGTAAGGTTGATCCAGCTACGACACCGACAAAGATGCAAGATATGGAGTTTGTATTTGACCAAGCTACCATACGGCCGAGGAGACAATGTCTGAAGTATGTAAGGTTGATCCAGCTACAACACTGATAAAGAGGCAGGATCTGAAGTTTGTATTTGGCTTGAGTTTGATTTTTTTAACTTCTTCGTGTCGAGGAGGCTGGATTTTGTCAAAGATTATCTGTTTGTTCTTCTTGAGGATGTCAAACAATCTCGTTCTTTCTCTTGGGTTCCACTTCTTCATGTCAAGGGCACTGAAACTTGATGGAAGTAATCTTCTTCATTTTTTTGTTTCCAAGGCCTCAGTTTGGATTCGTGTCTCGAACATTTTCAAAAAGGTTCATTTCAAGGTGCCCTTTTAGGTTTTCACCTTATTTTTTAATTTTTTTCTTATTATCTTTTTTTCATTTTCATTTTTTTGAACTTTTCTTCTTTTTTCTTTTTTTTTGTTTATTTTTCAGTTTTTCTTCATTTTTTTCAACTTTTTTTCACTCTTTCATGTCAATGATACTTGGAACTTGTCAGAAATAATCTACTCTACTCACTCCTGTCAAGGAAGTCAGAACTCACCGATAGTGATCTTCTCCTTCGTGTCAAGGATGCCACACCACTATTTGGCCCATTCCTTTTTGTAAAGAATGCTGGAACTTACTGACAATGATCTACTCTTTCGTGTCAGGAATGCCATACCATTTTTGCCCAATTCCTTTCTATCAAGGATACTGGAACTTCTAAAGGCATTCCTTTTTGGGTTCATGCCCCCAGATATTTTCAAAAAAATCTTTTTCAATGAACCCTTTCAGATATTTGCCTTGATTTTTCTTCGATTTCACATTGAGATATCAATCTCCTTGTGGTTCAGCATCCTCTTGATTGAAAACTTTCCATATTTGATTCATTCATGTTTTTATATATGGCAGAGTATATGCGCTTGTGGATGAATGCACCCTATTTTTATGGTATATGTATGAAATTAACCTAAATGCTTGATGCAGAGATGAAGGACATGCAATGCAGTTGACTATAACTTGACTTTAAAAGGAATGCCTCGTGACTCTATCCGGTCATATCAGGCATCTTAGCATTATTCTATATATGCCCCAAGTTCTATTATGTTGATTGATAAAGTTAATTTTGTCGAATGATGGTTCAACCTCTTTTAGGTTCAATTGTTTCTTTTGGAAATCACCTCTTCGGACAAGTATCAACTTTTGAGTGTCTTTTTTTTCTGAATCAAGAGTCCTATTAAGCTCACTCTTCTAATTTTGGTGTTGTTTGTGGACAATAATGCCACACTAATAATCTTGTTCTTCGACCCAATATGCCAAGTTTGCTTTATTTTGGACACTTAGGGTGAGAAAGTTTTAAATGCAAAAACTTGTGAATATTGATTTATGCAAAAATTTTGTGTAGAGTTCAAAATAAATCATAAAATTTTTCATAAATGTACAATTTAAAAAAATCAAAACCGAGCACTCAAATATCAAGTGTGAAAAGTATTTTTTCTTCAAATTGACAAAGAGCAACCCGAATGAAGCATATGTTTAGAGGATAACAAGGGTTGCACTGACACAAGCACGTGTGAAGTCCTTCTTGGGCTATTAGGTTTCTGAGAAGAACATTTCGCATACCTAATTTCTACCCCATTTAAGTGGCCCTCTTGATCTCACTAACTTACCATGCCCCATTCTTCCCTCATTTGGTGTCGATCAGGCACTTGAAGTTTGATGTTCCTTGAAGAAAGGTTAACCCTTATAGGCGGAATATAATCTGAAGACAAGACTTAGACATCCATGTATGATCATAATGGTCTTTATAGGCTTGTAATGTAGGCTATGGCTCATGGGTATGAAAAAATGATATACATGCCCAAACAAGTGTTCAAGGGTAATGAAACCAATTATCATTTCTTCTTGGCAAACTCTCACTTTCTGCACTTGCATTTTGGATGTTCTTTGATAAAATGCTCTTTTTTCTTTCATTATTTGGATCGATCTAGACAATCCATTTTTTGGTTTTCACTCTAGAGTTTATTTCCTTCCTTCGTAGCTCTAGGATATGTAGCCTTTAACCGATTGGCGTTTTCGCTCGGCATTGATGCAATTTATTTAAAAATGACCAATCCGCCAAAGTTGGCATAATCTTCCGATTAAAACCTCATTCTTGTATTTCTTGATTCGGGCATGCTCATATAGAGTAACTTTTTTTCTTTCATTCCTTGGATCGCTCTAGACTTACCATTTTTGGGTTTTCACCCTAGAGTTCATTTCCTTTCATGTTTAGGACAATGTAGCTGTGGATTATTCTGCAATCTCGGCTAGACATTGATTCTTGCCTTTGCTTGAGAGTAACCAATCCTCTAAGGCTCTCGCTTTTCTTTTATTGTACTTTTGACTTAGTGTTTTCTCCCTTGATTGTTTCAGTCTTCTCGTTGGCAATTTTCAACTTGATTTGGTCAGCTTCTTTGAGCATAAACTTTTCTTTCATTGGCCTCTTCTAAAGTTTCTCTGACCCTTGCATTGAATGTATCCGATCTCACTTCTTGCCCTAATTGAAGTGTTATCTGTGTAGCATGATTAAGATTGGGATGCTTTTATTCAAAATTGTTGCATTTTTTGCCCCCATTGTGAGGGTGATCCTTGGTTTGGGTTAAAAATAAATGATCAGACTCAAAATGGGACAAATTGGATATTTTCTTATTTGTGAAAGGAGTTGAAGGAATGCCAATCATCTTCTCACATTTGGACATCTAAGTTGTCTTCAGGAGTAGGAGTTTAGGGTCAACACTCGATTCAAAGACCATAAACAACAAATGCTTGGGAGGGAAAATTCACTCAATGAGATATGCCCATTTTTTGAACACTCATTTTGTTTTCTCTGTCTACCTAAGTAGAACAGAAAATGCTCACATTTACAGTATCCTTGCAACATTTGCTTTCTTTGGACATATGTTGTTTGAATTTGATCACCATATTTGAATAAAAAGTACTATTGCAATTGAAATTCAAGGACCCTGATAAAGATGATATGTAATATGTTTATGAAAACAAAAGCCAACTCATGTTAATGAATGAAATGTTTAAGGAATCAAAGAATATGAATTGTTTGTCAAATGAGATATAAAATGAAGTTTATTTTATCAAAACGGGTAAACAATAGTTTTGACGAAAGCTCCTCATTTTGTTTTTCTCTTCCCACTGTTTCATTATTTTTTTTGAAGGAAACTAAACTCACACAGTGCGTGAAATAGACAGACTTCTCTCGTTCCGAAGTTACAACCATTCTAAAAAACTTGCCCCAATTTTCTCTCAACTACTTTTTAGGGGACCCCTTTTCACTCTCTACTTAGAAGGACCTAGTCCTAAAATGATGGGTTTAATCGGACCTAAGCTGGATGTCCCATGGTAAATTACCAAAAATGGTCTATAAATGCAAATGCAATATACGTAATACATGTTATGTTGCTGAAAGTACAAAATGCAATGAAGATGCAATGCTGAATGTAAATATGAATGCAGAAAAGAGGTTGATTCTAGAGTGAACTTTTTAGAACAACTTTCATAAAAAGTCATGTTACATCAGACATTAGAGTTACAGATAATGTTGGGCTCTAGCGCCTAGCTTCTGTAACTTCTCCAGCAGCCTACCCAACTTCTCGTTTCGTTCTGAGAGCTCATCATCTTGACTCAATTTGATTGCTGTATCAGCCAAGTCCGTCACCTGTCAGGCCACTCTTCGTGCTTCAACAATAATCTCCTTCATGTAGCTGTCTTTTTCCTTTATTTTCTCTGGAGACTCTTGAAGCTAAAGTTACCACTTATCGTTATTTTCCTTCCAGGCTTTCCTGAGACCATCCACAAGATCTTTGTACATCATTATAATGTCGTTGCGCTCTTCCACTTACTTATTTAGCCTTTGAATTTCAGCTTGGCTATCATTTAATTCAGCAGCGATGTCTCCACGCAAACGTATGCATATGTTCAAGGTCTCAATCTTGGCTTGACTACTCCTCATGTCATCCTTAAGGGCAAGGCATTGATTGTCAATTACTTGCAGAATACGAGACAAGGTATTAGCTCATTCCTCGTTGGCCTTAGAACTTCTTTTCCAACACTCGACATCTCTTTTCAGGTCTTTGATTTATTCTTTCCATTGATCAGGAGTGTCACCCAAACCAACATTTTTGAAAGTCAAACGAAGCTCTTCACAGTTGTCTTATAAGCTCTTCAATTTATTTTTCAGATAGTTTATTTCTTTCTTCGATCCATTGTCTTGAGCGTCATGTCTCAAATAGCTCTTTTCATGTTCTTCAATTCTGGACTCCTTTGGCTCCATAATTGTTGGGTGAACGGTAGTTGAACCATATCGATTTTCTTTTTCGAATTTCCATATATTGCACTCTAGGAGGTTCTAAACTCGATGCTTGAAGGTGGTACAGTTTTTAATTGAATGCTCCCTAATTCCAGCATGATACTCACAACGAGCTTCAGCGTTATACCATTTAGGGTATAGAGGTTGTAGAGGTGTGATGTGACATGAGACCACTAATCGTGCCTCCAACAATTGCAGATATAGCTATCCATATGAAATAGGTATAGGATCAAAATGACCATTGATTCTTGGTTGTTGGATGTCGGTTGCTGATGACTCGGAAAGCTGGACACTAGAATTTGAACTCTGTCCCAAATACCGGATTTGGCCCTTCTTCGTATGCTCTAGTGCACTAGTATTAGCCAGGCTTTTGAAAACTTTGGGGATTCCCTCTTCAAAAATCAATAGCCCTTCTTCGACAAGGCTCGTGACTTTGTTCCTTAGGGCTCCGCAATTTTCGGTATTATGACATATACCTTCTACGTGATAATTACATCTAACCTTGTTGTCATACCCTTTAGGAAAAAGAGACTCACTTGGCTTGGATTGGACTAGAGTCACAAGACCCCTCTTGACCAGTATTGAGAGCAAATCTGTGTAGGCCATCGGAATTTGAAATGCCTTCTTTTTATCTTTTTCTTCTCTGGCTTTTCTTTGGCTCATCTCCACTTTCTTTGAAATTGAAGCCTTCACATTTTTGGGTGTCTTGATGTTGATCGCAACGGTGCACCAACCTTCAAGTTTACCAGAATCATCTTGTTCAGATATGAGGTCTTGATCGGCCGTGTAACACCCTCAACCCGGATGTCACATTTGGGCCTCAAGCCCAAACCATTACCATAAAATTTTGATCTAGTTTAGCCCAATCCGTAAATCCATTATAAAAATCCATTTACTTACAACCCAATAAAATATAATAAATATTTGAAAACATATACAATGGAGCTACTTTTAAAATTACATTATAGACCTTTGACTCGATCGTTTGAAAATCCAAATACTAATTACAAAATACAATAGGCTCATACGATTACATAGCCCAAGGACCTAATTACTATACTCTGATAAGACGAGGCACTGGAATCCTTCCTTGATGGTGCTCCTCCAATAACAAACCAAGCCTACTAACCTGTGAAAGGAAACAACGATTCCGAATGCCGAGCTAACAAAGCTCAGTGGATACACCGCCACTCAACCATGCTTCATGCAAATCATAAATAAAGCAATGCAACATAAATGACATCATGGCAAGATAACAGTGGCGCTACCATATCCGCCTAAACACATAGCATTATGAATGTATGATCACGCACACAGCTCATACAAGTATCTCATACGTTTACCTATCATCACATAGATACCTATAATTATATATAGAATGAGGCCCGCATCCACTAAGCATTGGGATCATACATTCTGAGCAAGGCCCGTGTCCACTAAGCATCGGGATCCTATACTCTGAGCAAGGCTCGCGTCCACTAAGCATCGGAATCCTATACTCAAGGGATGAGGCCCACGTCCACTAAGCATCAGGATCCAACATCCATGCTTGGAATATCTCATCAAGCATCATCGAATGAGGCACGCGTCCACTAAGCATTGGGATCCAACATTCGGGAAGTCTTCAATGTGTTGCAACATACTTTAGGGTATCTAAATCCCAACAAGGGATGACTCGACTATCTAGGTGTCCCATCAACACACAGCAAGGACCCTAATAACCACATAGCCCTAAACCTCGCCACAAGGTCTTACCGCACACAGCTCTGACACCCTTACCATAGCCCTATGGTTTTATTTTTATTAATTACATAATCCCGCTGAATTATCTATTCATTAGCATACTTATAAAGGTATACATTAGCCGTTCTCATTATTTTATCTTACTATCTGATAAAACTCAGCCTTATAGGGGCCCCTTCCGCACACAGCATAGACCTAGATTACCACACATCATCCACGATCCACCTAGGATCCCTATGGTTTACCACCTCACATAATTTACCCAACATTTACCAAGTCATTAGCCATTCATTACTCGTACGGGGTTAAAATCTCCATTTCTCAGTTTTAATATTCATTTTACACCTTAACGGCCCCCTAATGCCCTTTGCCTCGAATTATAACACCCCCGAACACCACATCGAAATTATTAGGCAGATCACCCAGCGAGTATCGATACTTCAAGGTGAGTATCGGTACTCCCCTCTAGGCATCGATACTCTCATATGATATCGATACTTTAATTAGGTTCGAAAGAACTAGACCCCAAGTCATACCGATACGCTATGTACCATATCGGTACTCATCATCGGTACTAGGATTGCCCCGTACCGATCTACCCCGTACCGGTACTCTCACAACGTGTACCAGTATGTTAAGCCTCTCTTAGGCAAGTAACAACGCGTACCGATACTCCACAATGAGTACCGATACCCCCACTAGATTCGAAGGAATTTAACCCAATAGCGTACTGATACGCTACGTACCGTACCGGTACTCAAAGCCTTTCCAGGCAATGTAACAGTGCGTACCGGTACACGAAGGCATCTCTAGAATCTTTACCTTGCAAGGGGTACCGATACACGGAAAAGCGTACCGGTACTCCCCTCACAACTCTTCCCCTATTTACACCAAGGCATACCGATACCCTAGCCCCAGTATCGGTACGCGAGCCCAATTTTTGAACTCTGGGTGTGAGTTTCACCAAAAAACCTTGTTTAACCCCTATAGTTGAACCCCAAATCGATCCTACAAGTTATTATGAAAATATTAAGTGGGTTTCTACCAATTTTAAGCCTTAGCAACATCAAATCCCCATTTTACCATTAAAAGGGTCAACCCAAAGCTTATCAAACCATAAACACCAAAACATGCATAAAGATTATTTTTTATGAGTTGCAGGAAACAATAAGAATTAGTAGTGTACTAACCTCGAATCAGAGCTAAGGAAGAAGCCTTCAAAGACCATTCCCGTTCATCCACACTAACCCCACCAAAACCTCAATCTCCACCATAACTAGTCATCCTTACCTTGATTGGTAGATCTCTTAAAGCTGAACAAGCTTCCCTTCTTGCCCCAAACGAGATTCTTACTTAAACTCTCAAAGATTTGACCTTTAACATGAAGAAGTTTGAGTGATAGGTAGGAATGGGAAAGAGAGGGAACAAGGGGACCAAGATGACCTCACTCTTTCTATTTTCTGCAGAAAATAAAGTCCCACATAAGCCCTCTTGCCTTCAATTATGCTTTTACCCATTTGCCCTTCTTATTTTCACCTTAGCCCATCAACAACCCAACAACACAAGCCCAAAAGCTTTCCTTCAAGCCCAACAAGGCTCTCAATCTCGGCCCAAACGCGAAGCCCATACCTCGGGTTAACCCGGCCCTCGAGTTCTAAAACCTGGGCCATTACAGCCCGCCATCATAATTTGGCTTTCATTCAGCTCATTCTTCTCTCTTGGTGCATCAGACTTTTTTCTCTTTTACCATAGTGGTCAGCATACTTATCATTTTGGCCATCTGTCTTTTCAACTCTTGCACCTCGCTAATCTCGGTATTAGTGTAGGCATGCTCTGGTACGTCTGACGTGTGAATCTCGGAATGAAGACTTCTCATTTCTTCTGGAGTCACTTCAAGGCATTGCCCCATATCTGTGATCGTGTCTATCTTATCACTTGACATTTTCATTATGAAAGCTTTCTTAATCGTATCTCACTCGTGAATCAACACCCATTTTTATATAATGCATGTGAAATGCAAAAAAAGACAAAAATATAGAAAACAAAAAATCGGTCAGTACACGTGCAATAAAAAATGAAAACAATAATAAATATGTAAGTATTAAACAATAAATTTGTACAGCCTACCCAAGCATGATTTCTACCCGGCATAAACAAAATCCTACCCGGCATGATTTCTACCCGGCATACTTTTATTTACAAAAAGAAAAAACCTACCTGGCATGGTATCTACCTGGTACAGAATGAAAGATCATACCCGGCATGTTATTATTTACAGGAAAAAACCTACCCAGCATGATTTCTACCCGGCATACTTTATTTGCAAAATGAAAGATCCTATCTGGCATGGTATCTACCGATATATTTATTCATGAATAAATCTATAAAGTAGACAAAAGGTTAGGAGCGTTTCTCCTTTGAACTTTTAACGGGTTTCGTTTCTAAAGTAAGGCTCATATGGTCCATTACATATGGTTTGGTTCTAGGGAAGGGTACCCGAATTGTCTTGGCTGTCCCTTACTAAAGGTAGCAAGGCCCTTGATCCTCACCCATTATAGGGTTCAAACGGACCAAGTTCAATTTAGGGGGATACACCCCTTATGCCTATACAGAGGTAACACATACGAAAGCATAAGAAATATATCCCAAAAGTGATTCACCAACCTATATTGTGGTAACCTACACGAAGGCGGTATCACGCTTCCACTTAAAAGGACAGGGCTCGGGTAGAAAGCTCATGGAATGCAATGCAAGTGCATAATGTGTGAGGAGAAACTCTCAAACCTTTTAACACCCTATGTCTATGTTTATTTATACTAAGCAGTAAAAGTAAAATAATTATTTACATAAAATAAAATGCATGTCTTATTAAAAAAGACAGAATCATACTTTAAATTAAAATTGAATTCGTCAATTTCGAACGACCAAGACTAAAAATATTTGACTCGTGGCTTGACTCTCTTTTATTTTAATAAAAAAATGTCCCCAACAGAGTCGCCGGCTGTAATCACCCAAATCCGTCCGGCGCTCCTTTTATTTCGGGTTTAAAATTTATTTTTCGTGTTTGAAAAACCTCGCCCGATTTTGGAATTAAAATGTGGAGTCACCACCGATCATTTTAAAAATGGTAGACCGGATACCGATAAAACCAAAGATAAAAAATATTTGGGTTCGGGAGTCGGTTACGGATGGGGAAGGATGAGCACCCCCACACCGCCCAAAAATTGGTACCTAGTCGATTATTTAATGTCTTAGTGTTGGAAATTACGAATTCAATTAAAATTTAAAACACGATCCTTAAATGCATGAAAATAATGAGAGAACCCCGTCCCTTTGCACCCGGGACACGGCTTCTCGTTTTTTTCTTTTTGAAAATATTCGAAGAAATCACATCCTTTTAAGCCCGATACATGTTTTTCGAAGTTTTTTTAATCATATAAAAAATAATTTACAAAAATCGGATATTAAAGTACAAAATATAATAAATTAAAATATGGGTTTCGAATATTTTAAATATATAAATTTTAAAATAAAATACTATTATATAATATATATTATACTTAATAATATATATAATGACTGTAATATAATATAAACAGAATATATACGTATTTATATAATAATATATAATAATATAATTAATACAAAACTATATTACATGACATATATATATACTAAAATACAAGTACATAATGTCAAAAAATATTACATACCAAAAAAATCATGCATAAAAAACAGAAATTAAATCATATATTAAACTAATATAAACTAAACATGCAAAAAATTTAAAATACATACGAATAAACAAGCGATATATTATTAAATTAAAATAAAATACAAAGATAAGATTCAAACTTTTACTCCATAGAAGCTCGAACTCGAACAGTCCCTTAACGCGATCTACCATGATCCCTCCAAAAATTAACTGGATCGAATCACCCGAAGAATAAAAATTCCCCAAAGAGAGCACTGCTCTCGAACCGGGGCCGGGGTACTAGGGGCATTCTCCCCCCACCCCATAATTTCCCCAAGTCCTTATGGTCGGCTCTTCCATTGCTTCAAAATGGCAGCCCCCTCCCCCTTTTATAGGGAAAGTGGGGAAAGATGGGGCGATGTGGCTCTTTGTGAGCCACACATTTTTTACAATTTTGTATTTTTTATAACATTTTTTTTATACTCTTTTATTTTACCTAGTAAAATACTATAATATTACACAATTCGGACAGAAATAAGTGATTACATATATTTAGTACTTGAATTATGTATTTTTTTCAAGTTGATATCTAAAGAATTTTTGCTCTTAAGTGAGTGCCAGAACTTTAATTTCATCCACTATTTTGATACGTTTATTAACATTTTGTTCTAAAATTTATACATTCTATCGATTTGGTAACCCTTTATTTTTACTCAATGTTCAAAATATAGAGAAACTGTTAACCAAATATTAGAAACGTTTATATAGTAATACACAAACATAAATTACCAAATCTAATCCTATTATGTTTTTGTATAATTACTATTATCTAATCTATTAGTTGATTAATTCGGTTTGGCTATTAAAAATATAAGAGTGATCCCCATCATCCGATTTACTCTATTCACAACATCGTGACTCAAAACTTAGACCTCCCTATCCAATTTATTTCATTCGCAACGTCAAGATTCGAAAATATTAGATATGCCCTTACTTGAGGGACCTAATGTCTCACACCGTAAGACTAATTGACAGTCGGTAAATGTAGTACCTATTCTAAATAAGCGATACGTTGTCTTTGTTTAGATTTAGTATGAAGTGACTGTGAAATTAATTTATTAATAAATCATGTACTAAACATGAGGCATAAATAAAATTGCTACCAAACGTAGCATAGTGTCGTATACAATTATGCTTGGTGAAACTGAATTAATGCCAAAGAAAATGCTGAAGCAAACAATGTCTTGAAACTACGTTATTACATACGAAACAATCTAACTTAGAAAGAAGACAGTCGAACTTGTTAACATCCCAGCAAAGCACGGATTATGCGTAATACGCTACCACTGAGAAGAGCCTGCAACAATCTGAGCTTTCCTCGTGTGTATGGTGGGTACCTCGGAGATGAATCACCTCCAAAACCTCTATAGAGAACACCCTTCTTATGGCTAAAAGCATCGAAGGAGAATTTCCCATGGTACGAACCCATTCCGCTGTCCCCGACTCCTCCGAATGGTAAATTGTGCTCCGCAAGCTGAAATAACAGTTGATTTTGATCCATGTGAAGATTGAAACTTACAAGTGTATGTTTCAAGAAATAGGAACGTACAGTTATGCATTCCAATACATAATTTCCCAGAAAAAGGCAGTTTAAGCCTACTGTCACCAACTTACCATTGGCTTATAATTTCCTGGTGACATTCTTTAGGGACTAATAAATTATTTGTCAAACCTAATTTCACAGTTATACATTTCGTGTTTTTCATATCGATTTAACCATAAGGACACAATCAATATATAACAACGCAGAATGTAATCATGTCTAATTGTAGATTATATAACAATGCATGCATGTCTATTGGTTCCTTAAGTTAAAAGTATACTTACATGTACAGTAGTGTCATTGACGACTAAACCCCCGGCAGAGACCTCTGCAACGAACTTCGCTTTTAGCTTCGTCTTATTGGTAAACAGATATGCTGCTAGTGGCTTCCCTCCCAAAGATTTTATCACATCAAAACTCTCTTCCACTTTATCGACCTGTTATAAACCACCACAAGAAAATCATGATGAATATCCCGAATTCAATCTCTATAAATGAAGAATAAGAGCACTAGTTTACTTATTTAAATTTCCTTATACCAGAAACAACTGGTGTTAGTTTCTGTAAGGCCAATTTTCATGCAGAAAATACATAAACCAAGTCGTTATATTCTATATTGCTCGGACTCTTCATTTTAGTAGGACATGAGTGTGAAGATATAACCCTCAAAGGCTCCTTCAAATACATAGGAAAACTTAAAAAAAATTAAACATACCCCTGCCAAACATATACCTTTACTTGACACACATACCCAAGTCCGAGTAACATACATAGGCTATATCCTCAAGATCTCTCTGTTCATATGTAGAAGGAACTTCAAAATTTTCCATTGCAAACTTTCCAGAAAAATATTGCTTAGTCATTTCTTATCTAATTATTCATGTTCCATTTGAAGAAAAGGATATGCATTCTATTTGCTCAAGCAATAAAAAGAAAAAGTTTAAAAGTGTTTCAGGGTCAATGCTACACATGGAAACAACAAAAACTAAAAGAAATTTTAAAAATAAATTGCAAAACAATTTGGTGCGGTTCACTATTTAGTTCCTACCATGATAATCGGAAGCAACGGGCCAAATATCTCTTCCTTCATGATTAGAGAATTTTTTGGAACGTCAAGCAAGATAGTGGGAGCAATCTTCCTGCCGTTGGAAGAAAGAAACCATTATAAACTATTAACAGTATAAAATGCCCGGTGCATTTTAAATGAGAAGCAAAGCCCAGGTTAGAACTGACAAGTTCGTTTCATCTCTTTCACCACCATGGACAATCTTACTAGAAACCTTGTCCTCGTCCAAGAGCTTTAACAAGCGATCAAAGTGGTTAGAGTTCACTATGCGAGACAAGTCTTTCGACTCCAATGGGTTCTTTCCATAAAATTTTTCCAATTCACATTTGAAAGAATCTACCTGCGGGATAAAAATCGTTGACAAGAGAGATTGAAGATAAATGGATTGCAATTTACAAATGTTAACATATACGAGCATTCTTACCAACTTCACAGCATATTCTTTTGTTGTAATAATATAATCAGGAGAAATACATGCTTGCCCATTATTACACCCCCATTTCCCTGCAATTATCCGTCTAGTTGCAACCTGAAACACACAAAAAAAGGGTCAGAAAGTCACAAAGAAAACTGACACGATGGCAAAATTAAACACTGCATACCTTTAAATCGATGTCTGAATCAACAATGACAGGTGACTTTCCTCCGAGCTCCAGAACAACTGGTGTTAAGTGCTTTGCAGCAGCTGCCATTACGATGCGCGCAACTCTTCCGTTGCCTAAAAATTCAAAAGATTTTTGATTCACAAAACAAATAATCAGAAATGATCAAATGATATGACAATGTCTAAAGCACCGATTAGCATACACCGAAAATTAGAACTTCTGGGAGAGCACAAAAAATTGACCACAGGTTTTCATCTTGTTGAAAAATCACTTTAAGACTTGGGTACATTTTATTTGTAAGTCTCTAATCTAAAAACAGCATATCAGCAGAGCATCAAATAAGTATGCCAAAGCAAACCCCTGAAAAATCCCCCCCAAAACCCTCTTCATTTATTGTAAGAACCCAAAGTAAGAAACTTTTTAGAACTATTAGGCCAGCAAGACTTCTAATTTCCAACAAACTCTTGACCTGTTCAAGTGATGCATTATCCATAACCACCCTCAGGGAACACATCAGCTTGTCAGTCTAGGGACCATACAACTGTTTTCTATGTCCCCGTGAAACAGTCTTCTGCATCTGTCTAAGCAACTCCCAATGATGGGAAAAGGTTAAAGTCAATGAAACGAGCCAAGCCAAGTAATTAAGCCCTGATGTTCTGCACTTCATAATTTGAGGTGCCAAACCAGATAACGGATGTTGCAGTAGGTTTGCTCAAGCAGCCAGTAGTAACAACGACAAAATCAACATAGATCCTAGAGAGAGAAAAGATTGCCAAGAGAGTCTACAAAGTTTTATAAGAACATCTATCAACAAAAAATATGGAGTTATACACCGCCCAACAATGAAGAATACCTGAATTTTACCTCTAACACAGTTTCATCCACAGAGTGATCTAAACTAGATAGAAGCTATAGAGAACATCTAAACTAAATGCTAAAAGGGAAATCCTGTTAAATCATCAATTGTCACCACTTGGCTCTTCCCCAGAATATCCAGCAACCGCTTCTACCACAAACTTCTTGAAGCATTATGAGCATATCACAGATGAAACTAAAATGCAGTTGTCCAAGAATGCTTAATGAAGACATAAAAGATTAAGCTAGCAGAGAAGGTAAATGGGTGCAAATGTGAAAAAGGACCTGTATAGAATATTTTGTCCCACTTTTGCTCCAGTAGTGCTGATGTTTCAGGAACCGCCCCTTCAACAACCTTAATGCAAGAGCCATCCAAATAATCAGCTATCAGCTTCGCAAGCAAGGATGATGTGGCTGGAGCTAATTCCGATGGCTTTAATACTATAGCATTACCAGCTGCAATAGCTCCAACTACTGGATCAAGAGACAATACTGAAAGAAGAGACAAATATAGTCATATTCCACCATATTTCAGGAATTAAAGGGAAAAAAGGACATAAAGGCATCATTTGAACAAGTCCATCTGGTGTTTAACATACAAAAAGGATAATTCCATGCTGAGATTACTAACACAACTCCCAATGGTTCAGATACAATTTCAGCAGATGAAGGAAATGTAGCCAATGAAGTTTTTGCCTGCAAAAAGGGCCAAGTTGGTCATATTCAACTCTTTTAATGTCAAAAAAGTAACCTTAATGAAAGCTTCCGCCCAGTTTAGAGGTATCCATAAGTTTTACCTTTTCCGGCTTCATCCAATGCTTCATTTCCTTGAGTGCCAATCTGCATGAATTCTTTAACATCCCTATCTGCAGAGTGAACCATGTCAACATCATTAGAGGACAAAAAGACAACATATTTCACGTAGGACTCCTATAGAAAAAAAGCGCTTACTAAAATTCAGGAGGCTGACTATAATAACTCCAATATTTATCTTTTCCATAGTTCTAGTTTCCTAAATATTGTGAGATTTAGAGCTTAAATATCAGCTGTGGAGTGAAAATTGAACTTAAAACAAAGATATTAAGTATCATGAATCACACAATTTAACAAGAGGAAGACAGCTTGACATAAAAATTTCCGATCGACAAAAAATAGGTGGTCCAGAACAGTAGTCATCCAATACATTATTTACCCCAAAGTTACAGAGACTAAAAATAAATAAGAAGAGGTTCTTTAAAGCTCTTTATCTTCAGAAAAATTGATGCTACCTCGAAGAACAATCATTTAGGAAACCTTAAAAGAGAACGTGCTTACCTTTGAACTTTATCAACTATTAAATATAATTAACTTAAACACAGAAGGTTGACTTAAATGATGCATCTAACTAGCTTAAACTCAACACATCAACCTCCAAAGTTAAACCCAGAGACTGAAAATATACATTTAAGAATTGGTTTATATCCAATACACTGACAGTAAAAAGTAAAACGCTTTAATTTTAGGGTTCAGTGACTCAGTTTTCACCCGCATACCTACATTCAAATTCAATCACTACTAATTCTTAATCATTATTTATCTCTACTAAATAAAGTTATACCACCCCAAAGCCAAACTTAACCCCACTTTCCAAATTAATATTCTGAAGCATCTTCAGAAATGAAAGGGAAGCATTAACAGGTACGGGAAAATGTGCCAGAAATAAAGACCTCTTACTACAATTACATTCTGTCAGCTGCAGATTGATTTTAACAGTGAGTGGGAACTGAATTAGCAATAAATATTCATGTACTTGAGTTCCAGCAGTTTCTAGTATTATATTGAGCTAGCATTTTTTTAATAAAGTCTGAATTGACCAACCATTTTCATGTAAAAGGAAAAGTTTGCCACGTCATAAATGCTACTCGGGTCCACCCAGAATTCAAGCCTATTATCTATAGACACGTCTAAAAATTTTGCACCCAAAAGAAAAAATGGACCACTCCAAGCCTCAAGCTGCCAACCGCTTTATTCATGAATTTCAAGTTCTCACTTGAAGATTGAAATGAAAGGTCGTCTCACATATAATACGAATATATATGTATATTTATAAATTAGAAATAATAAACCCCCAAAGGGAAAAAAATCCCGGGAAACAGACAAAATAAAAATTAGCTTTAGAGACAAAGAGGTAGTTGAAGTTCTCTATCAGTAATCATGTACGAACCATCTAATCTTTCATGAGCATTTTGCTTGGGGGCCGTTCGATTATTAATACCGAAATTTAATTAAAAAATTAAAATCAAATTTGACAATTGAGGGCACAGTGAAATCTTTTTATTTATAATAAATTGCAAAATGAGAATAATAATAGAGATGACTTGGATCGGCCTATTGACTCTCCTGTTTTTACTAATACCATAAATAATGATCAGTTCATGAAATAAAATAAATTAAAACCTAATCCGATACCAAAATCAAAGCAGAATCATTGAAATAATAATAATAATATTCGGTTAAAATTAATAAAAAAAACTTTACCTCGTAGATAGAAGATTCGAGTTCCGGCTTGGAAAGATCATCGCGAAGAGCGGAGACGATTTGCGCCTCGTTCTCTTCCATCATCTTCAACATGGCTTTCAACTGAGACACTTTCCATTCGTAGCTTTTAGTTATTCCGGCCACGAAGCTAGCTCTCAACTCCTTCACCATCTCCTTCCCTGACTCCGTATCGAAAACCGCCTTGTCCTCCGGTTGACTCCCCATTATTATCCAAAATCAACTACGAAAATTAGAATAATTGATCGAATAAGATCCAAACTACGAAACTTCTTATCACAGTATACGCCGATTTCTTCCTTATGATTTTGTTTGAATCTTCTTCCAGAGCACGCCGGCGTCGTTAAAAATGATTGCCGTGCATTACCGAATCACCGATAACAAATGTTGAAGTTGTCCCGTAAGAGTCTTATAGACATTTGAATACTCACTGTTCTCTCATTGGAATGATTTAAGGACGGTTTTTTGTTTTTTACCATGACTAGGGAGTTTTATTTATTATGAAATATGTACAAATATTTTGTTTAAAATATACTTATAAAAATTATATTTATTTTTTTAAATAATAATTGTATTTTATTTTATTTAAAATATATTTAAATGAAACAATTATTATTATTTAAATTTATGAATAATTTATATTTTTATCCAAAATAATATGTAATAAATTAGTGAATTAATTTGATTAAAGAATTTATAGATAATTAATAACGGAGGGTCAAACAACATAATTAAATCCATTGACGTTGGGAGAGCGTGTAAAATTAAACTAATAATAATATCATTATCATTATAGATGAGGGTATGACTAAAACAATTCTTCTTTATTTTTTAACATAAAAAATTACTTTGATAAAAAAAATATTTTTGTACATTTTAATCTCACTTATTAATATTTAGGGTAAACATTACTATTGGTCAGTAAAATATTCCCGCTTTCTTGTTTTGGTCACCAAACTATTATTTTGTACAAAATTATCACTAATGTTACGTTTTTTCTTATCTTGTTCACTAATATTACTTATTTTTTTATGTTTTGGTCACCAATCTATTACTTATTTTGGCTACTAAACTATTATCACTTTCATGTTTTTCTATGAGTTTTTTAACGACTGATGGCCAAAATTAGAAAGAGCGTAACATTAGTGGTTATTTTGCCAAAAATAATAGTTTAGTGACTAAAACAAAAATAGTTCAGTGACTAGTGGTGATATTTACCCTAAATTATATAACATGTCATTGTATTATTAATAAATCTGGATCATTATAATTTAAAATTTATTAGTTGTAACCAAAAAGTTAATGTTTGTTATAATTTATAAATAGGGGCGGAGTTAGGAATTTATTAAAGGGGTGTTATTTTTTAATAATATTTATGATGAATTAATTATTTATAAAGGGATGTCATTTTATTTATATAGGGGTATCAATTATATATATAATTTTTCATATACCAACTATATAGAAAAATACAATTTAAAAAAATTGAGTGTCAACATACACCCCAATTATGCATGCAGCTCCACCTATGGTTACAAATAAACAAAGTGACTTGATTTTTACAATTCATAAACGGAGTGACTTGGTTGTAACTAAAATGTTAACCTTTGTTACACGCTTAGTGACAAAATGATATAATTGTTACAATCGATAAACTAGAATGACATAATTATAACTTTTTAAAATATGATAACCAACTATAAACTTATCCAAAATATAATGACTTGTGGTATAATTTAACATTATATACATTTATTTGCCTAATTATAGATGGCATAATATCAAAAAATGGCCAATTGTGAATGAAAATTGTTAGTCAACTGATGATAAACAACTTGAAATGACTTGACAAAATAACATGTTAGAAGAAAAAATATTTTATATTTTATAAAATTTTATAAAATTATTATTGAATGGTGTGTTATTCTGTAAAGTCAGCATATTTGCCTAAATGATACTGATATAGCGGCGTGCACTACCATGTAGGTTCTCCACGTTATTTCAAGCTATTTACTGTTAGTTGACTAATAATTTTCAATCACAAAATGGCCATTTTGACCCAAAATAAAACGTTGAAGGCTAAATAGCTTCAAAAAAAGAACCAAAATAACTATTTAGTCAAACATTAAGGGCATTTATTGGCATTATATTAGATATATTGATTGCAAAGGTTTTTTTTTTCAATTCCACTATTGATATTAACATTTTAATAAGAAGTAAATAAATGAGATATATTATTCTTAATCTGCTTGTGGATATTTCACTGCCAAGTATATGGTAATAATCCTATTTATAATTATTAAAATAGATAACATCACAAAAAGAATAATTATTTACAAATAACTAAATTTTACAGAAACAATTCTATTGTTATAGTGAAATTAATCATAGCAAAATATAATATTATTTTTTAGACCAAAAATTCACATACGATATTTATAGACATTTTAATAAGTTTACTAATTGAATTGTTAAATATTAATATTATAATGTATATAGAATGTGTATTTTCTATAAACAACTATTTTAATTTTACAGGATTAGTTCTGTCCATGTTGTAAAATCAATCCTAGTAAAATATATCTCAATTCTAAAAGTTGCTTTTTCATTAAACCGTCACAAGAATAAAAGTATCATATTTAGATAAACTTAATTTTTTAATAGTTTAAAGATAGTTCTTAACATTTTAACAATGTATACACCTTACAGACATATCAATTGAACTCGAATATTTTAGATAAATACTATCTACTTTTCTATTTGAACCACTTGTTAGGTTCATTTACTTAAACTCAATTATTTATTCTTTATGTAAACTAAAAATATATATCATAAAGTATAATAACAATATTCTTATATTTCACTTTTTTAATATATTCAAAAGGTTGTAATTGGGTAAACAACACATATGACCATCTAATTATGGAGAAGGTACTGTTTTGACCACCATACTTTCAATTTTGCCCATAAAATCACTTAATTGTTTAAGTGATATCAATCAAGCCACCTACCGATAAAACCTAGCGAAGAGGGTGACATAACAGTTAATATAAATTTATATAACAATTAGTATAAATTTATATACTTACACATTTGGTCTTTGTTATATATAATACATATATATATTATCAATTTGATCATAATTTTAATTTAATATAGTAAATTTAATCATCCAATCAGATGATGACACATGTCATGACACTTATCACAGGTGACACGTGTCACCATTTGGTTACTTGATTTTATTATAATTTATTAATTTCTTTCAAATAAAATTTTCAACCTACACGTCCCAATTTTAAACCCCATGGCAAGTAAAACTTTATTTTCTAAAGACAATAACACGTGTTATTTGTGATAAGCGCCGTGATACATGACATCATCTGATTGGAAGATTGAATTTATTAATTAAATTAAAATTGTGACTAAATTGATATAATATGTAAATAACAAAGACCAAATGTGTAATTATATAAATTTGTATTAATCATCACATCACCCTCTCTGTTAAGTTTTTACGTCAAACCGCATACTCCCTTTGTCCCATTAAATTTGCCCCTATTAACTTTTTTTGGTCAATTTTTTGTTAACTTTGACTCACTATTATTTAAATTTTATTATTGATAAAATATATTTTATAAACCTTCAATCAAGTAGTTTTAAAATATATATTTTATAAAATTTAATTGTTTAAACTATTTAAAATAGTCATGGTCAAAGTCTAAAAATTTTAGATTTTAAAAAGTCAACAAAATTAATGGGACGAAGGGAGTATCACTTAAACAGTTAAGTGGTTTTAATGGCAAAATTCAAAGTATGGTGGTCAAAATAGAACATCCTCGTAGTTAGGTGGTTATTCATGTAATTTACCCTAATATTTTTCTCAAATCACCAATTTTCGTGAAAATACACCTTTTCTCGTATATATTTTTTTTCTTGGATTCATTCAGTTGAGACAATAAGGGCCGTCATTACAACAACCATTGCCCGTTGCGTGTGATCAAAGAGGATGCGTTGGCATCAAAGAATGAGATTAAGAAAAAAACACTGGTTATTTGAGGGAAGTCCAAGTCGACTCGAGGCATAGTTTTCTGGTGACCAACTCTCAACCAATCGTTTAGTCGGTAGGCTGAAGTTTGAATTTGCGTTGCGTCCTGGCAACGAAAAATCAGAAGATAATGGATTTTGTTTCCAAAAGGAGATTGTTTTCATTTTGAAAGGCAGTTTTATTAAGTGCTGTTACTGCCCACTTGGATTATGCGTTTGCATCTGAATATACTTACTCTTTTTTTATCCATACCGGATACCCTGTTTCTACTTTTACTGTTCTCTTTCTATTTTTATTTTAAGAAAGAAATGGATTTCACACGTAAATCCATATGAACCCTAACCATTATTCTCAACTTCGTATTTTTTTCCTCCATTATCTCATTTGCCATTGAAAAAATCAATGTTGTAAGTTTAATTATCTTTTAACCTTTCGTGATTTATTATTATTTTTAATTTCATATTATTTGTTGTGTAAATTAAACAAAACTTAGGACTTTACTAAGGGAAACGATGAAAAATTAGAAAGATCAAAGAGTGAAAAAAATGAAAAAAATAATTTTTTATTTACATTAGTGTGCTTGGTAGAATTGAAAAAAAAAAGTGAGGAAAAAATAAATTTATAAAAAAACATATTTTTCACATTTTTTCTTTTTTTTCTAAATGGAATTATTTGTTTTTGGATGAAATTAATGATCATATGAGCAAGCACTCTCTTCTTTCTCCTAAAATTTTTCCGTTCTCTTCCCTTTAAGTAGGATTAAGATTAAAATTTGTCAAAAAAAATATCATCTCTCTTACCTTTTTACCAAATATACTTAAATTTCATTTTATTTTATTTTCTACCCAACCAAACAAAGTATAAATGACAGTGAATGGGGGCATACCCCTTTTAAAGTTTAATTATTTATTAGCCCATGCTATTTTTTGTTTAAACATCAATATCAATGTATTAATTAAAGGTTAATTTAAGTTGTATAAAAGCTAATTAAGGATAATGTGTTATAAAAGATAAAAACATACTGAATGAACAATAAATCAAGCGTGATTCTTCCATTTGATTCTCTTTCTTTCTTCTTCTTAGTGTTTTGAGTTGCGGGTGTTCAACAATTGGTATTAGGGGTGTGTAAAAAAATTTGATCCGACCGATCCGATTCGTTTATCTGTTGATCATATTCAAAATTTTGAATATCCGATTTGTTTTTTTTATTTTTTGGATAATTCGAATCAGATATGAATAGTTAGTCGACATTTGGATCGGATATCTAAATATCCAAAAATTCAAAAATTTTATGAATATGATTCTTGTTATATTCAATTTTTTTATTTTTATATATGAAAAATTGAATTTTTCTACTGGAGCCACTTGTTGTGTTCATAATACGTATAAAATTTAAAACTAGTTTAGGGATACATTTTTATATTTTGTTTGTTTGTACTATTATTTATATTTAGCCTTCAATTTATGATTTTTAATTTCTTCCCCATGCTCCATGATGTTCATTTTCCTAACCGTTATTATTTTTTATTTGTTAGTGTTATTCATTAGTCTTTTGGCTGGATTTTGAACTCAGTGTTGCATGGTTATTGATGTTACTTAAAAAAAGTCAATTAAAATTAAAACTTTGATATAGTTTTAATTAAGTTTGTTATATGAAAGAGAGAAGCCATTTTTTATTAAATAAAAGTGCTTTTACTTTCTAAAGTTAAAAGTCAATAGTCGAACTCACACAAGATAAATCATTTTTAGTCTCTGAATTTGTTCATTTTTTTATATTGAAATCTAAACGTTTTTAGTTGCATTAGCACCCCGAATTTGTCTACTTTTATCACATTGTTATCATTTGCAACGATGCTAAAAGATGATGATGTGAGGGATTATGTCACAACATCACAAAAATAAAATAATAATATAGAAATGAGTAAGAAATTATAGATAATTATAAAAATATAATAATTAAAATTTTGTACAAAAAATAAAATATTAAAGAAATTAAAACTATTACAAAAAATGTATCGAACGTAAAAGAAAAGACAAATTCATGTATCAATATAGATAAAAAAAAAGAGTTTAAATGCAAATCTGGAAAAAAACAACAAGTTAACGTACCAATGTAAACTAAAAAAAATCATATATCGATACAAGAAAAATGAACAAATTCAAAAACTAAAACGTGACTTGTCCTATTTTAAACTATTTGTTCTTCTTTTGACAAGCAAGCATTAAAATTATGTTCTCAAGATCCTTTATAAAAGAAAAAGAATAGTTGTCCTGGATTAAGTCAGGAATTAATGTCAATTAAAATTAAAATAATGTTTTTTGTTAATACATTGCGATCTACGGGCTTAGTTAATATGTTTCTAAATTTATTAAAAATGGAAAATATCTTATTTTATTTAATATATTATAAGTATGAATATTTATAGACATTTAATAATAGTGCAACCATCAATAATTAAGTCTATTCACTTGCTTGTCACGACTAATGGCAGTATAATCATCAGGCTGTAAATTGCATCAATATTTTTTATTAAATAAAAAAATCATTACATTCACAAAATAAATATTGTGATTCGAACTTATATAATATGAAATAATATAAATATATTTTTTTATTTAATCAATTAATAGATCTTTAAATAATGAATCTTTAAATTATATCAATATTAAGGTTACTTGTTCGGAGACCAAACAAAGAGAATGATACGTTAGTTGATAAAAAAAGCATATTTTTCAGTTTTCAGTTTTGACGATGTTATTTAAAAAAGGCTTAACCATCGCATAAGTATTTAAATAATATTTTTCTGATATGTATTTAAATTATTATTTTTTGTTAAAGTAGGTCTCTAGTGTTTCATTTTAAGGGATTTTTGTTAATAGTCGTTAAAAATTGCGACATACAATCATTTCATGACGCGTGGTCTATTTATTAATTTTAATTTAATTTTTGTTTAAAAATATGTTTTTTTAAAAAAACTTAAAACTTTAATGTTTTTTAAAAACCTTAAATCCCTAAATCTCCCCTCTACTGTCGTCGTACACCTGTGGCAATCGTCACAGTGAGGTCTCCTCCTCTCATCACACAAGTCTCAAAGTTCAGTTTATCGTTCATTGATTTCTGATGATATAAGGTTGAGGTTATTGACTGTAGGGGTCGACGAAAGACTAAGTGGTTGGTGGTGGTTGAATTGACGGCTAGATGAGAGGAATTCCAGAATTTAGAGATTTAATATTAGGGATCGGAGACTTTTTAGAGAAATCAAAGATCTTAAAATTTTTATAAAATTAAAAAAATTCTAATTTTTTAAAATAAAAATAAAAAATTATACAGATATGTCATGTGTCACATTTTAATTGAATAATAATAAAAATTTAATGTCTATTACTAAAAAATTTAAAATAATTACATACTAAAAACGTTAAACACATACTTGAATTAGATAATATTTTAAACACTTTTGTAAAATGGTCTATACTTTAAGCAATTATTTAATTGTTAAACCTTTTAAAAAATAGTTTCGCTAAGCCGAAGTCGAAGTGAAATCCAAATCCAAAATCCTAGACCTTTTTACCAAACAAAACTTGTGTGAAGGAGTGCGTTTGGCATCGGCCCAAAAGAGAGACAAGTCGGAAACAGTCGGAGACCTTTTACCGGTGCATGATTTTCTTATATACACTGGAAGATCGTGGTGCATCTGATTTCCTAAATTAAGAAATATAAATAGAGATGTGAAAAACCTACTAGTCCAAAAAAAGAAACCTAACCCATTGATGGGCTGCTATTTCTTGAATGGTTACCTTGAACTTAACATGTCATACACAAATAGAATACAGTTTCGGTTTCATCAACATGTAAGGTTGAATAGACAGAAATGGGAGATCAGCAGCAGCAAGAGCAAGGCATATCTCCACTCAGATTTCTATGCATCAAAACATCAACATCACAAACCTATGGCCTATGGGTACAATACAATCGATCAAATTCTGAAGATAAATTATAACCAGGAATCTCGTTACCATCAGAATGAACAAAACGTTTGGTTTGGTTAAGAGTGAAGGATTGTTGTGGGATGCTTCCAGCTTCGACATTGATTTCAGTTGTGCGGTTGCTTCCTCCACCCAATGACCGAGAAACTGCAACTTCACTGCCTTGCTGCTGCTGCTCCCATTTCTCTCTATTTAATCTTTTATATTCTATATTGGCTTGGAAAACTTTGAATATTTTATAGATGGGCAAGTGCAACTTGACTTGACACTTGGGATGAAACGATAGAACTAAAAATTAGAATATTTTTAATAAAAAAGGAAAAATCAGAAATTGGATATCATAAAATATATACAGCGAGGCTTATCAAGATGATCTAAAGTAAAATAACCCATATATTTGCGGGCTAAGGAGGAGCAGAGTGCTTAAACCAGTGCACAGAACTCCAGCCCACACTGGGATTTTAAACAGTATGTTTAGTCCATAGATTGTCCCGATGACTGCATGTCATGACCAAATGCATCAAAAGCAAACATCAATTAGTCTTAAACTTCATATATTGTACGTTGCACAAGTTAAATTAGTGAACACTTCGGTGACCAAATGCATTTGGTTACAAATTGCAGTCATGGGGTATTTACTTTAGATCATCTTGATAAGCCTGACTGTATATATTTTATGATATCCGGTTTCTGATTATTATTTTTCATTAAAAATATTCTAATTTTGAATTCTATCGTTTCATCATAAGTCACGTGTCAATCTGTATCATAGTATTTCCTTGAATGACAGTCTACATCGTGACAATCGTCCATCTAACCTTTTGGAAAAACACGGCCGTAAGATAGATCGAACCTGAAAAGAATATCGACAATCGTCCATCTGTGATGATGATATATAGAATAACGAATTTAAAAAAAACTTTTAAATCAACGAAAATATCTTCTATTTTATATTAAATTTCTAATTTGACATTTATTTTTAAATAAATTATTTAGATAGATGATAGTCATATAATATATATATAGAGAGAGATTGATTATCACATAGTTAATGTTATTGATATACATATAAACTAAAATTAAGATTTAACTTATAAATAAAATTTATCAGTTTGCTAATTTCAATAAATAGTAACAAAAAATTATCAAGAAAAATGAAGATCATTAGCATTAATAAGTTAGAAATATCAATGATGAGGTAATATAGTATTATGCTAATACTCAAATTGATGTTTTAATTATAGTTAAGGGTCGAATTATATATTAAGGATTTGCTAACATGTCATTTTATCAATCTAACTGAAGTTAACGTTCGAATGATTATTTTTTAAAAATTTCTTTTCTCACCCATAAAAAGAATATTAAGTTAAATTTTGCAAAGAAAAGACGCACCAATAGGAGTAGATGTAAGAAATAAAGTTCAAAACTCACCTTTCTCTAAATCAGAGATCCTCCGTTGGGTCGAAATAAAGTTGTCATTTCTTCCGTTTGTAGTTATTAGACTGTAGATAGAGTTACATTTCAGGAGGCTGGGGGACTCAGAATTCCCATGAAATATGGAAGAGTTGATGCCCCTAGCCCTAACGACTGTCCTGAATAGGGCAGGCTACCCGGTAATGAAACTTATATCAGTGCATGATTTTCTTATATCAATGTAAACCACGGGAAGATCATATGGTAGATGGGCTGCTATTTCTTGAATGAACTAATTCTAGATTTCTAGGCGGTTCATTACATTGCTGTGACTTGTGAAATCTGTCATTGTTATTGTATTTTCATCTGCTGAAAAACAGGCACTATTGGGTTTCATCATCAACAGCATAGAGCACATACATGGAGTTGCATTGTTTTAAAACTGGATTAAACCAACTGATCAGTTTGGGGCCAAACTTAGCATGCTTATTCACTTACGCACATTTTGCAGACAATGTTGTTCGAACATGGATATATTTAATTTTTAAAAATACTTTGGTTAAGCAAATTAGAAAATTAACTTAATTCATCATCCTCATTATACATATACCTACTGATTTCCAGAATTGATTGCATTTGATGATCAGGGTATTGTTTTAGATGCTGCACCATAGAAGTTTGTGGCCGCCACCAAGTACTCTGACATGAAAGGTTGCAACCACATGAATGAATAACTTATTTCATCTTCATCATAATATATATATACCGATTTTCGAAATTGATTGCATTTTCTTTTTTAATAGATATTACATGTTGCATGAAGCAATCTTCTGAAGGAGATTTACACATGTGAAAACTGTTCATTTTGTCTCTTTTCTATGATCTTATTGCAGGACTAAAAGAATAGAAAATAAAAGAGACAAGTTTTTGGTTATTGATGTGGGGTCCTGTGTTATAACAATTATTCTCACATGTTCGACTTTTTGGAAATCTTAAAATGAAGGGGAAAGAGAATACATTTCAATTGAAGTGCTTTGAGAATTTAAGAGAGCTGCTAGATTGAATGAAGTTTATCAAATCCTGTTCGACCCGCATCGCATGTCTGAGTTTAGTGGATAAGTCTCTCAGTAGGAATTTTCTGCATACACAAGACCTAAAACTAGAGATATGAGCGATATCAAGTTGTTTACTATTTGTATCAATTTCGTTAATTATAATATATAATAATAGTAATTTGTTTTTGTAGAACATGGTGATGAACAGGGGTGGAACTTAAACATGGTTCCTGAAAAAATGTAAATGAATAGAAGGTGGAGGTTAGACAAGTTTTAGAGAACATATTATGGAAGTTAAAGCAAAATAAATGGAACAATGTGAGGGGAAATGGATAGCAGAGTGGGCAAAAAACCAGCAACTTGCAAAATTTAAGACCCCCCACCCAACCCAACAACAGGAAGCAATTAGCAACCCCACCCCAGTTTCACAAGTTGTGGACTATCAGGATTCAGAATCCTTGAAAAGTTTTGTTTCTTTTAGGAGAAAAAATATGGATATTTTTTGGGTTTTTTTTTTTTAAGTTTTGACCAGACCAATGTGTCCAATTCATACTTTTTCTTTAATCTCTCCCTGGGGATTGAGCACAGTAAAAGAAAGAAAAAAAGATTGAAAATAGTGCAGTCTGTCCCCATTTATGCAAGCACATGGAGTGGTGAGTTAATAATTCACTCTCATGGGAAAACCATCATTTCTACACATCCTTTCTCTACACCTTTTCCATTATTTGTTGGGGAAATTTTCTTTATCCTTTTTTCACCTTCACTATGCCAAAACCTTATCCATCTATCTCTGTTTATCAATTCATTTATGTACATTATTCTATGCACTAACAGCTTCACGCACACAGTTATAACTCTATTACATGTCCTTTGTCTCTACTAAAAAATTAACTTAAAAAATAAAGACAAATGGCAACAATATAAATCCACTATATATATTTTTGTCCAAGATTATCTTTAGAAGATGTTAATAGAGAATAAGCATTATAAAAGTTCGGATGGACAATTATAAATGGTAATAAAATAAAAATCAAATCTAATTGTTCAATTATTTTTTTATTATATTGTTGTGATTAAATGAGAGTATCTGTTTATTTTTTCTTCTTCGCTCTTTGATAAGTGCACACACCTTGCACATATAAGTGCTCGTACTTAAATATTTTAAGATGAGCATTATTCTCTTTTTCACTTGAACTACTCGTTAAAATTTAAACATTGAGAGAGTAAGGTATAATTTGACTAGTTTTAAAACTAATAAAAATTTTAAAAAAATATAGACCAAGCTTAATAGATCTAATTTTAAATTAACATGAAGCTAAAAAAATATTTAAAACAAAAAAATAAAAAAGTCTAAAGCTTAATTTTTTAAAATTTTAAAATTAAGAGAGCCTAAAAACAATTAGAACAAAAAAAGCGGGGACAAGGCCCATCCCGCACCACACAACTCCGACACTATTTGATAATAATACTCAAATTATTCATAATTTTTTAAATTCTTAATCGGAAGAACTTATGTGTTTAACTATAAATAGAAATTATATGTCTCTTTTTAGTATTTTTTATGTACGTTTCACACTAAAAAAATTATGTTTTGGATTTAAGGTTAAGGTTTAATGTTAAAAATTTAGGGTTAGAATTTAGAGAATTAGATATAGGGTGTATTTTTAAAGCTTGTAATTTATGGTTTATGATTTAAAATTTAAGATTATGACTTAAAATTTATTTTTTTCGTATTGAGACATAAAAATAAACACCGAAAAAAGCATATGATTTTTGTCCGTTTAACTCTACTCAAATTCGCCTACTAAATGGTGAATATATATATATATATATATATATATATATATATATATATATATATATATATATTAGAAGAAGTTCATCATCAATGGTAGAAATTAATAGTTTTGATCATTTATATATAATGTTAAAATAAGTTCATTATTAATTGTTAAAGCGAAATAAGTGATTAATGGAAAATATTTCACTCCTTTTTTTTCTTTTTGAAAACAACTCCCTATTAATTTTGTTTTAAAAGGCAGTGTAAAACACATTAATTTTGAACTTTGACCCACCGGTAAATGTTAGAACTAAATGGAACACGAGTTGTTGGCCAAAAAATAAACAAAAGTTTGACAAAGACTTTTCCTTTTTCTTTTTGGTAATTTACCCATGGAGTAAAAACGACTCCAAACACAAAGAAAGATTAAATCTTAGTTTGATTAGTGTAATAAAATATATCTTGTTTTTTTTTAATCTTAGTTTGATTAGTATTATTACTTTCACGATATATATGAAAATATGAATTTAAATTTATTTAAAATTATAAATTTTTTTATTTATACGTGAAGAATCATTTGAGTAATTTAAGTATTGTATAAAGAATGTCTTACCGTTAAACTATTATATTCATCCGACTTCAAAATCAAAACCTCAATTTATATCAATCCGACAGATAGAGGACACGTTTAAACTAGAGCTAGACGTAAATGAACATCACAAACCATGTCCATAATAATTTTTTTTACATGGTATGAACCACTAATTACAGTGTACCAAAATAATCTTCATCGAATGCTTTACCGTTAAACTATTATAGACAATTATATTTTTAAAATTATGACCAAAATAATATATTTCATAGAATTAAATGTATGTTGTCATAACCAATGAGGTTGATTCAAGTAGTAAGCAGTTTGATATCGCTTAACTATGTCTCGAGTTTGAGGCGTTGCATATGTAGAAAATTCTCGTTAAAAGATTTACTCGCTAAAATCAGGTGTGCGACGCATATTAGTCTGAATTAATCAGAATAAAAATTTAAAAATTGAAAGAGAAAAAAAAAAGGTATATTGTCATACCATGAACTGTTGAGTTGAAATCTCTAAGTAGTTCATATAACCGCTTTTAATTTTAAAAAGTGACATTAAAAAAAAGTGAGTTGGAATCTCAATATCACTAATATCTTCGTTTACGGTTTACCTTTAAATTGCAATCGTCTGTGTACTAAAACAAAAGTCTACAGTTTTTATTGAAATTTCCCGAAAACGGGTTGCAAACAATGTTAAGAAAACATTGTTTTATTTTATAATATTTTTATTCCATTAATTTAATATAAAAGAAATATTAAATATTGTTGATATTCAAATTAAATATATATAGTTTTGGGTTTGAGATAAAGTATTCATCACTGATAACAGTGACTAATCTCCTAGCCGCGAGTACTCTTATTAAAAGATAAATAGCTGGCCATGAAATGTACCTCATTCTTATTTGTAAAAATCGAACTCATGGCCTCATGGTTAAGGGATGAGATTAAATATATATATATATGACCTCATAATATATTTTTGGTTTAAGGGTGTTGACGCCCTTAAAATTTTGGAAAAAATAATTAAATCTCTCAATTTTTTCATCCAGTTAATATCAAAATCGACAAATTGAATCAATTAAACCCTTTAATCAATTTTGACGGGTTTTTTTTGAGATATTACTGCTACGTGAAACACTATAGTTCTGCACGAGACATTTATTGATTTTTAAAAAACTATTTTATAATTTATATAATTCTTTTCATAAATTTTATACCTTTTAAAGAATTTTAAAATAAAATTTAAAAAATCTGAAATTTCAAGTGAAAACATTGTAACACGATATGTTTCACCAGCTGATCTTAAAAAAACTGTTAGATCTAACAATCAACGATGGTCAAATGGTTGAATTGATGAAATTTTAGAGTATAAGAGTTTAATTATGTGAAAAATATAAGAGTATAAAATTTGATGAAATTTAAAAGATCTGGAAATTCCAAGTGAAAATATTATAACACGATATGTTTCACCAATTGATCCTAAAAACTGTTAGATTTAACAATTAAAGATGGTCAAATGAGTAAATTGATGAAATTTTAGAGTACAATAATTTAATTATGTGCAAAAAAAATTTAAAGACTTGATTAATTTTTTTTCAAAAATTTAAAAGCATATAATACCCTTAAGCTAAAAAAAATTGTCTCAATATTGCACTTAAAAAACATTTTTCAATGTATTGCACTAACCATATTATTTTTCAAATTTATTATACTTTCTACAATAATCTTGAAGTCGCATTGAAAGAGATATGACTTTGAACGATGTTTTAATTTTTTTATTAAAAAATTAAAATATAACTTACCTGTCGCCATGCAGGCCATTGGGTGAAGGGGATGGGCTGCAAGCCACCGGTCTTCAACTTTTTAATAAAAAGAATAAAAATATTGTTTAAAGATGAATTCAAATCATTCCATCTTTAATTTTACCGTAAAAAATATAATAGATTTAAAAATAATTTAACAAGTGCAATAAATTAAAAAAAATCAACTACAATATTGATCCAAGGCTTCCATCCTTAAGCCTATGCTTTTAATACAAATTAAAAACTTAAAAGACTTAGGCTCCTATTGGTTTACAAAAACTTGTAGGTTTTTATTTTTTTAAATATAACATTGAAAAATATATGTTTGGTTAAAATTTTTGAAAATGTTTCTTACGAAATTAAAATATGTGAAATTAGAAAAAAAACAAAGATATATATTTTATAATTTAATAAAGTTTTTAACGAGATATATAATAATATTTCAGTATATAATTTTTTAGATCAATAAAATACACCATATTCATCAAAAGAAATTTAATAAATTGATCCAAATTCAAATACATGTTAGTCTTAAAATATCATTCCCCCAAAAAATAAATATAAATATATAACGTGGTTTGAATATATATAAATATAAGAATTCTCCTTTTTATAAATGTTCTATTATAAGAAAACAAATAACCAAATATTTTTCACAATATTGTTGTCGTTAAAAAGAACTTTTTCATTTCTATTTACTAAGAAGATTTTTTTAAATAAAAATATTTTTGAAAAACAAAAATCTTAAATTTCATTATTTATGTCAACCAGTGATTTCAATGTGTATTAAGGGACGGACGTATAATTTTATGTTATAAGGCGAACTTATAACATTCTATGAACGAAAATAGATTTTTATAAAAAATATATTAAAAATTCTCATTACTTTCTAAAATATATATTAATTTAAATTCTCTAGAGACCCACCCCTCCGCTCCTCGACTCATTCCTGTGTCTGTGTGTATTCAATATTTGGGGCCAAATTTATTCGAAAAAAAATATCTGCGACCAAATTTAAAATTGTCTATAGAAAAAAAAAAGGGACGAAATATTGGAAAAAGTAGGTGGTGTAACCCAATGTCACTGGCTTCCTTAATTGGGAAGCAATCCTAAAGTTTTCAGACATTAATGTCTATTAATAAATAAACTAGTTTTCAATGTCATTTCAGACATTTTGTTTGGTGGACCGTGGACCAATTCCCTTAAGTTTTCAAATCTATGAAATCTATATTGAACAATATATATATTTTTAGAATTTACATTTAATTTAAGTCTAAAAACAAGTTCCAAATTTACATTTAATTTTTAGAATTTATATTTTGTTCGGTGGACCGTGGGCCCGACTGCTACTTGTAGCTCGTGTGATTTATTTTGGGATGCTCTGATAAGTGCTGTTGTTTTGGGATCGAGTTTGTTGTTTGTGTTGAGGAGCTTGTGTATTTTTTTTTTTCGTGTCTTGCTATTTCCTTACCTTGTTATGGGTACTTTTTTTTTGTTTTAAAGTTTAAAAATTTTTTAACGAGGCTTATAACTTGATTTTTAGTAGTATGATGTTTTATCATACTTTACCGAAAAAAAAACAAGTTTTAATAATTTGAATTGTATAATGGGAAGACGAATTTGCCCTTAACTCTCAAATAATAAATTATTGGTCCTTAACTTAACTCTCAAATACTAAATTATTGGTTAAGATATATTAAAAGTATATATTCTTAACATGTATTATTAAATATATCTCGATTATAAATTCGATCCTATCTTTTAATAATTAATTATAGTATCTTAAAAATATATGTAATTTGTAATTGAAATTGTGATTACGTCGACTTATGGCTTCAAAAAAAAAAACTCAAACTTTCGTTTTCACATTTAAAAGCAATTTGCTATAAATAATATAATATTAATTCGAGGGTTCGTATTTTCATGTATTTTTCTTCTTCTAATATTAGCACTCAAAGTGCTACGATTAAGATTTAATCTTCTAAACCTTGACCACCATTGCCATACTTGATTGATTTTTCTTCTATTTCTTTCAAATTATTTGAACTAAAAGTGGACCAAATTTTATTCAACCTATGACTACGACCATTTCAATAAAAATACCAATTTACGATAAATTACGTAGAAGGCTTCGCCGTTTTTTCATTATTATTATTATTATTATTTTGACGTTTATAAATATAACAAATATATATGATTTATGCTTATTAACATACTGTACCATACATGCTTGCCAATTGCCATTATCAAAAAGTACGCATTTTTTTTAAATCAACTTTTCATTTTTTTTTATGGGAAACCTACAATACAATACAAATTATTTATCTTTTTTTCATGCTATTTATATGTACTATCGATAATTTTATGTCACGAGTATTAATAATTTATTGATTATTTATATTTTATTAATAATACACGTGGTATAAAATATTAGTGAAACATATAAAGGAACATAAAAAAAATCAAATGAATTTTGTTCACTACAACGTCCCCTATCCCCATATTGCATACTCATATAACAAATTAGAAATAAAAAATATAAGATATACAAACCGTGTAGATTTTAATTGATTTAATATTATCTATTTTAAGGGTATTGTTTAATGTTGAGGACTTTTTTAGACTTCAATATTTAGAATTAAGCGTTTTAAATTTTAGGATTCAAATATACATAATTGTGTGAACTTATTAACATAAGTTATGTATCAAGAATTACTCTTAAAACAGTATTTTACTTATATTAATTCATGGTTCTGATCGTGTACAGTCATATTTTATTTTTTACTAAAATTTAAACATGCTTTTATTTTTTTTCAAGTGTTTAAAGAATTATATCAGTAAACCCATTAATTAACTAAAATATTAATCATTCACAAAGTTACTAAAACTTGTAAAATAGTTAATTTTATATGAATATAAGTTGGCCTCTCCTTATGTATATATTTTTGGTAAATACATTTAACTATTTCTTGTAGCATAAGCAACGTTTAGGCCATGCGATTTGAAGCATCAATCTTGGACGTCCGCAATCTTTATGAAAAAAGGGTTAGGTTTTAATTATATGCCACCAAAACGAGGAATAGTTGCATTCACAACATCGACCTGTACTATACGAACAAGTAATTTAAAGTTCCAGTCAATGAAATTCTGTATTTTAGTCGGTGGTCGACGCTCAACTATTTTATTCGAATACCTAACAATTTTTCAGTGAAAAAAAATAGAATACCTAACAATTTCGTCCAGTCTTGTTTTATGATAATTGTGAAACAAACGAATAATGATATTATTTATTAAAATATGATATTTCAGGGAAAAAAATCAAATCCGAAGAAGAAAACTTTTAATGGACTTGATTTTATTTTTGTTAAAATGAAAACGGTGAAATAAACAGTTTTAAGGTGTGAAGTTTGGATTTTATCTTGTATAATATTTTATATAAATGTAATTGAATGAATTACGATGTTATGAACTGTTTAGACTAAGTTCATTTTTAGGGTTATGCTATTGACAGTCGTTATGATTTTTAATAAAAATTAGATAAATTAATATTATTAATGTTTATTTTGATTTTATCATGTATAATATTTTGATTTTCAATATGAACTGTTTAGACTAATTTTTTCTTGCACCATTCGTAGTCCCGCAGCTTTTTTCTTTTTTTTTTTTTATTTCTTTAGTTGGTGGTCGACGATCAGTCTTAGTATTGTTGTCGACCACAACCACTGAGTCTATTATTTTTTATTTTTTATATTTTTATTAAGAAATTCTACTTTTGTGGTATGCTTTTTTTTGTTTTGTGGTTTTGTTTTATATGTCGTTTTGACATGATTTAAGCATACTTCAGTGGTCGTTTGATGCTCGTATAGAGATAGATTCTCACTCGGTTGATGGTTGTTTGCCGATGTAATCAGTCTTGGGCAGCGGAGCAACCTACTTGATAGTTTGGCTCGCTCACCACCCATTTTCACCCCGTAATGCGCTCGTTTGAATATAGACAAAGAGATTCAAGAAGGCTTTAAATTTTGACGATATGCTAATCTCTATGAAAGTATTTACTTTTATTTGCATTTTTGAGTTTTTGTATGAGATTTTAGTGGACTAGTCCTCATTACTCTCTCTTCTAGATGCGTTGTATTTATGATATCTTTCATGGTTTTTTAATAAAATTCAGTTGCCATTGTAAAAAAAGTTACATTACAATAATTTTAGGGTATTTAATGTAATCAATATCCACTTAAAAGGTTTATTGATTAGGGTTTATGTGTTATGATTTAGGGTTTAGTGTTTATGATTTGTGCTTTTAGGTTTATAGTCTTAATGTTTTATAGTTTAGTGTTAATGGTTTATTCAAGGCTTATCGTTCAGGGTTTATGGTTTTATGGGTTTGAGTATATGATTTTAGAGTTCACTGACATTAAACACCCTGAATAATGAAACACATAATTTTAAGAATATTATTATATTATATTCCATTAAAAGCAAAATAAACATTAATTATACGATTGTATCTAATTCTTATTGACAACATTAATGACAATAGCAAAACCCTTATTTTTATTACGTATTTTTTTCTTCTAAAATTGGTAAAGTTGCAATTTTTGAATTTAACTTTTGTAATCATATTTTTAATCCAAGGTTAAGAATTAGGTTCCGAGAGTCCGGGGAAACAAGGCTTAATCGAATAAAAAAAGAAGTGGCATTGAATGTGTGGTAGGAACTGTACATCATGTTAAATGCATGTCATGCATAAACACCAACAAACATTAACTCCGAAATCAAATGGCTTCATTGTCCAAAGTGGCATCATAAATGACTACAATCTCCTAAATATCATCATCTCAACTCTCAGGAAGTTTAGACATGTATTTTCACGTATAAATTCTGTACCTAATATTTAAATAATTTTCACTTAGTACATTTTTTTATTTTTTAACAATTAATCAAATTAGATAGAATCAAACATTTTTTTTTTCGTTTAAAGCACGATGTCCATCATCGCTGGTAATGATTAATTCTCTCACCGCATATATTCTCACTAAAAGATAAACACTGGCCATAAAATATACTTCATTCTCATGGGTAAAGATCAAGCCTTTGAACTCATGGTTAATGGATGAGGTGAGCAACCATCATACTACATCTCATGGTTCGATAAAATCAAATATAAATAATAATAATAATAATAATTCATATTGTAGCTTAACACATCTGGCTCGTGAACATTTTTAATTTGTATGTTTTAAAAGAAAAAATATTTAATATCAAAATAAATAAAATTTAACTCCACTTGAAAAATGAAAAAAAATAAATCTGTGTTAATTGAATTGAGTTATTCGCTTTTAACCAACTTGAATAAATTTACTGATTTTTCGTGTTTGAACCGACTTTAACTTTTACAATTCAAATATCCAAAAAAAATTGCCTAAAAATGCTCTCATTTGGGTCTCTGTCACTTTTCAAAATGAATAAATTAGTCCCTCCAATAATCTAATATTCTATTTTTATAAGTATGCAAAAACATTTCCATAACTTCATAAAATTAAAAAATATTAAATTTATGAAAATATACGAAATATATAAACCCCGTAAAAAAAACCTTTAAAATTTTGTAAAACTAAATTAAGTTATATAGTAATTAACTACGGTAAATAGAAGTTTTGTTAGGTTTAAACTTTAACCAAGTAAAATTTTTAACCTAGTTTGTCAGTCTATCAAATTAGGGGTGTGCATTCGGTTAATTCGGTCGGTGGCCGAACCGAATTAACCACAACCGAACTAACCGAAATTTTTAGAACTTTAACCGTTAACCGAAACGAATTAGCCTTAACCGAACCGAAATTATTTCGGTTAATTCGGTCGGTTTTCAAATTAACCGAAATTTGTTATAAAATATTGGGTAAATTACACATTTGGTCACTAAATTATGCTAAAATAACATTTTTAGTCACTAAACTTTTATTTTATACTTATTTGATAAAAGTTTAATGAACATTTTATAATATATCAAAAAAATTAATGATCATTTTATAAATTTTAAAAGTTCAATGATCAAAAAAAAATATGTAATATATATAATATTTAATATATAGTAATTTCGATTAATTCGGTTAATTAACCGATTTTGAACCGAATCAACCGATAACCGAATTTAAAAAAAAACTAACCGCTAACCGAACCTACCTAAAATTAACCGAAAAAAATTCGGTTCGGTCGGTTAATTCGGTTAAAACCGAATAATGTACACCCTATATCAAATTATGTTTTCCCTTATTTTTCTTTTAAAATATTTTATATATGCTTTGTAATTTGTGTGTTTTGACATGAATTTTATTCAGACTTATAACTAAAATTTAAATTTAATTATTTTTTTTAATTTAACTCAAATAAATATATTCGATTCTACTTGAATGAAAATTTTTTTAATAGAATTTTATTTGTAAAAAGTTTAAATGAAAATATAACTAATTTACTTGCTTATTTTTTATTCACTCGATTCGACTTATTGAATATTCACATTGGGGCATCGATTTTAATCGGTATTAAAATGTTTAGGTCTTAGCCTTAGGCCTACCTAAATCTTATATCATTGCCTAAGATGTAGGGATTAAATATAATTTTATCATTATTTAAGATTAAATTCACAAATTAATGTCAGATTACGATTTAAGTAAATTTTAAATTTTAATTTAAGGTTTTTATTAAATGGAGCTTTAAGTGCTGTAAATAAGAACAAAAAATATCTTTATTATTAAGCATATTTTGTTTTCTATTAAATGTAATTAATTATATTTAAAAAAATGTATTTCATTAATTTTTACATCTAAATTTAGTGGAAGTGTTAAATTTTCGAATCAAGTATCGATGGACCAAAAATCCGAGCCATGACCTTCCATTTATGATGCCCTAAGCCTTTAATTAAAATATATTGTTTTATAAACCTATAAAGATCTAATATAAATAGTTTTGAGAAAATGTGACGGACTGAGTCTTGATAAAATTGATCTGTAAGCAAGATTGATATGGTTACAACAACTTATTATAAGTAGAGGTACAAGTAGGGGAGGATCTTGACAGTCGGGTTATTTAATTTTTTTTTTAAATTGAAAGCTTAAATTAAAATTTTAAAATTTTAAAGAGTTTAATTTGAAATTTTTATAAAAATATAATAGTTTAACTTCTTTTTTCAAAAAAATTGAGACTTGTAAAGACTTTTAAAATTTTTTTAAAAAAATTTAATTAAAATTATTTAAAATTTTTGAAGAAGTCAAATTAAAATTAATAAACATTTAAAAGACTAGAAGTGAAATTGTCAAATTTTGGGAGCCAAGGCCCCTGCCCCTGGGTACAAGAACCAAATTAATTTGTTGATAGGATAAGGATTAATTTGAACTGATTTTACTTTCAGCCTATAACACATGTAAGATTGAAATAAACATCAACTCTCAGTTTCGGATTCGATTTTTTCAACAGTGTTGGTAATTTATTTAGTAGAGTAACAGTGGTGGTAAAGAATCATAAAACATAAAAGTCAGAAAAAATGGGTGTAATAATGACCAATGTCGGGTTCCACGACCCTTCTTCTTCTTCTTCTCTTTCTGCAACTCTGCTCCCCGTCTCTCTAAAACCGAGACTGTCGTTTCTCTCTATAAACCATTCATTCAAAAAATTTGACATCCCCACACACGCCCTTCACGAATCTCGATAAAACATTATTATTATTATTATTTTCCCTTTCGTGTACTGAATCCGAATTCAATTACTACAATCCAAAACAAAAGCAAAAACCCATATCTCAGTTTCATCAATCTCAAACTATTCTCTGTCCTTTCTCTGAATGGACGGTCATTTCTTGCTCTCTCCAGTTTCAACGGTCCGATTTCTATCTCCCCTAAATCCCCCTTCTCTCTCTGTGTCGACTCCTTTTGATCATTCACTCGTTTGTCGTTGTAGATATTTTAGTAGTGTTTTGTTATTTTAATTGGATCTTTTGTTTTTTTTTTTGTTGATAAAAAATGGTTGTTTTTCTGGGATTGTTTTGTGGGCAGGAACCATGAATGGGACTACTGGATCAAGGTTTCAATCTGGGTTCTTCTTCTTCTTCTTATTGTTCTTCAGTTTTGGCTACGGCTTTCGTCGCTAATAGTATTATTATGGGCTGCGGACCTTCCAAAGTCGACGACTTACCTTTGGTAGCCCTTTGTAAAGAACGCAAGGAGCTAATCAAAGCGGCGGCGATTCACCGTTCTGCTCTGGCCGCCGCTCATGTGACCTACTTTTACTCCCTGCGTGACGTTGGTGAAGCGATCCGTAAGTTCTTCGATGAAGAGCTCGTCGTCGGATCTTCCTCTTCCGTTGATTCCCCTGTTCTCACATTGCCTTCCGACGAATTCAAATCTTCGAAAAAGAAGAAGAGGAAAGACGACAACCACGTTGTCTCCTCCTCCTCTTCTTCTCTTTCCCATTCCCATTCCATTGAAGAACACGGCAAAAACACGAGAAAAGGCAAAGAAGAAAGTGATGGAGAGGGGTCTCATTTGGATTTGTCATCTGGGTCACCTTCAATTTCAGGGTCAGGTTCCGGTTCACCTTTGGGTCATGTGGAAATGGACCATAGTCGTAGTCACCGCCACAGCCACAGCCCCAGCCCCAGCCCCAGCCCAGACCAAGAAGGACCAGCAGCACCTTATGGTTACAACTATGGTTATGGTGGCTACGGGGGTTATGGCTATGGATACCCTTACCTTCCCCCTCAAGATAACTGGGAGCCTACTGGTAATTCTTCTTCTTATATGTATTACATGAAGAAATCTGCAACACCTTCTCAATCTTTTGTTTATCAGGAGCCTGATGGACATTATGGCTACTCAAATTATACAAATGAAGGCTTTTTTGGGTACCCTCTGGGGTCTCCGAGAGGAGAATATGGACATGGGCAGAGGAATTCTGCTCCCGGACCACCTCAACCACCGCCTGCTCCGCCGTCTCCGCCGAGAAATTCGACATGGGATTTTCTGAATGTGTTTGATACTTTTGATAACAGTGGGTATCCGGGTTACTATCCGGCGTCTAGATTCGGTTACGGGTCGACCACGAGTAGTCCGGACTCAAAGGAGGTGAGGGAGAGAGAAGGAATCCCTGATTTGGAACATGAAACAGAGCCTGAGATGTTAAGAGCTGCTCACAAAGAAAAGAGGAAAATGATGAATGAGGAAATGAACCATAATTATAATGGTAGTAATAATAAAACTAGGAACTTTGGTGAAGGGACTTCAAAGTCAGTTCCGGTTCAAAGGGTTAATGGTATTACCGAAGCCTCAACTTCCACTTCAAAGGCAGTTCCATCAAGTAAAAACGAGAGCTTGGAGCCTGGAGATCATATTAATATTAGTCCAAGTAGTGGAAGTGCTGATACCATTGTTACAAAGAGTCCCGAGGAAGACTTCCCTAAGAATAAAAGGGTCAGTTTTGAGGTAGAAGAGGTATCTAATTTGGATGTTGACTCTTCCAAGCGGAGTAGTTTAACCACATTGTCCGTCCATGGCACGAGAGATCTCCAGGAGGTTGTGAAGGAGATAAAGGATGAGTTTGAGACTGCCTCTAGTTATGGGAAAGAGGTTGCTGTTTTGCTTGAGGCTGGCAAGTTGCCTTACCAGCAACGTAAAGGAACAGGGTTTAGAGGTGGGTTATCGTTTCTTTCTTACAACTTCGTCTTTGGCTCGTCATTTTTGCCTCTTGTTGTACGCTTGGGAAGTTAACATCTTGGATATGCTAGGTTAGACTTTGGGAGAGAGATGTTTAAAGATTTTACTGAATTGGTATGTGTGAAATTTGAAAACGCCGAGCATTAGTTCAAACCGTGTGATAGTTCTGCTGTAAACTTACCCCCCCGTATTCTTTCATTGAATTTAGCTGTTCTATCCTTGTGTACGTAGATGGCGGAATCATTTTGGCTAAATAGATTTGAAGTTCTACTGGTTTTCAGTCATTTACTATGCTGCTTTATTGAAGCTCACATCTCTTTTGTGCAGTGATCTTTTCTAGGATGCTGTATCTGGTGGCGCCTAACATGATATCATCTCCTCCTCCACCTAGACCATCAGTACCGATAACTTCTAGGACAATGAAAATGGCAAAAGAATACTGTCAGGTTCCAGACCAGGATGAAGAGCGTCGAAATCTTTCATCAACTTTGGAGGAGCTTTATGCATGGGAAAAGAAATTATATAAAGAAGTCAAGGTATGCAAGTTTTATCAATAAATATAAATTTTGCTTCTTTACTTGCCTGGTATGCTGAATCAACTTATATTAGAGGATTGAAAAGGTTGTAATTGTATAGCATAATAGTTATTATTCCTTAAGCTATAGTACTTTTAGTCTTTCGTTTTCTTGTGTAGTCAAAATGTGATGCTTATTTGATTGATTTTCAAGGTGGTTGTTATTATCTGAGTAGACTTTTTTTACCAGCTTCTGTCATTTCCACTGTTACTTCCTAAGTGAACAAAAAGTTATAAATAATTGTTGGATTTTAGAACATAATGTGCGTTAGTGGTCATTAAGTGATTCTATATAATTTGGAGTCCTTGGACATGACTCTAGCCCTGTGCTGTTTCTTGCACTACGGTTCAAAAAACTAATCCCAAATTAACTAATTGTCATTAACAAATGTTTTGAAAACATTTTTGAATGCTTATTATGCTCTTGTTTTTGCCATGATTTTAGGATGAAGAAAGGCTACGTGTTATTTATGAGAAGAAGTGTAACAAACTAAGAATGTTAGATAACCAGGGAGCAGAGTCCAGCAAGATTGATGCAACACGGTCTTCGATAAGAAAGTTGTTGACAAAAATTGATGTTTGTATAAAGGCTGTCGAAACTATATCAATTAGGATACATAAGCTAAGGGATGAAGAACTGCAGCCCCAGCTTACCAACTTGGTTTTTGGGTATTGACTTCTGTTATTTTCCTAGTTAAATTTGATAATTTCTGTGCTTAATAAGTAGTAGTCTTCATGAACCATAGTGCCTCCATAAAAGATGTTACATGACTTCATGTGATTCTAGCAGAATCACTATGTTATTTGTTGGTGGCGGTTTTCATGGAATCCACGCACAATTAATGGCTTCTATCCTAGCGCATGCAAAATATTTTTAGCTTCTAGTTTTAGGTGAATTCAATTATATTGTGTTGCAATGGTGAATCATGTATCTGCAATTCTGCATAATGATACTTGCATGTATTGCTGTGGTTTGTAAGTGGAACTACACGGTTCTTTCTTTATATTTTCTTGCAACTTGAGGGGGAAATGGAGTTTTGTCCGTTCTTGTTGTCAAATTTATTTTGCAACTTTGAAAAAGATTTGTGGAATGTTTTATTTTGCATATTGTCAAAAAACTTCTGGAGGCGTTCATTTTTATCTGATTGGAACTTAATATCCCATTATCTGTTTGGAGGTAGTCGGTGTGTTTACTGTTTAGGGTTATCTTTCATGAGAACTGGTTGCACACCTATTTATTCGTTTTACTTCTTTTGGTTCTTATGCCATTATGTGGCCGTATTAATTTGCAGGTTGATAAGAATGTGGAAGTCAATGCTTAGCTGCCATCAGAAGCAGTTCCAAGCCATAACGGAGACCAAAGTTCGATCTTTAAGAGCAAATACTGGTTTCGAAAGAGATTCAGGTTTGAAAGCTACTGTTGAGCTTGAGATGGAGCTTTTGGACTGGTGCTCTCGCTTTAATAATTGGATCAATACCCAAAAGGCATATGTCGGATCCTTGTATGGGTGGCTCATGAGATGCATTGAACGTGAACAGGAAATAACTGCTGATGGGGTCGCTCCTTTCTCCCCAAGCCGAGTTGGGGCACCGCCAATTTTTGTAATTTGCAATGATTGGTACCAAGCAATGGATCGAGTTTCGGAAGAAGGTGTAGCAAATGCCATGCAGAGTTTTGCTTCCAGCCTACACCAGTTATGGGAAAGGCAAGACGAGGAGCAACGTCGGAGGATCAGAGCACAATCTCTCTCAAAGGATTTTGAGAAACGGGTTAGGGAGTTACGGTTACAGAGGCATAGGATGGAGCAGGAGCGAGAGGCATTATCGGATAAAAACACTGTTTCCAAGGTTTCTTCAGAAAGCGGAGTTTCACCACTGGATGACCTAAAGGTGGATTTGGATTCTATGAGGAAAAAATTAGAGGAAGAGAGAGTCAGGCATAAGGACGCCATCAAATTAGTTAATGATGCTTCTTCAAGTAGTTTGCAAGCAGGTTTGGTCCCAATCTTTGAAGCGTTGGGCAACTTCACCTCAGAGGTTTTGAAAGCACATGAGCAGGTCAGACTTGAAAATGCTGGAGTCTCCTAGCTTTTGGTATCTCGCATGGATGAAAGCATGTCCTTGTTTATGCACATTACGTCATGTGAGATTACATTAGCCAACAAAGAATGTCGGCTTTGTCGGCCTCGGATGTGACTGATACGGGTATGTTTTTCACATGACTACATTCAGTTTCTTCAAAATTCTTTGGAGAGTCCTCGTAGAGTTAAATCTCGGTACCCATGGCAGAATATGCATTAGTGATGGATATCCATGGCAGAATAGGCATTAGTGATGGATATCGGATATGATTACTTCAAGAAAAATGAAGGGACAGAAAAACACTGACCGAAAAGAGACTTCGAAAAGAACTTGTTTGAGGTGGGGTTGTTGTAGGATCATTGCTACAAACTGGAAGTTGCCAGAAGGGAGTTATCCCAGAAGATCTTCTCTTGAAACCTTAATTCCCCCCAGTTAATTAGAATTAACCCCTTGAATTATATGGTTAGGTAGTATTTTTTGTACAGAAAATATTCATTTATTGATTGATTGGGTAAGTTGACTGAATGAGAGGAGGATTGTAGTTAGACGTAGACATATGTTGTAGATCAGTTAACTTTAAGGAAGAAAATTTTGATTACTGATTTCTTTTTGTAAAAAAATAAAAATCATCTTTGTGAGGAATGTTCTTTTCTTGTTTTATGTTCCATTTTGTCAGAATTCATATAATACATTCCAAAGTGCATTAAAAATGAATAGAAATTTCCTTTAGGGGGATCCTGAGGCTAGTCAAGCTGCCTTCCAGGTTAGTATCTACTTGAATATTGCATTTGCTACATAATTCTAACTGTCGAACAAGAGTCGGCGAAGGATAAACTCTGAAAAGGGCAAGTTTCTTACAACTACTGCTGTTCTTGTAATATAATGGTATAATCTTATTTTAGTACTGCTGTTGAAATTATTGAATCAATTTTTTTTTCTTTGTAGGACTCGAAAACATAACCATACCGCATATATGGTATGTGCATTTGCAGTTTTATATGGGAACTGCCATCGACCGGGTGGTGCCAGTGCCGGTGCCGGATCTTCTTCCCTCACCTTCTTTCCTTTTATTTCAATGAATCTCTTTTAAATTAAAATAGAAAAAACCGGTGGATGAAATAATGTAGGACGTGTTATTCGTTATGGTAGTTTTAGAGCAAGTTCAAATCTAGAGATGATACTTCGTGTTTATTCACTTCTGTCCCTTCTTTCTAATGTTCTTTCAAGTATTTGGAGGTGTTTCTTTTTTATGGATTTTTCAAGAGGGCTTTGCTCTTTTAGGTGGACAGTTCAATTTAAATGTGAAATCCTGAAATTAGTCTAAGTGTCTCGAAATACCATGTTTTTGGGTAGGTTTGGGTTACGACAGGTCTAGAGTACGATTAAAGACGGTAAATTTTAAAATTTGACCAATAACTTAAACTGTTAGACTTTTTGATAATATTTTAGGTTAAATTTTTTGTGTTTTTTGACAAGTTTCGATACTTACAAAATAAGTTTCGATACTTAATTTTTTTTATAACATTTTAAGTTTTTGGACAAATATCGATTCTTACTAAAAAGTTTTTAAAAAATCAACCTAAAATGTTATCAAAAAGTCTAATATTTAAAATTTTTAAACAAATATCGAAACTTGCCATTTTTTAATCACACCTTAAATATATTGTACGTTAGACTCGCCCGGTGTTTTTGAGTAGGGTGGTTACAAAATGAGCAAAACGTAATGGATCTAACTTAAAGTCCACCAGTCGGAACCCAGGCCTAACCTAAGCAAACAGCATAATATGTTTCAGCTGTTTACATTTTCTTGGACATGGACGTTGATCATAAAGAGTTGAAGTAAAATGTACTATAAAAAATAATAATACGGAAGTGATATAAATTATTAATTATTGATATTTATATAAAGAGACCGGTAATGATATTACTTTCACAAATAGAGCTTTAACACGTGGTGAAAACATGGTGTGGGAGCATACGAACCGTTCGATCACGTCATCATCTTTGTAACCATGATCCATTCTCAATGATTTCTGCCCCCCCACCCCCAAATTAAACTAGTTTGTTTTAGGCATAATGATAAAAAATGTTTTTATTGTATTTTTAAATCTTTGATAATTTAAAATTTTATTTTTGGTTTAACTATAAAATAAGTACCCAAACTATGTCTCTTTTTTGTAATAGGTGTTTAAAGTATTTTTTGGCTGAAATAAGTGTTTAAATTATTTTTTGGCTGAAATAAGTATTTAAAATTTTATTTTTTGTTTAAATAGGTGCCCAAATAGATGCCAAAAATGATTTTAAAACAAGAAAAAAAATAAAAGTTCACATATTTCAGTCAAAAAATACTTTAGACACCTATTTCAACCAAAAAATACATTAAGTACCTATTACAAAAAAAAGACATAATTTAAAAACTTATTTTATAATTTAGCCATTTTCTTTTATAAAACTTTTTTGGATGGTCAGCTAACTGAAAATTATTATTGATGTGGCATGTCAACATTACAATTGCTATTTAAAGAACATTGAAATCATTTCTGCTATTTTCCTTCTTCACTATTGATTATATATAAATTTTAAATATTTTTAAATAATTAATATAAATTATTTATAAAATTGAATTTAAATATATAAATTATATTTTAGATATGAAAATTATATACAAACATAATCATTATAAATTCATAATAAATTTAAAATAAATTACAAATAAAATAATTATATACACAACATAAAAATCATAAAAACATTATTTTATATCCAATAAAAATCTTTGGTAGGGGCAGCGGGGCGAATTTGTGCCTTATCTAACCTAGACCCAATCTATAATATATTCAACCCGACCCCAATTTGACCCCAAATTAAATTTTATTTATCCGCCCGAATCCGCCCCGAAATTTAAAATACAGACCCGACTTAGACCCAACCCGGTCTTAGACAAAACAAGTCAAAAAAAAAAAAGCTAAAACAGATCAAACAACAAAAAATACAAAAACAAAAGGAAATGAACAGCTAAGAACAATCTTCAAAACCAGAAAAATATATATATAAAAATATCAGAAGTGAAAAAATACATATAATCTCGAAAACACAAACTCAAAAAATGATTAAAAAACATACTTGAATGACATGTAAAAAGACTTAGATCTGAACTGAAGAAAATAATAAGAAAATGAAAAAAAAGAAAAATAATAGAGATTATTTAAAAAGACTTAGATCTGAAATGAAGAACACAATAAAAATACTTAAAAGTTTCTATTTTCATATCTGAATGACAAGCAAACCTCGTTAGCATTTCTTAAAATGAAAAAAGGAAAGAAAAATAAAGGGAAAAAGCTCGATGAAAGAGACGCAGTGAAGGAAAAAACAAGAAATAGTTCTGGTGAGATTTAAAATTGAAGTTGTACAGAGGAGAAAAAGAATGAAATGGAGAGAAATGGGGAGGCGGCAGAGAGGGAATGAAAAAGAAGAAGAAAAACGAAAGGTTTAAACTAAATAATACCATACATTAGTGGCAAACTTGTAAATAAATTAAATTGTTTTAAAATACTTCGGGTCGGGGATTTTAAACTCTAAACTCAACCCCGACATTTTTTTAACATCGCCCACCTCTCCCCGAAACCCGATTTTACTAATAAAACCCGCTCCGATCGGTCGGGACCCATCGGAGTTGGGTATTTTTGCCATCTTAGGTGAAACATTTAAAGTTCTGTCAACTTATGTCTAACAACTAATACGATCATTAATGAACTAAAAAGGATAAACCAATACACAATTATACTTGTATAAACATTATTAATTTAACAACCCATTAAAGTAAAAAAATATATTATTTTATACTCAATAAAAATCTTTAGGTGATCGTACATATATAATCTTTAAAGTTCTAGAATTACCATGTTTCCTTGTAACTTAATCTCCAAGTGCATCATAAAATGTTGGACGATCACAACTTGTGAAAAGCATAATAACACTCCTTCGCTAAGAACAGCCCCACAAATACAAGAAACTCCGAGTAGGAGGCCACTCAGATTTGCCATCTCACTTTCAACTTTTTTCTTCTTTGTGCTTCAAGCAAAATCCCGAATCAAAATCAAATACCTGTTGAGCTTAACTGAGGAAGCTTGAAACTTATCATGACATTTTCATTTGGATTTGCCTATGAATGTGTACAAGAAACTCGACATAAGATGGGCCACCTGCATTCTTGTCTTCGACCATGCAAGATAAGAACAGCATTCCTGAAAATGTAGAGCATTGAATCATGAGAATGCCATAATATGATTATATACCAATTACTCCGACAATAAGAAACCTGCGAGCATAGAAGCAATTTGCTTCATTGTCACAATACTCAAGGCAACAATCCTTGGGCAACCATTAAACACCCTAAGCTTCACTCTCAAATTACATAGTTGAGAAAAGTTCATATGATGACATGTTGGTAAAATCAGTGGTTATTTTGGTTGAATATTCCACATATGATAATTTATCAAACAGTACTGTAGTTTGCGCGAGAAGGAAAGTTCTATGCACTGACCTGATGGATCTCCCTTTTTGCATAATTTGAAGCTGCAAAAGAATGAGGATAAAATTGCATTACACAGCCAAATATACTTCACACTTTTTCTAAAAAGAGATGGAGCGAAACTGTTCTTTTAGGAGTAAAGTAACACTAAGGTAAGAACCGTTAATCATACCGAAGGTAGGAACATCTTTGTTGGCGAATCACATTTACAACATCATTTAACTTCTTTGATAAAGGATTGGCAAATTGCTGCATCACAAACTGAACATACAATGTTGACAGTGTCAGTAATAGATAGGTGAAAGGGTACAGGCACAGTATAATGCTGACAAGCAAAACATATCATGGAATATACACCAAAAACTTCAATCCAAGTTCACTCATTTCAGCTTCATACCATTCAGGCATCAAACACAACAGCTTTCAAGACTCTTCTTATTCAATCCAAAAATCACACTCCAAAATAACAAAGGGAAATTCACACCTTTATAAATGGAAGGAAAGTGAAACTTAGCATGCAGACAAAAATCAATATACAGGGAGTTTGATAGTGAAACTTAACATGGATGAGGTCAATTTAATATATGCTGGGCCATTCGAGTTTAGTATTTAAATGTTCAATTTATTTTAAAATAAATAGGCAAAGGAAAACAATTTCAGGTCCTCAACACTTTCCTTACGTGTGATTATGGTCAGAATTCACACAATGATTCTAATAAATCAATGAGGATTATAAGAAACACAGTAAAACGAAGTACCTGAGTGGGGGCTTCATCAACTGAGGTGAAGCCAAAAAGTTGTTGCAGGATACTCGAGTCCACTGAGCTCCCAAAATATATTAAAGCATCCTCACCATTCTCAAGAAGATATATTCCATCATCACTGACATGTTCACTAGAAAGTGGGATTGTAGGAGGAAGAATAGAATCATCCCCTTCCTGTCCAACAAGCAGAAAATTGTCTGTTAGCATAGACTTTTTTTTACCTATATATACCGTTTTTAAAAATTAATTACCAAAACACCAATTCTCAATTATTTACCAAAATGACACCCATTTCTGACACATAGGAATAGGCGCACCCTGCCAGCCGCGCCTTTTAGAAAGTTTATTTGACAGGGCACGCCTTTGTTCTCCGTGGTAGACCAGTCAGCAGATTCCAAAAAGTTCTACGATTCACGTGAAAGACGTACTTGGTCAGCCATGAAGTTTGAGAAAAATCATTTTTTTATACCACACCTTTATGGCAATGTTTTGCACCGCATGGACCAAATTGAAAGGAAACCAAAATATTTTATAAAAAAATCTAAATTAAAATTATTGACAAATACCGAAAAATTCAAAATTAAAGGCCAAAATGAGGTTTATTGAGATGAAAACGGCGACAAGGTGCCTTGCTACCAGGTAGATCTTGAAGAGTTATGTGAATTCAAAAAAAGTCACCTCAACCGGACACCCAAGCATAAAGTTATGGCATTTCAAAGTTTTTACAATATGCTTATAGTTCAAATAACAACATGATTTATTTTCTAAAAGGAGCATTTCATTTAATATTTATATTTTTTCAAACCCTTGAAAGGCGCACTTCGTCAGCCACGCCTTTCACCTAAATCGGGGAAGTTCCTAGAATCTGTTGACTGGACTGCCACGTAGGACAAAGGTCAGTCGCGCTTTTGCCCTACGTGTCAGAAATGGGTGTTATTCTAGTAAATAATCTTGGAATATTGTTATTTTGGTAAATAATTTTTAAAAATGGCAGCTATAAATTTATTACCTTTGAATTAAGGTTGTGGATGGCAAACATCCTGGGATAAACCAGTGGGACTGCCAAAGGAGTAGAAAGGGAGGAAACATAATTGAACCAGAAGGACCGGTCATCTATTCTCCCATCACTTCGCAACCCCGTACTCTTGATTAACGCTGAAGAAAGGAAAAGACTATTTGTCAACAGATGAAAAATATTTCAATATTTTTTGAGAATGCGACAATGGAAGAGAACCTGAGTTAGCAAAAGGAGATTAACTAAAATAATAATAATGGAAATGAATGAGATAGATCAAGTAAATAAACAAAAAGTGATATCTATACCAAGAGTATATAGAGGAAGAAGCTTGAGAGCCTCGGGAAGAATAAGCTGTCCAGATGATGATACCGTGGCGCAAAATTTACGATATGAAAGCAGAGTGTTGATGCAAAGATTTGTCACTTGGTCCCTCACTTGCAGAAGCGGGGCTGTAGGAATTTCAATTGCAGCTGTGTTCAAGGTAAATTAGAGAAACACACTACAATGTCAGTATTCTCGCACATCAAATTAACGATTCCACGAAGAATATTGTGATTCTTTGTATAAATAACCAAGTAACATCTCATCTATAAAAGATAAATCCATAATGTGAAAAATAATGGCAACGTGGAACATCTTCTAATCACAGTTCGAAGCAAAGCAAACATTAAATTGAGTAGGAAGGTTACAAAAAATTGAAGTGGTTTCACTGTAATAGTTACTTCTTTAATCGTTGGTGTCTATATGGGTTTCGTTCTTTAACAGTAATTTGTTGTTTAGTTATTGAACTTTGGGTGATTCTCATCTGTTTGTATTTTGGTGTTATTTGGTCTGAGTTGTTTCACGGTGTTTTTGAGGTGTGCGTCTAGGAGTCGTTTGGAGTTTTTAAGATGTTGATCAGGTTTTGCAGTTGTTTTTAATTACCCTTTGGGTTCTAATAACAAGATTCTTTTTGGCTGAGCAAAAAAAATGTTGCACAACCAATTCACCAAAAAGGGAATAGAAAGTAAAGAAAGATGTACAATGCAGAGTTGAGTACCTTGTTTTAAGAAATTTGCGAATTGAGTATCCAAGTCAGCAGCGCGAAACAAATTACTTAGCATATTTGTGCATGGCAAGGATAAGTTTGTGACTCGAATTCTTCTTTGCCCATAGACAGTGGTATACAGAAGGGCACACTGGGAAAGTGACAGCAAGAATATTATAAATGCATAAAAATTCTTAACTTGTCAATGCTAACAAATAATGTAAGAAACACCACGGGCATTAAAGATTCAGATACCACTAATTAGTACCTGAAAAGCACATTCAGCACCATCTTGTAATTTGTCATCATGCTTTAAGGTTACCAATATGCATTTGTCACAATCAATCTGCATAACGGAAAGGACTGATCATGGGTTGAAACAAAAATAGATAAAACACACAAAATCTACTCGAGCAGAACTTAACCTTTCCAAAACCCTTCTAGCAGAAAAATGTGTAAAAAATTTCTTTTGAACAAAATCACCAATTCATGAGCTACAAAACCATGGCTCGTGAAAACACAAAATTACATACATGAGAAGGGAAAATTGTTGAATATCACATTTTGGAAGTGGTTATTTGATACTAAATATGAGAACTCATGAGGAATCTTTAAGATAAGCATTGCAACACGAGTAATTTGCCCCGACCCTATGACAACTTAATTTTTCTTTAATTAACCATGTTACAATGCCTTGAATACCTCCAGGAGGACATAAATCATGATTGTAAAATTCTTCAAACAAAAGGAAAACCAATGAAAATTTGCACACACTTGTCAGCCCCATACCACACCTTCAAATATATCAACTCCAGCCATATACCAAGAAACAAACCACTAGGATGTATGCTCAATAACTCATCATTCATTTCTCTAGCTCATTCATAGTATGTTAACCAAACAGTGCAAGGAGTTACGATCAGATTTTTGAATCGTTAAGTGATAAAATGATAAAATAACTCTGATTCAGAAGCTAACACAAATTAACAAGAAATATAAGACCAAGTATTTTTCAGGAGCACAAACCCCAGGTAGGTCAATGTCAGTTGGAATGCGTCTGCAGAAATTTCCAGAGTAATCATTAACTTGAATACCCTATAAGTATACAAGGTGCAAACACGTTAAAATATGGTTAAATTATCATCACATTCCAATAAAGTCAACTATCAATATTTCACTTAAGAAACAGAGCAAACAGAAACATCACCTGGCTGCATCTTACACGCATGACAGCCTCAAAACCTTGGGGCCTAGCGATGTTCCATCTAAGGTCATTGTAGAGCTTTGCAGGATCAGATACAGCAGAGAAGGGGTAATAATAATACACCTGGAATTTGGAGAAATGTGTTGAAAAGTAAGTCTTCCACTAAAGAAATAACTCTGGAATCTTGATCCTGAAGACCTCATACATAGAGTTCGATAAGTAGAGATTTGACTGAATAATATATGCATCAATACAGAGTCTGTTAGTTAGTATGCATAACCGTGTGTTGTAAAGAGTTTTAGATAGAGTAGGAGTTGTAAGTTATCTTTACTTTATCTTAACTAGTAGTTTGAATTTTAAATTTGATCTTTGTAAAGGATAAAAGTCTTATCCTATAGGTTAACCACTTGGTGTTAAACACCTCTGTAAAAGTCTATATAATAGACTCTTTTTCACTAATGAATAAGAAGAAAAACACAGAGAAAAACTCTGTTTCTCACAGAGTCAGGCTCTCAAGTTTCACCAAGTTATGTATCAGGCTAGATATTTTATTGATTATACTCTACTGGGAGCAGCAAACAAGTGGGTGGAGGAGATATGACACCAGCAAGTTCACTAACAATGACAAGGAGTCATGTAGTTTATCACACAAAGAGAGGATTAAGTGAAGATGATATGGGTCCAACTATTTGGCCTACATGATCCCATGATCCTAAAGAGGAGTTGCAACTCCCACTTAACTCTCATGTTTCCCACAACTATCTACCATGTTCTCATTATCTCTATTTTTAGAAATTTACCTTTGTTTCCAGCAAATAATAGTTTAGGATGTTTATTATAAATAGGCTAGGATTTGATTTTAGTTGCATCATGATTATTATTATTTGAATTCTCCTAGTTATTGGTTGTAATAGTGTTAAGATTCTTCACTACTACAAATTATCAATCTATTTTCATCATTTCTTTTTCTTAGAATTTTGGCTCCTATCAGAAGATAACTTATTAACCGACAAAAAAATGGGGTATAAGCCACTCATCCATTATATTTTTACTGCTACCTTTAAACTTGAGATGCACCTCATCCATAGTTTACCAATTACCACCGTCTAACCAAGGAAACTCAGCAAGCCCATACATAAATTATTTGGATGTGGTATTGGAGATTCCGATAGCACAGAGTTAGAAAGATCAGAAAATCTAGCCTGTTCTGATTTCAGTAACAAATTTGTGTTGTGTTTCCTGACTTAAGAACAAAGATGTCCAATAAGCACCAACATACAAAGATATTGAAGCACCATGCAACAGAAAATTTTAAAGGGCAGTCGCATGCAAAGGTTTGCAACTTAGTGCACTTTACAAACTTCAAAGTAGCTGGTTCACTGAAATGCTTCTTCATGAGCAGGAATTAGAGCTTAGCAATATGATTTGGTTGACAAGAGGTACTTTGGATGACTTATAATAGAAATTGTACCAACTCGGTTACATATGTTTCACAGTTTAATGAAAATTGGTCTCAACATTTTTCATTAACAAAATTTTATAGTTTTAAATCATGAGAAATATTTTTAAAAGATTGAATCTTAACAAGTGTACACAAAAGATCTTATGCTAAAATAACTTTAAAATTAGAGAAACTTAAAATTTAAAATCAAGAGAATAGTGCAGACTGCAGATGAAATTCAATTGAAGCAGAGTAACAAACAACTTCACCATTTATGTTAAAGTATGGTTCCAGAAGATAACAATTTGTATTAAATTATCAGCAGGTAAAACAAAAAAGATTAATAAATAAAAACAAGGTAAATATTATGTTAATACCTGGCCTCCAGTAGTTCTTGGGATGACAGAGATGGAAGCAATGTCTACATAACTCTGAGTAGTTAAAAACACATCAACACAGACCTGCAACATGTTACAATAGAACATGCGGGAAAAATTCAGTCATATACAGATTTACTTAACCAGTATGAATTTCAACAAGCATCCATCAGACAGATTTTTATTATCGCATCATGATTATATCAAGGAGAAAAAAGAAACTTTTAGTTTACCTGATTCTCGGCAAATTCAATTGCCATTGTTTTAAGAAATTTGTCAGCTGGTTGCAGTAATTTATGAGCCTCCTAAACAAATAGAAACGGAAAATTAAAAAAAAAATCAATACAGAAGCAGAATTCTATCCTCCATTGAATAGGAAATAGTTCTTGTTTCAATCACAAATATTCTGAATTATAATAAGAAAATATATCACCAGTGATTCAATATGAAAGAACAGAAAATAAGATAATCAAATCAGAAAACATGAATCCATACCAAGCATGATATTCAAAAGAGGATTATCAATATCTACATCTAGAAGATCAAAGAAACATTTCAACTAATAAATCAGAAAACAGATTAATCAGAAAATATTCTGAATACATGATAGAATCAATTTGCAAATGTTAAACAGATTAAGCAGGTTTCAGAGATGAGATGCAACAATTATAACACTGAAGTTGGACAAACAAACAGAAGATTCCACATTTTTTTTGGTTGCAAGTCTAAAGGTATAACAATATCTCCATCTAAAAGAACAATTATACTATGGGGAAAAAAGAGTTCTAAAAAATAGCATTGCACTATTATTCAAGTAAAAATAAACATAGAGAGGAAACAATTAAAAGCCATATACAAACCTTTTCACTAGCAGAAATGTTAGTTCTCCCTTCAGCCTCCCTAGAAGAAAGGGCACCAATACCAACTGATGGCAAAACTGTCACAAAACATATATATGTTCAATAGAGAACTATGGGAATGATACAGTAACTTGTGTGAATGAGAGCTGTATGATACGCCATTCCGAAACATGCAAATGTTAAATAGGTAGACAAGAGCTTGCCTGACTGAAATACTAGAAGCTTCCCTCCAGTACTTTTCATGGCCAAGAACGCAGCCTGAAATATAAAAAGAACACCGAGATATCAACATCTACACTTTAAATGTACAGGAATTGTTGTACACCCTAAATTTTGACCAGGCATTATTAAATTTCCAGAAACCTCAAAGAAAGCTAAAGTCATTGAACATAATTTGTTTAAGCAGCAGAGGTTAAGTTTCTTGCCTTCTAAACCTTGAACAAGTTCCACTTTTTGTTATATTCATAACTATAACAAAAATGGATTTGCTTAATTAGGAAACAGATTAACCCATGACAAAATCGTGACTTTCTAGACATTATGTTCCCCCAGTGGTAGGATCAGTGGAGTTTAGTGGACTAGAACTTTATCTGTTTATTTATAGTATCACCTTGAAGTGGCTTACCTTGGTTGCAGCACCAAAACATGACTCAGCAGTTGTACTAGTCTGAAACATTGTTGGGATGTTTTCAAGCAATAGCTCTAAATGTTGTCGGCTCTGAATCTCGGAATAAAAAACCATAGTCAGCAGAACATAGTTGAGAAATCTCAAGTATGTCATGATAGCTTCAGCCACTGTTAAATTAAAAACTTATCAACTTCAACAAATATAAGGAAAATCCCATAAACTAAGAAGTAACCTCAGAAAGCTGAACAATGACATCTGTTTCAAGAGGGGTATAGACATCTTGTATGTCAGGAACGATAAGCATCAACGGCTGCAAATTGAAGACATCAAAATCAGCTAAAGAACAATTTCAAGAGGTTCTTCAGTAGATTACATCAGAGAAAAAGATCATATAAAACAAAGTTCAAAGAGTTTTCAGTGATCCATAAACATGAAACCTGACATGTTCATGCCTGTCATACACCAAACAAAATCTCAGTTTTAAGAGACAGATAGACAGAGGGAGGAGATGTCCTCCTTAAGAAATGATTAAAACCCCAGGAAAGTTATATTAACTCGTCTGGTTCACTAAACACCTTCCTGAGAATGTTATGATAATTTATGAAATTACCCTTATTAATTAAAAGATAATATTAGTTTATTTCAATATTTCCAATAATTTAGTACTGAAATATATTTACATTAAATATGTAATGATAATAATAATATTTTAATTGATAATTTTTAAAATTGTTATTATAATTTATGAATTTTAATTGACAGTAAATATTAATTTATATTAGAATCTTCTATACGTCATTATTGTCAAATTGACTTCCCTTTCTAAAATAGAAAGCACCCGACAAGATGAAACCACAAAAAAGTCTTCCACCCAAAATAATAGTTGCCTGAAAGAGGGGATTTTAAATGAAGCAACGATTACTGACCTGTTGCAGTGCCCGTTTCAAATTATAAAAATGGATTGTTGAGTCAAATGTTGCTATTCCGACTAGAGTTCGAGGACCTTCCTGCAATAAGCAATTAACACATTAAGCAACTGAATTTTCATCGCCTTATAATTTATATATGTGTTGAGAAGAAATCATTGGACAAAATGGAAAAAGGAAAGATCAAGACCGTGTATCAACCCCTCCAACTCAACTAACATTTTCAGACATCGATTGTTGCAGAAATAAAAGTAGAAGACTTGTGTTATCTTTAGAATGCATTGCAAAGAACAATTAGCCATCCCTGATGTACAACCATCATAACTTAGCTAAAATCATAAAATCTCATGATTTACCACCACATTCAATGGAAATAGTCTAGCATATTCCCAAAACTGTATTTAACGAAAGCACACAATTGAAACTCATTTGGTCTATCACACACATTTGAAAACCCATTTTATGATTTTCTTGATAAACTTTTCACCTAAAGCCCATTTGAGAAATGATATTCATTTGAAGCGGTGTTAAAAAGGGCGAAAGGCGCACTAAAGCGATAGGAGTTTTATAGTCGAGGCGCTAGGGGTTTTATAGCCGAGGCGCAAGGCGCGCGCCTTATTAAAGTAAGGCGCACTTTTTAAAAATAAGAAATATACATGTTTTCCAGTTGTAGAGTAAAGCAAAAAGAACAATTCATGCATTGTAAACACCATAGAGTATTCATCATCAGCATTTTATATATATTAAGCTTCACTTCAAAGTTCTTTACATTAAATAAAATTTTGGGTAATATGAATAATGAGATTATTTGAATGTTCAACTTCAACATGAACCAATCAAGGAGAATGTATTAATGCACATGAAGCAGAGTACTAAGCAAGAAAGAAAATTTAGTACTTTAAAAAGGACTATAAGTTCAACAAAGCTCTTAATTTCATTTACCTTTAACTTTCCAATCAAAAAGCATATTGCATTTTATCATGCAATATAAAAAATTTTATAATGTAAATAGACAAAGCTAGTTATAAAATACTCTAAAAAAGATATATGATAATATGATTTAAATTAAGGATTTATATGCAATACACTAGCTGTGAAAACTTTTAGTTTTTACAAGCGCCTTAGTTTTAGAGTTTTGGACTCAATTTAGGGTGTAGGGTTTAATGGTTAGAATTTAAGAGCTAGAGTTAAAATTTAGGTTTAGAGGTTAGGGTTTAGGGTAATATATTGAGAATTTAGGTTTTAAGCTATAAACACTAAACTCTAACCCTAAACCCAAAATTTTATTCACAATGACTAAACTCTAAACTACTAAAACTAAACCTACACCGTAAATCGAGTCCCTAAACCCTAAAACTAAAATGCTAGTGGAAACTACCAGTGTATCAAATAATTATCCATAAATTAAATCATGATAGAAATAAGTCAATTTAAGATTAATTTAAACTTAAATTAACTCAAATATGCAATATTGTATCAAAACAATTAAATTTAGTTCAAGTTTTAAAACTCAACCAAATTAATTTGAATTTAAATTCGATCCAATTTAATTAATATTTGTATATATCCTGTGTTATGCTTTAAGTTCAAATTACACATTAACTCGACTAAGTTAATTTAAATTTCATTTGATTAATGTTATTTTGTGTGGTCCCCACCTTTGACCCAAGTTAGTATGTAAAACACAATAAAAAATAAAAAAAGATAAAAAGAACAAAAAAATTAAAAAGGCGCGCCTGTGCGCCACATTGAAGTCGCCTAGACCCAATTAGGCGTTTTACCCTAGCCTAGCCTCGCCTCGCCTTAGCGCCTAGGCGCGCCCTAGATGCGCTTTTTAAACACTGATTTCAAGTACAGGAAACACAACTGACACAAATCAATAATCCATATTAGATTTCTCAACTAAAACATATACACTTAGAATAAATATTAAAACCCTCGACCATGAACACCGAAACTGACTCAAAGGTTCATGTGGAGCCATTGGCACTTCACAACCTCTATTCTGTTACTACAATAAAAATTTAAATTTGTAGAAAAGAGAGCTTTAATACTCTTCTTGTTATTTCGATATACAAGAGAAGAAGTCTATTTATAGACTTTTACAGAGGAGTTTTACACAAAGCAGTTAACCTATTAGGATTGGACTCTTATCCTTTACAATGATAGAGTTAGATTATAACTAAACTACTTAGTTATGATAGAGTTAGACTTCCTATTATACACGTATTAACTCACACTCCCCCTCAAACTGGCGTGTATATGTTGTGTACACCCAGTTTGGATGAAAACTCATCAAAAGTCGCCCTAGGAAGTGCTTTGGTGAAGATATCAACAAGTTGATTCTTGGTTGGAATATAATGAAGCTTTATTACTCCATTATTGACCTTTTCATAGATAAAGTGCCTATCTATTTCAATATGTTTAGTCCGGTCGTGCTGCACTGGATTCTTCGCAATGCTCATTGCTGATTGACTATCACTGTAAACCTCAAATTCTAATTTTCCATCCAACTCTAACTCAGTGAGGAGCTTTCTAATCCACATTCCCTCACATATTCCAAGAGCCATAGCTCTGAATTCCGCTTCTGCACTGCTTCTAGATACCACAGCTTGCTTTTTACTTCTCCAAGTGACCAGATTTCCCCACACAAACGTACAATAGCCACTCACAGACCTTCTACCTGTTAGTTCTCCTGCCCAGCTTGAGTCTGTGTAGACTTCACAGTTCTGTCTTGATGTTTTCTGAAAATAAGCCCAGACCCTGGTGTAAACTTCAGGTACCTCAGGATCCTATTGACTGCCTCCATGTGCTCTTCTCGAGGATCACTCATGTGTTGAGTCACTATACTCACTGAGTATGCAATGTCAGGTCTGGTGAGTGAGAGGTAGATTAGTTTTCCTACCAGCCTTTGGTAGGACTCTTTATTCACTGGATTCCCCATTCCATCTTTACTGAATTTCAAACCTGGTTCCATTGGAGATTCTGCTGGTCTACACCCGAGCATTCCGGTTTTTGTAAGTAGATCTAGAATGTATTTTCTTTGGTTGATAACTAACCCTTCTTTTGATCTTGCAACTTCCATTCCCAAGAAGTACCTAAGGCTTCCTAAGTCCTTAGTTTCGAACTCCTTTGCTAGAACAGTTTTCAGCTTCTTTATTTCTTCTATGTCATCACCAGTAATAATCATATCATCAACATAGACAATTAGGAGAGTTATCTTACCATCCGGTGCAACTTTTCTAAATAATGTATGGTCTGCTTGACTTTGCTTGAAATCATTCTGAACCATAGCTCTAGGGGATTGTTTCAAGCCGTACAACGATCTATTCAGTTTGCATATTGTCTTTGTTGTGGTCTTCTCTTCTAAACCAGGTGGAACCTGCATGTACACTTCCTCCTCAAGTCTACCATTTAGAAATGCGTTTTTGATATCCAACTGATGCAACTTTCAATCCTTGTTAACTGCCACTGAAAGCAATACCCTGATGGTGTTTAACTTTGCTACAGGTGCGAAAGTTTCTATATAGTCTACTCCATATGATTGAGTAAACCCTTTAGCCACCAACCTCGCCTTGTATCTCTCAACACTTCCATCTGAATGGTACTTGACTGTAAAGATCCATTTACACCCCACAACCTTTTTTCCTTCTGGCAGATCTGTCAAGCTCCAGGTATTGTTCTTTTGTAATGCCTTAATTTCCTCTTCAACTACTCTCCTCCATTCTGGAATGTCAAAGGCCTCTTCCACTGTCTCGGGAATTCTTATGCTGTCAATGCTAGCTGTAAAAGCTTTGAATCCAGGCGTTAATTTCCCATAGGCAATAAACTTGTTAATAGGATGAGCAATACATTTCCTTACCCCCTTTCTAATAGCAATAGGAAATTCATCTAAGTTAACAGTAGTAGAATCATGTGGAATAATATTACCTCCTGTCTCCAAAGCAGCAAGACTCAAAGCTAGTTCTTGGCAAGTGTTAGGCTGACTAACTGCCTCGGTCAAGTTTCTTTTTCTTGTATAGACACTGAGTTGTCTTTCTGGAGGTTGTGGAGTCATAGAGTTTGGTGATGTATGTGGTACAGTTTTAATCATTGGAGGAGGTGTTGTATAAGGGCTGGTAGTTTTAGACTGTGGAGAAGGTGTGTCTACAGGATTAAGAGCAGTACTCACAATTTCATCAGAAGTAGGCTCGGAAGAAGTATTTTGTGGAGCAATGGTACTTGCATCAAGAATAGGCAAGGAAATAATGGGTTGTGGATCATGCAAGGACTGAGATTCCTTGTATCTCTCCCCCTGAATTTCAGTTCCTGCAAAGTAAGGTTTATTTTCAAAGAAAGTAACATCAAAAGAGATATAGGTTTTCTTGGTAATGGGGCAGTAACACTTGTAACCCTTCTGACTCGATGAATACCCTATAAACACACAACGTAGAGCCCTAGGATCAAGTTTACTCCTATTATTGCGATGCACATGAACAAAAGATGTGCATCCAAAAACTCGAAGAGGAAGAACAGAGGATAATGGTTTAAAATGGGGAAACACAATAGTCAAACAATGTTATATCAACAAACAAACTCAAAGGCTAATGTGGAGCCATTCCCACTTCACAACCTCTAATTTGTAACTAAAACAAGAACTTACATTTCAATTTTCTCCTTAATGCACAAACAAGTCACTTTCAAGAGAACAAAGAAACACATACACAAAAAATATTGCATCAACAACAGTAACTTTAGTACATTCTATCAGAACTAATTAAAACTGAAAATCGGACCAGTGACGGGATGCATGCATCTTGTGACTAAGTTGAAACTAAGGAAAGGACTTATCTAGGAAGAGTTCCGATAAAGAAATAAGCCTCAAGATACAATAATGCCTACATAAATTCTTACATAAAAAAATGGGTCAAACTTATGATTTGTTCAAACAATGAAAACAAACAGTGAAAGAACCCTATTCTTAAGGATTTAACAGCACCAAATCCAGCAGATAAATTTGACGCAATAATTTAAAATCTTTTACAATTACTGATTAAAGAAAAATAATAGATCAAGCCACAAACTATGATCTTAGTATAGTTTCCAGGTCTATTGATAAAATGCAACGAGAACAATAGGGGGAAGTGAACTAAATCAATAAATTACAAGAAGAAAGAACTAAAAAACATCCATTCTAGAAATTGATATGAAACTCACAGGAAGATCAGAAATAACTTGACTAATTGCACTGCAAGCTGCAGCAGTGGCGCCAGTCTGTACGGCATTCATGGATACATCAATTAGGAAAAAATACACGGCTGGCATTGGGTCGCGGACCTGGAATAAGAATCAATCCAAAAGAATGAACTGTACTCTAACCCAATTAGATAACAAAAGATACAGAATTGATGAAAGAATAAAAAGAAAAAAGTTCAAAAACGCCTTCCATAAAACCCCAGGACACAATAATTTCATACAACTAAATGGTACCAAATGTTAGTATAATTTTGAATTGTTTAAATTCTTTTCTCCTTTTCTTTTTTTTGGTTCATCTTAATCCTTTGGTTATTACTCCTGGAGTGCAGGATCACTCAAAGTTGTAAAAGGAAAGATTCACAGTCTTAACTCCTTTGCAACATGATAGCAGTCCATCAAGAAGACAAGGGGTAAAAGATATATCTACCTGCAGGAACTAATTTGTTACTAAGTTGATCTAACCCAATGTTAAATAATCAAGTTATTTATACATTATCCAAAGATAAGTAGAAATATACATATATCAATTTAATTTACGAATTTATAAATTTCAACAAACCATGTACTCTTTTGAAGCAACAAATTCAACTGTTCCTTTACAAAGCTCGGGCCTCTCATCAGCATCTCTACGCCGGCCATCAGGACCAAGGTTGCAATGGTAGTCACGAGGAGTATCATCAGTAAACCCTGAAAGGATATAGCATAATCAGTGACATTGTCATCTTACTACATTACAGAAACACGATCATAGAGCAGAAATAGACAAGCTCAATGTCTGGCCATGGCATTTATTCAACATGGAATAAAGATTTCCAGATGCATGATCAGAATGTAAGTGGCATATATGTGCAAAAAAAAATGCAAAATTGATAAAATCCAACATACTAGGAACCTACAGCTGACAACTAAGATACTCGGAGACTATTATTACATTTCAAACATAAATGTTAATTTAAAAGCTTCGTAACAAAAGCTCTCAAATAATAATCACACATTCACACTGTTTGATTCGCCAAGTGTAAGCATAATTAATCATTTAAGTTTTGACAGCAATGAAACACATGCAACAGAAATTAATGAATACAAGAATAATTAAAAGCAAGATATTGTCGAATGTGTGATATGTGCACACAATATAAATAATACTGACCGCATAAATTGCAGATAAACTTCCTTCCCTGATCAATAAACTTCACGAAAGGATTTATGTAACCTTTGCAACGAGAACATCGAACAGGGCCACTTTCCCCAAAATCCACCACCTATAGAAGAAATGTTTAAAATCTGATGAGCACACAAATTTTAAATTTCATGGTAGGCCTGACAGATTGGATAGGGAACTAGAAGTACAAGTTGCTTGGGCATTACATGAATAGGATCCTCCGATGGATGAGGGAGGGCCATAGGTTGAACTAACAAAGCTAGCTGCATTCCAGAGGTTGTCAAAAGGTCGGCCGTGCAAGGGATCTGTTCAACAAAAAGAAAAGTAAACAAGAGCATAAAACATCATGGTGAGTACTAATGGGGAATTTGCAGTACAAACCTCATTAAAAAATACACAATTACAGAATAAAGAAACCACAATAAATTTGCACAGTTTGTTATGACCTGATTGATGGTACATCTCACATATCGTGGACTAGAATTTCCAGTGTCTCTGACAATGTAATCACTTGTAGCAGGCTTCAAAAGATCACAAGTCATTATTAGGATAGATAACAAAATTCAAACTGTAGCTATATAACGAAGTTGTGATAGCAGTATGCATACATGCAATGACAACCTAGAAATAGAATGATGAGCCTAAGTTTAAATAAAGATCAAAAGGAATAGCCAAATTAAAAAATTCCAGGTGAAAAGAATTGAGTAATTTTCTTTCTATTCCTATGAAATGACCAGAGATTGTACCGGAGGAGGATTTGCCGAATTGCCTTGACGAGTTTCATACACGATTGGTGTGGCACTTGGAACGGGCCTTGGAATTTGATTAGGATCAATCTTTGATGTTCCTGACAGAGGTGCTCCAGGTTGACCCATGGCAGGTGGAATGGTAGTTGTAGCTTGATTAGGAAGTTGTGGCATTCCAAACATTCTTGGAGGTTGTGCATGTGTAGCGCCGGGAATATGAGGAGGTTGGGCTCCCTAAAGCAATTAAAAACAGTTGGAATCCAAATCATTGACAGAAGCAAACAAAATGCAAACCCACTCCAAACAAACCACACAATTCTGGTTAGAATTTTAAGTGCCTCGTATGCATCGCCTTAAAATGGTTTCAAGTCACTAACAGAATTTCAACCTAACACAGAGCTTTAAAACATCCATCTAGACCAAAATGTTATATGCTGATTGATCAAATTCAACCTTAAGAAACAAATAACCAACTTCAAATTTAGTTGAGCTAGAAGATATGTACACCGGCTAATGGACCAAACATCCAGGTCATTAGATGTACTTTTAATGTAATTACTAAAGTGCAGGACTGAGATTTCTACAATGATCATTCAGTGCCTAATGCAGGTTGCTGCAGGACCAGCTCAACAACAAAATAACCAAATATTACTAACCTGCTGGGGTTGCATCGTCCAAGTCTGTGGTCCATAAGCAGAACCAGAAGGTGGTGGTCTAGTCTGAGGCACAGCTGAAAATGGTGATGCTGAAGGCCGCAGAGGAGCTATTGGGGAACTAACAGCTGAACTTCCCAAAAGAGAATGCATGGTTGAAGCCTGAGCAGGTGGCCTAGCTGACATCATAGATGGTGGAGGTCCAACAGGGGGTTGTGAAACACTTGCAGCAGAAGGGAATCGGGGTGGACCAGGCAAAGCTCCTGAGCCAACTGCAGGTGGCCCATTACTGAAAGGTCCGGCAGGTGCATTTGACATTGGCACAGTAGGACCACCAGTCAAAGGTGAAGATGACACAAAAGAACCCGGGCGAGAACCTGCTGGTGGTGGAGCAACAGAGGCACTAGGTACACCTGAAGATGGGAAAGCACTAGAAGGTATAGCAGCACCACCTGTAGATGGAAACAACGAAGCAGGAGGAGGTCTAGACCCAAAAGGGGGCAGGTGAGTAACAGGTGAACCAACCGGTCTTCCTGGGGGTACATTCGCAGGTAATGTGGATTGTGGTGGTCCAGGAGGAACCACTGCAGGTCTTACAACCATACCAGGTGGTGGTCCGGGCCGTGGCATTGGAGAGGAGGCAACTGGAAATCCAGAAGAGACTGAAGATTGAGAGAAGGGTGGTTGTTTACCGAAGGGAGGAGGTCTAGGAACAGAATTGGGCATAGAAAGTGGCCGATTTAGGTTCAAATTCTGCATGTTATCCGCTAAGGAATTGGGATTGGTTTGATAATTAGGATTAAAATTAGGCGGTGGTGGTTGCTGCCGTGCATTGGCGCCGGGTCTAGGTGCCCCTGGAGGCACTTGAGCTGCCATTATTTAATCAAAAGAAATCCCAATCTCCTCTTTCAATATCCCTTTCCTTCAGATATATATTTTACAACACGATCAAAATCTACACAAATCCAAAAAAAAACAATAATTCTTCTAACGTTTCTAAGAAAATAAAAGTCTACAACATTATGATCCCAACTTAACCCAAAAAATATATCAAATCAAAACACACACAAGGAAATAAAATTGAGAAGAGAGAATTAAATAAAGTACCCGTGATCAGAAAAGATTCGTCGGATCTGCTGAGCAAAGGACACAATTAGCTAAGATCTGAATGATGCTATTAATACGGTAGGGTTTTAGAAAGAGAGAAGGGGAAAATTAGGGTTTTTTTTTTAAGGATCGACCCGTATACTGGGATTTGATGAAGGAAGGGAGAGAAAACGATATAAAGATTGACAAGAAAAATTAATCTACCTTCATTGTTCATTCTAGCTTTGACAGTTACAGACGTACAGTTAGATCTACCATTTTTCTTCTGTTTATTTCCTGTTTCATTAGGGCTGTGTTTGGAAAGTTACTTTTTTTAATCGTAATTTTTTTATTTTTAATCCTATAATTTGATCTAATATTTGTTACTAATAATAACGTTGTTTGTTTAAATTTAATATTCAATAAAAAATAATTATATTTAATAATATAATCTTTTTCATGTTAAAATTGTGAATCATGAGATTCGTTAATTGGTTGTGTGGCTAAAAATATATATATTACCTTATCTTTTATGAATTCGAATCTCATTAATTACTTTACAAATGTAAGTATTTATGTACTTAATAAAAAAATGATGACATGAACTAGAATCTAAAAAAGGCAAATTTTGGCAAATAATGCAAACCCAAACAATATTTTAGGTTTGCGTTGGGGTATATTTTGGGATTTACGGCGAATATTACAGTGTAGGGTGACGACTTCGGTGAATACGTCATCTGCAAGTGAAGACTTCCTGCTGACTTATAATAGTTTAATATTTTTTTATCGATTCAAAACAAAATCAGGTGACGACTTTACAATACACTGTAGTTTTTGTCATAGATTTCCAAATATTTTTTAAGATACCCCAAAACTCAAAATATTATTTGTGTTTTTCTTTTTTTCTCCAAAATAACTCCTGAAAAAAGTCTCGTGAAAAAAAAAGGAATTCTGTAATGTTTTTATTAAATAAAAAATTAATATATAATATTAAGCGCAAACTACTTAAATGACCACCTAACTATGAGGGTGGTTCCAATATGATCATCATATTTTTTATTTTATTATTATAACCACTTAATTATTTAACTGATATCAATTAAGTCACTTACCGTTAAAATCTAACGGGAATGTGACATGGCAATTAACATAAATTTATATAATTACATATTTGGTCCTCGCTATTTACACATTATATCAATCTGATCCTAATTTTAATTTAATATAATAAATTAATCATTCAATTAGGTGGTGACACGTGGCACTATCGATTGGAGAAATTTATATATTTTGATGTGATTTAATATATTTATTTTTCTCCTCTAATTAAGTGGTAGCACGTATCACCTGATTAAATGAGTGAATAAAATGAATGAGCTTGACTTGTGTAAGATTTGAACCCGAGTAGAGTACTACTAGGGTAATTTGAGCAACCTTAGTAAGACAAATATCACATTTGTGATGTATATTACAATCACAGTTATATGTTAAATACTTCTCCAAAAAAAAATCACCTTTGTTAACCTATATAAAATTCTTTAAAAATTAATTTATTTTTAAATTTATCCTCCTTACTTTCAAATATTTATATTTTTTCTCTAACCTCAAATTCTGGCTCCGTCCCTGTAAAGCAGCTTTTGTTTGCGAGATTGTTGGAGAAGTATTCCTCATCTCCGAGTTGTATGAAAGGAACAGAAAGAAACATACATCTCTTACTTTTTCAACGTATGGCAAGGACCAGTCATACTACTCTAGGATAAATAGTTTCTTTTGCTTCATTGCCTGCGCAAATAAAAACTCAAAACGATCAAGGAAGAATAAATTTTGAGACCACTTGATAAATGGTTAGGAATTAAAGGTTTGCTGTCATTTAATATATAATTGTGATTGTAATCTACAACACAAGTTTTATATTTGGTTCAGTGGTAAGGTTGCATCACTTACTTATGATCAAATTGATAGAATATGTAAATAATGAAGATTAAACGTGTAATTTTATAAATTTATGTTAACTACTATGTCACCCTTCCAGTTAAATTTTAAATTTCAACAGTAGGTGACTTAATTGATACCATTTAAATAGTTAAGTGATCATATCGACAAAACTAAAAATATGGTAATCATATCGAAACCATCCTCATAGTTAGATGGTCAATTAAGTAGTTTACTCTAATATTAAAAAATAACATTTTAATATTATATTTTTTCCTTTTTCTTCTTCGCATAGTATTCTAAATTTAACGTAAAATATAAAATAAAAGTTGGGATTTAGTTACATCTTTGATCTATAGGCGGAGTCACCTTTAGTCAAGGGTTAAATCTTAAAAGTTTTACATATTTTGACACAATTTAAAACGAAATTGTCACTCATTGTTTGTTTCTAACTATTTAAAATGAATTAGTTCATAAAATTTTAAATTTTGACAGTCCAAATTAATTTTTTCTCGCTTCTCCCTTAGTTATATCGTGCAAATCTTAAAAGTTTTACATATTTATAGATTGTTGAATTAATTGAATTTAATGTTTGTGATTGAATTTATTGTGAGATGACAACGAGAGAGAGCTGAAAAATGTTGATGGGTGTGCAAAAAAATTCGATCCAATTAATTCGATTCAAAATTTTGAATATCAGATACGTTTTTTATTTTTTGTACAATTTGGATCGATATCTGAAAATTTTGAATCGGGTACGGATAGTTATTTTACATTCGGATCGAATATATGGTTATTCGAAATTTGAAAATTTAATTTTTTTATAGATATGAATCTTGTTATATTCGATATTTTTACTTGTTATATACGAAAATTTGAAATTTTCATGGATACAAATCTTGTTATATTCAATAATTTGTTGATTGTTATATTTAAAAACCCAAAATTTGTATGGATAAGACCGCTAAATTAAAAAAATACTTAAGTCAAGTCATAAAATCGTATATTCAAATATCAAAAAATATGATATTCGGAAAAAATCAAAATCTAATTTTTTTCAAATCGAATACGGATCATTAAATTACCAACCTAAAAAAATTCAGATATCCTAAATACACCCCTCTCGACCATCTTTCCCAACCAACCCTTTCGCGATGTTGCTTGTTCTATATTGGATGAAATCGATAAGATTCAAGTTCCAACGAGGTCCGCAGCTTAATCTTTATTTGTTGCGTCGATTTTCAAGGTGTCCGTAAAATTGAAATGAAAGGAACTAATTTTCCTCAAGAATAAAGTATGCCTCTCCAATTTGGAGACATCTTTGAACAACAATAGTTCCATGGTGATCATTTAAAAAAAAAAACTTGTGAGTGTTGTTTTGGTTTAATAATATTTTGGTGCAATCTTTTTTCTTATTCCGCTGATCGAATGATGTTTTAGTGCGACTTAATTATGAAGAGAATTTTTAATGAGGTATACATTTTCTTTAAAAAATTATTTTAGTTGTGAAAATTTTGTCTTTTTTGGCTCTTAAATTTTTATTTTTTGTCGACCGACAAAAAATAAAATTTTATTTTAATACACAGCCCGTATAAATTTTTTTTTACACAATCCTTCTATGAAATTTAAAATCTAAAACCATAACTTTAACACCCTAAATTCTAAACCCTAAACTCTAACCTATAAATCCTAAACTCTAACCTTAAATTTTAAACTTTAAACCATAAATTAAACCCCTAACCCCTAAATTTAAAAAGCACGCGTAAACTTTAATTTACACATACTGTGTATCAATTTTTTTCTCAAAAAAATAATGTGTCCATATTTTTTTTTAATCCTTTAATAAAATACATATCTTATAGAAAAAAATATTTAAATATAGATCTCTTAATATAAATATTATATTTTATTTAATTAAGATCACTATTCATGGTGGCACGAATATTAATATAAAGGAAATAAGGTCAACTTTACCAATAGAGCCTCGGGCGGCTCCACTTGGATCCGACAATTTTTAAAACAAAAAACTATTTTACATAATTCTTTTATAGGCTTTCTCTAACCTATGCCTCATTAATTAAGTAAAAGATTTTAGTATTATATTTAATATGAAATTTTTAATAAGAAATTCACTGAAGATGATTATTTGAATATTTAACTCATTTAATTTTTAAAACCCTAAATCTTAAACAATAAACTTAAACCTTAAACCCTAAACTCTAAACAAAACTCTAAATTCTAAATCCTAGACAAAAACCATAAAACTCTAACCCTAAACTTAGAACAAAAAAACCCTAAACCCTAAAACAAGTCAATATGATAATTAATATTATTAAATGAGTTAAGTAATCAAAGAATCTTCTTAAATGAGGTTCTTATTAAATAATTCATATTAAATGCAATTATAAATTTTTTACTTAATTAATGTTATTAAATATGCCTTAATATATGTCCTACGGCATAGGTTAAACAAAGCCTTTTTATATAATATAAACTAGTTTATTTTTGTAAAAAAATAGTAATTGTATGTTGGTTTCATAATTACCTTTATATTCAAAGTATAGATTTATTTTTTGTTACAAATGTTTGACATGAATAGATAAATATTTTAAAAGAATGTCTACTTATCAAATAAAGAGAACAATAAATTGAATACCTAAAATGATACCAATCAATTTGAAAAAAGAATAAAGAGAGTCAAATTGAGTTTAATTTTGAAAACTTCAATTAATCTAGGATTAAGAATTAATATTACATATTATCATCAAAATAATGGAGAGAGTATTATGCATTAAGTTTATGTAATTTTTAGATATTTTAATTTTTATAATGTGACCCATAATTTAAATGTTTGATTCCATCTCTAAGTAATTGCTCTATTTCTAATAAGTATTTATTTGATATTTATGAGTATAAAGAATACATATAGTGGTTTTAATTAAGCAATTTTGTTTGAAAGGTAAAGGGCCTCATTCTTTTTTGATAAAATAGGTGCCTAAACTATTTTTAAGATAAAATATATGCTTAAAAATTTTTTTTTTGTAGAAAAAGGTGTTTAACTTAAAAAAATTAACGTCCATTCATTAATTAACACATGACCAAAAAACCTAAATTCATAAAAGAACCAGGCACCTATTTGGATGAAAACTAAAACTTTAGGCACCTAGTTTAGCTAAAAAAATTCAGGCACCTATTTAGACCAAATTCAAACTTTAAATATATTTTTATCCAAAAAAATAATTTAGACACCTAAATAAAAAAAATAAAACACTTTAAACACTTATTTTAAATTTTTTTGAAAATAACTTTTTTTTCCTTAAATTGTCATGTACGACATTTTAAAGTTTCTTTTTACCTTTTTTTTCCTTATATAAAAAGTATTTTTAATTATACATATAATTATCTCGTACACTATATATATGTAAACTAATTAATTATAATATTTTACATGTTAGAAAACAACTAACAGAAAAATTGTTTTTAGCCGGTTGACTAAGTTGCTCATATTTGTTTATTCATTTTCCTTAGGGCATGGGTAGGGGTGTTCAATCGGTCGGTTAATCGAACTACCAAAAATCTATTAACTGATTTTTTTTCTATTAACCGTTAATCAAACTGAATTTTTTTCGAAAATATTTAACCGGATCGAAAAAAGTTCAGTTAATTATGTCGGTTTTCAAATTAACCAAATTTTTATAAAACAATTTGGGTAAATTGCACAAATGGTCACTAAACTATGTTAAAATGATCTTTTTAGCCAATAAGCTTTCAGAAGTTATAAAACAACCATTAAACTTATCAAACTATTACAAAATGGTCATTGATTCATTGCACATTGTAAATTATTGATAGATATTGAAAAGTTTAATGATCATTTTTAATAATTCAATAAATTTAATAATAATTTTGTGCTAATTTGATAAATTTAATGACCATTTTATAGTATATCAAAAAATTTAATGATCATTTTATAATTTTTAAAAGTTCAAATGACTTAAAATAAATATATGTAATATATATAATATATACTGTATACAATCTTTGGTTAATTAACCGATTTTGAACCGAATTAACTGATAACCAAAGTTTGAAAAAAAACATTAACCATTAACCGACCGAACCCAAAATTAATCGACTGATTAACCAAAAAATGGGTTCAGTCGGTTAATTCAATTAAAACCAAAGTTTGAACACCCCTAGTCATAGGTTCTCTTCAACTAACATCACATGAGCACGACACACAAGCTGAAGAGATAAAATTTCTTCACGCACATTACCGACAAACTGATTCATTCTAAACCCTAACTTTGAGATAATTGCTTGGAAACCAATGCACCCCTCACACTCACGTGACCAACCCATACCAATGGTAAGTCTAACAAGTCCACAGAGACTGTTACTCGAAACCATGCACACCACCTACGGTGGAAAATTTACTTACCAACACTTACCAATCCATTAATTTACCAAACCAATATCAACCTCAATGAACCTATCACAGAACCCGCTCAATAAAATCTCTGCCAAGGTGAGAACAAAGAATCAAACTGCTATCAAGAAATTGATAACCATAATAGGACCGAATTATTTAACACATTCTCGGTAACAAGCTTGTAATTTCTGTCCTGAACAACATATTATCGATCAAAAGCTTGTGTGATGACTCTAACGATAGATCTCACATGACCTTTACCCTAATACTTCGACAATGACCTAACAACACCTCTCGAAGAACCTTGACTATGCCCAGAAGAAGTCAGCCTCAAAGACTGAACTGGTAAATACCCATCCACGGTCGAGCAATCCTTTACCATGTGACCCGATGTCTGGCACTCATAACAAGTTCCCCAAGCAAGTAACATACCTCAAGGTGATGTCAACCACAATGCTCATGAACCGGTAGGAAAAACGCTAGGGTCGAACTATCAACACTCTCCGTTATAGTAGAAATCAATAAGCCACCTACAAAACCCTTAATTTAGATTTCTGACCAACCATCAACTGATAAAGTAACTCTTTTTGATCCACTCAAAGCACAAAACCCTCCCCTCATCAGGGTCTGAGAATAATTTTATGATATTCTGATTCCCCACAACACGGTCTACAAAACCCTCAACTGACTCAATGTTGGCTCTAAGGTCATTCGAGTGCTTTGTACTAACGACTAACTCAGAGAATATCCCAGGTAAAACTATTGTCCAGCGCATCAATATGTCAACTTTGAATCCACATCTAACCTCAACCACCTTTACTCTTTGATAGCAACAACTTTAGGCATAACAGCTCAACCGTAGAAAAATCTTACTCATACCTAACACAGTTTGACACCTTAAACCGATTGCAATAATTGATCCCTCATCTTCTTCATAAGAGCTTCACTGACGTACTTTTTTCCTGACTCACCCAATGAGCATCTCATGTTGAGAAAACAGGTTGTGGTCCTAACTCTGCGGTCTCTCACCATTCGTATGCATTGCCTTTAAGAAAAAGATGATACAGTCAGAATTCCCTTAAGACCAGTCTATGTCATCCCCAGATCCCTTTGAGTGTTTTTTAACCATCAATCTGATTGATTAGGTCATCCTTTCTCAACCCATTTATTATACTTAGATTCGTAACAATAATGCTCATCCCATTAAAGGAACATGGCTCATTTCACGACTCTTCTTGGTCAATCTCGTACTGTCAACCCAACTGGTCCGAACCGTATTCAGAAGATGATAGTTTGTCTTTCCTATTACATTGGTTTGGTTCCTCCAAAACCTCAAAGCTTCCAATACTGCACTTGTCATCTCAAGCTGGCTCATGACCAGACAACAACCGATGGTCAAGATCATATCAATTCATTAGAAGACAACTCTATTGTATCTTTCAATCACGTATTCTCAAGCCTTACTCAAGTATCGCCTCGCGCAAAACCTACGATGTCCTTTTGGCCACTACTATAAACAATCGCAACAAGCATACATTGCCCGAGATCTCAGGGCATGCAGCTTACTAAGAGCGTACTTGGGACCTCACAACCATTATGTACCTCTCCACATTAGACGGAAATTCATATATGCCAGGAATACTACATCCCTATCACATGGTACCCACCATTAAAGTTCACTTACTACGAATGATAGGACCCCCGATCTACACTCTACCACTGGTCAATCAAAAGTAAGTCCTCTTATCCATTTCATAAGGGTCGTCTACCAATACGTAGAATCTCACCACTGGAAGTTCTCACCATGAACTCAAGATTTGAAGGTAACTTATGACACATAACCATGATTATTTTTTAAGCGATGGGATAATGACACACCATCAACTCCTCCATTTCTTCATAAACCCAAGCATAACTTCGGAGATAACTCGGATTTCATAATTATTCTCGAAAAAATCAGCCAACATTATAGCCTTCACGACCTCGATCAAATCTATCTTAATGCCGCAACCAGCGACACATGCGAACACGAGACACACCAACCAGATTCTAGTATTAAAAGAGTATAACTTAGAAATATGGGCTCGTATTCGCTAGATGCCCATCCACGACACCTAACCACCTTGGGGTTTTCCTAGAACCGCCTAACCATTAAGATTTTGACCTAGTTTAGCCCAATCCACAAATCCATTATGAAAATCCATTTAATTACAATATAATAAAACATAAAAATATTCGAAAACATATACAATAGAGCTTCTTTTAAAATTACATTATAAATCTTTGACTCAATCATTTGAAAATCCAAATACAATATACAATAGGTTCATACGGATACATAGCCCAATGACCTAAGTATTGTACTCTAAAGAGACGAGGCGATGGAATCCTCCACTGATAGTGTTCATCCAATAACTAGCCAAACCTACCAACATGCGAATAGAAACAACGATTCTGAACGCTGATCTAACAAAGCTCAGTGGATACACCTCCACTCAACCATGCTTCATGCAAATCATAAATAAAGCAATGCAACATGTATGACATCATGGCAGGATAACAATGGCGCTACCATAACCGTCTAAACACATAGCATTATGAATGCATGATCACGCACACAGCTCATACAAATACCTCATACGTTTACATAGCATCACACAGATAACACCAACAACATTAAGTGAGGTCCGCGTCCATAAAGTATCAAAATCCTACACTTGAGTGAGGCTCGCGTCCACAAAGCATCGGGATCCTACACTATGAGTAAGGCTCGCGTCCACAAAGCATAAGGATCCTACACTACGAATAAGGCTCGCGTCCACAAAGTATTGGGATCTTATACTCTGAGCAAGGCCCGCGTCCACAAAGCATTGAGATTCTATACTCAAGGGGATGAGGCCCGCGTCCACAAAGCATCGGGATCCTATACCCATACTCAGAATCTCTCATCAAGCATCTTCGAATAAGGCCTGTGTCCACAAAGTATCGGGATCCTACATTCATTAGTCTTCAAGGTGTTGCAATACACTTTTAGGGTATACAAATCCCAACAACAAGGGATGATTAGACTATCTAGGCGTCCTATCAGCACATAGCAAAGACCCTAGTCACCACACAACACTTAACCTCGACACAAGGGTCTTACCGCACACAGCTCTAACATACTTACCATTGCCCTATGGTTTCTATCAATTATTATACCACCCTATTAAGCTTATCTATTTATTAGTATGTTATGAAGGTACACATGATCCGTTCTTATTAAATTATCTTATTATTCAATAAGACTTAACTTTATAGGTATCATTTCTGTACACAGCAAGGGCTCAGATTACCACACAGCATCAATCGATCCACCTAGGATCCCTATGGGTTACCACCTCATATAGCTTACTCAATATATAACGAATCATTAGCCATTTATTTCATACACGGGGTTTAAATCTCTATTTCTCAGTTTTAATATTCATTTTACACCTCAATAAACCCCTATAGCCCTTTGCCTCGAATTATAGAGCCCTCAAACGTAACTTTAAAATTCTTGGGCAGATTGTCCAGTGAGTACCGATACTCATATATAGGTATCGGTACGCCCCATCTAGGTACCGGTATTATTCTATGAGTACTGATACTCATTTTAAGTTTGAAAGAACTGGACCCTCAAGCCGTACAGATACACTTTACCCCGTATCGATACTCATTATCTGTACTCATATTGCCCCGTACCGATCCAAACCTGTACCAATACTCATACCCTCACGTACCTGTACGCTTAAGCCTTCCACATGCAATATAATAGTGGGTACCGGTACGCCCCTTGCGTATCGGTACTCAAAAGTTTTACTGGAATTCTAATCGACCAATGGATATCGATACACGATAAGCCGTATCGGTACTCCCCTCATAACATGTCTCTTTTTTTACTAAAGCGTATTGATACTCGAACATCCGTACCGGTACGCAAGCCTAAAATTCAAACCCTAGGTTTAGATTACACCTAGAAATCATACTTAACCTACATGGTTAAGCCCCAAATTACTCTTACAAGTTATGGTGGAGTTATTAAGTGGATTTTTACCAATTTTAAGCCTTAAAAATGTCAAACTCGTATTTTGCCATTAAAGAGTCAACCAAAGCATATCAAGCCATAACACTCAAATCATGAACAAAGCTTATTTTTATGATTTGTAGGAAACTATATGAGTTAGTTGTGTACTAACCTTGAATTAAAGCTGAGAATAAAACCCTCAAAGATCCATTCCTATTCTCCCCCTTCAAACCCTCGCCAAACACCTTCCTCTACCAACTTAGTGATCTTTACCTTGATTGATAGATCTCTCGAAGCTGATCAACTTTCCCTCCAACAGCAATTTGAGATTCACTCTTAAAACCCCAAAAATTAAGCCTTGAACTAAAAGATTTGAAAAAAGAAATGAGGGTATGAGAAAGAAAAGGCAAAGGGACAAGAATGATCTCATTGACTCTTTTTTCTGTAGAAAATTAAACCCCACACCAGCTCTCTCTTATATCCAAATTGTTTTTACCATTTTAACCTTCACAATATCCATCCCAAACCAATCTAAAACCATCAAAGCAAGCCCAACAACACAAGATCAAGCCCAAAAAGACTCCCAAGGGCCCAACATCATAGCCCAAACGCGAAGCCCACACATCGGGTCAACTCAACTCCTGGGTCCAAAAATTCGAGTCGTTACATCAATTTCATCTCTAAACTATGACTCTTATTCTAAATTGGTCCCCCAAGCTTTTAAACATTTCAATTTCATCCCTAAATTATCAATACATGCCAATTATATCTCATGTTGATAAAATCATATAAATATTATTAATTGCCAGGTAAAAACTGATGTGTGTTATATAATAATACAATGTGGTATGAATTATAGTTCGAGGATAAAGTTGAAATGTTCAAAAGTTTGAGATCAATTTAAATGAGTGTCATAGTTTGAGGATGAAACCGGAATACTAAAAGGTTTAGAGACTAATTTAGAATGGAAGCTATAATTCAATGACGCAATTAAAACATTGAAAAATTTAGAGACCAATTTAAAATAGAGGTACTTGGAGACATGATGCAACTCAATCTAATAACTATAAAGTTAAGTCGAAGGAGAAACGGTTTGATTGTGAGTATTATTTAATGTATTTTTTACAATATTTTGAAATTTATTTTTTGAATTTTTTAGCGCGGTTATAAGATAATATTTGTTCATTAATCTTAATCATTTAATAAAGAACATATACAATACAAATAAACTATTTAAATCTGGGTCATTTAAAGATAACAATATTTTCTTTTTCACTAATAGTAATCAATAAGTTTGAAATCGCTAGAAAATTATTGATTACTTTTTGTTAATCGCATTATTGGCCAATCAACGACTTTTGACATAAAAGACGGAAAAAAGCATTTATTTCATCTAAAATTATTGACTAAACTGCATAGGCTATGGGAAAGTCTAAAAGAACTCGCCTAAAATGCATTTAAAATCTTATCAACATAAATTCTCACAATAAATAGTAAGAAATTGTGTAGATTTTGTTTTATGTAAGAATTTGTGTAGTTATACAAATTCTTATATTATAACCCAAATTCTTATCATTTAGGTAAGAATTTGTGTAGTTATATAAATTTTTGTCAATTGAATAAAAATTTGTGTAAGATCATTTACTTTAACTGCACCGTAAGGATGCCTCACCCTAAAACTATTCCACTGGCTATAGCGTAACCGTCCATTTAAATGGTCATTGACAGTAAAATTTCAATTATAAAATACAAAACTGATGCAGTAAATAATCATCTCACTGATTATGCAAATATATGTTTAGTTAGGAGTCTATTCTCATTAATGAATTTAGCTTGTAATTAGGGTTTTGGTAAATTAACTGTTTTAAATCATTTAATTAACTTATCATAAAATATATTTTTAATTTGCTTAAAAATAATAAAATAATCCAAACTCGAAGGGTTGGTTACAATCCAATCCTACAAGTTGGATTTTTTTTTATTATCAAACGACAGGCACATAGACCGCCGGCCAAAAAGTTTATCAAGATACTACTATTTTTAGATTTTTCAAATTTTATAAAATTTTAATATTTTAAAATTTATTATAATATGATGGCCGAAAAAAGTTAATGTAACATAAAAGTATTCAATATTTTGAGATGGATACGGTGGGAGAGAGAATTCTCTTAGCCTAATGATATTTTTTTATTTGAAAATTTCAGAAAATTATTTTGATTCTAAATTTTTTTGTATCCTCATTTTTTATTAATTTAAATTAACTGACAAAAAGTAGTACAACATCAATTATTTTATCTATTTTTTTAAAGAAAACTTTAAATATTTTGATTGGGTCCGATTTTTATCAAAACCACTTTAAATTTTAATATTGTAAAACTTATTGTAACATAAAAATATCACTTAAAAAACATAAAATTATCTAATAATTTTAGATGGATCTGGTGGAAGGAAGGCCAAATGATATTTTTTACATGTGAACTTTTCGGAACAAAATATTTTAAGTTTTTATTTGTTTTTTATCCTTGGATTTTTATCTTTTAAAAGTTTGAGGTTATTCAAATTTTTTTGAAGGGTTCAATGTACATTTTTTAGAAAATAGGGGTCTAAATAAATATTTGAAGTTATTAAAGGCTAGCTTAATGAGAATTTTTAAAAATTATGAGAGGTATTTAATTAAAAATATTAATTTTTTAAAAGTTTAATATAAATTTTTTAAAATTTTTGAAGGGGTCAAATTATTATTTTTTAATTTGAAGGGATTAAATTTTAATTTTTCAAATAGGTGTATGGCCCTACATGTAGGGGTGAACAAAACTTGACTTGACTAAAAAAAATAGAATTTTTTGACTGACTCGTCTAGACTCAACTCGAAAAATTTTTAAATAAAGTTTGAGTTGTAAAATGGAAATTCAAATAACTCGAAATTTTTAATAATTATAGGATAGATTTTTAAGTTCGAGTCAAGTCTCTCAAATTTTCCTCATATATATATGTGCCACATATGGAGAAATATATGCATATCTCATATGATTATAGAAAGTCGTTTAAATTAGAATCAAACTGTACTATAACATTATAAATAATTACAATTAAATTTGTATAGGAACTCGAAAACTCAACTCGATTTGAAATTTTTTTAAATAAATTTTGAGTTGTAAAATATGAAGTGTCAACTCGAATAACTTAAAATTTTTTGACTCGACTCGATCGAACACTCACCCCTACCTGCAAGCCTCTCTTATGTTATGCCCCTGGTGCGAAATTATATCAATAAAAAAATACAAAAAAATCTAAACTATAGATAATTTAGAATTTTCAAGAATACGACTGTCTTCTGCAACATCTCTTGGTCCATTTCCGAATGACCGAATTATGGGATAAAGTAAATTTTTAAGTTATTTGTAAACTCGATTATCTATGATTTGATTTAATGGCCTCAGTAGCGTAATGTAATGTGTGACTTTAGTGGAGATAATATACGAAGCAGTGACGGATCCATAATGTTTTTTAGGGTGGGCACAAGTTAAAATATTTTTTAGGGTGTGCACAAGTTATAAAAACCTCAAAATTTTAGGGTGGGCACAAGTTATAAAATTTAAGGACTAATTCATAAAAATTAAAAAAATTAAAGCCAAATGTGTGAATTTTGAAAAGCTTAGGGTGGACACGGGCCCACCCAAAGATATATGTGGCTCCGCCACTGATACGAAGTGGTCTTAGTGACGATAATATTCCATACAACTTTTTTTATGAATAATATTGGTTAATATTCGAGCATTTGATTGGAATGCACTATTAATTATGAGTACATTTTACTTATTATCAATGTGATAGATTTTTTAAAACAATATCAACTTTCAATATTAAATTGAAAGATATGGGCATGAAAGTAAATAGAACTATTTCAATTACACTCTATCTAAGTTATACATTTTACATATTATTAATTAATTCAGTAATTCATTAAATAATGTTTTAAAAATAAATGCACATGTTGCTAGTATAATCAATAAATACCAATATATTTTTTCATTTGGAATATAGTTGTCCATGGTCTGAGTTTGACCGAAGCCTAATTAAAAAAAAAAACTCAGTTTAGGCTTGGACCCGACTAACCCCACCCAAGTTATCCTTTTTAAATTGAAAATATAAATAATAATTATATAATATTATTTAAATAAAAATAATTTAAATTTATTTAAATTACATCGAGCCAAGATAAGTGAGTCACTCGACTCATGAACATATCTAACTTTAGAGGATTAAATTGACAAAACAATAAAATTAAATGATAATATTATCAATGTGACAATGTTACACCAAAGTTTAATCTCCATCTTTACCTTAGTTGTAATTTTTATTTTAAAAAAATTAAGACTTTATTTGGCAATTAGCGAATAGCTGATAACTAATAACCTATAACAGATTATATTAGCTGATAAAGTTAGCTGATTTGACTAGCAGATTATATAAAAGTGTTTGATAAAATTAACAGATAATTGTTTGTTTATTTAAACAAACAAAATGCCATACAAGGGATAAATTATTACATGATCCCGGCTCACCACGTCATCTATGGTCCCATTCAACGATATTCATTCATTTAATGACATGTAGGAAAGATGTGAAGATTCACTTTGGAAAAAAAATGAGATGGAAAATTATTATTGGATGAGACCATGGATGACGTGGTGAGCCAGACCCATCGAATAATTTTTCCATATAAGGACATGATTATTTATTAATATTTTGTATCTATTAATATTAATTAGATTATGAAAAATAATTTTTTAATATAATATTACTAAACATATTCGAATGATCTATATATTAATTTATTATTTATATAATTATTTTCAATACATTTTAATTAATTATTAAATTTAAATACTAATATAAATGTTGAGAATAAAAAAACAAAAAAATATTAGTTTACAAATGTCACAATGTAAATACGCGAGGGTGAAAAATTAAAATAAAAAGGTTAAATTTAGGTTATTTGAATATTTTTTTATAATTGTTAAGGGTAAAAGAGATTTTACAACTTTAATTTCAAAACCTTTAATTTCAAAAAGCTCATATTACAGCTTTTTAAAAATAGAAGTTTCACCTCAATCTGCTATTCACCAAACATCTAAATCAACGAATTTGACCGATCAAACCTCTAATTTTAACTCAAATATTTAATTTTTACTCGAATAAGTGTTTACCAAATAAAATCCAAATATAATATTGAAACTAAATCAGTTTCTCAATTAACTAACTCTGGTAAAAGTGTTAAACCTAAAACTTCTCTCTGAAAGTGCTACCCCGCATGGGTTTTCACTTTTTTCTTTGACTAGCCAGCAGCGATATTATTTTTTTGCGTTAGTTGTCTACTGTCGTTGTTTATTTGTTCACATGTTTTTTTAAAATTTATTTTTTGAGTTTTTTTTTAATCTTTTAATAAAATATATGCTCTTGTAACACACGTTTTTTCTGTCTTTGTGACACATTTTTCATTGATTTTTGTGATTCGTCTTATCTGTCGTTTAGTACGATTTTAGCATACCTTAGCGGTCGTTTAGTGTTCGCATAGAGATACTCACTGTGTTAATTTTCTGATTTGATTCTATCGGTGGTCATAGAAAAGATTGATCCTCACTCGTTTGATGGTTTGTTAGTCTATGTAATCATAATTGTGTAGCGGAATAATCTGTCTGATAGTTTGGTTCGCTCACCACTCATTTTCATCCTGTAAAGCGTCTCGTTTAGCTAGAGGCGAGGAAATTCATGAAGATTTCTAAATTTTAATGGTATGATAATCTCCATAAAAATATCTGCTTTTCTTTATACATTTGTACGAGAAATTAGAAACAACCCAAACGATAAAGAAAAAAACTAACATGTGTATATTAAATGAAATTAAACAATAACGAAAGCAACAATTATGAGATGACCCAATTTCATGATTTAAAGACAATCCAGTTTAAAATCCTTAAATATACTTTTCAAAAGAATTAATCATGATTTAAACAGTCATGTTCGTATCTAAATTAAATTATTAAGAGAAATATGTATTGCATTTATCAATGAGTCAATTTAATTATTTTGACCTTCTCAAATGTTTGAATCGAAAGATGATGAGAACCGAGAGATTTATCAAAAGAGAGTTGGAAAATTTAATAAGAAAAGTAAACTTTTATCACTTCGAGGAGATCAACCTCAAAACAATTGCCAAAAAAAAAATGCTATATTTTATTGCTTGAGAAAAATAGTTATATGACAGTGTGACATTACATGTTTTATAATCATTGGATAAAAATTTAAAATATAAAGATAAAGCAAATATTTTAATATAAATGCATAGGATTTAAAATAGTAAATCCTTAATAATAAGCATTCTATCAAAAGATAATACACATTAATAAATGTTTAAATTTACTTCCTCACAATTAGGGACAGAACTGCATTGATAATAAGAGAGGTTTTTACTCGAGACAAAGAAATTCTTTTATCTTTGTTTTTTATTTTTTAAATAAATAAAATAATTATTAATTTGCCCTCCACCACTTAATATTTATGTTTTGTCTCCTACCACAAATTCTGTCTTGATCCTGCTCACAATTACTATCGTATTAATCCGATTTGCAAAGTAACATAAAATATAGATATGGTTGTTCCCAAGTGCACATGCAATCCAGCAAATGTCCATTTACGCCTCCTGTTCAGGCAACAACCGGCCACATTTTTGGTTAGACAAGCACAATGGAAAATGATTCATTACACCTCTCCCTATTGCAACAAATAGAGAACAAAGTTAATTAACCAGTCAATCGGGAAATGGAGATGTAACACCTCACATTCATATAAGTAGACAAATTGAATTCGTACAAGTTAACTTTTTTATACAAATTATTTAATTACTCCGACCATTCAAACCATAAATAGAAACATAATATGTGCTTGGTCGTGTTAAAACCTATATTTTTATAATAATTTAAGGCGATTACAAGGTATTATACGTTTATACATATTTTTAACCCGTTGGCAATATACACACCTTGCAGACAAAGCGATTGAACCCAACTCTCCTAGGATAAACATCATTCGCTTTTCTACTAGGATCACTTGTTGGATTAAATGAGTTGAGACCATTGGCAGAGCCACATATGAAAGTGGGGTCAATTGACCCCATTTGATTTGTTGAGATGTGAGATAATAAAGAGGTAAATGAGATTTTTAAGTAGTTAAGATAGAATTTTTCACAGGACAATATAATAAATTATTGTCACACTTAATCTGAATTAGTCCGTTGGTAATGAGGAAAATATTTTATATATTGACAGTAAAAAAATTATATTTTATAATCATTTAATTTTTAGGGTATAATGTTTATAATTAAAGTTTTAATATTTATAATTATGTTTTAAGGTTTGAAAATATATTTTACGGTTTAAAATTTTAAAGTTATAAACTAATATTTTATATGAGGTACGTGATAATTTAAAAAATGCACTTATACTTTAACGATATATTGAATAATTATTCTAAATATATATTTAAAGTTAGGCAGTGTGTCAATCCGTCTCATCCAAAACCGCTGCACGAAATGGTGGCCCCCACAACAGCTGCGTTTTGACGCCCTTATTATTATTTTAATATTTTCCGTCCATATTCTCCCACGTGACGAATTCCCCGTCCCTATCACCACGTGCTTTATCACTCTCTCTCCCCTTCAGTTATCTTTTTCTTTCTACCGTTTCAGTCTATTATTTTCAAACTCCTCTGCCTTTCTTTTCTCTCTTAATCCCTTTCTTTTCTTTCTCTCCAAACATGAATCCTCTAAAGCAATATGTTTTAGTTCTAAGCTTGATCTTTTCGCCTTTTTTTGTAAACAATTTTATCGTTTTTGTCAGCTGCATATCTCCTCCTTGTTCTTCGTCTTCGTCGGATAATAATGAATACACCACCGTTTTCGATGCCATAGCTTCCAACAATCCAAAGGCCCCTTTAAACGCCGGCAAGAACCGTACGTCTTCTTCTTCTTCACGTGTCCCTCACACCAGCTGCAAGGTATGGGACGTGGCCTGCTCCGAAGCGGTTCTGGGCCTGGCCCGGAAACCCGAGAACGTAGAGTGGATTAAAGGGTTGAGGAGGAAGATACATGAGAACCCTGAGCTTGCTTTTGAAGAATACGAAACGAGCAAGCTGGTTCGATCCGAACTGGATCGGATGGAAATTGAATATAGATACCCTTTGGCCAAAACAGGTATTCGGGCTTGGATTGGAACCGGCGGCCCGCCCTTTGTTGCCATCCGAGCTGACATGGATGCTCTTCCTATTCAGGTAAATAGCTAGTTTGACCTTCTTTCCTTTTTTGATATATATATATACGTATACGTGTGTATACATGTAAATACGGCTGTATATACTTTCATATACTACTTTACTTTACGAAAGTATGTGTACATATGGGTTAAGGTAAATGGTAGTTAATACTTTTATAGGTAAGAACAAATTGGGTTAGGTTAGGTGGTTCATGAACCTTTTTTTTTACAATGTTTTGGATTTTTTATGGTTGGACATATTGAGGGTTTTGATTTTTGTTACAAGGTTGGAATCAAACTACTCATATAAGGGAATTTAAAGAGTAAAAATGAAAAAAAAAAAGTTTCAGATTTAAGATTAGAATACAAGAGATTTATTAAAATGAAAGAATATTTGAAATTCTCTTTAAAATTTTCGTATCATACATGAATTTATTTTAAAGTTTCATAAGTTTCAGAGTATGGATAAACCAACGGCAAACAAAAAAGTGTATTTTCAGATAAGTATAAATTCGTTTTCCAAGATAGATTGTCCTGACCTAACGATAAGAAATTTTAAAATAGATATGACCCATGAAACTTTTTGTTTTTAGAATTATGATTAAAAGAAATTTAAGCCACATCTTACACTTGAGTACTAGGGCATAATTATTATTTTATGGTTGGATTTATTCACTTATGGTGAGGTGAAATTATTCTAGGAAGGTGTAGAGTGGGAGCATAAAAGCAAAGTTCCAGGAAAAATGCATGCCTGTGGGCACGATGCACATGTGGCCATGCTCGTTGGCGCTGCTAAAATACTGAAGGATCGAGAACAGCTTTTGAAGGTTTGGCTTTTTTTTAAGTATTTTTTACACTTCATAGGTGAATTGTTTAAGACTTTAGATCTTGATCAAGGTAAACTTAAAACGTAATAGATTTAATTTTTAAGACTTTAGATCTTGATCAAGGTAAACTTAAAACGTAATAGATTTAATTTTTATCGGTGAGAAATGTCGTCTATAATTTCATGCATTTTTAATAGGTTAAATGATATATTTTAATTTGCTTAACTAGTGGTGTTTAAAATTATACTCCCTCTGTCTCAATAAAATTACCACTTTTGCGTTTTAAAATTATTTCATTTAAAATACCACTTTAAAAAATTTAAAGACTTTTACAAAATACATTTTTTATATATATTTTTAGTTTTCCAAAAGAAACAAAAATTAACTTTCTTTTTAAGGGTAAATTTTTTTATTTAAATTATTTTACAGATGAAGTATATCATTACATCAAATGTATTTTTTAAATGTTAACTAATATATTTAAATTTTGAATACTTTAACTTCCATACATTTCCCCCCATAATTTTTAAAATACAATTTATTTAATAAAAAAATGGGACTGGTGCCTTTTTCTTTTCATTTTGGATAACGGGTTTAATTTCTGGGGTAAAACTTTGATACACAGGTATTTTACACAAGAATGTGTATTTACACTATAAAAACCTAAATCCTAAATTCCTAACCCTAACCCTAAAAAACTAAACCCCACACTCTAAACCCTAAACTCTAAATTCTAAACACTAACCGTGAATTCTAAATCTTACAACATAAACCTTTAAACCCTAAATTAAAACCCTAAATTAAAACTCTAAAATTTAGACGGCCCGTGTATTAAAGTTTTTTCCTTAATTTGTGTGGACAACATTGGTTGGGAGAGAGAAAATGGATTGGTTTGAAAGGGTAAAATCCTTGCCTCCACCTGGGCCATGTGCAGGCAATAAATGGCAGTTTTTGCTTCCTTATGAAATGAATTTGACCCGCCTTAATTAATTTGTCCTTTACTTTTGCTTTCACCCATCTCTTTGTTTATTCACATTCATTTCTTACTCAATAAAAGAAAAGATATAGGAAATATTTATCAAAAAGAAAATAAACAGGAAATTGATTTCTGATATAGTGATAAATGACTTTAGATCCAATTCTCATTCAGCCTGTTCATGTTATTGAGAATGACCCACTTTTTTTTCCTTGGTCCAAGACATGAAATGATGATGTGCAAATCATATATGAAAACATCATGTTCATAGGTTGTAGTATGTCTTGGTTTTGGATTTTTTTATGAATGTTGAGTTTGAATCTGTTCCTCTCTCCTTATCGTTCTCTAAATCTATTGATTATATTTGTATAAAACCTTTTTTTAATAAAGAAATACATATAATAATTGCATGAGTACATGACCCTAGCTTGGAATATTGTGGAGTTGCATTAATTATTTTGTCCTATTTGTAAAGCCTTGGATTGAATAATTCCTTGCTTAAAGTAATGAAAGAAGCTTTTCAAATTTTTGGTTTTTAATAATGAAGGGTCCAGGTTAGTTTTCCACTTTGTTTAATGAAAGAATCTTTAGAAAACAAACGGTAGTGTTAATGTTGAAAAAGAAGAATGATTCTCCCTCAAACCATGGTTAACTTCTTGTAAAAGATATTAATGTATTAAAAAGAAAGCCTTGGTTATAACATAGTCCAAAATTACTCAATATTTGCTCTGTGGATTAAAATATTTTAAGTTTTTAGACAGTGAAGTAACCCTAGTTTGATTACTTATTTGATCGATTTGAAGTTTTGTCCTCATTCACAAGGATAAAAAATTGTTTTTGATTGATCAAAGCAACTGTTTAGTGTTGGTATTCAAGCAATGACAAAGTTATGAATGATCAAGCTATTGTGTGTCACAGGGAACTGTTATACTGCTGTTTCAGCCAGCCGAGGAAGCAGGGAATGGAGCTAAAAAGATGATCAGCGACGGTGCGTTGGAAAACGTCGAGGCCATTTTCGCAGTCCATGTCTCTCATGAACACCCCACGGCTACTATTGGCTCAAGGACTGGTCCACTGCTAGCCGGTTGTGGCTTCTTTAGAGCCGTTATCAGCGGAAGAAAAGGCCTCGCCAGCAACCCTCACCACTCAGTTGACCCCATCTTAGCTGCTTCAGCTGCCGTGATTAGCTTACAGGGAATCGTTTCTCGTGAATCAAATCCATTGGACTCCCAGGTTTCATCTTTGTTGCTGCTGCTGCTGTTTTTTTTTTAACGTTGTAAGATTTCTACAAGTCTTTGAATTTTTTTATATTGTAATGCAGGTCGTGTCTGTCACCTCCTTCAATGGCGGCGATAATCTTAATATGATCCCCGACATGGTTGTACTTGGAGGCACTTTCAGGGCTTTCTCCAATGCCAGTTTTTACAACCTTCTTCAAAGAATCCAAGAGGTGTTTTCCCATGCTTTTATGTTCAAATTCTAAGCCTAATTCAACCGTGTTTCCCCACTCCTAACATCCTTTACCCTACACCGAAACCAGGTTGTTGTGGAACAGGCCAGTGTTTTCAGATGTTCTGCAAAGGTCGATTTCTTCGAAAACAAGTCAACAATCTATCCCCCAACAGTCAATGATGATCGTATGTATGAGCATGTTAAAAAGGTGGCCACTGCTTTACTAGGACCACAAAATTTCAGGGTGGTTCCACCAATGATGGGCGCCGAGGACTTCTCTTTTTATACCGAGATCGTTCCGGCAGCTTTCTACTACATCGGCGTGAGGAACGAGACCTTGGGGTCTATACACACCGGTCACTCGCCATATTTTATGATTGACGAAGATGTTCTTCCCATTGGTGCCGCCGTTCATGCAAGCATTGCAGAAAGGTACCTCAATGAATGTGTTTAAAAGTAGCCCTTTAGACTGGGAAAAATTGTAAATCCACTTTGGCAGGGATGAATCTAGAGAATTTGCAGTGTGATTGTGGTACAGTGAAAAGGGCAAGATTTTTCAATTTGGCAGCGTAAATATTAGGCAGAGGGTTTGGCTCTGTTGCTAGAATGTAGCTGTAAATTGTACAACATTATTAAGTGTTTCAAGTAATTGTACTCAGCATTTCAACTTTTCTACCAAGAACATTGAATTGAACATTCTCAGTACCTAAACACATCATCACAGCTACATTTCAATCAAGGCTACTTTAGTTTTGATACTCATCTAGACTTCATAAAAAACAGAAACAATCCAAAATTTTAAATGTTATGGCATTCTATTTTTATTTAATCGAGATTTATGGGGACGCAGACTCAGACGAAAAACTGCTAAGTCGGCCGTCCTATAACAACTTCAATTCGTTCTAACATCTAGCGCACTCAAATGGAAGATTTAGTGCCTCAAGCTTTTATCGCAAAAACAGACCGAGTTCACTTCTTCTCACCACATAAACACCTTGCAGCTTGTAGAGCAAAATATGTAAGGATAATGTCGGCACCGGCCCGACGGAGGCACATCAAGGATTCCATCATGACCCTTTCTTCGTCAATCATTTTGAGAACACCACCAGCCTTGATCATGGAGTATTCACCGGAAACCTGGAAAAAATAAAATTTGATAGAGGCTGGAAAGTGTAGCGCAAAAATAGAAAATAAGCATTAGTTAATGTAGGACACAAAAAAAGTTGAGGGAATACCTGATACGCAGCAATAGGCAAAGGAGATTGATTCCTGAGAAGTCTTATGATATCCAAATAAGGAAGACCGGGTTTGACCTGCGATCCAATCAGATAGACTTCAGAATGATGGGAGCTTAGCCATTAACAGAAAGAACACAAAAGTTCCTTTAAAAAATTATATTGACCAAAAGAATGTCAGTTCCTTCAGCCTCATCTTCACGAGCCTCAACTAATGCTTCTCTGTAATTTGCGGGGTTCATTTGATACCTGTTTTTAACAACCAAGATTAACAATCAAACTTAAGCGCAGAAAAATCCCATAAAAACGCACAAAATACATGTTAAGTGAAATCATACGTTTTTTTATCTCCAAATCTAGGATTAGAGTCTAGTGCTTCCCGAAATGGACCGTAAAACGAACTTGCGTATCTGTTATGCCAGGAAAAAGAATGACAAACAGTTACAACAAATTTCAACCGGGCAGCCAAGAATAACTGGGAATAATCTGTCAACATAGTTTATTTGTGTTTAGGATAATCCATTATAACTTATGCAATTAGATAGTAACACGAAAAGGACTATAGACTTCGAGCAAGCCGCCAAAATAATACCATTCTACTTGTCTCAAAGCATTTTGTTTTTGATAACTCATAGATCTGTTACCATGCTTCAATGAAACCTACATTTGAAAACTGGTAAAAACAACTGCATGAGTGCAAGGAGGGAAATAGTCAAATTACTTTGCAGTATAGGACATGATAGAAACATGGTGGAAGCCTTCAGAGTCAAGGGCAGCACGAATAGCTCCTACACGCCCATCCATCATATCGCTGGGACTGACAACATCAGCTCCAGCTCGGGCCTTTAAGAATACACCACCCAGAAAATCAAAACATGTCAAAATCAAGTTAAAGCTAGAGAAAAAAGAACATGACACAAAAGAAGCATAAAGAGACCTACAGTATCCATTCAAATGATTAGCAAACTCCGAGTATTACACTGACTGGTCATTTAAAGCTGTAATAGTAAAATTTGCTTGCTTTAAGCATTTGAAACCAAGGTAGTCAGTACTGCATCATTTTTCTACTGAAACTTGCATGTACCGATACTGGTCTATTTCGATGTACTGTTTTGAATTTAGCATATTTTTAAATGCAATATGCAAGCATAGAATAGAAAGATGTTTTGAAAATAAATTGTGTATTAACAAATCAAAAGAATGTTATACAATCACCCTTCCTACACATAAACATTCAACTAAAACCTTTTCCCTTTCCAATTTTTAGGTCCCTCCCAATTTTTTTGGTACAATGGCATTTTAGGTCCTTTTTCGTTTAAATATTAGTCAAATAAAACCTTTTCCCCTTCCAATTTTTAGATTTAAATACTTAATTGTTCCTTAGCCTCCCCCCAATGTTTGACCCTAACTTCGTCTTTGATCACCATTATTACATTTTATTACATTTAATACTCTGAAGAATACATTAGGTTTATGACTAAGTTTAAATGACTTAACAACAAAAAATGTACAAATATTACCTGGGACACAGCTTGCTTGCATAATTGATGCACCGTCTCATCATTCATTATAACTCCTACAGGGTAAAGGTAAAGACATAGCAGTTAAAGCTTCCATGCACATAACTATTCAAAACTTAATAAATTTATATGAACACTATATTTTGACCAATGAGGAAATTTCTTAATTACCAAAACTTGAAATGCACAACATTTTTTTGTAAAGAAAACATGTATCACTATTCTAAGTTAACTTGTATGGCAATGTGGCAGATCAAGAAACAATTCGGCAAGATGTACGCAGGTCTTCTGGGCTATGTTTATATCTTCAATTGAACCCTTTACTGATTAATTAGGCTTTTTGCATCTGAATTTGAATAACATCTTTTACATAATATACTTCAATTTAGCAGCCAAAGAAGTATGAAGTGTATCTTGTCTTACCATCTTCTCTAACGATACCATCATGCCCATCTGAGGAATATGGATCTAAAGCAACATCTGTATAGATAACCTAGTGAAGCAATAAGCGATCACCATGATTCAACACATAAGGCTGCAGGCACTAAACAATATACAAATCAAAGAATGAACTTCATTGACTTACTAGGTCAGGGAATTTGTTCTTAAGCAGACGTATTGCTCGAGGTACTAAACCGTTGTCATTGTAGGCTTCATCTCCCGTTGGAGACTAAAGTGAAAAAAAAAACAATTACATACATCAACATATGAAACAAATAGGATTCTAGTGGGAGAATCAAAACCTTCAGAGCATCTGGAACTTTGGGGAAGAGCACAATACTATTAACGCCAACGTCCCGGGCGTTTGCCACCTGCAACAGATAATGCACACTTCAAAACAACTTCGCAGTTGACACATAAAATAAGTATGTAACATGCTTGTATATGTTATACAACTTCAATAATCAATGGAATGATTATCACCATACAGTTACAAGAAATAGATATGTCATTAGAACAAGACATACAGCACTTGAGCACTAGTTTTGAGAGACGAATGCAAATTGTTTATGAAAAAGGATGGGTATTCACAAAGACCACCTCTTCAACAAGTCCATGTCTCCATCCAAGTCTATAACATCCCGGCATAGCTCCAATGGGAGTGTCTTCCTGACCTGCAGGTTAGTGAACAGTACCAAATTGGATGTAAGCACATACGGGGAAGGTAACAAAGAGAAAAAAGTGTCACAAAAGTCATAAACAAGAAAACTGCAACAGTATAATGTTCTTTCTATATTCATGATTTGACGGTGCTTATCGCAATCTTTGAGATGATTGCTCCGCTTTGAATATTCTAATTTATTTGCTCAAGATTTTCACCAACAACGGAAAATACTCAAATCCAATGAATACCAACCTTCATGAATAAAAAGCGGATATACGAAATTTGCAGGGGATATACTTGTTTCCTGGAATGATGCTCTCAACGCAGGGGACTTACGGTTACGACGAGGGCGCCTGGTAAGTTGCTAATACAAACAAACACAAAAGGAGAAAGGAAAGGTGCACCAGTTGGCCTAAAAACCATAATTATAACTTGAATTATTTTATTTCATTGTCATGAATTGATGAGATACGACGAACAAAAAATTATTGATTAAATCCAATTCACCAAACAACAAAACCAAACCTGTGAAGTTTCAAACACACACTTAAAAGTCTAAAACAATCACCTGCTGATGACATTCCGAAACTACTCAAACACTCAAAACACAATCAATTTATCACAAATTCACGTCACATTACCCTCTACTTGCATATGAATATAAATAAGCTAGTATTGTAAAAAAAGGCAGAAGATTAAAAGCATTTTCATTTCATTTTAAAGACTCACGTAAGATTGAATCACGGGAGTCCCAGCAGGAGCAGCTGGCTTAGGGGGCACCGGAGGAGCTTCAGGCGCATTCCCAACTACAACAGCAGCCTCACATTCTTCAATACTCATTTCAGCCTTTTTCACATGTCCATCAAACCTCTCGCTCGCTCTCACCACAAAAATGGACCAAGAACGTCCAGAGGATGAAGTTCTACCCGGATTGAATCTCAAACTAGATATTGGTCTAAGACCAGCATAGTTTTGAGTCTCGAAACCTTTAACTGAAGGAACCGTGCAGGGAGCGTTTACAATAGTGGAAGCCATAATACAAAATCCTCACAATCTCTGCAATCAAAAAGAAACTTTAACTAAAATAAATACATAAATCAGGTAAAACGAGAAAATGGGTACACGATAAATTGATAATTAATAAACTAAGAACATGAAAATTTGAACTTTGAATTACCCTTTTTTTCTTCTAAAAAGTTACTAGAGAATCAGAAATGAAATCCGAACCTTTTCACCGGGAAACAATGAAAAAGAAGACAAAAGTAGAAACTGAAGGAAATTGGGTGCTAAAATCTTACCTTATCTGATGGAATAGATAGAGAACCAATAAGAAAACAGGAAGGGAAATCTGAAAGAGAAAAAAAGAGTTTATATAGTATATGTAATTTCTGAGCTCAAATAGAAGAACCTACACGGTCGCTTTTGTCTTTCTTTGACAGTTAAGTCCAATACCACCAACACACCAACCATTATATTTGAATATGAACTTTATTCGCTTCCTTACCCACCACTTTTTTCTAACTCAACTAATTCAATCATGAATCTACAACCTAATTTTTCAAGATTATTTTTGCTTAATTCACAATTTAGACCTTCAAATATACTATCATTTTTCTCACTTTGCACTCTAATTTTTATCCCAATTTGCCCCTAACAACGATTTTCGGCCCAGATTACTCCAAACTAAAAAGCAGGCAATAAAAACGTGACATATGGCACAGTAATATTGGATGTTGATCATTTTGGAGGAAGATTAGAAAGATGGGTATAGTTCAAGCGCAAATTGAGATATATTTTAGAGGCTAAATTGTAAATTAACCATCAATTTGAAAACATCCTGTTTTAAAATTAATCATTTTATTATTTTGGTAAGGGCGGCTTCGCATGGAGCAAGAAAGCCATAGTTTTATAGAACAACCCCCCTGTCCTTGTTCTTATTTCCCGAATGATCTTTTCTTCTACATAGATTTGGAGATTTAGATATTTGTTTTCCACTCACATACCGACTACAATTCTGATGAACCCTTCAACGAAGAGCTTGCAACATATATTGTAATAGCGGTTTCCGTTCACAGCGTCACCATTAGGGAACAAACCGATCATTGTTTAGAACGATAATATTTTTCTAATATCCCATACAATCTTTTCAACATAGTTTCAGAGTTTCGTTACGTTTATTCTTTCAACTTTGGTAAGCTTTAATATATGAATCCATATTATATACCGTGGTGACATGACTTTATCCGAACATCATACCATCCTTGTTAGACAGAACGTGTTCACTTCCATTGTTCCTCGTATCTCGTCTTTTGCTTGGAAGATCGATAGTGACCCTGCTAATTTTGCACGTGATATCATAACGATGAAAGTGGAAGTAATTATGAAGGTGACCGCTCATAAAGATGGGGTCGAGGAGGAGGTAGTGAGTAGTCATTATTGACGACGAGGACGATACCGACAACCGATGTTGTTGATGACAACAACGATGATAGTGATGACTAACAGAATACATCCTGTTAATGACGACGACGATGTTGTTATTGATAATGATGATATGATTGATGACTTACTGAATACATTGAATTTCAACAAGATACTAATAACTTCAATGTTTCTTCAATATCCGAAACACCAAATTGAACTTATTGCATGCTTTGAGCCTTGGGTGCAAATCTCAGAAATTTTCATTAAACATCAGCCATTGCAAAGATCTTTGCTGCTGCTGGACTAAGAGATTAACATTGGTTTCTTTAAAAGGCCAGAACAAATTTTCAGATCAGTCCCAGTCTGGGTTATCAAAAGAGAATGAAGATGGGGTTGTTGACTACACACAAAACTATATAAAAAAAAATCAGTGTACAGTTTATATTTTCTTTTAGGCTTAAACCAAAAAACAGCTTCAAGCTATTTTTTGCTTTTGACCCTTAAACTATGATTTGGGCAAAATAAACCCTTAAATTTTCATTTTTAGTCACTTTAAATTCTTAAATTATTTTTAGTCAAATTAAGTACCTAAACTATGTCATTATTTTAATCCCAAAACTACAATAGGTCAAAAAAAATTTGTGATGTGTCAATATCTTATTAGTCGAAATAATTTTCTTTTGACTTAAGTAACTATCGGACTTAAAATGATCAGAAATAATAATTTAGGAGCTTATTTTGATATATGATATTTTAAAATTTAAAAGGAACATAAATATTTATATATGTTAAAAAACCTATAAAATGATATTTTTGTAACCACAGACTTAAAGTGACCAAAAATAATAATTTAAAGGCTTATTTTGCCCAAATAATAATTTAAGAACTTAAAGTGACAAAAATAATAATTTAAGGGCCTATTTTGCCCAAATCATAGTTTAAGGGCCAAACGCAAAAAAAAAGTTTTTTGGTTTAAGCCTTTCTTTTACAAGGGTTGTTTGTAAACACCAACTCGTACCAGTCTCAGATCAATACACAGTTTCCGCATAATCTCCTTTCGTTGTCTTCGGCGTGCTAGTGCTAATATGTTTGAGAGTGCAAGAGTCAGTCCCAACAATGTGAGAAGGGATGTTAAATTGGTCGCTAGAATGGAATTTACATCAGTTTACTGAATGGTAACTGTTTAGATCCTTGTTCAACGGCATTTCTCCATAATCTGTACCTCACTCCCGGCTTATCATAGGCTACCGGCCAATTCCAGATACTTGCCCCATTGATCATACGTTCTTGCTGGCCGATCACAAGTCGCAGATCCTCATTCAAGACCAGTATTTAATTAAGCATTAAAAATAACTAATAACACTAGTGAAAGCAGAGATTAAATATGACATGGTTGCATACTTCTTGTAAGCACTCGCTAACAGAAACTGTAACTTAAAACATGGTACATAGGAAATTTGATGTTAGCTGTTTTCAGAAGATAAGTCGTATGCATTATTAGTTATCAGCCTATCGAATACTACCAATCTGTTCAGCAACTCATACGGACATACAACTGAGGATTTCAAGAATGTGTTCAGCAAGTAAGTAATGTGATCATCAATCCACTATACAAAGAACAGAAAAGTAGGATATCATTTTACCTGTTCCGCGAAATGCCTCCATAAATAGTGCATAAAAGGAACGTGCTTCAACAGGAGAGCAAAATCTAGTGACATTCTATATAATAGTCTAGTCTTATTTTCGATGACGGTAAGCAGACATGAAGCTGGTGAAGGTGAGTTGCACATTCTTTGGTACTCTGTCCTTCCAATTTCCCAGGCTTTGATATGCCAATGGTCGACAGCACCATACAAGGTGGTCGGAATTCCATGTCAATGGGATAAGGGTCCCAGTACCCTTGGAGACCAGATGCAGGTGTCAAAAACTTCACCAGGCTGAGATTGTCGGATAATGCACGGTAAGGTTACATATTCAAAACAGATACCTACAACGCACTCTTAGCATCTTATCGTTGTGTTTTTTTTTCCTTTCCAACGCCTTGCATATGATTCTAGCTTTCCATGCCATTTAAAAAAAATGTCTACCAAACTGTCATTGGTTATTTGCACTAAAAATGGTCAAGTGCCAAAAACTAACACAGAAGTGTCTCTGCCTCTACGCTGAAATATAAAAGATTAAAAACGGATTTGCCAATTTAATAGTAGAAACAAACCTTGGGACAGTCCATCCCTTGGCAAAAGTGGACGTGTGAGTAAAAGGTGCATGAGCAAGATCCAAAAGGTAATCCAACAGTAACCCATGTTCAACCGGAAGTTCCATGACGATCTGTGCCATTTATCAGCAAACCAAAATATTGAGGTGAGATTGTTGAGACTTTACTCGAGTTATAAAGTTTCTTTTTCGTCAAGTCATTTAAGCAAAGTTCATGTGATGCTTGCAATCAGAATAACCATTGAAAACAAGCAGAGCATACCTCAGCATGAATTTCAAATCCAGGAGGTAGTAAAGAAGGAAGAGTTTCCATTGGTGGGTCATTCCCAGGCCAAACCCAGATCATTCCCTCTTACTCAAGACACGGCAACGACCTTATTTTCACATTAAGTAATCGTAGATGGCATTTTTCTCACATTTTCCATCTGTTGTGTATTCCCACCCTAATATATCAAGAAGTAGAATATTTTATATAACTATTGGTTAAACACATTGAAGGATCATATATTATCCCAAGCATATATAATCAGTAAATCATTCATTGATATGTGTCAATTTTTCAGAAAAATAAAACAGCTAGTGCTTGACAACTTACTAAAATTTTACTAACCATGGTAGGGACATTGGATACGACCCTCATTTACCGAACCAAGGAGAAGAGGGCATGCTCTATGAGCACAAATGTTCTGGACACATCCTGGATTCCCATCTTTTCCTCGAAAAATAACCCACCGCTCCTCAAAGCAATCAATTTGAATCTGAAATGAGAAAGAACAAGACATTAGCAAGAAAACAACAGTTAACAAGAACTACGAGGTAAAAAGGAAGCACCGGCACCGATAAACCTGGTACAAAATGAGGATGTATGCCAATATGACATCACATCACATAAATGATCAGTAGTGAGATGATAAGCAATAGCATAGTTCCAAAGTAATAGCTTACCACAGTTGTCATCCTTCAGATCAGTGGAGAAAGCAGGATACCAGAAATTCTTCAAGTGGGGGTGATACGGTTGAACCGGACCCGACACATGCACGTCCAATCTTTTCTGGGGCAACTTCCCCTTCACAGTATCCAGGGGTTGTGTTGACAATGTCAAAGAAGGGGATGCTACGCTGGACTCTGTTTTGGTCTTATCTTCCAACAGCTTACCATTAACCAATTCCTCCATGTGTGCTAGCTTATCCAAAGCAGCAGAAACCCTTACTTCCGATATATGTACCTGTTATTTCTCTTGAATAAGAATAAAAATTGACTATGAAACCAAATACATGACCTCACATAAATTTTCCTTTTTTGTTATAGATGATACATACATATGGTAATCAATTCAGGTCTAGATTGTACCGTAGAAAAAGAAATGGTAAGAATCTCATCAGTTGGATAGCCCGGAACCGGTTGATCTATATATCTATATATAGATATATATCTTGTTGAGTCATACACATTGTAATCAAATTATAATAGTCACAGTTCCATTATAACATTTAAATGACAATTTTGTCTACTTGTTTGTGAGCTTGTGCCAGTTCTCCTTGCAACTCCACGAGCTCTTTTTTCATGGTGCCAATAGACTTGTATTCCCGAGCTAACGGATTCAACAATTCCACTACCTACAACCATAACTACAAAGATTTAACCAACAAAAACTTCCCACAAGATTAAATTGCAAAAGAGTTCATAGTTAAACAGTAAAAAATCACAAAACTCAGTTTTTCTTGTCAAAAACAACTGAAAACACAATCAAAAGCTCAAAACACGAAGTGGTCTGCAAGAAGAATATTGGGTTGAGATTGAAGAAGACCTTCTCATGAATAAGCATGATTGTAAGCAAATCATGCCGAGCCCGCCAATCACAGTATTGAATATCATATTTAGCCAGTTCCAATGCCTGATACACATACAAGAACTTCCCTTTACATTGTGGGACTTTAGACCTTGGATCTTCAACATCGAACAGCGTAGCCCACAGGCTCTTCTCCTCCCCTGCCCCCAAGCTATTCTCCTCCCCAAACACAGCAAACACCCCAAACCCTCCTTTAACGCCCTGAAATTGCACCATGCCGAAATCTAAGCCATGTATAAACTGATCTTAATTTTGCAGTAACCCTAAATTACTGAAGCAGGACAATCAAACAAAGAACAATGTTTTACAAAGTTGAGAAAAAAAACATACCAACAAAATCATTTCAATTATGAGTCTAAAGAAGTGTCCACACTCCACACAAGTTAAGCAGAACATTACACATACATTTAGCATAAGTTTCTTTTCCACTAGTGAATGCAAGTGAAGCGGCTATATAAACTCAGAAAAAAAAATGCAACATACGTAAGGATCATGGAACTTTGAGAAAATTTAGAATAAGGATTAACCCATATACTTTTAGCTTTAAAAAAACAAACTTTCTAGCTTCACAGTCACCAAAAAAATGACAAGTCAAGCATTGTGAAAACTATTTTTTTCCTTTAAATTTCAACGACTACCCAGGTAAACTAACCCCATATAGAAGCAGAAAAAAGACAGAACCTTTCTAGAAACCTTGCATGATCTGCATAGAGAGATTGGCAAAGATAAAGCACTAACAGTAGTTATGGCGGTCATGGCGTTTTCAAAAAATGCAGTGTGGTGGACGGGGGAGAAAGAGAGAACTGTAAGCGGAAAACAAAAGGGATTTTGTTGGATAAGATTAAGAGGTTGGTATTGCGCGCCATCTTGGCATGCCTCCCGTGGAATGCTACGTGGATGAACGTGGAAACGAGTGTCGTACACGTGGCATGTCGGGTATCCACCTGCTTTGACGGTCTGAAAAGGAAAGAGTTATCTTTTGGTATTGTTGGGTTTTGGGAATATTTCATAATCATACCTCCGCTTCTTGCTGTCAAAATTTTAGTGTGCCCAGAAATAATTAAAAATACAGAGTTTTTGAGTGTAAAAATTTTAGTTTGTCCTCTAAATTAGTTTTTTAAATCTTAGTTTGTAAAAATTAATTTTTTTAACTTTTCAAATTAGTTTCTCAAACTTTTGTTTGCCCTAAATTTTGGTTTTGCCACCTCAACCGCAAACAAAATTTTAGAGTCGAGCTTAAACAACAGCTGGCGAGTTTAGTTATATTCAAATGTTATAAGTAATGTATATTTTTTAAAAAATTTAAATATTTTTGAACAATTTCTATCTAGGGGCTCCTAATGGGTTAAATAAGTAAAAAATTGAAAGAATTTTAAGTTAAATATGGGATTTTAAACTTTTAAAAATTTAAACTTAAACACACATAATTAAACTTTAAAGTTAAAAATGTAAATCAAGTTTACTATAAAAAGATTGAAAGGATTTGAATAATATTACTTTTATCTTAAACTGAATTCGAATTTTCAAATTGGAATTCAATCAAATTCATTTCCTTCAAAATAATAAAAACTTTTATTTCATTTTTTTTTTTTGCTTATTTAAGTTCTTTATCTTATCCCATTCCATCTCCAAACATCCAGAAAAATATAATCAATAGATTGGTTATAATGATCAAACAACTTGGGGTGGTGGCGCAGTTGGCTAGCGCGTAGGTCTCATAGCTTCTGAGTTATCCTGAGGTCGAGAGTTCGAGCCTCTCTCACCCCAAACAGATTTTTTAATTTTTTTCAAATCCTGTCTCTTCTGTGTTTCAGGAAGTCGGTCGGAATTTAGAAATTATAAAATTGTGACACTCATTTGTGGAACTATAAAGTTTCAGCACGTTGGCGTTTCAAGTTCAAATTCTAAAATTACCGTTTGACCTTTTCCCCACAGACCTATTTTGATTATTTTCAAGCTAACATGGCCGAAATTTATCAGGAAACTTGAAATGCTACCGTCTAGCAACAGGAAAGAGTAACGCAAAAGGCATTCATTTTCAGTAAAAGATGCATGAAGCAGAACTCCAACTCCAAGCATTTGAATGTTGAAATTTCAATTTGAGTACAACCATTCATGAATTGCAAGATTGAGACAACATGAGAGTGAAGCAATAATTACGGGTGATTAAACAGCGTCTAATCACCATCTTTAAAATGACACAACAATTTTACAACTTGTCTAAGTTATTGTCTTAAATTTCTAGTTGTATCCCATTCTTATTCCGAGTGAAAAATTTTGCAAACCCATTTCTGTTCTTCTCGAAACTGACGTTATTTGACGACACAGTCGATGAAGACGACGATGAAGACGGTGGTGTGTTTCCATTGTCCTCATCAGCACTAGATCTTGGAGACTCTGGATCTCTTTTGGGTGGAGATGTTTCATTGGAACGTAAATTCCAAGGCTCTCTGTGGATTGTAACCATGTAATTAGATTTATTTTTAAGTCAGTAATTAGTAGTTTAGATTTACTATAAGTTTTCTTTAAATTAGAAATAAAGTTTTATTTGTCTTCTTTAAATTAGAGATAAAATTTTACTTAAATTAGAGATAAAAGTATAGTTTTAGCTATACTAAAACTCTGTAATTACTTATTTAAAGGCTCACCTTATTCATCTTATACACATTTGAATAAGAAGAATAAGAGAAAATACAGAGAAACACATTGTTTTCTGTTGAAAATATTATTTTTGTTTTATCGTTAAACTCTAACTTTTCATATTTTATTGTTCATTGTTCACCGGCGTTCATCTTCGCTGACCACCATGGCCCCTTTCTTACATGGTATCAGAGCCATAGACGATCCTGAAGCCGGTTCTCTTCCGCTGCCACCGAAGGTCATGAAACTAATTTTCTTTCGCTACTGACAAATCATCGGATTTGTCTGGTAAAGAATGCCTAATTACTTCCTCTGATATTCACCTTCATTCAATAACAAGATGCCTGATAGTGTTCTTTTAATGGTTCTATCTTAGCCATCCATTGTAAAAGATAGAGAAAGGTTATAGTTTAACCTTAAAAACTATTCGGTTCTATTTTAGCCATCTATTGTAAAAAGATAGGGAAATGTTATAGTTTAGCCTTAAAAACTATTCGGTTCTATCTTAGCCGTCCATTGTAAAAGATAGGGAAAGGAATTTACATCAAAGATCCAAGCTGAATTTTTAGTATGTGTAACTACCAGCTTGCGGGGAGTGTAGATTCCTGTCATAACAGCCTACGTCTTTCGCATCAGAAATCCAATCAGAAAGTGCATGCCGGAAAATCCTGTGGAGCATCCAGTTGAGAATCTTGATATTCTAACTGATGCATCAATCAAATCAAAGACTCTCAAGAAAAGGGAGCATTTTTTCTCTAAAGAACAACACGTGAAATTTGAGTTGCTGTAAAAAAAATCAACAAAAGATAAAATTGCTGGTTTTTTCTTCTTCTTCTTTTTTGCACAAGGTATCGCATCCAAAATTCAAGTTAGTTCTCTTCTACGTTTACTCACCAGCTTGAAGAGGAGTGTAGATTGTAACCATGTAATTAGAGTTTATTTCTAAGTCAGTAACTAGTAGTTTAGATTTACTAAAAGTCTTCTTTAAATTATAAATAAAGTCTTATTTGTCTTTTTTAAATTAGAGATAAAAGTATAGTACGCATTGTTCTCCGTTGAAAATACTATTTTTATTTTATCGTTAAACTCTAGCTTTTCATATTTTATTGTTCATTGTTCACCGGCGTTCATCTTCTCTGGCCACCATGGCCCCTTTCTCACACTCTCCACCAGCTTTAGGAATAAATGAGCTACATGTAGGGAACTCGGGTATGCTCGTGGCGTCGATTAAGAAGTCTTCAAGTGTTGCAAGAGATTTCAGTTGCTTTCCTAAAGATGCTATTGTTTTCTGACACTCTGCAAGCTTTCCAGCAGCGGTAGCTAAACCCTCCTGTCATGGCGTCTGGAGATTATCAGATAAAATATCCCATACTTCTAAAACTATCTAGTAATTCAATAATGGATGAGAAGGCTGAAGAGCTACCTGTTTTATCTTCACTTCAATGTTTGAGTTAAGGTTTTGCTGTAGCTCAGCTTCCTGTTTCTTCCTCGGTAGGTTTCTTCCAGTTCTTGACATTTAACTGTAATTTGAGCTGACAGTGCTCTTTCCTTTTCAACTTTTGTTTCTAATAAATCAATTTTTGCAGACATTGTTAGAGCATCTGCTTCGATGCTAATGAGTTGAGACTCCAAGATTTTCTTTGATTCATTTGCTTTAACTGAAACCTCCGCGGACAAAGCCCTTTCCTTTTTGATTTCATTTTCTAATGAGTTAATCTTTGCTGACATTGTGTCTACATCAGCTTCCATGTTCCTGAGTTGAGATTCGAGTTGTTGCTTTGCATCATTTGCATTGTAGAGCTCCCTTTGCAACTCCTCCAATTTTGTTTTGGAGTCCCTCAATTGCAGCTCCGATGCTTCTAGACTTTCTTGGCTTTTGGCAAGAGCAATTTCTAGTTCAGCCTTCTCAACTCCCATCTTCTCCAACTTCTCTTCGAGTTCCGCTGTTCGATGAATCATGGCTTCAAGCTCAGTTTTCAACAAGCTATCACCACCGTTATTAGATTGTTTCGGGATAGCTTTAGGTTCAAGACAATGGTTTTTGCTGTTGGTTTCAGGCAATGCAGCAAGTCGTTCCATCTCGAGGAAATCATCCTTGAGATCAATCTCAATGGAAGAACCTGGGAGGTTTCGGTTGACGGCCTTTTCATTTTTGAATTGATCAAGCTTTGCAATTAAGGCTGATGCCCATGAGTCAGAACTAGGTTCATTGTTTGCCTCCAAGCCACCTATCTTACGAGTATCAATCTCCACGAGATTATCCCGTTCTCCACTGTCTGATTGGGATTCGGCATACCTCGAGGAGGCATTCTGGGATTTACCAGCTATTGCTTTGAGTCTTCGACACTCGGCCTCTAGTTTTGCTACCTTCTTTATGCTCTCCAAGTGTTGTTTGCTAGCTGTTTCAGCTGCTTGGGTGCTTAAGTCCCTTTCAATTCTTCTGATTTCCATCTCCTCCAATTGAGATGAGAGCTCAAGCTAGAGGTCTGCATTTTCCTTCTCCAAAGCTTCAATCTTTCGCCAAAGGTCAGGACTGAACTCTGGAGGGGGATCGTAGTTAACAGCTTCAGATTTAGCTTGGAGCACAAGCAACTGGCTTTCGAGTTCGGATTTGGTAGTTTCCCAATCCCGGGTAGCTTTCTCAATGGCTTCGGAGAGCTTTTCCTCCTGCTCCTCTTTTGCTTGTCTTAGCTGCCTTACACATTCCTTGAGAGCTCCATCAAGATGGCTCACACGATCTTCTAAAGCCGAGTTTTGCTGAACTGCAACCTCGAGTTTTTGTTTCAACACCACTACTTCATTTTCCGCAGTTTCCCAACCTAAAATTTAAAACAACCAAGTAGACGATAGTAAGCTATGTTGTTGGGATTCATCATTCCCATAAAGACATATCCATATCCAACACGCATTCTTGAGTTCAACATAGATATAAAGTAGATGACCACCAACAAAACAAAGATGAAAGTGAAAAATGAAAGAAAAAAAAATCATCTTAGAACACGATTACTAGCATGTAACCATACGTTATACCTGCAATAGCATCTTCTGCAACTTTTGAATGTTGCTTCCCCAAGTCCTATTTGGCACTAATATTAACTAGTACAGCTGATAATTTCTCCGTCAAGATCTTAATGCTATGGTAACTTCTTCGGAATCGGGTGAAGCCTTCGATGACAGTTCAGGTGATTGTTTGTTACTATTCAGGGGTGGAGACACCTTGGAAGGATCCTGCTTCAACGATTAGAGAGATGAAAATCAATCTTAAACTGGGGGAAAAGGAGACTGAATTCTGGATCAAATAATCAGAAAATGACTACCTTAACTGAAAACTCGAGCAAAATTTAACTCAACCATAGAAATAAAATAAAGAAAAAAGAATATTGGTTTCACTTGCTCACAAGCAACATACAAGAAAATCTCCAAAGAAGGGGAAATTTCAAAAGAATATTGAAAAAGAGCGTTGATGCTTGAAGGAAAATGAAGAATCGAGTAACATCGATGCTTGAACTTGCATATTCTAACAGCCGACTAATAATATGAAAAGGGAAATATTCACTCTTCAAGCATTGCATTTGTCAACTATCCAAACCTAGTAATAGAATGAATCATTATAACAGAGATTGATATATATATATATATGATACAAACAGAAAATTTCCAGAATTTCACATTAGCATTTAACAAACAACAGTTAATTTACACAAAAAGGGCTACCTGATCATCGGAGTATCTCTCGGAATGTGATGATAAGGAACCAGAACTCTCAGTTTCTCCGGGACTTCTCTCCGAAGACCTCCTCTTCCACAGCCATTTCCTTTTCTCCATAGCAAATTCCAATCATCCAGCACCAATTAGCTCATCCGAGATTGTTCATCTGTACATACACACAAAGAAGCAAAACTCAGTTCAAGATATCACAGTATACACACCACAAAATCCTTTTAAAGGATATGAATCATGAGGACAACCTAGGACGAAATCTGTTTTACCAAAAGAATACGAGCAAACCCTTTTACAAAAGACAACTTTCAACAATCTAAAACACTAAAAAAATAACATTACTTGGCTTATTTATTTTCTCAACATTGCTTCAAATCTAAACCTCTAACTGTCCGACCCCAAACCCAACAACAACGACAGATGAAACTTTTAAACACCCATAAAAGGGTTATTTATTTATTTTTATGATAAAGGGAAAGGAAATTATTCTCTAAATACTTTGCTGAAAATAGAAGAAAATAGCAGCTTTAATTTCCATAAATAGTATCTCAAATATCACCGAAAACCAGCTACTTGAATCACCAAAAAAAACCACTACCATGCAAGATAAAATCCAATCAACGAAACAGTAGCTGAAAAGAAAAATACCCAGAAACCGAAAACCAATAAAAAAGGATCCTAATCAGCGTGAGGCAGCCATTAAAGCTAAAGAGCTCATGAGCTTTTTCTTTAGATTTCATTAAAAAGAATAAATAAAACCCATATGTTAAATCAACCAGAAATGTCAAATGAAGAAGAAACAACTTGAAGAAATCGGTGCAGCTGAGCTGACATAGATCGATTACCTTTGACCGGAGGTTAGGACAGAACCTTAAACCAGATGTGAGACTAGAAAGGAACAATGGGAAATAGAAGGTGGGTTCAGATTTGAAATCCTAGTTTTAAGGGAGGGTTAAAAAAATATTAAAACAAGCTCTGCAAGAAAATCAGTGGAATGTCTGTAGATAATCAGGTAAGGAAAAATTACTAGTATAATCAAAATTTTCAGATAACCCGGGCTTCTATTTCTTGGCCTTTTCAGCATGTGATTTGTGAATGTGGAAGAGTTGGAAGCCTCAAAACACACAAAAAAAATCAAAATCCTTTTTTTTTTGAAAAAATTCAAAAAATACTTGATGGCATTTGTCTTTTATTATTACTATTTAATTAATTTAGTTTTTGAAATGGAGTTGTGCTTTATTCCCGCCCAGGGGTGAAGTACAGCACAATGCACATGTCATTGAACCTGTACATGGCGCATAATTAATGCTAAATATGGAGGATCATCGTATCATTAGCTGTGTGGGAGAGGACAGGATGGGGGACATAAGAAACGAGACGAGCTAACGACTACTCATCTTGGTTGGTCTTTAAATATTATCTACTATAATTTTTTTATTCGATGCTTAAATATAATAATCGATTTAGATATAATACATTAATAATAAAATTTGACTCGACAGATTCAACTATTCTTGTTTCAATCAAAATTGAAATTTTAAAAATTCATGAAACTAAAAACAAATGAATTTATAATATGTATCCTTATTCGTAATCTAAAATAGGTAATTATTTCATGCACAAGCAAAGTTTCCATAAGTGCTTTAGTTTTAGGGTTTATGGACTCTATTTAGGGTTTAGGGGTTTAAGTGTAGTAGTTTTAAATTTATGGGATGTCGATAGAATTTCGAGTTTATAGGTTAAAATTTAAATCCTTAACCATATTACCCTAAAACCTAAACCCTAACCCTAAATCTTAAATTCTAACCATAAACCATAGATTCTAAACCCATACATTGAAACCCTTAAACTAAAACCCTAAACCTTAAAATTGAGGCGCTTATAAAAACAAAAAATTTCAACCGCTTGTGTATGAGATAATAACCCATCTAAAATATATACATAATTGGGAGAAAACATTTAAACAAATGAAATTTGTCTTTATGGTTTATTATATGGAAAACAGTGGTGGTGGAAACGAAAAGTTTCCACAAGGGTCTTAACTTATGGTTTAGGGTTCCTATTTAGAGATTATATTGTAGAGGTTTAGAATTTGGGTTTAGATGTTATGGTTTAGTTTTTAGAGTAATATGGTTAGAGATTTAGGTTTTAACCTTAAACCCTAAATTCTATCAACAACTCCTAAATTCAAAACTTGTCCACTACAACCCCTAAACAAAATCCCTAAACACTGAAATTAAGGAACCACAAGCCTTATGCATTAAATAATTACTCTTATTATATTACTAAATTGAAGTAAAAAGTTAATATATTACTAGAATTTATATACTAGATACAAATAATTTAATTAGATAAAACCATAACAATGTTTTTTTTTGGTTGCCCTCTGGTTTCTAAGGCTTCGCCCTGACTAATCCATACCGACCCGAGTCGCACATCTGGCTTTAGTAGGTGAGTCTCTCAGCGGGAATTTTTTGCGTACACAACGCCTCGAACCCGAGACCTTGCTTAAGCGATACCAAACTGCTTACCACTTGGACCAACCTCGTTGGTAAAACCATAACAATGTTGAAATAAACTTTTTGTTGTATTAAATTATACTTATTATTTTATATTATTGCGGTTATATATCAATTAAAATTAAGTTTTTTACGCTAAATACATTGGCATCAACCAATTAAAACTTTTCGTTCAAATAATATCGGAAGAAAATCATTGGAAAACAAGCCTATAATATTATTTGACAGGTATTGTTTTTTTTATTAAATTATGTTACAATAATATTTTCAGAATAAATGTTAAAATTTAAACCTCACAAAAAGTGAATCAGATGAATATTCATAACACCATTACGTTAATCAGTGAATCTCGATGAATGTTGCTTTTTTTTAATCACAAAAGCGGTTTCATTATATTTGGTATGTTAAGACTTTTATCAATTAAATTTTGATACTTTTTATATTTAAAAATACTTTACAAATTTTTGAATATTTCTTAGCGTGGTTTCAAGTTTGTTTTCTAATGCTATATTTTCTGCCATTTAAAATTTCTTAAAGTATAAGGGAGAGCAAATATGAATAAATTTGATAAAATTTCGGTCTATATCTTACTGTTCTGTGATCTACAAGACTATGATCAAGATTTTAGTGGGAAGGCTCTCTGATTTTTTTCCCAACATGATCTCTCTTAACCAGACAATTTTTGTTAAAGGAAGGGGGATTGTAGACAATACTCTATTAGCCCAGGAGTTGGTTAGAGGATATGGCAGAAAATCACTTTCATCTAGGTGTGCACTCAAGGTGGACCTACAAAAAGCATTTGATTCTCTTAGCTGGGACTTCATCACTAAGATTCTTGAAGCTATGGGGCTGCCTGCACAGTTTAGGAAGTGGATTATAGCTTGCTATACTGGATCCGGGTTCTCTATATCATTCAATGACAGCCTTGTAGGATATTTCAAGGGCAAGAGAGAGATAAGGCAAGGAGATCCTCTCTCCCCTTACCTATTTGTGCTGGGCCATAAATGCTTTATCTCATTTGTTGGATATAGCAGCAACCAAAGGGGTTTTCCAGTTTCATCCGAAATGCAATCAAAATTACTTGTTATTGGGCTGAGATTAAATGCTTTAAAGATTATTCCAGGAAAGATACTGGGCTTATGGGTCTAGTGGAATAACATTTCCTTAACGCAAACAGCCCGGACGCAGACTGAGACACAGAGGAAGACAAAACATAAAATGCTTATGCTTCTTGTGCTGCCAAGGAATCTTGATTTCTTAATTGTAAACGTGTCAAATCCGAAGAGAACAGTAGATTCTAGATAGACTTTGGTCGCATGTGTTTTATCTTTTCAGCAATGGGGAACAGAAGACAACAGTGGCGATGAAACACTGAACAGAGGACCAACCGTACGCGTGGCTCACATCAACAACAACTCATCCGATTCACTCAGTTTCCACCCAACTTGAGACCCCAGACACGTGGCTTTTGTCTATATCACACTTTGCATCTTCACCTCAGATTTGGATCCCTGTTAAAGATTGTTTTCATAAAAGAAAATAGCCTTTGAACAAGTTCTGATAGATAATTATTTGTAATTGTGCATGAAATCATCTGCAATCACAATAAACAGGAACAGCACGACGTGGGCAGTCTCGCTGCCTGTCACCAGCTCTCGCACCACAACCACATCTGTGCCCTTTAAAAAAACCTTAAACCAGACGCATTAAAATCTAAGGAGAAAGAGATAGCAATATTGTTTTAGAAAAAGAAAAAGAAACTCCCCCAAATATCTGAATCCGATGACTCAAACCATGTTGCTCATGTCTAGCACTGGTGTTTCACTTAGTAGCCGTGCATTGAACTTGAAGAGAGATCACCCTTTGCTCCATTTCCAAGCTCAAGGACTGAAGCCTAAACCCTTCTCCTATCTCTTATTCACTCCACTGTCTAATGGTGTTAATGTTCCATCTAAAGCTTTCACCACTCTAGCTGTCTTCAAAGCAAAGACCAGTAAGAAGGTACTGTCTTCAAATTTGTTTCTTTTTGGGTTGTCCTTACTCCTTAGTGTATTCCAATGGGATTTAACTTTGATTTTCGTTGTGTTATATTCACAAGGTTGAAGTAAAGTCGAAGCCAAAGGTTGAAGATGGGATCTTTGGCACCTCTGGAGGGATTGGTTTTACCAAGCAAAATGAGCTCTTTGTGGGACGTGTTGCCATGATTGGCTTTGCTGTAAGTAATTTCTTCTGTATTAATGACTACATAAAAGATATATCACTCTTGGATTTTTCATTTTTTAAAAATATATTTGTATTCGCAGGCATCCTTGCTAGGTGAAGCAATAACAGGGAAAGGAATTCTAGCACAGTTGAACCTGGAGACTGGAATTCCCCTCTATGAAGCCGAACCCCTTCTTCTCTTCTTCATTCTTTTCACCCTCCTCGGAGCCATTGGAGCTTTGGGTGACCGAGGCCGCTTCGTCGATGACCCTCCTACAGGGATTGAAGGTGCAGTTATCCCTCCCGGCAAAGGCGTTAGGGGCGCATTAGGTCTCAAAGAAGGAGGTACAATAGTATTTTCTGACATTTTAAGATCTTATTACAACAGAGTTGCTCCGTCTTATTTCATAGTCTTAACGGATTAGAAACAGAGTTCAATGTGTATATGGTTAAGAAAGGTTGTGGTGTGATTTCAGGTCCGTTGTTTGGATTCACAAAGGCAAATGAGCTTTTTGTCGGAAGATTGGCTCAGCTGGGGATTGCTTTCTCTTTGATAGGGGAAATTATTACAGGAAAAGGAGCACTAGCGCAGTTAAACATTGAGACAGGAATCCCCATTAACGACATTGAACCCCTTGTGTTGTTGAACGTTGCTTTCTTCTTCTTGGCTGCTATAAACCCTGGGACTGGTAAATTTGTCACTGATGACGAAGAGGAGTAGATGTCCTACAAGCAATTTTTAAATGTTTTCCCTGCTGCTCTCATCAATGGAATTTTCTTGACTGAAACTGGGCTGCATACTGCATTGCTTTCAACGAATATATAATCTTTGAGGAATGTAATATTATTTATAATTAAATGGTTAAAAAACTAATCTCCAATGACTTCACTTCAGGAATGCTTAAAGAATTCGATTCTTTGTCCCTATTGAGCAGCTTTCACATAACCTAAAAGAAATGCAATTCAAATCCAGATCACAAATATTAGAATAAAGGAAGGCAACTAATGACACAATCGGTCCAGTTTCTAACCCTAAATAAAATTTACACCAACGTAACATATAAAATTGTTCGAACTTGAATAAAAGAACAACGTACTATTCTTTAGTTCATAAATTTATACTTTTATACATTAATAATTCATTTTCATTAAATTTTGATATTTTTATGTTTTAAAGTTGGTATCATCTTGTTTTACATAATAATGCATGTTTTATTATTTTCAATTTCTTATTCGATTCATTAAATAAATTGAATATTCTCCTTAAGCATGATAATTTAATTTCAATTGTAATTCACTTTTTAAGAATTAAATTATTACATTTTCATCACCAACAAGTGTTGGGAGCAGTATTAAGAAGAAAACTCATGTTCGAACTTTATATATAACATTATTGAGAACTACGATCAAGGACATCGACCATAAAACATGCAAAGAAAATTATTACATGTTGTGTGAGTATCCAATTAGTACAGATATAAATGCAAGTATAGAGATTGCGAATTCGAGTTGACTTAAATGCTTAATGCCAATCTTAAGTGAGTATAGTTGGGGTTTCGAAGGCGAACCCTAAATCGAAATATTCATAAGAAAAAATGAATCATTATATCAGTAATAAATTAATAGAAATATTAAATTCGGTTAAGAAATTAATATGTTTTGGTTTTCTTAGGAAGGTTTAATATAGACTATTTTTATTGGCAAAGGACCAAATGGTTTGTTTCAGCCTGGTTTGACAGATACAGGCCTTAAGACCCGAGCTAAATAGCTATAATCGGCGCTGAATGAGAATTAGTCTTGCCCACGAGCCATGAGCCCCTAAATGAATTATTTAGTAATTGCCAAGCTGAAACCATATGGGGGGTAATGTTGCAGAATTTTTATACACAAATACGGGGCCAATCGGTTGCCTACTTATATTTTTTGGTCAACTAACTTCCCGGCAACCGGAGAAAACAATGCCGGCTGCTGCTCAATATCTCACAATGGAAGTGGCCGCTCTTTTTAATCCAAAACTGAATTTATCATGATATCAGGATTTTTTGAGTTCAAAATCTGACAACCATATTTTGTTTTAATATTTATAAATTTGTTAATCATTCATATGATTTACACTAAGAGATTACATTAAATTTTAAATATAATGGATCTTCAAAATTAATAGTTTTTGAAAATAAACATCAAATCTTGACCATTAAATCAATTGCTTATTTGAACGAGGTTTTCATTTCATCGGGATTTCTAGGATTTGAGCATCCGTTGGTCGCCTGAGGCTATATGGAGACAAGTATAACTGATGGCATATGCGTTCTCTATGGAGAACTTATTAATGTGAATGGCATTCAACTAGACTTTAACGGTATTTCGTATGAAACAAAAAACAAATGCGAATAAAATATGAATATATTAAAATTTATGTTAAATTATAGCATGTCAAAAGTTATATAAATACAAAATACCTTAAATACAATTATGACACAAGGAATTGGGGTCGATCGTCGGTTTATATTAAGAACATAAATTCTCTCTCCTTTTTTATGTTCTTGAATATGCTCCAAAGCTAGAAAATGAGTTTTAGAATTTAGGGTTATGATTTAGAATTAAGGATTAAAGTGTAAGGTTTAATTTTTAGTTTTTAGGGTTTAAAAATTTAGAGTTAAAACTTGAATTTAGTTTTTTTTAACTTTAGGACATATATAAGACACTAAAAATAGACACAGGGTTTTTGTTCTTGTACTAGACCACGATTCTGTTCACGTAAACTGGGGTGAATTCACTGTACCTATAGAGCCAGCAAACAAATCTGTTTTCGATCAAACTCGTGCTGGGGCTTCGTCCAAGAAACTTAATTTCTTTATCAAATTTCTGTAGGATCTTTTCTCAGATCCACATGTTCCCTTGAAAAGGCCACTTCAAAGTATCTTTTGGTTAATCATAGATACAGATATATAACATGTAGTATAGTTAAATGTCTAGCTGACTGCTATTTTCTATATCATGTTTGTTCAGCCTTCAAGAAGTACCATGCAGAATTGCTTCATTTACTTCAGCATTAGGGTCCCATCCCCATGCTCCATGAGGTTTGCATGGAAGTGAGAAAAAGAGGAGAGCAGTGTATATGAACCGGAAAGTGTCAACATCCACATCCGGGGGAAATAAAACAAAGGAGGCTGCCTTTTTGTAATACATGTATGTGAGATGTACTGTTTGGGTTCAAATCCCTTGTTTTTAACAATCATTCACAGACACTGTGCTGGAAACCAAACCATGTTAGGGTAAACTCTATTTCCCGACAAAGCTCTCTCTCTCTCTTACCCTCACATTCTCCCCCTGCCCTGGGGATTATACAATGCTTCACATTTTTACACCCAACGCTAAAAAATTAAATCTTAATTTTTAATTCTAAATCATAAATTATAAACTTTAAAAATTACATTATACTCAATACTTTAACCTTAATCATTGACCCTAAACCTAATTTTAGTGTGAGAAAAAAATTTCTACTCAACTTAAGCATGATTTAACTAGACTTTACACGTTTTAGATTTTTTTGTTGATGTAACTTGTTGTCTGCTTTAATTTTCTGTCCTAACATGATCAAACGTGGTCCTCATATTCTTGGATATGGTTCATTATTGTTTTGGATTAGATTTTTAAATTACAAATATAATATATACATTCAAGCAAGTACATTTAATCAGTTGTTCATATGTTCATCTTTGTTATTTATATTTTTTTAGGTCATGTATTTTAGACCCACAAGGAACATCATTTCCTTTCTCTAGAGTCTACTTTCCTTTCCCCTTTAAGTAAAATTAGGATTTGTCAAAAAATAATAATATATACACATTCTGTTTTGTATATTCAGTAAATAAAATGTAAAACAAAAATTAATGTGATCTCCAACTTATCAATTCAGTCTGTTGAACTTGATTATTTAATTAAAAATCAAATGTATAATGTTGATATTAAAAAATAATTAAGTTTCTGTCTTTTTTTTCTTTTCACAAATTTTATCTTCTTTTTCAATGGTTAAGCTAGTTTTATTTAAACTAAAATATGTAAAAAAATAAATACATTTTTTTATAAAATAAAAATTGAACCTGAATGATCTATGATTCAGAATTTAACCTTTAACAAACTCTACAATAATTAAATCCCTAAGTTAGAATAAAAAATAAATTTGGTATGTGACCTAGACCTAGGTTCACAAAAATAGCCAGATGAATATAGTATAGGCGTAACCAAAGGTCTAACATTGGAACTTGAAAGTTGAAACCTGGGCAGAGAAAAAGACATCCTCCAAAGTTACGGTGGCACACCGTAAGTGGACAACTATTGAGTCAATGTCCAACAATTTACAATCCTGGAGGTATTGTCTAATTTCTTACATCTCTAGTCTCTTTGCCCGCCCCTACCCACAAGCATGCCTCAAATAGTATTTGTATACGAGTTATATTCCTATATACAAATATTTACATATTTGGTATTTATATTCTTTTTAAATTATTTATATGACATTTGTCTACTACAGCCTTGAAAAAGGAGATTTTCCCTGTTTTTCTTTTTATGGGTCTCTTCCTGGTATATAGATCCCAAATTTAAGAGCCCCTAGGGCTACGGCTCATTGAATAAGGACATTTTTTATTATCATATTTTGTTTCACAATTTTCCTTCATTATTTCCACTATGATTTTGGGGAAAAGAGAGTCGTGTGAAAAGCAAATAAAAAAAGTTTATATACCAGACAAAGATGTCGTAACGTGGACCGTCGAAAGTATGGTTCGGGAAGAGGCCTACCCAGAAGTTGTCCAAAGTCTTGAGTGTCTGTATAATTTATGACTACTTTGGCTACCCAGAAGTCTTTTTTAAAGTTTGTTTGACTTTGGACAGAGAGAGAAAGCCCTTGTTTATCTTACAACTAAAGAAACTGAAGTTGCTTCCCTTTTCTTCTTCTTGCCAAGTTCTGTAGTTGGGTTCCAGTGTATTGCTAGATTTTGAGGGTCCTCTCAATCACTTTACCCAAATTCCCACATGATCTGTCCTTTAAAGGTCGGGTTTTGGACAAAAGTTTTGTAAATTCGAATTGATCTAAATAGGAATATTGAATTGTGGTTTTATCGATGAACAGATTTTGTTGTACTAAAAAATGAAATAATTTTAATCAAGCATTGGCTGGAATTATTAAAAGGGAAAAGGCTTAACATATATGTAGAGATGGGCACGGGTCGGGTTTTTGGCCCACCCGAACTCGACCCGAAAATAAACACCATAAACCCGCACTCAACCCGAACATATTTCTTAAAAAATTTGACCCGACCCGACCCGAAAATAAATATACTAAATCCAACCCCGACCTGACCTATATAAAAAAAATTAATTTTAGGGACATAATTGTAAAAAATAATAGTTTTAGGGGACTTAATCATAAAAAATTATAATTTGAAAGACTAAATTGTAAATAAAAATTTAATTTTAGGGACTTAATTATAAAAATATATAAAAATGAGTATTATTGTAAATATCCCTAAAAATTAAGAGAAAATTATATAATTAGTCCCGGGTCGGGTCGGATATTCTCCACCCTAAACCCACACCCAAACCTGACTTTTTAAAAAAAATTCCGATCCTATTACATAAGGTTGGGTCAGAATCTATCGGATTCGGGTTCCGTGCCCATCCTTACATATATGGCTACTATCTGTGGGGGGCAAAATGAAAGGAAATGATTTGATATTGGTTTTAATTAATCAAGTTGTGTTGCACAACTTTCTTTCTCTAATTTTATTTTTGAATTTAAAACAATCTTATTTTCAAATTCAAAGTCAACTAATGGATATTATAGAAGTTTCTCAACACACATTCCTTTCTTTCAAATCACTTTACCCTCCTTCACCTTGAAAAATAAATACCTTCACCTGTCCTACTTGACAATGGCAACTAAAGGAGGGGCATTGTTACTTACATTTCAAGGAGGAATTATATTTTTAAATCTTAATTTTATTGACTTTTGTTGAGAGAATTTTGGTTGGTTAATGAAATTATGATTAGACTAATTATCATTTGCTTCAATGAGATAAAAACATTAAATCTTTTAAGTAAAATCAAGGGTTTAGATCTTGTCGTTGTAAAAGAAACAAGCTGAATTGAAAGAGGTACTCGTATAATGAACCCTTATAATACTAAACTTGAGTTAATCAACTAATAGATTAAATATAAATTACAATTTAATTTTGATTTGGCAGAATCAACATTACAATAAAATAGTTACATGATTGTTAAAAATTGATAACAATATATTTATCTGACATATCATATTATTATAGAGTGTCATGTGACATGGTTGTTAGAGCTTAAATTTTATTATAATGGATTAAATTTACTTTAAAGAAACAAAAGGAAAGAAAAATGAAGCCTTGATTACATCAAAACAAACTACAATAATTTTTATACCTAATTGTGGGCACGTTGAAATGATTTGATATGGACAGATATAAATCAAGGGTCTTCTAAATTTAAAGCTGTTTTTTTTTTAATAAAAAGCCGGTTTCATTCAAACATAAATAAAGATACAAAAACAGGGTTTAAATCGAACCCAGAAAAACAAGCTCCACAAACAAGCAGCACAACACAGCTGGGGAAAAGCAAGAAAAACAGTCCTGCAGCAACGAAAAACAAAACAAACACAAACCGGACCTCAACACAAAGGAAAAAATAACAGATCTTCAAGACTAGAAAGAAAAACTGAAACATGAAGAGGCCGCAGCCGTTCAATAAATAGCAATGAGTCCGTCAAATGAAATCGACAGCCTTTCTTCTTGTAATCCAATAATTGATACATACATGTAAAGGGGAAATTCTAGTTACTGACATATTTGGTTGAAACCAATGGAATGCTGCAGCCTGCAGCAATATTCTTTCATCTTACTCTTCTTCAGCTAATGTTTAAACGTTTCGCCCACTCCATTGTGGTCCCAAATTCAATTGTCCCTTTGTAGAGACTAGGGATGGGCCCGGGTTGGCTCGGGTTTTTGGCTCACCTGAACCCAACCCAAAAATAAATGCCCTAAACATGCCTCGACCCGGATATATTTTCATAAAAAAAGCAACCAGACCGACTCGAAAATAAATATATTAAACTCGACTTGACCTATAAAAAATTAATTTTGGGGACTTAATTGTAAAAAAATAATTTTAGGAGACTTAATCATAAAAAAATATAATTTGAAGGACCAAATTGTAAATAAAAAATCATTTTTAAGGACCTAATTATAAAAAATATATAATGAGAGGTTATTATTATAAATATCCCTAAAAATTAAAGAAAAAATTACATAATTAGTCTCAGGTCGGGTCAAATATTTTCCGCCATAAACCTGAAACCTACCCAACCTGAATTCACCCTTAATAAAAACCCGACCCGAACTAGATTTTTTTTATTAAAATATCTGACTCGATTGGTCCGAATCCGGCCGGAACCCGACCGGATCGGGTACAATGCCCATCCCTAGTAGAGACTAGAGAGAGCGAGAACTTTGGGACCATTAACAAATTGCCCTAGTGAGGGGTCTTTCTGAACAAACAAAGGGACCAGTTGGGAGGGTACTTTGAAGTGAACCGGCTCAATTCCGGGCACGTGGGGGCAGAAATCTAGATAGCAAGCAATGCTGAAAAATTCTCAAAGTCCATGGATTTTGATGACGCCATGGAATATAAGCTTATTAATTATACAACAATAAGAAAAGTTCAGTTTTCATTAAAAATCTGTATCTTATCCCATAATTATTACAATAGTTATTTAAATTAGTGAAATAATATAAAATAAGTAGCACATTGTAACATACTTGCTATATTTATCAGAAATAATAACAATACGATACAAGAAGAAGAAGAAGTCAATGAACTTTTAATACATTTTCACACACGAAATGGTCAAATGGCAACGGTAGGGGAAAGCTTTACTTACTAATCACTTTTTATACAAAAATAAAAATAAAAAAGAAAGACATTATATACTTAGGTCTTCTTTGTGAGAGTCCTTATTATCCAGCTCTTCTTCATGGCCTTGACTCCCTCGGCCTTGCCGGTCGACCTTTTCCACCTCGCGAGCTGAAACAAGTGACCCATCCGCTTTCGCCACCGGAGCGACCCACCTGGGTTCGGATGCTCGATCACACTCTTATTGCCCAACTTGGGGTTCCACGACATGCTGCAATTCTCAAGTGAAACCTTTGAAACTTTGCCCTTTTCCCATGAACCAACGCCATTCTCCTCGAACTTGATTGAGATAAAGGAGTCTGCACACAAAAAGTAAAATCTGGGTTCTCAGGGAAATCTTTCCAAAGGAAGAAGATTACAGTAAATCAAAGTACTAAGTTCCTGATAGTGAGACCAAGTAGTGGCCTGAAAAAGAACGTAAAGGAAAGCCATGTTTTACCAAATTTTGATAAGCTGAGGACACGATTAGCAAGAAAGGACATTAAAGGGGTCCCTTTTTGAAGTTTTCTGTTTTGCAGATACAGGCCAGAAACTAAATCCAATATGCATAAATTATATGCAGAATTCGATGGATCTTTCCCAAACAATTATTGATGGCATTCAAGGTAGCCAAACATATATTCCCATGAAAAAAGAACACATATTTTCATACAGGGGAAAATTTGCAAAGAAAACAGGATAAGATTCTTGATCCCCCCCCCCTCCCCAGTTTTGCCATACTTTGACCACACTTTTGTCATTTACACAGACAATGATTTTGCATATGAAGAGACATATGCAATTATGCATGCATGTGATGGACATTCAACAACACATGAAAAAAAAAACCCAGTTTTTGTAAGAACAATCTGAGCAAGTTAAAAGGATTTGGAAGGGTAATTACCTTCTTGGCTTGTTGAAGCATCATGGTCATCGGAATGTTGGGATTTCCCATGCTTGAGCTCACGAAGATGGAGAAGTGAGCCTAAAGCAAAGATCTTGGGGAGGTGAATGCGGGGTTTCTTTTGAAGAAATCTATGGCTGCCTGATCTGGTAGACGATGAAGAGTGGGCTTGCTTTGAAGCTAAGACAAGAAGCCTCTCGTTTAAGCACAAATGGCAAACCCCAATCACCAATTGTTTAGGATGGAAACAGCAGCATGAGTTATCTTCATTCCCATTCATTGTAATAATATGGACTATGTCGTTTGTACTGGAAAACAAGAGAAGCCAATGTGAACTATTTCAAGACAAACTACAAAAAAGCAGTTGAATTGCTGTTCTGATAGCTTTTATTGAGGAGAATGTAGGTAGAGATTTATGAAAACACGACCAAATTCGAGTACGAGTTATCAACTTAGAGCGAGTGATTGAAGTTTTATATGACAATTTACTCTAACATTTTATAATGTATTGAAATATATTACTTTTTAATATATATTTATACTTTTTTTTACTTAGAAATTAAATTATATTACACGTTTAAACATATTTAAATTTTATATATATTATAACAACGACAATATCAATTGAAATAAAAATTTAATGAATAATTATTATTCAAAGAAATATAAATACATGAATAGTTGAGTCTAGCAATGATGAGCATGTGACACACAAGTTTTGAACCAGAGTGTGCAGTGCGCAAAGGATTATGTAGGTAACCATCAGCTAGGTAATTTGAACTACTTTGAACCCAATTCTTTTGACCACCTAATGGTTCCTTTGAAAACGTTTAGCATATTATTTTTTGGTATAAAAGAAGATGGCGGTCTAACCAGAATAAATATTTGAATTATTTATTGATAATTAAATAAGTAAATTAAGCTCAGTTTTTATTATTATTTTGATACATACAATTAGACCAACTCCTCTAACGGGCAAAGGAAAATCAATATATATTGTTGATGGTCAAAATGACAAGGACCGAAGATGGTAGCTCGACGGTGGTTAAGGTGGCCGTTTCAAGTCAGAGCTTGCTTTTCGTTTTTATTTTGGGATGGTGATGTTGTCTTGACCGAGGGATCTCCCTTCCTTTCTACTGCACGTCCCGTTTTATACTACATGAACATGTGCGTAGTAGGGTTGTCGTGGTGCGTTGATTGGACGGGCTATGACTTGATGTCCTAAGTTCTCTTCGACATCCGTAGTAAGCATGTGTATAGCCACGTGGTCACCAGGTAAGGCGCGATGTTACCCGTGGTCTTGTTTGTCCCCCATAGATCGCGAAGGGTTTTGCACAGTTCACATGTAGTTCTGTGTGTTGTGGTTCACGGGCATCGTGGCGTACACCACTAGACGTCCCTTGTGTTACATCGCTCGTGGTCCTACTCATTCTAGTTTTAACATTGGACGTCAGGGCTTGGTGTTCTCATATTTTACTATAAATATGACTCCCTTAGATTTATATTTTAGTAAGTCAACTTTAGGAGTGTTTTGCTTTTTTCTTTTGTAGTCATTTTGTACAACTTTGTTTGTAGCAAACATGTTTGTAGTGATGGGCGACATGTAAAATTTATGCTTTATAGATCCACAGGGGGTTGTTTGGCACACGTGTTATTCGTATTGCCAGATAATGGTATTCGGAAGGCCATTAGCCATTTGTAGGGATGAACACCAATAGCCAGAGTGTTTGGAAAACGTTGCTCTCAACATTTGTCTAATAGTTACTATTTGTTGGTGTTTGGAACTATGTTGAGACGCGGCAAATGCATATTGTAGTGGTGTACCTGGGAATGTGATAGGATTTACCACTCTCTTTCCATATATAAGGTCGAGGTGGTTGTTTGTGGTGGTGATGACTGTGATGTTAAACAGTTCGCACTGGATGACTTGTTAAGGTAAAGTTGAAGCAAAATTAGGGGAAATGTCTGTTGTCTCTATGTACTTTGCCTGCTATGTTAAGAATCCCACTTTTATCTCAATCAGTGGGAGTTGTTGCTGATTCATGATTCTTTCCAGGCAAAATTTGCTTAGAAAGAATTTTCAAGGATGCCCCTATTTCCCTTATATGTACTTTTGGCGGGATAATTCTTAATTACGATGCTCTTTCACGTATCTGTATTCAGGAATATGATTGTCTTTTTAGAGTAGATTATACAAATGGTCCTTTTTATAGGATCACATATTGCTTATTGGAATTATGTTTGTATCCTAGTGCTCGTATTGTACTTATTCTTTTTTTAATTTGTGATAACTGTAAACCTTTAATGCTTGCAATTTTGCCAAATAAGCAGGCGACAAACCCTTGCCCTATTGTAATTAGTTCGTTGGGGGACTCATTTTACGTTATTTCTCATGGAACAACATCACTTTCTCAGGGCAGATTATATATTTGTGTTACTACCTGGAGTTGGGTGGATTCTTGCCTCCTAGGTATCTTTTTTTAGTGCAATATCCATTGGCCCATGTATTCTTTTGGCACTTATTGGCCGTATAAATGCATTAAAACAACCCTTTGAGAAGAGATGCATGGGGCCTAAGGACATTCTGTTGAAATTGAGAACATGTTGGGTTGATTGTGTTGATTTTTTGTTGCTCGACGAGAAGAGGTTTCTACGAGAAGCATTTTGCACTCGAATTAATTTATTCGTTTAAGGCTCACTTTGGTAATGGCTATAAATAGGGCCCGTTTTTAATGAAAATATTACGATTCCAGATCTTACTTTTCGATCGAGGGCTTCTGTTCGATTTTAGTGTACTTATGGTTGCCAACATCTAATAAGGTTCGTATCATGAGAAGAATTATGTTTTCTTGTATGTTTGTTTTACCCCTCGAGTGAGGTAGTCTTGGTTGCTGTTGTTCGTATTTGTGCACTCGTTATTCTTGTGTGTCAATACTGTGGTTCCATTTTGATGAGCAATATTTATTGGAGCGGGTTGATGCTTGCGCTGTTTTTGACTCATGTGCTACTATTTTATGCTCTGCTTGCTCGCTTGCTTTGGAAGTGACGATCGTTGAGCTGATTCATCTATGCGCACTTCTTAAAAGTGGTAGACGCTCAGAAACCTTTTGTTTATATTTTGCTTGCTTTGGAAACGGAGATCGTTAAGCTGATTTTTCTATGCACGCTTCTTAAAAATGGAAGATGCTCAGATGACCTTTTGTTTTTTTTAGTTTGCTTGCTTTGAAAGCAGCGATCGTTGAGCTGATTCCTCTATGCACGCTTCTTAAAAAAAGTGGCAGACGCTCAAACGATTTTTTGTTTATTTTTAGCTCGCTTGCTTTGAAAGCAGCGATCGTTGAGCTGATTCCTCTATGCACGCTTCTTAAAAGCGACAGACGCTCAGACAACCTTTTGTTTATTTTTAGCTCGCTTGCTTTGGAAGCGATGATCGTTGAGCTGATTCCTCTATGCACGTTTCTTAAAAGAGGCAGACTCTGGACGACCTTTTGTTTATTTTTAGCTTGCTTGCTTTGGAAGCGACGATCATTGAGCTAATTTCTCTATGAACGCTTCTTAAAAGTGGCAGACGCTTAGATGACCTTTTGTTTATTTTTAGCTCGCTTGTTTTGGAAGCGACAATTGTTGAGCTGATTTCTCTATGCACGCTTCTTAAAAGCGACGGATGCTCAGACGACCATTTGTTTATTTTTAGCTCGCTTGCTTTGGAAGCGATGATTGTTTCATAAATGGCTAACGAGCCTTTTATCTTTGGAGAGAACTGGAGATTGAATAAAAATATTAGTAGAAATGATATTTTCATTAATCAAAACAGTCACATATAGTGTGCCATAGAACGTGCAAAATGACGAAAGATGAAAACGAAGTGCATATTGAACAATATAAGTTAGGTCATACCTCCGCATGTTTGGTGCGTTTTTGCTTTGTGACAAGTTTTCTCTCTCTTGTGTCTTCACTATCGTGCTTAGCTGCTAAATAGTCTACAGTTTTGCATTGGGCGCCAACCTTGATCGCTCCTCAAGCCATCATGGAGGTTACTGGAGCAGCGAATGAAATTCAAAGCTTTACAACTTCGAATTTCATCGACAGGTATCACTTTCTTTCTTCTAACGGGAGGACCACGAGGGCTCTTTACATCCTTCATTCAGACTTTTTTCCTCTTATGTTCCCGCTCCTCGCCATGTCACTTGTGGCGCTCTTGGCTTTACATCTCTCATCCGAACCTTTATATGCTGGTGGGTCTTTTTATTACATGCATACGCCCTTCATCTAGTTGTCCCGGCTACTTCTCTTGGCCGAACCTTGACTCCTGATTTATTCTGTATGCTAGCCGGTTAGCTACTTTTGGCTTGAAGGGGTTTTCTTTTCCCCTTCTTTCTCCCTTTTCCTATCTTCGTCCATTCCTCCATATACACCCATGTTGAGGGTCACTCTTCGTTATCTTCTGAGGATCAGACCGAAGATTTGAAGGTCGCGTGTTTGGTCTACGCTCACCGCACCAATTGTTGATAGTCAAAATGGTCAGGGACCGGAGACGGTGGTCCGATGATGGCTGGGATGGTTGTTTAGGGTCGGGGTTCTTGTGTGGCCTTGTTTCTCTTGTGGTTGTGGTGTCCAAAATGGATAGTTCTCATGGAGCTTGAAGAGCTCGAGTTTTAGTAATGGGAGCTTATGTGTGTGTTATGGGGAGTATGTCCTCTATTTGGGGGTGCATGGCCCCTTATAAAGGGGTTATATGAAGTGAGGCACGTGTCAATCGAGGGGGACAAGTGTTTTAGTGATTCGTCGTGACTTGGTGTCGGTGTGGATCACATGTATCATCACGTCTCAGGTTCGCTCTGTCATCCGTAGCAATCACGTGCGTAGTCACGTGATCGCTGGATGCAATGTTGCTTGTAGTCTTGCTAGTTCGCCACAGGTTGCAAAGGGTGTCACACGATTCACAGGCGACCTTACGCGTTGTGGTCTGCAACGATCATATGCGTTGCTTCGTCGATCACCAGATGTCATTTATGTTATACTGTTCGTAGTTTTGTTCATTCTCCGCGGGCCGTTTGGTCTTGACACATGACGGTAAATATTCGTACGTACCAACAATATATTGTTTGATTTGGTGGTGAGTCTGGTGACATTGCAACTAAGAATATATCTTATAGTCCCCCCCCCCCATTGTTTGTAAGATTTCCATAGTTATCTTGGTTTGGCAGTTGGCTTGCTGTTGTTAGAAATTTTGGGTGATAAAGGAAATGACTAAATTTAGCTACCTAATGATAATGCAAAACACAAAGTACCATATAAAAACGGGATAAATCTCGAATTTTAATTTAGTTTGTTGATACGATGTTTCGATAAAACTATATTTAATAAATTCATAAATTAAAACACAATTTCTACAATTCATTGATCATGTCATAATTTTGAATATGCTTTTTTAATATGATTGATCATATCATAATTACATCCCATAATTCCGAGCATACACATACTAACATTTATATAAATACGTTTTAAGTACAAACATCATAAAAAGTAATTAACCAAATGTAGTCAACTTCATTTATTAAGAACCCAACAAATGGTCCCAGTAAAAAACGAATGATGTTCATCTTAAAAGACTTGAGTTCATTCGCTCTGTCTACAAGATATGTGCGTTGTCCAAAGGTTAAAAATATATACGAACAGATATTACCCTATAAAATTACCTTTAAACTTTTAAAAAAACTTCATTTATTAAGAATTTCCATCATCAATTCTCATTCTATGGATATTTTTTAGAATCTACGATTCATATGATTTTGCGACAACTACAATCTCTGTCTCGTGGACATGTGTTTTTTTGTGCTCCTGTATTTGTACAAGTGTAAAGGGAATTGAAAAAGACATGTCATGAATGGGGGACTGTAAGAAAAAAAAAAAAAGAGGTTGGTTTTGAGTTTTTAAGGTGTCCATGACCATGAGAGGTTAAGGAAAAAAAAAGTTGAAAGGGAAACAATGAGAGGAAATCACATGGGGGGAGAAGAAGGGGCTGTTTTAACGTGGGTTGGAAAACTAAGGACTCCATCATCATTATCGTGGACCAAACTTTAGCTGTGGCCATTCTATTTGTGACTGAGTCAATTTTTTACAATAATAAATATTGAAGTTTAATGTTAAATAAATTTATGACATAAGGGTGAAAGAACTTCCGTTCAATTCTGGTTCATATTATGTTTTGAATTCAAACTTCAATAATTCTTTTTCTCTCTCTGGTTAAAAATATTAAAATTAAAAAAATGATATACATATCGTGTAAAGATTATTAATTTTAAAATTTATACTTTTAGTTTAGGGTTCAAAAGTTAGGTAGTGTTTAGAAATTGAGATTTAAATTTTAGATTTTAAGTTAAAAAAATGATTGTGTAAATTTATTTTTATACAGCCAATGCACCAAAATATAACTCAAAATTTAAATAATAATTTCCCCGAGATTACTTTTTATTGAAAAGAACCTATAAACTAACTCTTTTAGATAAATAGAAAATACTTTGATACACATGTTGTGTAAACTTTAATTTATACAAGTCTATTAATTTTAGGGTTTAAGAGTTTTATTTACAGTCCAAAGGAAAGTAGAGGTTTTTATTTTTTAATTTTTATAATTTTCATCGGAGACCTACTTAATATGTTTCATTTACAATGTCATGATTCGATTCTATGACGTTGTTTAGGTTATCTAGTGTCTCGTCCCAGTAGACCAGTTAATTGTTGGTATAATATTTTACGTGATGTTAAATTATACAAATTGTTAGAACTTTGTTAATACTAAATTGATAGAAATTTTTATTCATTTTCTTAGAATAATACTTCTCCAATCTTACTGACCTTTTCAAAGAGATGCTATAATTTGATTTCGAATATGCTGAACATCGTCTCTTAATAGAATCGATTAAATTAAGCATCCTTCATCAATTCCTCTTCTGTTTCCTCCCAAATTAAGCAAGACATGTTCTACATTATTACAACATGATAACTACATCTTTTAACCTCCTCCCACAAAACATTCAGAGACAAGAGTAAAACTAAAGTAAGATGTCTCCACGGATTGTGTTCCCCTCTCATTGTCTCTCTTTCTTTTATTTTTTTTGATTGAATTAGCAATAAAATCAAATTATTTCTTGAAATTGGATAAGGAACCTGATCCAGTGACAAAAGGCCGAGTACCAGCTGAAGCCTTACATTTTAGGCTTTGGTCTCCCACTGAACTTTGATAACATTAGCCCATCTTTATTGAAACGAATTAACAGTTTAAGACAAGAAGAGAGTAATTTGGTAAGGTGCTGTTTCTTTTCCTTCTGAACAACACTTCCTGGTCATAAAGAAGGAAACATTCTTTGAGACTGCTTATGTACACGATAAGTACAATTATATTGATAATTAATCTAAAAAAATATTAGAATATTAATCTTAATTTTACACTGATGTACGAAACCCCTCCAAACCTAATAGCAATATAGAATTGGGTGGGCTAGGTAATATCCCATGACATGAGCACCCACAACCAAAACAAGCAGACACAGAGTGACGCCTCTCTACCTGAATAGTTCAATCCTTTCGCAAATGAATAACAAAATCAGTGATTTGGTATCTACTTTCTACAATAACAAAAAGTCACTCCCTCTAAACTTATTATATTTTGTTTCAACTATCGTAACTTGCCGAAAAGGTTAAAATCGAAAGCACATTCCATTAGATGTTGAAAACAAATGGTGTACATGTCCGTATAATAGTTTAGTTTGAACCTCATCTTCCATGCGTGTCCTGGTGGTTTCCATGTGGTGGTGTTCCTGAGAACATATCCATCACGGATCTGAAAGCACCGCTCAACTCTTCTGGTATTTGCATTTGCTCACCCAAATTCAAGTTTATGTTTCCACCTATTCTTATTCCGGGTTCTTCCGATCCATTCATGTTGACATCTTCACCCTGCCGGTTTTGAGATGGTTGTCCCTGATATGCACTTGCAGCCATATTCATAAGCATGTTCGCAATGTCCGTGGGAAGGGAACTAGCGTCGAAAGGCATTGTAAATGGAGATGATCCACCATGACTCCTTGATCCAGTTGATTGGTTATTAGATCCTTGATTATTTTGACTGGAACTAGCACCCTGCAACATGAGCATTAAAGCACAGAAAGAAAATGAGACATTCCAGAGAAAACTCCAATGTGATCCTCTTCAGAAAGGGAAGGGATACTTATGCGTAAGCAGAAACACAAGAAATAATTTCAAAATAACATTAAAACAGCAAGATTTATTGAAAATAATTGAGTAAACAAAATGGGGTCCCATTATCCAGGGTAACAGTCTTGAGAAAGTCATGCATACTGCCTTTTAGTGTCAAAGTGTAAGATGGTAAACATGTAACTAATATTAGTTCGAGTTATTGCACGCAACTAATAGTTCATATTACCTGATCCCATTCCGTCCTCTGCTGCTCATCTTTCAATTTCTGTTCAGCTACCTGTACATCACAACAAACCAGAATGTCAGGATCACAATATTGATGTGAGAAAAGGAACACTGAAACCTACCTTAATATTTTCTTTCACAGATTCATTGTTTGGATCCAGTTGCAAGGCTGCACAGGTTAGATGAAAGAGAAAAAAGGGTTAGAAACTACCATGTTTGACAGCATAAAGAATTGGAACCATCAATTCTGTTATTGTTACGGTGAAAGAAAATAAAAGGACTTTAAGAAAATGAGGAAGCTATCTATAAGATGTGAATGTAATAAGACAACCCACACTAAGAGATAAATGCTTAGGAATTATATCCTATATTTGGACATGCCCGTTACAGTAACCGTGTATAGTTCAGAAATAATTTCCCAACCTTTCTTAAATCCTTTCTCAATTGCATCAGCGTAGTTGCCTTGAGCATAATATGCTAAACCAAGACGACTGTATGCCTTGCTGTAATTTGGGTTAATTTCATTGGATTTAAGACAGTCTCGAATAGCTTCATTATACTTGTGAATTTGAGCGTAAGCAGCAGCCCTGAGAAACACACATCATAATTCAATTAGATATTACAGTAATATGAAGATGAATGAAAATGTCAAAACTTGCTGCAATCAAATACAAGAAATATTTACCATCACTAAAAGTTGCTAGAAACCAAAGATTAACAAGAACCAAATTTGTAAATCCTAATATTATTGACATGATGAACAGAAAAGACAAGTTTACTATGCCTAAAAGTCAAAGGCTAAATGCTTTTACAGTGTACAATGAAACCAACAGGATGACCTAATAGTGAATGAATAATGTGGCATAGCAGGATAAGGACTTTCCATCTTTTGGTAAGAAAAATTAACAATGATCAGTCTAATATTATTTCCCAAATATCCATCATTGAATTCATTATATTTCTTTTCCCTTCCCTACATAAACACAATGATTTAACACTTAAAGCAAAGGGTATAAAAAAGGTAAATTGAACGGATATATATCAAATTATCAGCATGAGCAAATTAATGCTGTACCGATTACAATAATAAACTGCATTATCATCGCAAAGAGAAACAGCAATAGAATACAGCTCTATAGCATCAGAGTATAGCTTTGATTGCATGGCCCTGTTACCTGAAAGCAAAGTCAATATAAATTAAGAGCAGCTTTTACAGAGAATGAACACAGCAAGAATTTATAAAATTATGCTGCCCAAACAACACATATGGTCGGCATATTTACACTTCCCATGCAATAGTTATTACAAAAAAAAAATCCGGTATTCGATTCCTAGGTGACTTTAAGTTTGGCTCATTTAGAGTCAATTTAGAAAGGACCTGTTTCCATTTTCGCTTGGCAGGTTTGACGAGTCTTTCAGGTTAATGTTTTTCACATTTTATTCAACAAGGATCTATAGCAATTAAGTCATCGAGTAAAAAAATCGTGTTCGATGGATTGAATTTCGAGTGAGCTAATCTGCTAGGGTATGCTTCTACAGCATCTATTTAATGACTTTTAACAAATCAACAGGTAAAGCACACACAAATTAGACAAAGAATGAGCCCATAAAATAAAGGTTACAGCTTTAAAACACTAATTGCCAACAAAACAAAACAATACACATTTTTATTACCTTGACATTTGAATGTGTCAGCCAAGTTTTTACGATCAAATGCCTGACAACCAGATCTTTCCATCTCCTGATGTGGCAGAATTAAGATATTAATAAAAGCTTGTTACAGAAGCTAACCAATATCTTTAGAAAGTACAAGTAAAATATGACAATAACCATAATTTGCAAGAAATTATCTAAACTAAACGAGCGTATAATGAAGATCAAGTCCCAAACCAGTTCTGCTTTAATGACGTGAAAGCAACATGAATTTCAAGATCATTGGAGGGTCCCAACTTCCTAACCAGTTCAATGCACTAAAAAGAAAAGATATTGTGAATCCAAAAAACATTAATACCCTTACTCATAATCACATTTCCAACGCAGCAAAACCGCAGAGATTACAAATGCCAAAATTCAGTTGGATGCCATGCAACTGACTAACCTTGCAACCTGGAACTCCTAACTACCTTAGTTCTCCAATCCCCTCAGTCATTACCATCATTTTAAGGCCCACTTACTAACCTACCTCTCCATCCAAATATTATAAGCCACTTGGTCAATGATGCTTATTTCGGGAGCTTCAATCTAGAAATTGGCACTTCACTCTTTCAGTTTCATGAACCATGTATCTATATGATGATATTACAAATGCATTTATATGTTTCTCAATATAAGAGATAACTGAAGATGGAGTTTGTCTGTAAGTGTAAGACTTCAGAGGTTGGCCAACTTGCGAGATGTCAAGTTTAGAAATAAATGAGAAGTGTTTTCTCATATAGTTCTGTGAGGTCAATGATTAAGCTTAACACGATCGGTTTTAACAAAAATAATCAGAAGGAATCCACCACAGATTTTCATACTAATAGCTCGTTCACAACAAAGATCATTATTGATAAATAAATCCATGCCCAGGTGAAACATTGTTGATCATTGTACTCCATCTACATGCCTGTCCTTAGAAACCAGTACTTGATTCATGAAAGACTCCTTTGCAGAATTTCCCTACACTCTGAATTTCAGTCAAGTTTCTACAAGGATAGACAAGAAATTTTATTGTTCAATACCTTACCCCTAATTCAGCTATTTAGTTTCAGCATCAGAAGATATTCCCTTCTGACACTTATCCCGAATTCATGGGGAAAATATGAAGGTATCTCAAAAAGAACCTTCACATTGTAACAATTAATTTAAGCAACAATGACCTTAAACCAGTGCTAACTAACCATCCATCTAGTGCAACAGGTATAATATACACCAGAGCAAAACATACATTTACAGCATCTTCAAATAAACGAGTAGCTTTATCTAGTCGAGCAGGATCATCATTCCCATCGGGCATGGCCTTAAGAAACTGAATTTTCTCTAGTGCAGCAAAGAATTGCCCAAAGAGTTCATCCTTGGAGACTCCTGCAAGTTACACTGGTGTCAAATTATAACTATTTTGTATAACCTAAAGCTAAAAGCATTGAAATAGATAACATAAAGGTGACAGATCTCAACCCAATTATTAAAAGTCCAAAAATGTGAAATTATCAAGAAAAATAGCATGGCATACCTGTAGATTGAGGTTCTTTAGTCCAACTATCCCCCTAATTCAGCAAAATCAAGAGACCGAGCATATTAGAAAGAACTAGAATAAAATATAATGTCCAATTACATGGAAAGAAACAAAATAAGTGCTACAAGAGAAGAAATGTCCCTGAAAGTAACAGGATACGACTAAAACAGCATCCATTTAATGATAAGGAAACTACGAAAGAGGAACACCAGTAGAGAAAATTTTCCATATTAAATTTTAGCACATACATCATGCCTAAAATAAATCCTGCAGCCAAATATACTTTAAATACATTTTAAAAGAAAAAAGAGTGATCATAAAGTACCAGCTTTCATGCCACCCAGTGACCCAGGAATTAGCACTTACAAAGTCATGGGCAGAAGGTGAAGCAGTAGCATTATCAGAAGTCCCTCTCTGACTTAGATCTGATTTAACTTTCTTATCCTCACTTGCATCCAAAGAACTGAATATGTCAATTAATACATCAGGTTTTGCATCATTTACAGAAGCTGAGTTGAGTTTAAACACTTCTGCCAAACATTCCCTAGCAACTTCAAGGCCTTCAAGATCAACCCCTGGGGCAGGTTCAACTATTTTACAGAAACAGGACTATCATTAGAAAACGATTTAACAAGATGAGAAAAAACGGTAAATTAAAAAGTATATGACAATGAAATTGGTAGAAGAGGCTCAAGCCACAGAGAACAGAGGAACATTTCACGGTAAAAAGGATGCTTGGCCCTACAGGAATTAGTAATGGTAATTGACAATCTAAACCATAAGAAGATCTAGAAACATGCACCCCGACCCAAAAAAAGAACAGTAAAATAAATGAGACGCAAGAAAAAGGTAAACTGTATAGAATTAGAGGGTTGCAACCAACCAGTAAAATTTGATGATATCAAATGATATTAAAATTTGCCATTTAACAAACGCAATACCAGTCATGCATTTCAAAAGTACCCTCCCACTGTCAATCTTAAAGAGGATGCAGACAAAAACCAGTCCAAGAGGTTGCAGCTCTTAGGACAGAAGTTTCAATGTTACACCACTTTATTTTGCCTAACAATTTAATGATCAAACAAATTCTATGTCTTCTGCAACGGAAACATTCTATAGCATAATGATCCACTCTCACATTTTATTGAAATGTAACAATCACATAATCTCACTATTCATTTCAGTATACACTGAATTGTGGAACGGCAACACTCAATTATTCTCACACCTATTTTCTTTTCACCCCTATCACATTCCAACAAACTAAGAAAGCTTTACTTCAAGTCTGTTTTTACAGTTACAAACCCTAAATTTCCAAGAAGAATTAAGTAACCGCGCTTTGCAGAAGCCGAAACCAATCAGCAAACGAGCTAAATCCGCTTTTGCATCACAGCGAAATAAATGACAACCCAACAGAAAAAATCATTTATAAAATAATACCAAAAAATAGCGGCAAACTCTAAATTAATCTAATTGAATGAGAAAAAATGAGTGAACGAAATCAAAGGTGAGAAAAGATAGAACAAGAGAGTACCTGAGTCGAGGAAATCTAAAAAGGACCGAACGATGCGACGAGAGAGGGGAGAATCGGACTTTAATTTACCCATCCAATTTGCAAAGACAGCTTTACCAGCTTCTGCTTTGTTGTGTTTCCGCCACGGCGTTGGGGACTTCAACTCCTAGTGCGGAATTGAGGAGAAGTAAACGGTTAACAGTCGGTCCGTTTGGCTGCCGGGTTACGGCTATTCTTTACTTGTTTTATGGAATGAGGTTGGAACCGGATTCTCATTCTCTTGCGCTTTCTAGTTTCTGGCCTGGAGTAAGCAAATTATTAGATGCGAATGATTTACGGTTATTTATGATCTTATCTAATAAATTTTTTATATAGATGAAGTAATAGATCGAATTCATTTAATAATTTTTTCAAGAATAAAGGCTTCTCCTAGCAAATTTCTCTTTTTTTTTTGACAAAGACTATTTTTATTTCTAACTAGAGGGGGAAAAGGGAGATTTTAGGGGAATAAATGCTCTTACTGAGTCTTGAATTTTATCTAATATTTTTTTTTATTTTTTTAAAGTATATCTTCATCTTTTTCGAATAGATAAACAAAGAGTGATAGTTACATGGATGGAGTGCATTTAATAATTTTTTTAAGAATAAAGGCTCCTCCTACGCAAATTAGATAATGGTATTTTAAGTATTTAATACGGTTATTGTTTCTAAACAATTTAACTCAAACATAAATTAAGGGTAATTTTAAGGTGAAGTACTCTTTCGATGTCAGTGTAAAAGGTGAAATATTTAAAGCACATTGTCATAAGATTTTAACCCTAACTACTGTAGAAGTGATAATAAATATTTAATTATTTTCTTCTCATAAAGAAACATGACTTAGAGTTAGTCTAAAGATCTACCTGAAGCAGCTTTCTCACATTGTTAGGAGGAAAACCATAAATTGTTTTTTCAATTAAGGTACTTTGACTTGTTATTGTCATCGCATTGATTACCTTATTTTGATATTATTTTATTTGTCGTGGTCTCAATTTCTAACTTTGCCTGATCATATCTCAAATAGAATCGATAATAACATGTCCTTAAATAGCCATGGATTTGTGAACAATACTTTTTTAGACTTCACACTGTCAATCTCCATTTTTACTTTCCGAAATCCCAAGTTTCATGTGTGTTTCAAGATATTATTGACTGTTCAGAACTCTGTTGTGCTCAATAGACATTTTCCCAAACTTTGCGAGAAGTCAAATAACCAATTGCCATTTTTATCCAAGGTTATACGGCCGCACGAAGCCGCCTCATCACATCTCTGACCGCACCATCCGCATTTTGTTTCACCCACCCTAGCAGCGCTTTAGGGGAATCTAACGCTGTACAATTACGGTGTCGTATCAATAAAAAATGTTATAAAATATGAAATTTAAAATCGAAAATATTACATTTTTTATAATATTTTAGGTTAGTGATTAAGTATCGATACTTATTATTTCTGATAAAATTTTAAATTTTTACAAGTATCAAAATTTATCTCTAAATATCGATACTTGCCGCGAGACAACCAACATAAAATATTATCAAAAAAATATAATATTTTTGATCGATATAATATTTTAACTTTTATATTTTATAATATATTCGGTTAGTGCCGTATTGTAATCGCACAACGACCATATTGTACCCTAAACTCATCCAGTGGCTTAGATCATTTTTATGTGTTGAAAACACCCACCACTCTCAGAATCCTGGCCCCCGCACCTAAGTGATACGTAACGCAACTTCCATTGTTAAGCATTCGCCCAACACATATTTTTCCTCCACAAATTATTCTTCAAATAACCGTTTATTCCTCCTCGTTCATAGTATCCATCAAATCAACAAAAGCCAAGTTTTCTATTCGTCAGTCCTCTCACAAACATCTTCAGGCGCACAAAGTCACTATCCATCCAGTCTCGCACATCAAGATTGTGAAACTCCATTATTTTCCTCGACAAGACCAACTGAATCCAAATTTGATTTGCTTTAAAATAGGAGCGAAGAACATGACTAAAATCTTCCGAACGACCATGACAACAGATCTGACACTCGTCACTTGAAATCAAATGCCTCCTCGTTCTCTCTTTATTTGTGAGTAATCATTTATGTAGGATCATTCAAAGAAACACTCAAACACGCTGCGGAACATTAATATAAAATAAATATTTAACTAGTTAAATTGAGTAACTAACCTATTATTTAATATAATTAAACAAACTATTTATCTTATAAAGATTACTTTTTCATTTTTTTAAATATAATTTTATATATTATTTATCTCGCCCATTTTTTATGGTTGCGTGTCTTCTGGTTTGTATGATGGAAATATTTTATCATATGTTTGTCGTATCATATTTTACTCTTCTATTTTTCTTAACATTGTTGGTTGGTTAATCACCGGAATTTACAGAACACATTAACTAAAGAAAAAAGTTTATCCGTAATTATCTCCCACTTTCTTGCTACAATTTTGCAAACTCCTATAACGAGAAATTCCCCCAAGAGGAGAAAAAAATAGAAGTAGTTTCCTAGCACGAGGTTTCCCCCCCGACTGAGATCAGTTCTATGATTAGATAAAATCTGACGGTAAATATTCATGTCAACGCCATAAATCAAATGAAAAGTATATCCAGTGAACGGCTCTGATAATCCCAATTTCTTAGGAAGCTTTCTTATGAGGACCCTAGTCCAAAAATAAAGCAAAAAGGTTAAAATGTACTTAAGGTCCTTGTACTATTCTTATATTTAAAATACAATCCCTCCGTAAGTCCGTGTTTTGGATCTAAAATTTAAATTCAATTATTAATAACATTAAAATTCTTCTTTTGTAAAAAAAAAACATCATTAAAACTCTTCAATTAAATTCTATTCCATTACAATTTCATTTTCTAATTATATACTCACAAAATTAATATTTATTTTTAAATTTCAAAATATCAATATTCAGCGTTATTACTCAAACATTAAATATTAAATTTAAAAAGATTGAGAATTAAAATTTTGAAATAAAAATAAAATGACTAAATTAAAATAGTTTCAATAGGGAAAATTAAAATCCAACCCTTCATATTAGAGGGAGAGAAACGAGGGAGAGGGGGTAAATCACAAGGGAAGCAGGGCTGCTTCCACCGTTACACCCTCTCTCACATTTTCGTTAATCCTTTCTCTTTTTTGTGCCCTCTCTCTTTCTTTATTTGCATCTCAGCTGCCTTTTCAATGCTATAGAAAAGGAAATTTTGAAGGTGGGTTATTGGTTTTTGTTTGGTTGTTTTTATTAATGGTTTTCGGCCATCGGTTTTGAATTCTGCGATCTGGGTTTTCGTGGGAATCGTGTGTTTTTCGTTGAGAGAGAGGGAGTGGACAGAAATGGAGGACGGGAGGTTGTGTCAGTGGAGTGTTTTCAGATCTCTTCTCGCAATTGTCCAGTGGTGGGGTTTTAATGTCACCGTCATTATCATTAACAAATGGATCTTCCAGGTTTGTTTCGAATTTCGTATATTCGATCTAGTTATTTGATGTATGCCTAATTCTCTTTTGTTGTTGTGTTATATAAGCTTTTGCCTTTTGATGCCTTCTGTTTTCTGCTCTTGCAGAGAAAATTTTGCTGGTTTTTCTTGATTGATTCTCGTTAATTTTTGCTATTGCTAGAGTAGAACGTTTCCTTTTTCAGAATTATAAGTTGAAAACTGAAGTTCTCGTGTGAGGGTATCACTAAGCTCCTTATCGATTGTTAATATAAAAGAGTCAATTTAAAGAGGTTGTTGCAAGGTTTAACTGATACAGTTTAGCTTGTAAATTATGTAGCATATCAACAGTCTAAGGTCCTTATCGATTTTTAGTATTTAATTTAGTTTCGAAATCTAGAGTAACAGTCTGATACCCGAGTATAGACTTAAATTATGCATCTTATATAAAATATACTGGAATCATTGCTAGGCTGTCAAGTTTGTTCATTTTATACTATTGTGGAATGTGGATGCCATTATAAGCTTTGTTTTTGTTCATAATCAACAGATCTAGGACTATAATAAATATATCTTAATTATTGGTATGGTTTCTCATATACTGGTATTATAATGTTTGTTTATATCGTATATGTTGATGAGAGGGAAATGAGTAAGGATGGCTGTCTAGCATGCCTCGGGATTAAAGACAAACCTTGAAATTTTCCAGCTTAAAGAGTTACTGTAAAATGTAAATTTTGGCCGGTTTAATGGAATATCGGGAAACATTCTTGGTTATTAAAAACACCTTCTAGCTCTGATGCAACCCTATTTAATGCTGAGTATCGAAATATTCTGTTACTTTAGTATTGGCATAGGTGGGGACCGAATCCTTGTGTTGCTTTTCAGTTTAACAAAAACCTTATTATTATTATTTAAATTATTGTTATCTTCGACACTTGTCAAAATCTGGAATATGACATTTTTGTTGTTTTTCCGTTCGTCCTTTTTCTTTGTTTCTTCCTTTAAATTCCAGAAACTAGATTTCAAGTTTCCTCTCTCAGTATCATGTGTTCACTTCATATCGTCATCAATTGGAGCATTTATGGTAATCAAAGTGCTAAAGCTTAAACCTCTAATAGTGGTTGATCCCGAAGATCGCTGGAAAAGGATATTTCCTATGTCTTTTGTATTCTGCATCAACATAGTGTTGGGAAATGTCAGTTTGCGCTACATCCCAGTTTCTTTTATGCAGACTATAAAGTCATTCACTCCTGCCACAACAGGTGAGATTTAGAAATTATAAGCCTAATCATCACTTTTATGTGCATCTTGAATCTCGATATAACTCATGAATGCAGATCATCATCACATCTATTCTTGTGTGTGTTTTGGCAGTTGTTCTACATTAGCTAGTTTGGAGGAAGTACTTTGAGTGGCGAATTTGGGCCTCTTTGGTTCCTATTGTCGGAGGAATTCTGCTCACATCTATTACAGAACTTAGTTTTAACATGTTTGGGTTTTGTGCTGCCTTATTTGGATGTTTAGCTACTTCTACAAAGACTATCCTTGCAGAATCTCTGCTGCATGGATACAAGTTTGACAGGTACTGATATAATTCTTTCTTTTTTGCCCATCTTTGACATTTTGGAAAAGGTTAAAATATAAAATGGGGTTTAGAGTTTAACTGAGTGTTTGTGCGCCAGTTTCTGAGTGTTGTGTGTGAAAATCTGTAGCCGGCATATAATTCTACTATACTTTGCTGGTCAACCTTTGCATTTTTTGTACAGCCATGCCTATTTTCTCATATAGCTGCACTGTTCAGGTGAATAACAATTACTGTCACTAGTTTATAACACTAGTAGTGCTCTACAAACTTTTCTAAGCTAAGTATTTGACTTGCATGGATTGCAACATAAACGTCATCTAATCATGTAGACATTCTGTCAGTGTCACTGACCGGTTCTAATTATTAAATAGTGCCAAATTTCAACATGCTATACAAGGGCATCCTTCCTTCATAATAAAGGCTGAAGATGAATTACTTCAACTGTTTTGGCCTGAACAGCTTTATATTACTGTTGGAGTATTCTAAGAGTTCATTGCATTCATATCCAATGTGGATGCATGCGATTCCAGCAATACTATATAGAGGCCTTTTTGTTAGTTTGTTCTTTTCTTGAGTAAAGCTTTGGTTTTTATTTTCACGTTATTTACTTATTTGTATCTTTAAGAGTTATTATGTGTTACTTGCTTCTATACTTGTGTCAAAGTGTATGGTCCAACGTATTAATCCACAAGTTCTCTGATCTGGTTTCACTTTTTTATTTTGGTGCATACTCTTATAGCATAAACACTGTCTACTACATGGCACCTTTTGCAACCTTGATCTTGGGAGTACCTGCGATGTTACTAGAAGGTAATGGCGTAATTGAGTGGTTTCAGACACATCCCTCTCCCTGGCCAGCTCTTATCATTATTTTCAGCTCCGGAGTGCTGGCTTTCTGTTTTACGTAATTCACTCAACTACTGCTGTCACATTTAATGTTGCTGGGAACCTTAAGGTGAGATTTACATAGAGAAGATGGATCCTTCTCATTTTCTTATTCAGTTTTACTATTGTAATTGCTGTCATTAATTGTGGTGTTCTAAGTTTAAGTTGTTTAATTTACAGCAGATTTGATTGTTTAGATGAATGTATTTTTCCAATTCATCTTGGAAGTTTTGTGGTATATTGTAGCTGACTCCCGGTGCTTATACACACTAAAGATTCATGTTGTTATTGTGAATGCGGAATTCATCATTCTTATGCTTCCCTTGTACAGGTAGCAGTTGCTGTGTTGATTTCATGGATGATATTCAAAAACCCGATTTCGAGTCTAAATGCTGTTGGCTGTGGTATCACACTTGTGGGGTGTACATTTTACGGGTACGTCAGACATATGCTTTCTCAACAGACGCCTGGAACGCCTAGAACACCCCGGGCACCTAGGAACAGGATGGTACAACTGCTTCCCCTTGTGAATAATAACAACGATAAGTTAGATGATAAGGTCTAATTTAGTATATTATTTGGGGGTCCTTGGCTTTTGGAGAATGGATGATACACAGAAATGCATGATTTGGAAAGTCTCACATTAGATCTACTCACTTGGGAAGTTTTTTTTTTAACATATTTCGTCGTCTTTCAGACACAGAAATTATTAAGTTTCTTGCATCGCTTTATTTGTTAGAGTGCCTCAAATATTTAGTACAAGAAGTCAATGGAAATTTTCTCTATTATTTTACTGCTCATATAGTGATATTCTTCTTCTGCAGATCCTAGTTTGCAAAGGGATACTTATGTGCTGATATTTTCGGTATTGTAAGGAAAATTAAGAAATTTTCAAGATTGAAAAATATTTTACAATCCAATTATTCAATATAAACGTTAAAGTTAAAACTTAGTGTTTTTGGATATAAAATTATCAAAACATTCTTATTTATTATTTATATTTTACAATCAATTGTACTTGGGATAAATATCAAAACAATATGTTAAACTTTGGGCAAATGTGTAATGTTATTCACGAAGTTTAAATTTTTTTTTGACAAATTCTAATTTTACTTAAAGGAGAAGGGAATGGAGACTCTAAGGGAAGGAATGGGTGCTCCTAGTAGGTCTAAAATTCATGACCTAAGAAAATACGAAGGAATAAGGATGAGCAGCTTGACCAACCGGCTAAATGTACTTGCTCACGAAGTTTGATTTTGTTCAATTGAGTTTTGGTTCCATTTAATTTTTATAAAGTACTAAAATGATTATCAACATGATATTGTTTTGTGTTTTTAGTATGAGTTATATTTTGATGTATAAGTTGTTTATAAAAATTTACACAATGTTTTATATTTAAGTTATAAAATTTTAAACCTAAATCTCTAACCCTAATAAAATTTTAAACCTAAATCTCTAACCCTAACACCCTAAAACCTAAACTTTAAATCCTAAGCTCTAAATTTTAACCATAAACTTTAAATTCTACACCCTACCACCTAAACCCTAAACCACAAAATAAATCTCTAAACGCTAAAAGAAATTTGATTACTTACACATTTAATCCTCACTATTTACACATTTGATTACTTTTGTCCTAGTTTTAATTTAATAAAAATAAGTTGATTATTAAATTAGGTGGTGACACACCACTTCATTAGAAGACTTTAACTATTTATATGTGATTTTTTATTTAATTTAATTTAAACAATATACAGAGTTAGTCTAAAAATAACAGTAATTAAACAACAGATTAGAGTTGTTTTTTTATGGTATAGTATCCTATCCAGTTGAACTCCTAAATGGAGACAACAAACCTATTTCGACAACATTACTTATCACTCGAGACAACAGTCATCAGCTTAACTTACGTGTTCAGAGCGACTCCTAAACCGATTATGGAAAGTTCGAATCGAAGATCGATGATTTAAACTATCTCGATACTACTTAATTTTGGTTAGGAGATATCAACCTCCTTACCATTTGGGTGCAAAGAGTAATTCTAAAATAGTAGGCAAACCCAGCAGCTGCCAAATTACAGCTTACCTTCAACATTTTCCATATAGATTCTGCTAACTGCTAAGTTCCAGTCGAATATAGACCATGGCCTGTAAAGCATTTCCCCTTTTCACCAATGGAGGTGGAGCCTGTAGAGCATATCCCCTTTTCACCTCATCGACCCCCGCATGTAGCTTTACCATCTCAAAGTATGCTGTACAAACTTCAAATGGAAAAGCTCTGGATTTCTTGTCAATAATCCTACAAGCAATTCCGAACCACTTCATCGAGTCATCGAGATTTCCCCGACGAAACAGAGCCTTACCCATTGAAACAGATGCCAGAGCTCGATCCTCGCTGTCTTCCTCCGTCTTCTCGACTATACGTGCCAAAGCATGAATGGCCTCATTGTGCTTCCCCGACGCAATCTGCTTATCGGCAGCTTCGATTTCTGCACGGGTGGACTTGGAACCAACACCTCAATTCTTCAAGAGTTGGTCCCAATTCAGGTAACACAAAGCCTCATCATGACTCAAATACTCCTCCGTCCCCATTGCACGCTGCATTGCAATGATATCCTGGACACGCAGTGGCGGAAGCTTGAAGGGACCGGTGGGGCCATGGCCCCTAAATTTTGAAAAATTCGAATTTTAAGTTTTGAAAATTTTAGTTTGACCCCTCAAAATTTTTAAAAATTTATATTAAGTTTTAAAATTTTAAATATTTTTAATTAAGTTCCCTCTCAATTTTTTAATTTTTTTGTTAAATCTCTTAAAATTATTAAAATTTTAGTTAAACCCTCAATTTTTTTAAAAGATTTTCGTTCAATCCTGTAAAAAAATTTAAAAATTTAAATTGCCGCTAAATTTTTACTCCAATATCCGCCCCAAGGGCGAGACCCTTATTCTTTATCAACTCAATGATATTAGCAGCCGTTTCAAGACACTCTCTGCTGAGATCATCAAATGTGTTTAAAGCATGATAATAATAACCCATCAACTGAAAAGCCAGGACAAGTGGGATTGAAAAATCATTATATTCACGCAATAACTTGAGTGCTTTCTCGGCAAAAGGGAAAACGTTCTGGGTTCTACACCTTCTCGTTCGAGCTTCCGCCCAATTTTCAACGACGCTATCCCAGCTCTCTCTTATCAAAACACCCTTCCATGGCCTACATATCTTTGAACAATCTGATCATATCTTCAGTGGTTTCAGCAGACTCCAAAGCTTCCACGAGATCAGATTTCTCTCTCAGTTTTGAGGACGATCGGGATGGATTTTCCGCAGGGGAATCGTCATTGCGCGATGGGTTTGTGAAGAATCGGCGGGGGTTGAAGGTTGAGCCATGCGATTTGGTGGGGGGATTGAAGCAGGCGAGGGCTGGTTGAGTGAAATGGTGAGTATGACAATGTTGATGGAGAATGGTAATCGGAGATGTTAGACCTCGATCGGAGAGGAGCAGCGGCGCTAAATCCACGGCGATTCAAATTTGAAAAAAAAAAGCAAAAGTGGAACTTCTTCATCTTCAAAATTCTCATGTTTTCTGGGGATTTTGGCTCTTTCGAGTGGGGTTTTTCTATCTTCGACTGTAAAATTCTGGCAAAGTTCGAAAAGTAAAACCCTAGTCCCTAGCAATCAGGGTTTACCATTAAGTGATTTCACAGATTTAACACCAAATATTAGTACGTCAAATCAAATTTAATCAAATTAAAATCCAAAATAATTATGTACTAATATTTTAAGACAATATTTCATGCCACGTGGAGAATTTATTTTTTACAAGTTTAGTTAGATTTTAGAGATATAGTTTAGAGTTTAAATTTAAGATCTAATGTTTAAATATAAAGTTTAGAGTTTAAGGTAGGAGCGTTAAAAAATATTCAACTCAATTAACTCGATCTGTTGACCTGTTGGCAAAAACCTTAAAAATGAAGTATTTTTCTAAAAAATACCTGACTATGTTAGGTACTCGACCTATTATTTTTTCGAGTACTTTGGTTGGGTTTAGGCCAAAACTTTTTTTAACCGGGTACATGACCTAGTACTTTTAATATATGTATATTTAAACTTTAAATAATATTTTTATTTTAGGTTCTTAATAATTTTATCCTAAAACTAAATTTGGATTCGTAAATTCTTTCTGTATTTGTACTATGTACTTTTAAGTTTAATTTTAAAAAATATTTATATTAATTTATCAATATGAGTTTCAAATAAAAAATCACGATAAAAACTAATACTTTTATTTTAGTGATGGACTTTAATATATATATATATATAACCTAAAACTAATTTCAAACACTATTTTTATGTTTGGATTATGTATTGCAAACTTATAGATTTTATGTTTTTAATGTAATTTTTTTAAACAATTTTTAAAAATAAAAAATATGAACCATGTATTCTATTATCCGGTTTTGTGAAAACCCGATAGACACGGACTAACAAATATACTATTAGAATATCAGAGTATTTGGCACTTCGAGCATCCAAAAGTCTGGGCATTCAAATATACTATCCGAAATTCACATATATAATAGTTTGATTAAAAAACTTATAAAATATAAAATCATTACAAATTAAGTTAAAAAAATAATTCAATAATTATATATGTGAAATTATAGAAAATAATTGTTTAAAGAAAAAATATTAAATTTAGTTTTAAAAATACAAGTGTATCAACTTTAATTAATTATTAGATTTATTTCAGTGATTTAAATTTTTTATACATCATAAGCATGTCATGTTTGAGTCCCCTTATCGACGAAATTAAGCTAATATTGTATCCAAAAAACAATTTTTAATCCATTATATTTGTTAGATTGTTTTTGAATCTATAACACTTTGATCGATACTTATTGAAGTGAGATCTCTTACAATCCGTATTTATAAAAAAAGGTAAAACTTTGATACACATGCTGTGTAAAATTAATTTTATACAAGCCTGCGTATTTATATTATAAAAACCCAAATCCCAAATTTCTAACCCTAGTCCTAAAAAACTAAACCCTAAACCTTAAACCATATACACTAAATTCTAAATACTAACCTTAAATTCTAAACCCTACAACCTAACCCCTAAACTAAAACACTAATCCCTAAAATTAAAATGCACGTGTAAACAAAAATTTACACAGCCTGTGTATCAAAGTTTTTTTCTTATAAAAATCTCATATTTAATATTAAAAAAAATTGAAGACAACATGCTTCTATTCCATCTTCATGAAAAGAATGACCCAAGTCTTCATATTTTTCTCTTTAAGACGGATTGCAAGCATCAAGTCTTCAAGATTTTATTAATATTAAAATTAAGATTTTTATGAAAATGAATTGCAAAAAATTCGATTTCAAAAAGTACTGTTTAAAGGCTATAAATTCAAAAATAATCTAACAAGGACAATATATTAAAAAATATTTTTTTGGATATAATATTAACTCAATTCCCTCTTAGTTTATATTTACTTATTTTCTTCTGACATTAACAACACGTGAAAAAAAATATTTCATATTCCAATTTACAAAAGTGCTCTTAGCCTGGTAGTGGTGGTAAACATGCATGTAATTTATTAGGGTTACGCGGGTTTAAAACTCGCTAGAGTCGAGCACCTTTGTTTTAGTTAGGTGATACATGTTATCACTTAATTAAATAACTAATTTATTTTTAAATTAAAATTAAATTAATAAATTACGTAAATAATAAAATTAAATATGTAATTATACAAAATTCTTTTAATTGTCAGGTTACTCTCTTCGTTATATTTTAATAGTGGGCAGTTTAATTGATACTATTTAAATAATTAAGTGGTTATTTGAGTAATTTACCCTTAAATTTATTATAAACTTATTGATACGGAAGCCAGGATCCAAGAATTACCTCAAAATCTAGGAACCCTCTAGATCACAATTAATCTAGCAAACTGACTAATATGATCCGAGAAAACCCCAAACTCCATGTTCAGCAAACCGATAATAAAGCATGATCTTGATGTAGAAAACGAGATAGGATGAATTTGATGGTGGCGGTGTTGGATAGATTTGTCCTTGGCACCCTCCTAATCGCAATTGAATAGGCAAACACTTGCAAACGGCACGAATCTCTCCGATTAATGGATGATGACGAGATAGATGTTGTAGGATATTTTGTCCTCGACACCCTCTTAGACGCGATTATCTAAGCAAGCAACCTCAAGCGGCTCTAACCCACCCTCCTAGATGCAATTACCTAGGCAAGCAAGAGTGTGAAGATGATCTCCATTACAAGAACTTGACGAACTTACGTTGAAGAAGATTTCTGATACGAAAAATAACAAGACAAATCTATCTACCTTGAAAATAAAATGGCCCATGGCCAAAGGTTTTTGCAACTCATAAATTCATGATGTTGTTCTTATTAGTGAAGCAAATATGCCTTTAAATAGGCTACAAATGAAGAGTTCAACTTAAATTAGGAAAAATAAAGATAATAATAAAATAAATAAACATATTTATCTAACCTAAAAAACTAATAAATAAATAACAAATCTAATCCTAAATCATCTAAATATCTTCATAAAGAATTCTAGATTAAATTTAAGTACAAATAATCAATAAAATTATTGAAAATTCGTAATAAATAATATTTGCCGTGATAAAATCGTATAGAGATTTATACTCGCACAGTCTTCACTAAAATGGCCATAACTTGAGCTCCCGATGTCGGATTGATGCGTTTCAAGATGCGTTGGAAAGTAAGAGACAGACGAATATGTTTGAAGAAGACATGTAGACTCAGAAGTGTCCATATCCCGTTTTTAAACGATAAAAATATATACAAAAAATTAGAGGGACTGGTGTGATAAAAAAAGTTAATGACTAATGTGTAAAAAGTAGTTAAATTAAGGGACTAAATCAAGCTTTATCCTTTCCTAAAACTAAAAGCCTTTTCTAAAACAAAGTCCCTCACCTCACCCTCTCTGCCTCTCCGTCTCGACAAACACCAGCCACAGCCACACTGTCATTTCGCCGTCGCCGTCACTCGCCTTTGACCTTCAAACCGGTAAGTTTTCTCTCTTTTCAATATAGTTCTCAATGGTTGATATTTTTTTGAAAAAAATAAAACTTGTTTAATTTGGAGATTGAATTTCAAAATATACATATCAGAAGAGAAAAATCAAGATATGAAAGTATTAAATGCTTCAACTTCAATTCAAATCAAGCTGTGGATAAACAATATCTCGATCCAATCTATAGAGACTCAATGCCTACTTGAATTATTTCTGTAATAAATAATAATTTATATTTAAATTCATTATAAAAATATATGTTTGATCGAATATACAGTAAATAGTGTAAGATTTGTAATAAATGGCTTGTTTATTTATTTTGTGAATAAACATCAAAATGGAAGCATTAGCAATCCCAAATTCTTGACAGCCGTTGATGAGATTGTAAGCTCCAACAATAGAATAAACACATAAAAGTGGGAGAAGCTGCTTCCTCCATGGCTTCAGCTCCTTCTAAGCTCTGTGCAGGTTCCCCTTTCTTTCAACTTTTCTCTATATCCGCATAATTGTGATTGATTTCCTTATTGGGTTTTCTTTTGTTATGAGTTATGATAATTTCATTACTCTTTATTGTTATTTGTTGTTGCAGATGATGTTAACCTTGTGGTAGTTTTGCTAGACACTAACCCATTTTTCTGGAGTTCCTCTTCACTCTCTTTCTCTCAGTTTCTCTCTCATGTAATCTCTCTTTTATCTGTAAAAAAACAAAAACAAAAACAAATTAAAGCAAACCAAGATGAAAGATTCATTGGCATTTGCATTTTATTGATCTGTATGCTGGTGTTTGTTTAGGTTCTTGCATTTTTTAATGCAATATTGACTCTTAATCAACTAAACCAAGTCGTGGTTATTGCTACTGGATATAATTCTTGTGACTATATCTTTGATTCGGCATCGGATTTGAACCGAAGTTTTGAGAATGGAAGAATGCCTGTTATGAGCTCCAGCATGTTGCAAAAGTTAGAGGAATTTCTCATTAAAGATGAGCAGTTGAGCAAGGAGGAACCTGAAGGAAGAATTAAGTCTTCCCTTTTCTCGGGGTCATTGTCAATGGCTCTTTGTTGCATCCTTTCTGTTGTTTTAATGATTCATCACTTTCTTTTTTCACACCTGAGTGATAGTATGATACTGTGTATGCAATTGTTATTCAGTTGCATACAAATGCATGGAAAACGAAGGCATTGATTACGTTTTGCGGGACTGTGAATCTGTTCTTTATTAGTTGCTTGGTTTAATTAAATTTTAATAGATATACAGAGAGTGTTTCGTTCAGGAGCCCTCCATCCACATCCCCGAGTGAGTCGCTAAATAATTGATTGCTATTTGATTTATCTGCCAAGCTCATATGCATCTGAAAAGTGTTTACCTACCAATCATGCACTCTCTACTCATTGTGAAATTCTTTCATGTCATGAAGAAATCGAATGCTGTTTTCATTTTGTTTGGTGCTGCACTTATAAAAGATATTTGTTTAAGTGAATAAGGATATATATGATCGAGGGTGCGGAAATCCATGCTGGATTATGTAATTCCCTTCTTATTCATCAAAATATTAAGAGTGGTGTAATTTCAAACAACTTGGTATAGCCATATTCGAACGGAGAAGCAAATGAAGAGATTCTGTGGTTACATGTTGGAAAAAGTCAATAAACATCTGCAAATTTTTTAACTGGCATATGGTGGTGGATTTTTATGTATTTTCTTGTTTAGTTTTTATTACTATGTTTCATAGTATTTTACTAACATATGCATGCAGATCTTATGCTTGCAGGGATCACCAGATGGAACTGAACAGCAAGTTATTTTTCTTTTACGGTATTTACACTTTCCACCTCCGGCTTTTAGTCAGAAAGATTTCTTCTTTTCAGATATGTTGCAATCATGAATGCAATATATATTTCTTTCTCATCGTTTCAATGTATATTTGTCCAATGTACCCCAAATTTTCCTGTTTCCTAAATTTGGAAGTTCATTATTGACTCAAGTCAATGTAGTCCTCTATGTTCTTGCTTATAGTGACTTGAAAACTTTAGATGATTAGTTCCAAATTTAAATGTCATATCCTTTCTACCATCCATGCAGCTGTTTGAATTTTTTAGGGATTTATGTATAGGGTATCACAATGACAGCTTGTAGTTGGTTAAGGGGGCTTAAACTTGAAGAGTTGTTGTGGAAATATTATTGTTCTTATTCTATCACTGCTATCATTTTTGCAAGTAGGATGATACGCATTACATTTGTAGATGAAATTTGACAATTTTCATTTAGTGTGCGAGTGTGATTGTCTTTTTTTTTTTTCCTTTCTATTTTGTCATTTCCAATAAGCTTGAATACAAACATGATTAACTGGCTTGTTTATTTTTTTCTATTATTTGTATGTGTAGCTTGTTTTGCTTCAAATGTGTTCATGTTGCCTGTCATAATTTGTTGGTTAGTGGCGTGTTGTTAGTGTTTGTAGATAAATAAGAGTTGTAAATATATCCTAACTAGTAGTTTAAATTTTAAATTAAATCTATCTTGTATAGGATAAGTGATAAAGAGATAAAATTCTATCATAGAAGTTAACTACCTAGTATAAACCTCTTTGTAAAGAGTCTATAAAGAGACTCACCTATTGTAAAGAGATAAAATTCCACATAATTCTTGGCTGGAAATACCTATTTTCTACATGGTATCAGTTTAGGTTCGATCTAGTCACATTAGTAAGCAGCGGCTCGTAGAACTTCAGAAGTTTTTCAGCCAAATGTCTTCTAAAATTGAGCCTGCAGCCTTCACTACCACTGAAGGTAGTATTTCGTGTTTGACTACTTTGTATTCCCATAACTGGATTGTAGATTCTGGTGCCTCTGATCATATGAAAGGGAATCTAAGCTTATTTACAGACTATAAGCATTTACAATCTGCCTCCTCAATCAGAACAACAGATGGATCTCTTTCAGTAGTAAAAGGGAGTGGTTCTATTCCTATAACCGAGTCCTTGGTATTAAACAATGTTTTCTATGTGCCTAACCTCACCTGCAATTTACTCTCTGTTAGTAGGATGGTTAGTGAATTTCAATGTAGTGTTAATTTTGGGCTGCATGGTTGTGTTTTTCAGGCACAGGGCTCGGGGATGGTGATTGGCAGTGCTAGGCTAAGTAATGGTCTCTTCATCCTTGATGGCTTCTCACCTTATCAACAAGCTGTTTCGAGTTGTCTTCAGTCTACTATTTTTTCCAATTCTTTGTTATCTAGTGCAGTCATGCTGTGGCATTTTAGGTTAGGACATCCAATTTCTTTTACCTTGCTAAATTGTTTCCCAAACTATTTCTTAGTAAAAAACCATCTTTCTTTCATTGTGATACATGCAAGATTGTCAAACACACAAGACACTCTTATGTTTCATCTCCATTTAAACCTACTTCTCCTTTCTCTATAGTCCATAGTGACATTTGGGGCCCTTCTAAGGTCAAAACCATTAATGGGTATAGATGGTTCATTTCTTTTATAGATGATCATTCTCGAACTACTTGGACTTACCTAATGAGAGAAAAATCTGAGGCTACAACAATATTTAAGAACTTTTATACAATGGTGGAAAATCAATTTACTTGCAAGATAAAAATCCTGAAAAGTGATAATGAGAGTGAATACCTTAGTCAATCTCTAGGGTCTTTTTTTCCGAGAAAAGGGTATCTTCCATATTACATCATGTGTCAATACTCCACAACAGAACGGGGTAGCTGAGAGAAAAGATAGACACTTACTTGAGGTCACAAGATCTCTTTTATTTTCCGCCAATGCGCCTAAATATCTTTGGGGGAAGCTCTTTTGACTGCTACCTACTTGATAAATCGTATGCCTTGTAAACCAATTGGGTTTAAAATTCCTAGGGTCATTTTGTCATCTTATTTTCCTCATTTTAAATCCCTGTCTTCTCTTCTTCCTTTTCGGGTATTTGGTTGCACAGTTTTTGTCCATGTGCATGAACAACAAAGAGAAAAGCTTGATCCTAGGTCAGTTAAATGTGTGTTTGTTGGATACTCTACTAGTCAGAAGGGCTTCAGATGTTACTCCCTCTTACACAAATTTTATGTCTCTTGTGATGTTACATTTTTTGAAACTCAACCCTATTTTACTAGTACTGAAATTCAGGGGGAGAATTTTAGAGAATTTCAGCAATCTAGCTCACTACATTTCCTCTCTCCTATTTCTTTCTTACCTGCTGTTGATAACACTTTGTTGAACCAAAACCAGGCTACTATAACTACTGAAAATCCAGTAAGCTTGTCTTCACCAGCTCCTAAAACTCCTCGCTCTCACACTACACCTATTTCTACACCCGAGTCTACACCGAACGCACCTCAGCAACCTATGACCTCACAACCTGAAAGCAAACCTCTGAGTGTCTATACAAAGAAAAGAAAGACTATCACAGGAGCTATTACTCAGCCTATTGCTTGCCGAGAATTGGAACTTAGTCCTACTGTCATTGAGGAAGAAACAGGTAATGATCCCTCTCAAATTCCTGTCTCTATTGATATCGATGATCTTCCCATTGCCCAAAGAAAGGGAGTGAGAAAATGTACTAGTCATCCTATTGAAAGATTTGTTGCCTATGGAAAACTAATGTCTGGTTTCAAGGCATTTACAGAAAATATTGACAGCATAAGGATTCCAAGGACAGTTAATGAGGCGTTTGAGAATCCAGATTGGAGAAAAGCTGTTGAGGAGGAAATTAGTGCACTGCAGAAGAATAATACTTGGAGCCTAACCAAACTACCTGAAGGGAAAAAGGTGATTGAGTGTAAATGGGTATTCACAGTGAAATACCACTCAGATGGGAGCATAGAATGGTTCATGGCAAGGCTGGTGGCAAAAGGCTTTACTGAGTCATATGGAGTTGATTACGAAGAAACATTTGCTCCTGTGGCAAAGATAAACACCATTAGAGTGCTATTGTCCCTAGCTGTAAATCAGGACTGGAAGCTGCACCAATTGGATATTAAAAATGCCCTTTTAAATGGAAATCTCGAGGATGAGGTATACATGCAAATCCCACCTGGATTGGAGGCTCAGGAAACAAACCAGAAGGTTTGTAAATTAAACAAATCGTTGTATGGACTACAACAGTCCCCAAGAGCATGGTTTGATAGGTTTGCAAAAGCTATGGTAAGGAACGGTTACAAGCAATGTCAGGCAGATCATATCCTTTTCAAGAAGGTTGCATCAGATGGTAGAAATACTTTTCTAATAGTCTACGTTGATGACATGATTATTACAGGTGACAATACTGAAGAAATCGGAAAGCTGAAAGTCGATCTGGCAAAGGAGTTTGAAACAAAAGACTTGGGAAGTTTGAGATATTTCTTGGGGATGGAGGTGGCAAGATCATCTGAAGGGATAGTCATAAACCAAAGAAAGTACATCTTGGACCTACTCTCAGAAACTGGAATGCTTGGGTGTAAGCCAACAGACACTCCAATGGACCCGAACTTGAAGTTCAGTAGAGAAGATGGTGGTAGTCTAGTTAATAAAGAATCCTACCAAAGACTTGTTGGTAAATTGATCTACCTGTCACTTACAAGGCCTGACATAGCATACTCTGTATGTATAGTGAGCCAGTATATGAATAATCCCAATGAAGAATAATTAGAAGTTGTTAATAGAATATTGAGGTATTTAAAGTACACTCCTGGTTTTGGGCTTATCTTCAAGAAAAGTCAAGACAGATCAGTGAAAGTTTACACTGACTCAAGCTGGGCAGGAGAATTAACTGATAGAAAGTCTGTTAGTGGCTATTGTTCTTTCGTGTGGGGAAATCTGGTCACATGGCGGAGCAAGAAACAGACTGTGGTGTTAAGAAGCAGCGCAAAATCAAAGTACAGGGCTGTGGCACTTGGAATCTGTGAAGGCATGTGGCTAAAAAGGCTCCTAATTGAGCTGGAGCTGAATGAAGATAGATCCTTCGAAGTGTTTAGTGACAGCCTATCAGCAATTAGTATTGCGAAAAACCCAGTTCAACATGACAAAACTAAGCATGTTGAAATTGACAGGCATTTCATTTACGAGAAAGTTAATAGTGGTACCGTGAAGTTACACTATTTGCCTACAAAGAACCAGCTTGCAGATATATTAACAAAGGCACTGTCAAGAGTGACATTTGAGGAGTTCATATCCAAACTGGGAGTGTATAATATATACTCACCAGTTTGAGGGGGAGTGTTGGTTAGTGGCATGTTGTTAGTGTTTATAGATAAATAAGACTTGTAAATATATCCTAACTAGTAGTTTAAATTTTAAATTAAATCTATCTTGTATAGGATAAGTGATAAAGAGAGAAAATTCTATCCTAGAAGTTAACTACTAGTATAAACCTCTTTGTAAAGAGTCTATAAATAGACTCACCTATTGTATATCGAAACACACAAAGTTTATAAATCTCTTCTGTTTTCTACATAATTCTTGGCTGGAAATACCTATTTTCTACATAATTAACTGGCTGACTTCCTTCTGCAGGTTCCTATAGACTCTTAGGTGCTCAAAATTCAGCCTTTCTGCAACAGGTATGGCACCTTTAGTAATGATCTCTTAATAGTCTTATGCTGCAAACAGACATTGATCTTCCTCTCTCTGTTCTACTGATACTCTTTGATGCATGGGAGTTTTAGGCTTCTTACATCACTGGCGGTGTACATCATAAGCCGCAAAATTTGGATGGGCTGTTTCAATATCTTATGGTATGTTGTTTTCTCAAATCAGAGAGCAATTTGAATATGATTTAAAATCTTTCTTGTTTCCAGCAATTGTTGCCTTCTCTGTACAAACTGGTGAGCTTAACTTGATTACTTGACATATGTTTAACGGTTCTTGTTTACGATAACAGTACCTTGTAGCCGTGCATATTGTTAAAGTGTCTATTTCTTTATAAACGTTCTTCGAAGTGCAGTTGGTTGATGAAAATGTGGGCAAATTATTTTATTAATATGCTATTGGCTTTCCATGCAGACTATCTTTGCTACTGACTTGCATTCTCGCAGTTTCATACATCTTCCAAAGCCTGTCGGTGTAGATTTCCGTGCCTCGTAAGTGTTGCTATTGTTTATTGTGTAAATTGCTAATCCATCCTTATTTTGTATGTTTGTGCCATTGATATGTTAAATCAATATATTAACTAAAAAAAGCTTATATCATGCTTGTTTTGAAAGAAAAGGTAAGGAATGTCAATTACACTGTGCCAAATAGCCGTAAATTTCCCATCCTAACATTTTTTTTGGTATTTCTGTAACATAGGGAGTACTGGATTTATTTTTCTTTTTTATCTTCGAAGTTTATGTTCTCAAGCTAGCATAACTGCTTAAGGTCTTGTATTCCTCTATATTGCCTCCAGTTAATCACATGCCAATTCACATGCTCTTCGCTTTTAACTTTAAAGTATGTAATGATTGCTTGAATTCTGAAATATGCAGATGTTTTTGCCATAAAACACCATTGACATGGGCTACATATGTTCTGTGTGTTTGTCGATTTTCTGCAAGCAACACAAGAAATGTTCCACCTGCGGGTAAGCATTTCTAGTTGCAAAGTTCAATTTATTTTTATGTTCTGCTCCCAATGTATTCACAGTCTCAATTATTGAAAAATTAAAAGTTCAATTTAATTTTTGTCTGGAATCACCACCACCCCTTTCTCCTCTTGAGAAACCCAGACATCTTTTTTTTGTGTTTTGGGATTTATTTTTCTATCACTCTCTGATTAGTTGATTTTTTACTTGTAAGTGCAGGTCGGTATTTGGTCAAGCTCAATCTGAGGCGGCTTTGGCATCTGACAAAAAGAGAAAGACTCCTGAAACATAAATTAAATAAGGAGGTTACAGAAGTTCTATTATCTACTAAATTTGGGAGTCTCTCTTGCTTAGCAATATCTGTTTTGTTCTGGATATTGCACTGTTTGCCCGTTTATTTTCAAAAGCAATTAGTATCTGAATTTTCGTTTCTTGACCGAACAGAAAATTCTTCTGCTTGTGCAAACTCTCGATATGTGGATTTTTATGACATAAATAATTAAATTCTTTTGCTTGTACAAACTGATGAGCTTAACTTGATTACTTGACATATGTTTAACGGTTCTTGTTTACGATAACAGTACCTTGTAGCCGTGCATATTGTTAAAGTGTCTTTCTTTACAAACGTTCTTCGAAGTGCAGTTGGTTGATGAAAATGTGGGCAAATTATTTTATTAATATGCTATTGGCTTTCCATGCAGACTATCTTTGCTACTGACTTGCATTCTCGCAGTTTCATACATCTTCCAAAGCCTGTCGGTGTAGATTTCCGTGCCTCGTAAGTGTTGCTATTGTTTATTGTGTAAATTGCTAATCCATCCTTATTTTGTATGTTTGTGCCATTGATATGTTAAATCAATATATTAACTAAAAAAAGCTTATATCATGCTTGTTTTGAAAGAAAAGGTAAGGAATGTCAATTACACTGTGCCAAATAGCCGTAAATTTCCCATCCTAACATTTTTTTTTGGTATTTCTGTAACATAGGGAGTACTGGATTTATTTTTCTTTTTTATCTTCGAAGTTTATGTTCTCAAGCTAGCATAACTGCTTAAGGTCTTGTATTCCTCTATATTGCCTCCAGTTAATCACATGCCAATTCACATGCTCTTCGCTTTTAACTTTAAAGTATGTAATGATTGCTTGAATTCTGAAATATGCAGATGTTTTTGCCATAAAACACCATTGACATGGGCTACATATGTTCTGTGTGTTTGTCGATTTTCTGCAAGCAACACAAGAAATGTTCCACCTGCGGGTAAGCATTTCTAGTTGCAAAGTTCAATTTATTTTTTATGTTCTGCTCCCAATGTATTCACAGTCTCAATTATTGAAAAATTAAAAGTTCAATTTAATTTTTGTCTGGAATCACCACCACCCCTTTCTCCTCTTGAGAAACCCAGACATCTTTTTTTTGTGTTTTGGGATTTATTTTTCTATCACTCTCTGATTAGTTGATTTTTTACTTGTAAGTGCAGGTCGGTATTTGGTCAAGCTCAATCTGAGGCGGCTTTGGCATCTGACAAAAAGAGAAAGACTCCTGAAACATAAATTAAATAAGGAGGTTACAGAAGTTCTATTATCTACTAAATTTGGGAGTCTCTCTTGCTTAGCAATATCTGTTTTGTTCTGGATATTGCACTGTTTGCCCGTTTTATTTTCAAAAGCAATTAGTATCTGAATTTTCGTTTCTTGACCGAACAGAAAATTCTTCTGCTTGTGCAAACTCTCGATATGTGGATTTTTTATGACATAAATAATTAAATTCTTTTGCTTGTACAAACTGATGAGCTTAACTTGATTACTTGACATATGTTTAACGGTTCTTGTTTACGATAACAGTACCTTGTAGCCGTGCATATTGTTAAAGTGTCTTTCTTTACAAACGTTCTTCGAAGTGCAGTTGGTTGATGAAAATGTGGGCAAATTATTTTATTAATATGCTATTGGCTTTCCATGCAGACTATCTTTGCTACTGACTTGCATTCTCGCAGTTTCATACATCTTCCAAAGCCTGTCGGTGTAGATTTCCGTGCCTCGTAAGTGTTGCTATTGTTTATTGTGTAAATTGCTAATCCATCCTTATTTTGTATGTTTGTGCCATTGATATGTTAAATCAATATATTAACTAAAAAAAGCTTATATCATGCTTGTTTTGAAAGAAAAGGTAAGGAATGTCAATTACACTGTGCCAAATAGCCGTAAATTTCCCATCCTAACATTTTTTTTTGGTATTTCTGTAACATAGGGAGTACTGGATTTATTTTTCTTTTTATCTTGAAGTTTATGTTCTCAAGCTAGCATAACTGCTTAAGGTCTTGTATTCCTCTATATTGCCTCCAGTTAATCACATGCCAATTCACATGCTCTTCGCTTTTAACTTTAAAGTATGTAATGATTGCTTGAATTCTGAAATATGCAGATGTTTTTGCCATAAAACACCATTGACATGGGCTACATATGTTCTGTGTGTTTGTCGATTTTCTGCAAGCAACACAAGAAATGTTCCACCTGCGGGTAAGCATTTCTAGTTGCAAAGTTCAATTTATTTTTTATGTTCTGCTCCCAATGTATTCACAGTCTCAATTATTGAAAAATTAAAAGTTCAATTTAATTTTTGTCTGGAATCACCACCACCCCTTTCTCCTCTTGAGAAACCCAGACATCTTTTTTTTGTGTTTTGGGATTTATTTTTCTATCACTCTCTGATTAGTTGATTTTTTACTTGTAAGTGCAGGTCGGTATTTGGTCAAGCTCAATCTGAGGCGGCTTTGGCATCTGACAAAAAGAAAGACTCCTGAAACATAAATTAAATAAGGAGGTTACAGAAGTTCTATTATCTACTAAATTTGGGAGTCTCTCTTGCTTAGCAATATCTGTTTTGTTCTGGATATTGCACTGTTTGCCCGCTTTATTTTCAAAAGCAATTAGTATCTGAATTTTCGTTTCTTGACCGAACAGAAAATTCTTCTGCTTGTGCAAACTCTCGATATGTGGATTTTTTATGACATAAATAATTAAATTCTTTTGCTTGTACAAACTGATGAGCTTAACTTGATTACTTGACATATGTTTAACGGTTCTTGTTTACGATAACAGTACCTTGTAGCCGTGCATATTGTTAAAGTGTGTCTTTCTTTACAAACGTTCTTCGAAGTGCAGTTGGTTGATGAAAATGTGGGCAAATTATTTTATTAATATGCTATTGGCTTTCCATGCAGACTATCTTTGCTACTGACTTGCATTCTCGCAGTTTCATACATCTTCCAAAGCCTGTCGGTGTAGATTTCCGTGCCTCGTAAGTGTTGCTATTGTTTATTGTGTAAATTGCTAATCCATCCTTATTTTGTATGTTTGTGCCATTGATATGTTAAATCAATATATTAACTAAAAAAAGCTTATATCATGCTTGTTTTGAAAGAAAAGTAAGGAATGTCAATTACACTGTGCCAAATAGCTGTAAATTTCCCATCCTAACATTTTTTTTGGTATTTCTGTAACATAGGGAGTACTGGATTTATTTTTCTTTTTTATCTTCGAAGTTTATGTTCTCAAGCTAGCATAACTGCTTAAGGTCTTGTATTCCTCTATATTGCCTCCAGTTAATCACATGCCAATTCACATGCTCTTCGCTTTTTAACTTTAAAGTATGTAATGATTGCTTGAATTCTGAAATATGCAGATGTTTTTGCCATAAAAACACCATTGACATGGGCTACATATGTTCTGTGTGTTTGTCGATTTTCTGCAAGCAACACAAGAAATGTTCCACCTGCGGGTAAGCATTTCTCGTTGCAAAGTTCAATTTATTTTTTATGTTCTGCTCCCAATGTATTCACAGTCTCAATTATTGAAAAATTAAAAGTTCAATTTAATTTTTGTCTGGAATCACCACCACCCCTTTCTCCTCTTGAGAAACCCAGACATCTTTTTTGTGTTTTGGGATTTATTTTTCTATCACTCTCTGATTAGTTGATTTTTTACTTGTAAGTGCAGGTCGGTATTTGGTCAAGCTCAATCTGAGGCGGCTTTGGCATCCGACAAAAAGAGAAAGACTCCTGAAACATAAATTAAATAAGGAGGTTACAGAAGTTCTATTATCTACTAAATTTGGGTAAGTCTCTCTTGCTTAGCAATATCTGTTTTGTTCTGGATATTGCACTGTTTGCCTGTTTTATTTTCAAAAGCAATTAGTATCTGAATTTTCGTTTCTTGACCGAACAGAAAATTCTTCTGCTTGTGCAAACTCTCGATATGTGGATTTTTTATGACATAAATAATTAAATGTCGAAAGATTGAGCTGCCATTTAAAAAACTTATCTTCTTGCAAACTCATTTACGATGAAAAAAATTTCTAGATGATTATTTTCCCGAACATTTATATCTTCTTTCTCGACTTGTGGTCTAATGCTTCTATTTATCAGTGGTTGTGCTAGTCAGAAAAGGGGCCAAATGTGTGATTGCAGGCTGGAGATTCTGCATCTATCGCCATGAATCCCTCTGCTAAACCTTCAAAAGAGTTTGATAGATTGGGGATAAGATTTTAATAGCTACAAAGGGCATACCTTCATTCTTATTTCTCTGTTCATTCACCAAACTGTTGAAGCTAACTTAGCAGAAAGCAGGCTTTGTTGTTTGTAGAAACATTCAGTGATTTACATCTGCAGTTTTAGGAACTGAGAAAGAAGGAAAAAGAAATGGTGAATTTAGCTTTCATTATGGACCTTTTTACAACTTTGTTTTACAAATATTGTTGTGCCAAACCTTGCAACCTGACGAGTTCTTGGAAGGGCTTATCTGTTTGCTAGTCTTTTTAATTGTACTTTAACGGTTCACTGGATTAGAATTTTTGAAGACTTTTAAAATACTGGCATTTGTATTTTAAACCGTATCAGTTAACAATATTAGTATTTTTAATTGCCTTGGATAAAATTTTTTCCTTAAAATTAGAAATTTGGAGAAATAGAAAAAATAATAATATTAGTAGTAAGTTGATAAAAATATTGAGAAAAACATCTATAAATACTTTATATTTGTTGAAATATATGGATAATATTAATATCATGAAAAAAGAATCAATAGATAAAAGTAAAAAATAATAGTTGTATAAAAGAGCATAATTAATGTTAAATGTCTTAGGCTTTGCTTGGTAGAGAGGAAAGAAAATTAAAAAGATGAAAAATTAAAGTGATGAAAAAAATAGAAGGATGAAATATATATATATATATATATATATATATTTATCGGTGTGCTTGGTTGAGAGGTTAGAAAACTAAAAAAATTAGAAGGAAAATAAATTTTTTCCCTCTATTGCTTGGTACAATAGAGAAGTAAGAGAAAATAAAATTAAGCTTTGAAAATTATAGTTTATTTTTAATTTTTATAATTTAGAAAATGTTTTTAATATGATTATTTTTATTCAATTAGTCCTAAAAATTTATTTCATCTAAAAATTTATTTGTTTATAATTTTTATAATTTAATCTAACATTTTTAATATAGCTTTATTTTTTTCAATTTAATCCCTAAATTTTTTCTTAATTCAAAATTGGCCTATATGTATTTTTATTTTTTATAATTGAGTCCAATATTGTTAATATGATTTTATTTTTGTCCAATTTAGTCCATAAATTTTTATTTAATCCAAATTTAACCTCTATTTGTTTTTATTTTTTATAGTTTAGTTTAATATTTTTATAATTTAATCTCGAGAGTTTCATTATCAATGTAACACCCAATATCTAGTACAAAGGAATCCAACCCGAATATTAAATGCTACAAATGGCCCATTATGGCCTAAAAACATATTTAAAAAAGCATATTCAATTACATGAAAGTAAACAATCAACATGAACATAAAGAGGAAACAATTAACTAAAGTCAACTGAAAAAATAAACATTTAAAAACTTTAGAAAAATAAACGATTTAACAAAAATGCATTTTGGTAATTTTACAAGATTTTGAGTTAAAATCTCAATTTTAGGTTCGTTTTAGACTCATTAATTCCAATTAGACTTAATGGTAAATTCGTGTTAAAATCGAATTTGGAATAGAGTGTTAACTGCAAAAAATAAGTAGTTTATGGGCCATTTTGAAAACATTCATAAAATACAGGGGCCGGTTTTTCAAAAAGTAAAATTAAACCTTCCTTTATGAAATAAATATCACCATTGACATATAGACCTAGTTTCAGGTTAATCTGAGCTAAAACAAGTCCTTAATTGCAATTATAAAATTAGTGACTGAAATGTAAAGTTTGCTATTTAAGTTAATGGACTAAATTATAAAATAGAGGTCAATTCCATATTAAATAAAATTTTAGGGATTAAATTGATGAAAAATAAAATTATAGTAAAAATATTAGATAAAATTATAAAAAATAGAAACAAATAGGTTCAATTTCAAATTAAATAAATATTTTAGGGACTAAAGTGAACAAAAATATTATTATATTAATAATATTGAATTTAATAATAAAATAAAAACAAATAAAGGTAAATTTTAGATTAAATAAAATTTTTAGGGATTAAAAGGAACAAAATAAAATCATAATAAAAATATTAAATAGAATCATAAAAATTAATTATAAATATGGTTAAAATAAAATTAGAATTTTTTAAACAATTTCATAATTTTATTATTAAAGTGGGATAACTTCACTTTTCTTTCCTATTTTCCACCCAATTTGAAGAGAACTATAAGAACAAAGAAAACTACCTCCCCTCTTATTTTCTTACCTTCTAATTTTCCACTCTACAAAGCAACCCTTAAATTCATTTCTTTCCAATTTTTTCTCCCCTCCTTCCTCCCTTCCACTTTTCCTCTCTGCCAAGCAAAACCTAAGTGAAAAATAAAGAAAATATCATGAATTTCACATTGGAGTAGAAATTTGAATAGGAACTTGCAAGTATACAAGTTTCCACTAACATGATGATGTCAATGTTGCACACTTGAATATCCAAACAAAGTTAATATTTACATAAGCAGCAAATATGGGGTGAATCAATACAATTTATCCATTAACAGAGTGCTGCAATGAAATTATATTTACATTATTTACATTTTACAGCAATAATGATGACTTAACAAACCAAGCAATAACTGGCAAGCAATGATGCAGTTCAGACAGTTTTTTTATCTGATATAGAGCATTATATTCATAGTGCCCTCATTACAACTTTGCTGGTCGTGTGGATGCCCATTGCAGCAAGTCTTACTACAGTCCGGGCCCTATATAACCTGTCAATGTCAAAAGATAAATTTAACTGTCAACTTACTCAGAATAAAGATCACATAGGAACATGGTAAAACATAGTATATTAACTTGAATTCTTGACTCCAAATCTAAAGGCACCAGGATCTTTCCATATCGATATGAACTTGGATTACAAAGTTAGTTTCAAAACTACAGATGTTGACACTGAATGCTATGATGTAGTATAATAAGCTTTAAGCTTTTTCAAACTATACTTTCATCAATTTATTGCATGAATTTCAAGATATGTAGCCATTAGCCAAAAGGGTTTCTACAGTACCTAAGAGAGCTCGTGTAATCTAATGCATAAAACGCATAATTGTTTCACTGTATAACGATTCCTCTTTGGTTTTCATAAAAGGGTGGGAGTTGGGAGGATCCCACTTATATCCTTTGCTTGCTAATATCAAAGCAGGTTCCATAAGTTTTCAGTATGAATCTCGTCATACTAAAAATGGTGTATACAAAGTTAAATCAACAGGGCTGTCCTCTCAAACAAAAAGAACAAGCTGATTTTATCTTCAGAGCACTGAAGGAAACTGAAAAACATGAACAAGAAAGAAACAACAGTAAAAGGAACAGGAAAACGCACCCAACCAGTGCAAGTCCCCAGGTCGACAACGCATAGAACATCTTTCCAGCATGCCAAATGCCCAAAACCTTCTCCAATTTGCTGACACCTCCCAATGCTTTAAGCAGAGCTGTCACATTCTCGTTGTAATAAGTAATAGCACATAACAGTTAGTTGACTAGAAGAGTGGGGCTGAAGGCAATATAATTAATAACAAAAACTAAGGAGAATGGTGTTCTGTGCTCAAATTATCAGGCGAGTTTTCAAATGCCAGGCCACTAACTCATAAAAACAGAAAACCACTATTTAGTTCAATGATGAAGTGAATTGTGCAATTTCATCTTTATCAAGAGAATGAAATTGCAAGATTGCCATTAATTATGACGAAGCATTAAATAAGCGAAAATAAGTTTATTTACGTAGTAAAGGCACAGAGCAAGGTGAACAAAGCTGAGAACTTACTTTTCTGCAGTTGTTCTGGTGTTAATGTCTGAAATACCAGCATCACAAACAAACATGAGAAAACAGTACATAATATGTATAATTGAAAAAAGAAAAAATCAAATCCGGTAGCTAAAACCTGAGCTTTAGGGTTAGAAAAAATGCATTTTGCCATAAAGTTAGCAACCCCATCCACAACATGCTCCTCAGTAACAACAATATAATTCTCATCGTTGATTCCACTCCATTCTTCAGCATTGCTCGGAACAATTTCATCAGTTACCCAAACCCACCAACTTGGTTCTTTTTGGTTAACATTAATCAGAATATCAGCTGAATGCACATCATCCCCTAATTGAACAATCAATTTCAAAAAGGAAAAAAAAAGCTAATCAATCAATATCGATATTCCAAACATAAATAAAAGGAAAAGGGAAAAAATGCATCAATATTATTGCCCCGGCTATTGATCCAACTTGTTGCGGTGATAATTTATCAGTTAAATTATGCATTTCTTAATGCATTCCCTTCATTCATGGAAAAACTGTATAGGATATCAGCAAGTGCAAATAATTGATACAAAAATGAGATGACATAAAGTAAACAATAACGCGATTAACTTCAATGGAAAGATTTAGTGTATAAGAACCTGTACCTTCCTTGAATGGGAACTCAATTTTAGTATTGGATCCATTTAGAGAGTTGAGTCGGGCCAAAAAGTCTTTAGATTCCACTGTAGATACCAACCGAGCATAGAGCTGCAGTTAAATAATTAATTAGGTTCTAGAAGTTGAAAAAACAAAATAAAAGAAAAAGAAAATCAAACACAAAACGAGTATAAAGTTTATGTACGTCAGGAGGACAATCGTTTAATTGTGCAGGAGAATCGGAGAGATTGTTGAGGAGTTTGAGGTTCTGTTCCAGAAGGTTCCTGAGACGTTGATTTTCGGATTTTAGGGTTTCCAATTCTTTTTCGAGATTGGAAGTGTGATGATTTTCAGGAAAATCGCCCTCGTCGTTGTGACGGTGGTGGAGGTGGTGGCAACATTCCATGGCGGTCCAAGCGACGTCGGCGACTTCGAGGACCGTCTTGGCAACTTCTACAGCTTCATGGCCGACCATTGTTTTTCAAAGAGAAACCCTAAAAAATGAACTTCGAATTTTGGGACTTGAATTTGGGGAAATTGAAGAATTTTGACGATGAGATTGGTTGGTTTTTTGTCGTTTAACTTATTGCGTGTCCCAAATCCCAATTCCCAAAGACAAAAACTTCCATTTCAGTTAAATATTTTCCGTATTTGTGTAAAACATAATATTTTTAGGAAAAACTTTGATACACATGCCGTATAAATTTTAGTTTACACGTGCTTTTTAGTTTTAGGAGTTAAGATTTTAGTTTAGGGTTTAGGTTGTATGGTTTAGAATTTAAGGTTAGTATTTAGAATTTAGTGTATAAGGTTTAAAGTTTAGGGTTTAGTTTTTTAGGGTTAGGATTAAAAATTTAGGATTTTAATTTTTATAGTGCAAATACACATGCTCATATAAAATTAGTTTTAGACAGGCTCGTGTAAAAGTTGAGTGAGGTTATAAACGTAACCTTAATTAAGCGAAATGAAAGCATAGACAAATATAGACCGGCATGATTTTGTTTTGTAAATAAACATAACTTTAATTAAGCAATAATTCCAAAACATCATTTTTACAACTAATGGTCTGAACACAAAACTTTTTATATTACTTGTAAGTAACTGAAACCATCTAAAATGACTCCCCACGCTTTTATATGAATGATCACTAATCTCTATCACCAAATCTTTATCAACTTCACTTTTTTAATGAAAATACACAGACTTGCTAAGAATTTAAGAAATCTATTAAATAATAAAAAACCAGTTAACTTAAGAAGTTTAATTATTAATTTATTTTAAAATAAAAGGGAAATAATGAAGTCATTCAAAAATATATATGAAGTTATTAAGAAAATTATAAAATAATACTAAAACCTTAACTTTTGTAGTAAATTACAAGGTAGCAATAACTAAAACCGAAGGTTTTCATAAATTTTTTTAAATAGATTTCAATGAATTTAAGTTTAATGTAGATACTAATTATAGATCTAACATTAAAAATAATTATACATATATTTATATTTATAAATTTGTGTACTAGATTAATTAATGATTTTAAATGAAGTACTCTACTGTTAACGAGGGTATACATGTGATTTGGAGAAGAAAATGACTCAATTAATGTCTTTTTTAAGTATTAAAGGTTAAATTTATTGAATTATGATTAAATTGGCAAAATATATAAGTTTTGATGACTAAAACTATCATTATACCAAATCTTGTTAGATGTTCATTTGTATTTTAATATAGGAGTGATTCAAGCGTAACTAAAACTTTAATTGAATGACCTAATTGTAACTTTTAATAATTGAATGACCCAATTATAATTTTATTAATAATTAAGTGACCTCTTAAGTAGTTTATCCAATTCTTTATGGTAGGTCAAGTGACCTACGGTAAATACGCCCTGGGCACGGTTATGTTCGTTTCTACGTTCTTTTTATTTTGTTGTCCATCCTTATGTTCAGATTGCGTTTTTTGTAAATATTACCGTATGCACTCTTTTTCCTCTATTTAGGTTAAGAGAATTTTTTTAACGAGGTATATGGTAGTATTTTTAACCATTTTATATATATAAAAGACAGAGTTTATTTATTGTTTTGAATTTCTTGCACGTAGCATATATTCAATTTTGCTTATGTAAGTGTTATATATATATAGAAATCTAAGCTCGATACATCAAACTCATGACCAACCCAATGAAATAAAATCATTATATTTGGACAGGTATTTTAAGAAATTAAGCAATAAAATAAATAGTTCAAGATGAGTGTAAAAACACATTGGCGGAAATTGGAGAATGAAAGATGGTGCATTGTTGATTGGATTCCAATGAGAAATGGGAAATAAAATTTGAAAAAGTTGGTGGAATCTTGGCGTGGATTCCTACCTTAGGTAATGCCAATGCATGCACAGTTAATTCCTTCTAATTTATTAAGGTTTATTTCATTTTATGTTTACACATCATAGAAAATGACACCCTCCAAGCCCAATTGTGCATGTGCTGCCCATCGAACCTTCTTCACCAAGCATTTTTTTTTTATAAAGTTTAATTCTAACTCTAATCTACCTAGAATAGAGGAGAAAAGAAGACTTTAGGAGAAGGAAAGTATACTCTCGGTGGTTCTAAAATTCACCCATGACTTGAGGAAAATGAAGAAATAAAAATGAGCAGCTTGGTCAACCGGCCAAATGTACTTGCACTTCACCAAAAAAAATTCCTTTGCTTTCGTCTCTGCCTTTTTCATTTCTCATCAATGATAGACACCTTAACCTAATCAACCTGAAATCACAATTTTTATATGGTTAATTTAAGAGTAAACTCAATTATTTTTTAACCAATTATAATATTCAATTCTTAGGAGAGATGAAAATTGAAAGAATTATGCGTGCAATTAGCCATAATACATTTCAAAGCTTTATTTAATTATTTTTAATCAACGAGACCGACAGACCGTTAAATTGTGTGTAATTATAGTACATTTTCTTATTAACCTGATATTATTTATAGTAAATTTATTTACAGTAGATAATTAAATTCATATTAAACTAAATTTTCTATAAGTTACTGACATTATTTATAGCAAAATATGAAAAAAATCAATAATTCTGTATATGTTGAACGTAATAATCGCATCGAATTTACCAAATTCTAGAAACAGAGTTATGAATACGAGAAGTTGAACGCTATATTATTTATATTTTAAATTTTACTATAATAGATAATTATTGTAAAATTAAAATATTAGTATCGTAGATAAGTAAAAATATAACTACCGTAAATTAAATATATTAAAAGGTAATATTGTTATTATCTTAGTAAAATTTATTTACGACAGATAATTATAGTCATATAATTTTAAATCTGATTTGAGATAAGGTTGTTCGGCTGTTGTGGCTGAGGGGGGAGGGACTGTCGGTGGGTTCATATGAAGTGGAAATGGAACCAATGTTGGTTTAGGTCTCATGAGAGTGGGATCAGATTTGTTAATCTAGATAAAATCTGTGTCTACATATATTATGTATGCTATTTTATACATGTTTTATTTAAATTTAATTATAAACATATATCAATATAACTAAAAGATAAATTTTATTCATGTTATTTTTGCCTTTTTGTTGTAAGTATCGTGCTTATTTTGTTGGAATTAAGATTGTGTTTAGATTTTTTTTCTTCTAATTACAGTTTCTATCAACCCAGTTGTTTACACTTCAAATAAAGAGTTTTAAGCAACCTATTTAGGGGTTGGACTTTGGGCAAGGGTTCTCAAAACTATGGTTAGAATATTATCATAATATTAATATATATTTTTTGGTTTAACTGGCTTTTTAGTCACTCAACTTTTATCATGTTTTTGTTTTGGTCATTCAACTATTTTTTTTAGATTTTGGTTACCAACGTTGCATTTTCATTCTAATTTAATCATTAGTTTGATATAGTAATAACAGTTTTAGTCTCTAAAAATTAATGATGAGTGTTTTATATCATTGACAAGTAGGGCTTTGCCTTGTTCAGCCCTACAATCGCCATTTCCCCTACTATTTCTAAAATATATGTATACGAGTTAGACTCCTCTGCCTCTGTGTATAAAATCTTGTTTCAGATATGTTGACATTAAGATTAGACAAGGCTTATTCTTATATAGGCAAGTAGAAGGGTGAAGGCCATCAAAATGTTAAAACTGTTTTCAAGTGCCGAACCTCTAGGAAAATCCAAGCACAATACAAAGAGTGTGTTTTGCATACAAACTCTAAGCAAAATCCAAAGAGTGTTTGTTTGCAAAATCCAAAGAGTGTTCGTTTGCAACCAAACTCTCGGCAAAATCCAAAGACTGTGTTTTCAGATATTGCATGATTTGTATTTTGTAATTGAAGTTTTGAACACGTGTTCTTGAAATCCTGTTCTTCTATGTATTGGACTATATGCTTCCACAGGCTGCAGAAAAAAACTGTAGGAATACAGCCTTTTCAGTAACAGATCACAATATTCCTTGCAAAAGCAAAATTACATATAGGCAAAAACTGTAGTATGCTAAGTAGAGTGAAGAACCATTAACATATTGACAGGTTAAAGCCCGACAATTGGTTTATTCTCTTACATAACACTCGTACAGAGGCAGAGATTAGATATATAAATCACTTCCATAGCTTCTAGAAAAAAAACTCTGCTGCAAAATTACAGTCTTGTTTCATATTTCTCTAGTTAATTGGTCCTCAGCTGAGATCTTCAAAACTCTAGCAGGCCCCTCGATGCTATCTTCCAAGTTCATTGATTTAGAACCGTCCGTGATTGGCAATTCTTGGGCTCTATCTTTCTCTTCTGTTGTTGTTGAATCTTTGCTTTTGCCCCATAGCACAGTGTAAAGTCCGAGTATTATGATCACAGTTCCAATTATACTGTAAAACATAGACACACACAAAAAAACATGATTTGAGTGCTGTAATTGAATTACACAAAGTAAATCCAAAGGTGTAATGTTAAAAGAAAAGTACCTTCCCATGTGAATTTTCTCTGCTAAAATAATTGATCCTAGTGCTGCAGTGATGATCATGCAGAGGGGGCCAAAGGCAGTGACAAAAACTGGGCCTTGTTCCCTTATCACAACTCCTCCAGCATAATATGCGATTCCAGAACAAACCACTCCCTTATTATATCAATCACAAAAAGGTTTATAATGTCAATAATACTGTTAATTTGTTGTTAATATCTTTAAAATCCGGCTTAAGGCTTTGTTTTGGTACTCACAGAATATACGACAGCTAGCAAGCTTGAATCAAATCCAATTTTCCAGGCACTCATATCTCTTTCAATTGCAAACGACACCACTGCTCCTCCGATTGTCCCAATAAAGCATATCAAAGCTGTAAGAGAGAGCTCTGCTGGGTATAACTTCAATGTAAATGACTGAAACCAAAACAACCCAAGTTAGCAATATTACAAGGTATTGAAGAAACGAAATATTTGGTACTATTACTGACCTGCAAAATGTAGAAACCTGACCAGCCCCAGCATCTGGCTAAGAGCATGAGTGTCCCGGCAACCCAATGCTTGGCCTCAGCTTCATTGGTGGCAGTGTGGTGGCTTCCCCCTTGCAACTTTATGAAATTGATTGCCGGACCTTTGTACAGTGTCATGATAACTGCTCCGGGGACCATGATTACTGTTCCGATTATCTTGGCTATGCTGCCCACCTTCTTGATGTTTACTCTTTCCAGCCTAATTTCACACAGTTATTGCTCGATTTAGTAGAGTGCAAAAAAGCATTTAATATTCCAAAAAGTTTATCATGAATATTCCACAAGATGCATATGAGAAAGATGACAATAAACAAAAAAATATTTTTAAAAGAAAAAAATAAAGATAGGGATGGAGATGGAGATGGAGATGGCAACTTTCAACAGAGATGTTACTGGTTTGGTCTAACGTGGAAGCTTATGTATTATTACTTGGCGCATGCAACTTTCGTTCCCTTCTCCTCATTTGCACGCTTCTGATTATTGCTTTTATGGGTATGAATCAGTTAATGGAAACTAACGCAATATTGTAACATTTTAGTACCTGCAAATCAATGCCAATAAGAAGGTAATGGCAGGAATCACATTGACAGTGGCCGATGCAAGCGTCGCCGTCGTGTATTTCATCCCTAGATAGTACAGATTTTGGTCCACCACTGGCCTGTTCATCACCGAATAACCAAAATATGTTCAATTACAAGGAATAATATGAATGGTAATAAACTAGCAGTTCAATAAATATGAAAGAATTGTTTCGAAAGCCGGTAAAATGATCACATGAACAGGGTTTCTAAGAACTAAATGAAATATTTCTTTAATTTTCATTTTCATGCAACGTATTCCCATGTACCATGAAGTGTAAATCTGCGTAAACATGCATGATACATGCACATATATATACATGCATGTATCATGTATGTGCATGCATGTATGCTTGAAAAAGAACGAGTATGTGCTGGAGGCATTACTCTAGGAAACCAAGCACCAGGATTCTGAGGAAGACGGGAAGAGTGAGCTTGGGCCTTATTTTCCTGCACGAAACGAAAGCAGACATGTAAGGGGGTTTACAAATGTTCATGAAGTAGAAAAGGCTGCAAATTAAAGATAAGAGCGAGCCTCAAACCTTTCGAGCACGAGAGCGAAGGGTGCAATAACAATGGTGGCCACCAAATGTCGATAAACAGCGAGAATATAATGGTTCATCCCGTGCTGCAAAGAAACCATGGTTATAACATACATGCCTGCAAATCCAAACTGGAGGGATATCATTGATAAGTACGGCTTGGCCTTGTTCAGCCCTACAATCGCCATTTTCACTTATACGAGTTAGGCTCCTCTGTCTCTGAATATAAGATGATATTGTTTCAGATGTGTTGACGTTGAAGTGAGACCAAGCTTCTTGTTATATAGGCAAGTAAAAAGGTGAAGGCCATCGGGAGGTTCAACTGCTTTCAAGTGCCTAACCTCTAGGAAAGAGAAACCCAGAGAGTTACGACAAATTTGTACTCTCATCTCATCTGCATTAAGCATAGTCAGGTTGGCCCAAAATTTTTAACTTTCTTTTATTTAAATTCAAATATGTATCTTTACTTGATCATCTAGCCTATTTTTTTAACTCAACCTTCTCTAGAATATGTAATTAAAAATTTTCAGTTGACGCTTTTTTCTCTCTTAGATTATGAGTCCATACCCATCAAAAGTAAAATTTTCCTTCCTCCCCATATAGGAATTGTTCAAAAAAATAAGTTATTTTTAATTATATTTATGTATTATTATAGTTAAGTTTAAATAAAATAACATATTTGATATCATCAATTAATAATTTGAGTTGGTCCGAACCATGATATATGGTGTAGTGATTGACATCTCATCCTTTAACTATGAGGTCAAGGGTTCGATCCCCACTCGTAGGAATGGAATACATTTTATGACTAATTATTTATTTTTTAGTGAGAGCACCCGCCACAGGAGGAATAGTTTCTGTCAACTATTGGACAAATTTATTTAAAAAAGTCCTTATATATTTTATACGAAAAGACATTGTAATTTAAAAATAAGTAAAAAAGATCGATATTGTGTTTCAAAGCAAGTTAAATTTCAGGTCAATATATATTTTATTGTGGAATTTGTATGTAAATATATAGTTTAAATTATATTAGGATGGTTCTAAAAGGTTATTTTTTTAGATTTAATAAAAAATTGTTAATTCATTTTTCTAAAAAAATCTTAATTAAACCATGTACTTTCTAATATCAATTTCCTTTAACAATATTGTAAACTAATTATTCTATTTTTGTGTTAATTAATTAACTAAAGTTAAAAGCAAGATTTAGAGTTTGTGTTTAAAATTTTAAAGTTTAAAATTTTAAATTAAGGTTTAAGTTAGAACTTAGGATTTGAAGCTTGAAAATTCATTTGTTAATTAGTTTAAAAATAATGAGAATTGAACCTAACAAGTGGTCTCAGTAGAAAAACGGATTATGTTCATTTAGGAGACCGAGTTCAATAGCTATGTCTGCAAAGTGTATGTATATTGTCAATGGGTTAAAAATATGTATGAACAGATGTTACTTTATAATCACTTTTAGACTATTCAAAAAAGTAATAAGAATTAATTCGGTGTTAGTAAATATATTATATTATTTATAACAGTGAAAAATATGAAGCCACATTACAGTTGACTGTCTAAAATTGGAATTTTAATCTAAACTAATCTCACATATAACAATTTCATTACATGAAGACTTGTCTCTTTAAGCACATATAACACTTTTGGAGTACGACTAAAGTGCGGCCAATATAAATTTGATCAATGTATTTTAAATATAATTTGTGTCAAATCTAATTTGACATTTGACATCCAATATGTTGTCTACAAAATAATTTGATTAAAACGATATTGGTAGTTTGAGAATTCAATTAAAACTTTTTAGAGATCAACTTAAAATCAAGTCATACGACGCGTAGTGCAATTAATTAAAAAATATATAATAAAATCTAATTTGCGTATAGATGTGAAGTTTTTTATTTTAAAATTAAAATTCATATAATTATATCATAGTCGTGTGTGTATATATGAAGTTATTTATTTTAAATCTTTTTTTCTAAAATAAAAATAATTTTGGATAGGAAGAAGGAATAGTGAAAGGCTATCGTACCCAGATAAAGAACGTATGGACAATTTGTTTGTACAAATTTCGTACGAACCCTTACTCATAATTCCAGATTCTCTTATCCACTGGGAAAAGGGCTGGTAATATCCCAATCTTGGCCGATAATAAAAAATAAAAAAGAACAAAGAAAAAGAAAGGTTATTTTATATTTATTTAATGGAAGGGAAGTAGGTATTTATTCGAATCATTGGTGTCAAATGAAGATAAGTTTTGGTGCTTTTCAACTATGCATGCAAATGCAAAGTATTCTTGTGGTGTTCGTTAAGATTGGGTGCTTATAATAGTGGCCTCCATTTATATTATTTAATAAATAAATCGAATATTTTATGATAATGTTATTTTATTAGAAACAAAACTATTTATATATTCGTTTTAAACATTTTTAATAAGATGGATTCTTATAAATTCATAAAAAGTCATTTAATTTTAATAAATTCAGACCGTTTATCCCTTTGGGTGATTTCAGTTCACATTGGAGAGTGAATGCATGCCTACCCAGCTCTTTTCCAATATAAAATGCTCGAGACGTAAAAGATATATTAATATGTGTTTATATGTAAAACATTATTTGATTTATGTAAGTTTATGATTTGAATTACGAATTAAATGAATTATTATTTAAAAATTACCCTTCGTAATTTTTTAAATAAAGGTTTTGTTATATTTTGACTTAAATTCTAATTGGTAATTAAGTTGAGTTTTATTGTAATTTTAGTGGTTGAAGATTACTTGGTAATTAGGATTTACTTTAATGAGTAAATATCTATTTTAGGTAGGATATCTTATTGAATAAAGTTTTTTGGTGACCAAGTATTTGGGTTTATAAATATAGACTAGGTGTAACCCTTTGAATTATAAGAGAACAAGATAATGAGAGTTGGAGAGAATTATTATTTGGAGAGATGTAACTACTTTTAGGTTCTCTACAACTATTGTGCCTACGTTGTAGAGATGGTATAGTAGGGATGTTGGGAAGAGTGTTTTGGTTCCACCTGGTCATGGGATTTGTACACCAGGTTTTATGATTACATGAGTTATCATGTATTTGACTCTTTGGGTTCTCTATGGTAGTAGTGGATTGTTCGTTTCTCTCGTCTGTTGAAGTAGGCTATGTTGAACCACATTAAATCTTGTCTCCTATGCATGTCTTGGTCTATGTCGTTATCGCTTTGGTTATTTTGCCGCATACCAAATTCTTAACAGGTTTAATTGATGATTTTTTTTTTCATATTATAGCTCATTTGATCCATGATTTAAACCAAGGACTCCTCTGATTTTTGGATCTTATTACAGTGACATATTTTATATATAAACCTTTAATATATGGATTATTATTATTTAGTACATTGTCAATAGAAAAAAGTTTTCTACCAATAAGATTGGAATTATGTCAAATGTATATGATGTATATTTAAAAAAAATTAAAAATAAATAATTTTTTGTTATTTATGAAAAAAAACCTACTGAAAATAATCGGAACAAACCGGTTACTAAGTTCCAAATCATTAAAAAAACCAGAGATATGTTTCTTGGCGTATATAGCATGGAAAAAGAGAGAATATTTGGCATGGCAGGTGTAACTTTTTTCTTGTTTATTGTATTTTTATTCAATGATCACCAGTTTTGGTACACAAAACATCACAATCCATACACTTGCAAAAGACTATGAAAAACCATTTTTAAATAGTTATTTACAAAAATAACCCCAACTAATATTATTTAGAAAAGTGACCTCCAAATTATACACATAAGTAGAATTTGCTCGTTTTTTTTTATAGAAAGAAAGTTTCATGTTAAAAAAAGGTCGAAAAATTAATTTTTTTTCTTTTTTATCAACTTACTCAATACGGAACTTGCTTTCTGTAAAACACGAGTTCAGCTTATGTGGATGATTTAGGAGTCACTGTTCTAAATAACATTGGCTGGGAATGATTTTCGTAAATAACTATTTAAAAGGGTTTTTCATATAATATTGACCTTGCAAAAGAACTCAATTATTAGATTTTATTTATATAAAAAGGGGATCAATCATTATCTACAATTTTATCATTAAAATAAGGGTAACTGTATAAATGGTCACCAAATTTTTTTAAACATTTGTATTTTAATCGTCAAATTTTTAAAATTTCTAATACGGTTATTAAATTTTTAGTTTGCTTTTATTATAATACAGTCAACTACCATTAAGAAATGATGACGTGGTAAGTTAGAATTATATTCTTTCTCAAAAAACCCTAAGTTTCTTAAATCTATTACAGCTGTCAGCCTCCTATCGCTTGCACCGTCATCGTCCAATATTATTTTAATCATCATTACCGCTAAACACAACACCTGCAATTCTCAAAAGCATCACCATCTCAAATAATTCTGCCAATTACATCTCCTAGGTTTCCCTCGAGATTATCCAGTTATACAAATGTTCAATTTCTGCAGGTGCATGTGTTACCCGTTAGGAATGACACTTTTCAAATGGTTCCCGTTAGGACTAGTAGACAATTCATGTTGCTGATAACTAATTTTATCTTAGGCAACACCATTCAAGCTCACATTAAATTGCTGCAACTTTTATTTTATTGTTGTCAAATTCATGGTGAGGAATTCGTAGATGGTGAGGGGGCTTCAATTATTTTTGGTATTTGAAGAAATAATGGTAAAGTTTTTGAGCATGTTGGGTGTTGTGTGTTTCAATCGTCGGATGGTGACAACACAAGCGGTAAGAGGCTAACGAGCAACGACTGCAATGAGTTTAAGAAATTTAAAATTTTTCGAAAAAAAAGGTGGTTCTAACATGCCACATCATCATTTTTAACCACAACTGACACAACGACATTAATAAACGCAAATTAAAAGTTTAATAATGTATTGCAAGTTTTAAAGAATTGATGACTAAAATAAAAACATCCTAAAAGTTGAGTGAGGTTATAAACGTAACCTTAATTAAGCAAAATGAAAGCATAGACAAATGTAGACCGGCATGATTTTGTTTTGTAAATAAACATAACCTTAATTAAGCAATAATTCCAAAACATCATTTTTACAACTAATGCTCTGAACACAAAACATTTTATATTACTTGTAAGTAATTGAAATCATTTAAAATGACTCCCCACGCTTTTATATGAATGATCACTAATCTCTATCACCAAATCTTTATCAACTTCATTTTTTTTAATGAAAATACACAGACTTGCTAAGAATTTAAGAAATTTATTAAATAATAAAAAACCAGTTAAATTAAGAAGTTTAATTATTAATTTATTTTGAAATAAAAGGAAAATAATGAAGTCATTCAAAAATATATATGAAGTTATTAAGAAAATTATAAAATAATACTAAAACCTTAACTTTTGTAGTAAATTATAGGGTAGCAATAAAAATATTTATACATATATTTATATTTATAAATTTGTGTACTAGATTAATTAATGATTTTAAATGAAGTACTCTACTGTTAACAAGGGTATACATGCGATTTGGAGAAGAAAATGACTCAATTGATGTCTTTTTTAAGTATTAAGGGTTAAATTTATTGAATTAGGATTAAATTGGCAAAATATATAAGTTTTGATGACTAAAACTATCATTATACCAAATCTTGTTAGATGTTCATTTGTATTTTAATATAGGAGTGATTCAAGCGTAACTAAAACTTTAATTGAATGACCTAATTGTAACTTTTAATAATTGAATGACCCAATTATAATTTTATTAATAATTAAGTGACCTCTTAAGTAGTTTATCCAATTCTTTATGGTAGGTCAAGTGACCTACGGTAAATACGCCCTGGGCACGGTTATGTTCGTTTCTACGTTCTTTTTATTTTGTTGTCCATCCTTATGTTCAGATTGCGTTTTTTGTAAATATTACCGTATGCACTCTTTTTCCTCTATTTAGGTTAAGAGAATTTTTTTAACGAGGTATATGGTAGTATTTTTAACCATTTTATATATATATAAGACAGAGTTTATTTATTGTTTTGAATTTCTTGCACGTAGCATATATTCAATTTTGCTTATGTAAGTGTTATATATATATAGAAATCTAAGCTCGATACATCAAACTCATGACCAACCCAATGAAATAAAATCATTATATTTGGACAGGTATTTTAAGAAATTAAGCAATAAAATAAATAGTTCAAGATGAGTGTAAAAACACATTGGCGGAAATTGGAGAATGAAAGATGGTGCATTGTTGATTGGATTCCAATGAGAAATGGGAAATAAAATTTGAAAAAGTTGGTGGAATCTTGGCGTGGATTCCTACCTTAGGTAATGCCAATGCATGCACAGTTAATTCCTTCTAATTTATTAAGGTTTATTTCATTTCATGTTTACACATCATAGAAAATGACACCCTCCAAGCCCAATTGTGCATGTGCTGCCCATCGAACCTTCTTCACCAAGTATTTTTTTGATAAAGTTTAATTTTAACTCTAATCCTACCTAGAAGGGAAGAAAAAAGAAGACTTTAAGAGTTCTGGTGGTTCTAAAACTCACACATAACCTAAAGAAAATGAAGGAACAAAAATGAATAGCTTGGTCAACCGGCCAAATGTACTTGCTCTTCACCAAAAAAAAATTCCTGTGCTTTCGTCTCTGCCTTTTTCATTTCTCATCAATGATAGACACCTTAACCTAATCAACCTGAAATCACGGGTTTTATATGGTTAATTTAAGATTAAACTCAATTATTTTTTAACCAATTATAATATTCAATTCTCAGGAGAGATGAGAATTGAAAGAATTATGCGTGCAATTAACCATAATACATTTCAAAGCTTTATTTAATTATTTTTAATCAACGAGACCGACAGACCGTTAAATTGTGTGTAATTACAGTACATTTTCTTATTATTACTCCGTGGTGTCCAAACACATGGTAATAGTCAAACTTTGAACAATTTTTTTATACAAATTTGAGCTAAAATTATTGTAAGAATATATAAATAATTACATAGAAATAAATCTGACTATTTTACTATTTTTATAGATATTGGATTATGGAGCCTGTCTGGTGGTTAAGAAAGGTAGAAAGCATTCAGATGAGGACCTCATCCATAATAAATCTATTTGATTATCAGAGAAGAAAAGAGCCGTGTGGTCGGTCCCAAGAATTCATACAAGATTTGAAATTAAACAAATTAATATATGATGTATCATGACTCTTTTAAAGTTAGAGAATTTTGGGTGACGTTTGGATACACAAGTTAACAGTAATAAAATCACTATAAATTGATCAAAAGTGTAGATTCATATAGGCTAACGTGATCATTTTTAATAATTAATTGGTTGGATACATGAATGTATATACGATTTTATGTTAGTGGTGTTAATTTTTAAGAAGTTATATATTAAAAATTTAGGAGGGATGAAAATATAAATTTTCAGATGGTGTAAAAGTAAATCATCAATAGAAACACATAAGGTCCTAAACTATATAAAAATATAAAATTTTCAGGGATGTGATCGCCTACCTACACCTCCTCCGTTCATATTTGATTGAGCATATGATAACATATTTATTTAAATGTTCTTCTAATGTAATTTTCAAGGTTCACTCATTGTTGTTTTATAATGTTTTTTTTTGAAGGGATTGTTTTATAATGTTAAATATAATAGTTTAGCATCCATCATATTTGATTAATGCATTCGAAAAAAACTTAAATCCATCGATTAAAACGCATGCAATAAAGGACAAAAAAATCTTTAGGGGTATATATGGGGACAGATTTAGGGTTACATCATGCACTGTTGGGAAAAGAACTGCAAGCTAATGTTGTGTACTTTATAAAAAATGATTGCCTCTAAACCCTACTGAGTTTATCAGGGTTGTAGCATCAGGCAGTATTGAGGTTATTTTGACTTTAATGTTAATTATATTTGATTTATATTCATTTTTTTCATTCATACATATATAAGCTAACTTAAGTACTATTCTGAAACTGTAACCCAATGGGATTGAAAGGAAATCTAATGTTTTCATCAAAAGAAGAAGAAGAAATATACCCATCAATGAATGTGGAGTATGGTACCCGCTAGACCAAGTGGTATCATGCTTTGCTTTCACATTCATAGATTATACACTTTCTTTACGCAAAATTTTTCAGATTTCACAGTTTTATCTTATTAGGCATCATGAGACGCATGTAAAAATTCATCTCGAAAATATAATATGTGCAACAACTTTTGATACAAATGACACTTCGCAAACTTTTTCAAACATAATCCACTAGAGCTATTAACAAATATACCCATCAATTATCTAACCTACAAAATTTAAGGATAAAACAGAAGTAGAATGATAATTTATATACTAGGAAAGGTCTTTTTACTGATTTGATAAGAGGAATGCTGAGCCTAATCTTTTATGAAGAAAAAAAAAAGAGTTAAGCACAACCGAGATGCCGCTGAATCATAGTGGACAGCACCGGGATTTGGTACCAGATAAACTTGATAATCTGCAAAAACAAATCCTTCGTTTTAGTGGGGAGCTTTAATTAATGAGAAAAAATGGAAAAAGCTTTTGATTTCATCATCAACAACAATTGGGGAAAATAACCGAATTGAATAAAGAAAAGTTGGAAAATAATATATGGAAACATCCTTTTTCTGGACAGTGTTTTGGGTGTGGAGATGAGGTTATTGTTGCAGAATATTGGGATGACTGTATCCCACACTATACGAAACCTTACGTCTGGGAAACTCGGTGACTCAAAACGAGTCAATGTAGTGGAGTCACCACGTATAATGGTGCCCCTGATTAGTCACTCTCTTATATTCTTGTTTTGTTTTGCCTTTTTCTCCCCATTTTGCTTCATGACGTAGTTCGTAGTTTGCTTCCCCCTTCAATTTGCAAGTCCCATACATGTTTATCTTTAAGCCTAAAAAAAAACAGAAAAAATGGGTATATGCAGAAATTGACAGAATGAGGATAGAGAACAAGTACTAAGCAAATTAAGATAGTTTTAAATTGTTTGGCACTTGATGAACTATGTAACGGTGTGTAATCACTCATTTTTGTCCAAGTTTTTAGTATTTTTAATATTGTTGTAATAATAATATTATTAATATAAAAAATTAAAAAAATTATAAAAAAATTGTGTTTTTAGTTTGTATGTTTATTTATGTTTTAAATTAGTATTTATTATATTTTATATTAATATTTTATTTATGTTAGATTTATTTTTATTTATGAGTTAGATTAATATTTATGTATGTATGTTTTAGATTAGTATTTTATTTATGTTAGATCTGTTTTTATTTATGAGTTAGATTAATATTTATGTCTGTATGTTTTAGATTAGTATTTTATTTATGTTAGATTTATTTTTATTTATGTGTTAAATTAATTGTTATGTACGTATGTTTTAGATTAGTATTTTATTTATGTTATATTAGTATTTTATTATGTTAGTATTTATTTATATTTTGTCGCAATGTATTTATTTATATTTGCCATGTTTTTTTTAAGTTTGCATAACGGACATATATTTTGTCAATGCGGTGCCCTTTTATTCGAGCGTAAACGGGGCCAGTATCAGGCGTAGTGATAGTGGTTGGGCGTTCACTCTCGAATAACGGGGCCTTTAAAATCTACTCGCACTTATAACCAAATTTTAATTTAATCGTCACTTTAATCCGAAAAGTTTAATATTAATAAAGCGGTAATTATTAAAGTACCAATTTTGGGCGGTGTGGGTGTGCTAATCCTTCCCCATCCGTAACCGACTCCCGAACACATCAATTTTAAATCTCTGGTTTTTACGGTGTTCGGCCTACCTAAGTGGCCGGTGGTGACTCCATTTTTAAATAAAACACGGGTTTTATAAAATTCCACGCGTAAGACATCATTTTCAAAAGTAAAACAAAAATAATAAAAACCAACGTTTCTTTAGCGCAAAAAATAATCGCTACAGATGGCGACTCCGCTGGGGAAAGATTTTTGTTTTTTAAAAACAAAAAAGAGAGTCAAGCTTGTTCAAATAATTACCGCTTTAGTAATATCAAAAATTCCGGATTAAAGTGACTATTAAAGTAACATTTGGTTATAATTGTGCGTTTATTTTAACGCATTTAAAACTTGGCATATAAACTCGTCCTTTTTAAGTGGGGGGAAAACGCTAATGCTTTCGTGAGGATATCGTTCCTCCGTGTAGGCCTAGCAAGTACCTTCGGGGCTCGAGTACCTTATGCTTTCGTAAGGATATCGTTCCTTCGTGCAGGCATAAGCAAATAGGTCTCCCTGAATTGAACCCGGTTGAAAGGAGCCTATAATGGGTGATGATCGGGGGCTTTGCTACTCTTAGTAGAGGACAACAAGGACAATTCGGGTACCTCTTAGCACCAAAACTGCATGTAGAGAACATATAGAAACCCACACTTTTAGAGCCATGCGGATAACCTAGGTGTTTTAGACGGGATGTAAATAGGGTTGTTTTGTTTGTTTACCTTATTTAAATTATTCTTATATTTATATGTTGTTGATCTTATTCGTTACTGACTCGTTTTCTTTTTTGTTTTACCATTTTTTGCATACATCATTGCATTTGCATTACATTGGGGTATTGGTTCAAGTGGTTTACCCGATCAAATTTTTTTCATTTTTACCCTAATTTTAAATTGACCCATTTTTGTGATCACATCATATCGGTTCATTTTGACATTCACTGCATGGCATATCATAACACTTTAATTTTTGCACTTTTACCAGCATGAAATGCTGATTCACGAATGGCTCTCAATTTGAAAAATTATCATTGGGAGAAAATCTAGCACTCTAGATATCAAGACATTATTCAAAGCTGCAAATAAATCCAGTGAGTTCGGAAGTTGAGCCACGAGAACTATTTTTGAATCAGTACTTTCGCATCTAAGACATGCATTTTGCATTTAAGCATATATTTTGAAAATTTTAAAATCGGTCCCCGAGTTACCCCATTAGATACAACAAAGTTGGTCAACCTAGCACTTTGCAGAACCTCTACAAGAGCCTGATATTGGGGCATGTCTAAAAGCACCCTTCACATCTTTTATAAATATTGTGCCTCTAATAAGGCCTCAGTCTAGGGGCATTCTTTGCCAAGGTCCAGCCTTCATTGCCGAGTCAAACTCTTGCATCCTTGACCACAGTCTGCAAAACTGCACCTAATCTAAAAAAATAATAATAATGAGCTGCCATGAACCAACACACAATTTATGAACCCAACTTAGGGGGCAACAGAATCAGCACTCAAAGTGTCAACTTCAAGAGCAATTTCAGACGATGGCATAAGAACGAATAAAATGTTGGGGCATGCACCCAAATGGATGATCAAACCCAAGAAGAGATTAGGGCACCGTCATATGCAAAAGACTAAGATCCTAACAGGACCAGTGAGGAGTCAGAGGTATCCCATTGAGGGCAAGAAAAATCATATCACATTCATGCATTTAGTTGCATTCATCTTGCATTAAATCATTTTGCATACGTCACACATCTATGTTCAGTGCATACACTAAAGTCACCTTGCATTTAGGATAGACACATGCATTTAGGCCTAAAATTCATGCCTTTTTGCTTGTACATACAAACAGGCTCGAAATAAACCAAAGAACCTCAGCCATTGGGGCAACAACACAACTGCCAACCTCTAGTCTTAGATGAGGCCAAACACAAGAGGATGCTGAAACATCAATAAAAGGTAACAATGGCAAATTTTGTGAACATTTACTGATTAATGTTTTTTTTTCATTTTAGGTCACACATCTCCACCAGTAGAGCAGCAGAAGTAGCCTTTTTCAGATCTTGCCTTCGCCATTGTTGATAGGCCAACAATTTCCAGATTTTGCTTTACCGCTGATGGTGTAACAGTATAAACATCCTGAAGATCTCGTTTCTCCGTTGATGGTGCAACAGATCCGAACCTTTCCCCAAGCAGATCAAATTTCTATTCAGGTATTGTTTCTCCGCTGACGGTGCAACTAGACCTAATTTTTTCTCGAGTCTTACTTCTTTGTATAGTTCAAGAAAAAAGAAAAATTATCAAAAAAATAGAGTTGAAAAAAATTAGAAAAAAATCAAAGAAATAAAAAAAATCAAAAGTCAAAAAAATCAAAAATAAAAAATGAATGAAAATTCAAAAGAAAATTTATCAACTTTCATCGCCCGATCTAGTCTCTCCGCTGATGAAGTGGCTAGGTATAAGCTATCGTCGTCCTCTGATCCTGCTCTCCGCTGATGGTGTAGCCGGTTCCAGGTCGTCATTATCAAATCTTGCTCTCCGCTGATGGAGTTGCTAGGTCCAAGCTGTAGTCGTACTCTGATCCTGCTCTCCGCTGATGGTATAGCTGGTTTCAGGTCGTCATTATCCGAACCAGTCCTCCGCTGATAGAGTGGCCGAGTCCAAGCTCCCATCGCCCTCAGATCTTGCTCTCCGCTGATGGTGTAGCAGGTTCAATGTCTTCATTGTCCAATCCAATCCTCCGCTGATAGAGTTGCTAGGTCCAAGCTCCTGTCACCCTCAAATTCTGCTCTCTGTTGATGGTGTAGCCGGTTCCAGGTTGTCATTATCTGATCCAGTCCTCCGTTGATGGAGTGGCCGGGTTCAAGCTCCCGTCGCTCTCAGATTCTGCTCTCCGCTGATGGTGTAGCCGGTTCAATGTCGTCATTGTCCAATCCAGTCCTTCGCTAATGGAGTGGTCGGGTCCAAGCTCTCGCCGCCCTCAGATCCTGCTCCCCGTTGATGGTGTAGCTGGTTCCAGGTCGTCATTATCAAATCTTGCTCTCCGCTAATGGAGTTGCTAGGTCCAAGCTCCCGTCGTCCTCTGATCCTGCTCTCCGCTGATGGTGTAGTCGGTTTCAGGTCGTCATTATATGATTTAGTCTTTCGCTGATGGAGTGGCTAGGTCCAACCTGCAGTCGTCCTCTAATCTCGCTCTCCGCTGATGGTGTAGCCGATTATTGGTCGTCATTATCCAATCTAGTCCTCCGCTAATGGAGTGGCTAGGTCCCAGTTGCTGTTGTCCTATTTATCTGCTGATGGTGTAGTAGGGTTCCAGTTAATGTTTCTGTTTCTCCGTTGATAGATCCAACTTTACTGATTTTCAAGTTTTCTTTATTAATGTTGTAGCTAGAAAACAAATAAAAAATAAAAAAAGAAAAAAGAAAAAAAGGAAAAAGGAAAAAGGAAAAAGTAAAAGAAAAAAAGAAAAAGAAAAAGAAAAAAAAATGATTTTTCAGCCAAACTCTGATCATGCCTCTTCGTCAGAGTCGTAGCTTGATCACACAAAAAAAACACTCTGATCCTGCCTCTTCATCGGTGTCGTGGCTGGATCAAATCTTCAGACCTTGCCTCTTCGTCGGTGTTGTAGCTTGGTCAAATTTAACTGCCGGTTCTACCTCCGCGTCGGTGTTGTAGCTGAACCAAATTCACTAACTTCCGGTCTTGCCTCTTCGTCGGTGTTGTAGCTAGACCAAATTCACTAACTCTTGATCCTGCCTCTTCGTCGGTGTTGTAGCTGGATCAACATCACAAATTTTAGACCATACCTCTTCTTCGGTGTTGTAGCTTGGTCAAAATTTACTAATTTTCAAAATTTTATCAATGTTGTTTCTTGAAAAAAATAAAGAAAAAAAAGAAGAAAAATCAAAAAAAGAAAAAAAAGAAAGAAAAAATCAAAAAAAGAAAAAAGAAACATAAGCAGAAAAAAGCAAAAGAAAAAAGGGAAAATTTGTCAGTTTTCTGATCTTGCCTCTTCGTCAGAGTTGTAGCCGGATCAGACATCAGAATTTTCACCTATCGGTCTTGCCTCCTCGTCAATGTTGCAGCTGGATCGAATTTTGTAGACACTGTCTCTTCGTCGGTGTTGCAGCTGGGTCGAACTCTCTTTAGGTATTAGCTTATTATCAATAATGTAGCAAGTGGGACTCGGTTTGGCTTCCCCAACAAACAATCCCCAATTTTGAAGGTTTTGCTTCCCTAGAGTGACAAGGTAGATCAATCAAGACAAGAAAGAAGACATGCGCCAAAGAGAAAGAAGATCTACCAAAGAAAGAAGACACACATCAAAAAGAGAGAAGTTCAGTCAGATAAGACAAAAATGAGTGTTTTTGATCTTTGCTTTGTTCTCGTATCACAAGAACAAGCAAAGAGGGGCAACTGTAATCGCTCATTTTTATCTGGGTTTTTAGTATTTTTAGTGCTGTTGTAATAATAATATTATTAATATAAAAAATTAAAAAATTATAAAAAATTAAAAAGGAGAAAATTTGTGTGGAGCTAAAGGCTCCACATTCCCCCTTTAACAACCCCAATTGCCTATATAAAGGCATGGGGGGGGGAATTGAAAGGCATGGATCGGCAATGGCTTTGCCCAAAGAGAGCAGTGCTCTCGGCTAGCTAAGGACCGGGGTAATATCTTCGGTCCTAACCAGTTCGACCAAGGTCCTATTTTGGATCCTATCTAGTTATTTTTGGAGAGGTCGTGGTAGATCTCGGTGGGGTTCAGTCGGGGTTCGTCATTCGAACTCCTAGTTAGATATATTTTCTTTCCTTTTTATTTATGTTGTAATTTTTATGATTTAATGAAGTAGTAGTTAATTTAAAATTGTGTGTTTAGTTTGTATGTTTATTTATGTTTTAGATTAATATTTATTATGTTTTATATTAATATTTTATTTACGTTAGATTTGTTTTTATTTATAAGTTAGATTAATATTTATGTATGTATGTTTTAGATTAGTATTTTATTTATGTTAGATCTGTTTTTATTTATGAGTTAGATTAATATTTATGTATGTATGTTTTAGATTAGTGTTTTATTTATGTTAGATTTGTTTTAATTTATGTGTTAAATTAATTGTTATGTATGTATGTTTTAGATTAATATTTTATTTATGTTATATTAGTATTTTATTATGTTAGTATTTATTTATATTTTTATCGCAATGTATTTATTTATATTTGCCATGTTTTTTTTAAGTTTGCATAACGGACATATATTTTGTCAATGCGGTGCCCTTTTATTCGAGCGTAAACGGGGCCAGTATCAGGCGTAATGATAGTGGTTGGGCGTTTACTCTCGAATAACGGGGCCTTTAAAATCTACTCGCACTTATAACCAAATTTTAATTTAATCGTCACTTTAGTTCGGAAAGTTTAATATTAATAAAGCGGTAATTATTAAAGTACCAATTTTGGGCGGTGTGAGGGTGCTAATCCTTCCCCATTCGTAACCGACTACCGAACCCATCAATTTTAAATTTCAGGTTTTTACGGTATCTGGCCTACTTAATTAGCTAGTGACGACTCCATTTTTAAATAAAATACGAATTTTATAAAATTTCACGCGTAAAATATTATTTTCAAAAATAAAACAAAAATAATAAAAACCAACGCTTTTTAGCGCAAAAAAACAATCGCTACACGGTGAGGCTATAACATGTGTTGACATGCTCTAAAACAGTTTCGGAGTTGAGTTATGTCGTTTGTATTGGAAGAGGGGAAGTGGTGGTGGGACAGATGCCCATTGTCCTGCATTTGGATCCTGAGATCAGCATATCAGCAAACACTAGGCAATGGCTCGACAGGACCGCCAAACAACAGGTACTGGAACAGCATTGTGTGAAACCAGAACAGTGTCAAATCGGCAACTTTTAAGGTCGCAGGAGCTTCAGGTGTGGGGAGTTTTATCGAGAAAGTGGTCCAACTCTGCTCTGTCTTGTTTTTGGATTGCCAAAAAGGGTTGAAGCAAAACCTTTTCAGATTGTGATGGACGCTGATCGGTGCAGAATGCTTAATGGCATCCATTTTCTGCTGCTAATAATGGGTTTCTTCGTTCCCACTCAATTTGGGCAATTGGGCCACTAAAAAGTAGAAGAGGCCGGAAAAAGAAAAACGTGAGCAGCAGGATTCGAACCTGCGCGGGCAAAGCCCACATGATTTCTAGTCATGCCCGATAACCACTCCGGCATGCCCACCAACTGTACGATCGTCTTCCACAGAAGATTTAATTATCAAATTCAATTAATTGACAGTTGGAAGATAAGAAGTATAGATAACCATCTAATTGGAGGAGTATTGTGTGATAGTTTTATTACTATAAATTAAGAAGGTAACTTGAAAGGAAAGAAAATGATACGTAGATTATTTGTTTGTGTTCAAAGTAATATAATGGTGGATAACACAGCATAATAATTATTGAATATTTTGAGTATTTTAATTTAATTACAAGATAATATCTTAGCTTAATTTTAAATTTAAATCATCTCATATACACTTATTGAGTGGGAACGAAGAAACAACGTGATCATTTCAATACCGAAACCCCTTAATAGATTAGTCCTTTACTTTTCATTTTGGTTCCTGATTACAGAACTCTCAATCATTTTCAACAACACAGTTTGAAGAACACATTTACTAATGTGGACAGGTCACAGGTGTTGATAAATTGACATGTTCGTAATAGTGACAGGTATATACATTTTTTTTGTTACTCAGTTCTACATTTGATGTTGACAATTGATTTCTAAACACTTTCTTACGTACAGAAGGTTAGCAATAATATAATATGAAGTAATTGTCGTCTCCTAGACAAGCTAAAATTGACAACTAAAAAACCTTGTTTTTTTTTGTTGAAGTTACCCATCTAAAATTACCTTTTTATCTATTAATCAATAAAAATATTTCAATTTTTGGAGAAATTATATTATATGTCATTCCCGTCACGTCATTTATGGGACCAACTAATAAAAATTATTCATCTCATTATTTTTTTCATGTCATATTTTTTACCAAGTGAATATTCACTCATATTTACTGTAAATTAATTTTAAAACAATTTTTACCAAATGAATCTTTACTTGGTAAAAATATGACATGAAAAAAATAATGAGATGAATAATTTTTATTGGTTGGTCCCATAAATAACGTGGGAAGACTCGAAAATAACCTATAATATAATTTCTCCAAACTTTTGAGCCTTCCTTCAAGTTTGAAACAGTATTTTTCACACAAACTGAGGAATTTAAAACTTTGATTTTTGCTTTTAACCCAAAACTTTTGGCTGAATTTACATTTCTGACCTTTAATTTTTTTTTGTTTTTTATTGCTTTGTTCTGTTTCGTCTTTTTCATTCCTTTTTAGTTAATTATTATTCAACTTTTTTATCATACATATGTTTGTTTTCAAATTTTCATTAATAAACCAATTAATATCAAAATATATATTACATAAAATTTTTATATTATTAAAAAATATTTTATACTAATATTTTATATATTAAAATATTATTAATAAGTTATAAAAATATTGTTTAAACTGATATATTTCATGTCATAATATTAATGAATTTAAATATGATTTAGATTAATACAATTTTAATTTTATAACATAATGTCTAAAATAGATATTTATCTTCTCAAAATCACTTTTTGACAAAAATAACAAACACTAAAATCTTAAGTCTAACTTTTCAAAATCACTTTTCCACAACACTTTTAAATTTATTTTTCCACAATACTTTTCAAAAGCAACCCCAGATTGTAAGTCATTTGAGGTAGGGGTATGCATTATTCGGTTTTAACCGAATTAACCAACCGAACCAAATTTTTTTCGGTTAATTCGCCCGTAATTTTAGGTAGGCTCTGTTAACGGTTAATTTTTTTTGGAAATTCGGTTATCGGTTAATTCGGTTCGAAACCGATTAATTAACCGAATTAACCGAAATTATTATATATTAAATATTATATATTACATATATTTATTTTTGGTCATTGAACTTTTAAAAATTATAAAATGATCATTAAATTTTTTGATATATTATAAAATGGTCATTAAACTTTTATCAAATTAGCATAAAATGAAAGTTTAGTGACTAAAAAGATTATTTTAGCATAATCTAGTGACCAATTGTGTAATTTACCCAAAATTTTATAACAAATTTCGATTAATTTGAAAACCAACTAAATTAACCGATTTTTTTTCGATTCGGATAAAAATTTTCAAAAAAAATCGGTTTGGTTAACGGTTAAAAGAAAAAAAATTTGGTTAATGAATTTTAGATAATTCGGTTCGGTCGGCTAACCAAATTAACCGAATGCACACCCGAATTTGAGGTCAAGCTGTTGGCACGGTTTCAGTAGTTTATATTAACCTGGTTTATATAAGTTTTATCCCTCAACTTTATTAGTTTAATCAGTTTACTTCTTAAAATTTTTTCTGTATTTCTTTTGATCTTCGAACTTTTATTTTTTTGTCAACTTAAACTAAATACGATAGAACAATAATAATATCTTTTAAGTTGATGTCAACTATTGTCTTTTTCTTGCATGGCATTAAAAAATAGTAAACTTAAAAAATTAAATAATTTGTCATTACTGAAATGTTTATATTAACTTTTCTTTTTACATTTTCTTGAATTTTTTTAACGATATGACATAAAAATAAAATAAAGATAAAATAGTGTCATTATTTCATCACATTTAATTCAGTTTGACAAAAATAAAATTCCTCGTCCAAAGAACACAATAAATATTTAAGTGCTAAAATGATTGAATTGACAAAGTTAAGGGATCAAAAAGATCACCCTGCCTTTTATATATGGATAATATTCTATCAAATGGAATGTAATGATACGAGGACCTAAATGTAAATATAGTGTCTATTTAAGTAGGGTCGAATATCCTCTTCTCATAAATCTATATCGAAATGAATCACGTGTCAAACACAGAACATTACAGACAATGTCCAACGAGCTACGGAGGATGCAAATGCATTCAATTTGGTCCAAAATAATTATTCCTTCATCGTCACCCATGTTTGATCCTTTGTTCTCTTCAACCAATTGGGTGAGATATCTTGGAGAATAAGAATCCATAAATAAAAAATGTTTAAGAATTCGATTCTTCCCTGAGCCACTTCAATCAATATTAGCTATCAGGTAGATGGGAAATTCAAAAGATTCCATTAAACTTAAACAACTGATGAACCCGGAACAAGAAATGGAAAATGAATTGTTTAGATAAGAAAGTTGGCAAAAAACCGCGAGGGTTCATGGTTTCTACTCACCATATTAAAGCGTCAGAGTAGAGTAAAAGGATGGTTAATTATTAAGCTTACAAAATACTTGGTGGGGTGAGGGGGTTACATAATGGTTTTCATCGCTCGCATTGGGAAGAAAAAACTCTGCCTCATATTTTTTTATCAGCATTCGGAAGAAAACATAGTGTATCGGTTTATGTCCCTTGAGTGCTGAAGGTGTTGGTTGAACCTGGAATATCAGCAACTTTGGAAGTTCCATCAATGGCCACGATTGGTCTAGCCTTGTCTGTGATGGGCAGTTCCTGCAGGCCATTGCTTTTCTCATCGGTTTCCGAGTGTTTCCCATCTTTGGCTTTGCCCCATACCACGGTGTAGAGGCCAGAGACTATGATAACAGCTCCGAGTATGCTGAAATCAATCAAAAACAATGCAGAATCCACTCAATGAATACGATTTCTATATTGTTATCATTCCATATTCATAATCATGTGTTGATATCATACCTTCCAAGGTGGACTTTTTCAGCTAAAATAAAGGCCCCTAAAGCAGCAGTGATGATCATGCATAGAGGGCTGAAAGATGTTACGAAAACCGGCCCTCGTTCCCGGATCACGACTCCTTGCATGTAATAGGCCATCCCAGAGCACACGATCCCCTAATCAAACATGGATTATATTATATCAAAGCATTGAGCACTTGTGATTCGTAAGACACTATCGAGGACATCGTGGCTGACGAAAAAAAAGGGGACTTACAGGGTAAGATGCAGCAAGAAGTCTGGTGTCGAATCCGATTTTCCAGGCACTAAAGTCGCGAACCATGATAAGTGACAACAATCCATCTTGCACCATTCCCATGAAACATATCCAAGCCGTTAGAGAGAGCTCTGCCGGGTAATTCTTCAATGTGAAGGACTGAACCAGAAACAGTAACCAATGTATCAGCTCATAGACAATCAAGTGGTTTTTAATCAACTTATTGAAATATTTCAAGTCACTTGCAAAATGAAGAAGCTTGACCAGCCAAAGATACTTCCGAGAAGCACTATTGTGCCGGAAACCCAGTGTTGATCTGCAGATTCACGGGTGGTTCCGTGGGGTGCTGCTCCTCCCGACTTGATGAAGTCAAAAATGGGGCCCTTGTACAAAGTCATCACCATTACTCCCAACACCGTGATTATAGTCCCGACGATCTTTGCAACACTGCGTATCTTCTTCAAATTCACCTTCTCTAACCTATTCGACAAGCATAATTAACATATATATAATTCCCTTCAAGCTTAATAAAGATGATGAAATAGTTTTACCTGAAAATCACTGCCATTATGAAAGTAACAGCAGGAAGCATGTTGACGAAAGCAGATGAATATGTTGCTGTAGTTAACTTCATTCCCAGATAGTATAAGTTCTGGTCAAGCACTGGCCTGCGCATATTCCAATATCAACAACTTAATTAAACCCTTTTTTACATTCTCATAATATAGAATGCAACAAAATAAGGGAGTTCAGAGCAGTACTCCAGGAAACCAAGAACCACAATCCTGATGAAGATGGGGAGAGTCATCTTTGGTCTAATTTTCCTGCATATAGAAACAATGCGCAAGCACCAATAAGGTTGGGATTCGATATACGATTAATATTAAGTACCGTCGGCGTATAATTTTATACGCTGTGAATGAATCGAACGATGACATGTCATCGTCTTGTGTGATGGTGTAGGGAAATGAACCTTTCAAGAACGATGGCGAATGGTGCAATGACGATGGTGGCGACGACGTGACGATAGGTAGCGAGGATGAAATTACTCATGCCATGCTTCAAGGAAATGGAGAGTATGTACATCCCTGCAAAACCAAACTGGAGGGAGACCATTGCGAAGTATGGATTCAGTTTGTTCAACACATTAAAGAAAGTTGCGACGTTTGATGTTTGGTCTCCCATGTTTCTCTTTTTTTGTTCTCTATCGGCTGTTTCCTCTGAGACTTGCAACTTCTCCCTTCGTATAGGGATGGAAATCGTTGCTCCTTAACTATATTTATTTTGGTGTCTAACTTTTAAAAAGTGAGTTTAGGTTTTAAAGTTATGGTTTATGGTTAGGGTTTAGAGAATTAGAGATTGTGTGTATTTTTTAAGGTGTAAGGTTTAGGATGTGAAATTTAAGGTCAGAGTTTAGTATTTAACTTTTTAGTGTTTTTAATGTGGGGCTTAGAAAGGGACATACTTAGAGACATGATTTTTGTTCTTATAGACAATAAAAGGCTAAGGCAAATATAATAATTATAAGGGATAAACCAACATTTAATCCCTGAAGTTGGTAACTTTTTCCAAATTAGTCCTTAAACCTTTTTTGTTCTATACTTCTCGGAACTTTAAAAAAAATTGTTATTCATCCCGAACTTTGATCTACATTTGACTAGAAATTAAATTAGAAAAAACATAATCAAAGAAACAAAACAAGAAATTATTTAACTAATTAGAATTAAATCTAATTATTAAATATTACAATTATTAAAAATAAAAATTCACATGTTACTTGTTTTCTTTTTTTCTTGTTCAAAAAGTAATTCATTACACCATGCCATGCACAAAATATGCCATATTGCTTGCTATGTTACACCAACGCAAATTGGTTAAATTAATCAAATTAATAATGATTAAACTTAAAATTCATAAAATTTTCAAAATTAAAATATATAATTTATACACATTATCAGTGATCATATGATATCTTTTTTGAATAGATGATCATATGATATCTGTAAATCGCCTTTTGTTCTTCTTTTAAATTAACATTTGTTTTAATTACTATTTTATATGGGAAGTGGGGATTCGATTCATATACAATCAACTTATAGTTAGATTAAGTGCGGATGATGCATGCAAAAATTATGTGGCTTTTGCGTGGATTATTAGCTCCACATGTTTTCACTTTGGATTCTTTTTTATATTATCATGAATTAAAAAATCCGTTCGAACTGATTGATTGAAATGATTAAAATAAAAACAAATAATTTATTCGATCTAATGACTTGTTTTATTATGCATGTGTAATATAAAACATTTTTAATTATTACTTAATATGTCTGACTAGACAAACTTTAGTGTTCAGATTAGTTTTCAAAATCTGAAATTCTTGGTAACATTAGAATAATAATGTAATCACTCATTTTGTCCGGATTTTTAGTATTTTTAGTATTATTGTAATAATATTATTATTAATATAAAAAAATAAAAAAAAAATTAAAGTATAAAAAAGGGTGAAATTTGTGTGGAGCTAAAGCCTCCACATCCCCTTTAACAACCCAAATTACCTATATAAAGGCATGGGGATATCAAGGCATGGAACCGGCCAAGGCTTTGCCCAAATAAGAGAGCTTGGCTCTCGGGTAGCCAAGGACCGGGGCAGTGTCTTTGGTCCTAACCGGTTCGATCAAGGTCTTATTTTAGATCCGATCTAGTTAATTTTTTGAGAGGTCGTGGTAGATCTCGGTAGGGTTCAGTCGGGGTTCGTCATTCGAACTCCTAGTTAGGTATATTTTCTTTCCTTTTTATTTATGTTGTAATTTTTATGACTTAATGAAGTAGTAGTTAATTTAAAATTGTGTTTTTAGTTTGTATGTTTATTTATGTTTTAGATTAGTATTTATTATGTTTTAAATTTATGTTTTATATTTGATTTATGTTAGATTTGTTTTTATTTATGAGTTAGATTAATATTTATGTAAGTATATTTTAGATTAGTATTTTATTTTTATTTATGTGTTAAATTAATAGTTATGTATGTATATTTTAGATTAGCATTTTATTTATGTCATATTAGTATTTTATTATGTTACTATTTATTTATATTTTTATCGCAATGTATTTATTTATATTTGCCATTTTTTTAAGTTTGCATTTCGGATATAAATTGTCAATGCGGTGCCCTTTTATTCGAGCGTAAACGGGGCCAGTATCAGGCGTAGTGATAGTGGTTGGGCGTTTACTCTCGAATAACGGGGCGTTTAAAATTTACTCGCACATATAATCGAATTTTAATTTAATCGTCACTTTAATCCGGAAAAGTTTAATATTAATAAAGCGGTAATTATTAAAGTACCAATTTGGGGCGGTGTGGGGGTGCTAATCCTTCCCCATCCGTAACCGACTCCCGAACCCGACATTTTTAAAATCTCTGATTTTTACGGTGTCCGGTCCACCTTGAGTGGCCAGTGGCAACTCTATTTTTTTAAATAAAATACGGTTTTTTTAAAACTCCACGCGAAAGACATTATTTTTAAAAGTAAAACAAAAATAAAATAAAAACCACATATTTTTTTTAACGTAAAATGACATCGCTACAAATAAAAATTGAAGATGTTCATTGGATTAAATTGCTTGCTGATTATTAACCACTTTGATTATTCATCTCTTTACTTTATATCTTCATGATATAATTTTTCGACTGTTTGCATTAAAATGAATCATTTATTCTTATTCCTCCCACTGCTGCCTATCGCTTCATTTCAGTTTCGTGTCAACGAATTGCTTGCTTTTTATGTAGCAGAAATAAGGACCAACCACTTGTTTTGCATCATTCTAGAGAATGCCCAGCATTTTATTATTATGCCTTATCTATCACATTTTAAATATTCTCGCATGTGACGTAAATATCTGAACATATTCGAATATGAATATAAATATCGAGTCCGATAATAAAATTCGTAACATCTTTTCATTTCTTCAATTAAATGAAAAACAATGAATTGAATATTAATCAGATAGTTGGTTCAGTGATTAGTTATAGAGATTAATTTTTTTTAGACTAATGACAATTTAAGTTTTATAATTTTAAATATTATATAAATTAAATTTTACCCTTTAATTTTGAGTTTAAATACTTAATAAATCTTTATATTTTAAAATTTAATAGTTTGACCCTCTATCCTGACTTCGTTTCTAGATCTAATCCTAGTGCCAGTATCTATCTTACGGACCAAAAATATAGTTAGAATGTGAGTGGGAGCAGTGAATTAGACGATAAATTATATCATAGGTCTTTCTCATCACGTCATCCATGAGATCAAGTAATAAAATGCATCAATTTCATTAATTTTTCCATGTTATCTTTTTACCAAGTGAAGATTCACTTGGTAAAAAGAAGACATGAAAAAAATTAATGAAATATATATATTTTATTAGTTGATCTTATGAATAACGTGATGAGCATGACACATGATCTAATTTTTCTAATTAGACATATCAACTGTTTAATAAACAAAAGGATGAAATTGTGTTGTACTATTGAGGGCAGTGTAGTATTTATGTATAGATTTTCCAAAGAAAATGATGATCCATACAATATTTAATAAAAAACATATAATGATGTAGGTTAAAGAAAACATGGCAGACAATGCAACGTTGGTGGTTTTCGTGTTTGGATCCCAACATGAGAAAATATGGTTGGTTGGTGGATTTTCCGCATGATAAATGGGAAAATCAATCCAAAGACATATCAGCCGGGGTTAAATGCTCGGTAAAGAAATTAATCTGTTTTAAAACGATAATTCTTCTATATTAATATCTACGTACATTTAAATTTAAACCTTAGCATCAGTAAATATACACTAATTGACCGAATAATTAAATATATTTATATTGTCTCATTTTATATAATTTTAAATTTAATATTTATTTTAAAAATATAATATCTATCTACTTAATCAAAAAAAATTCTTAACATCCGTAAATTTAAACGAAAAAACACTTAGTAATTCTTTTCATTAGTTAATCAAATAAGAAAAAGTAATTGAAAATTTTGGAAGATGATGGTTCAAGTATGGGCGAAGTCACATGGTGACTAGCAGGGGTCAGGCTCCTTGTGATCTATCCTTACGGTCCATTTTTTTTTAATTTGGTCATTGTAAAATTTTAAATTATAATTTATTTTATTTGTTTTAATGTTATAGAGTGGGTGTAGTCTTTATGGTACAGTGTGTACAAGAAATTAAGTTTGTTTTATTTGAAGTTAGTGAATTTGATTCCATTGATGACTTTTTCAGTCTTTTATATATTCTTTTTAGGCTTAGGTGTAAGAAGCCTTTGAACTTTTAAAAAAATCAATTAAGCCCTTGAATTTTTTTCACTCAATTAAGCTCTTGAACCCAGAAATTGAATTAATTGAGCCATTTGACCAATTTTGACCATTAAATCTTGATAATTTTTTCCTTTAGATATGACCAGAAATTGAATCGGATCCTATTGATGACTTTTTTTAGTCTTTTATTCTATCATATTGTATTTACAGATTTTTTAAAAAATATATATTTTATACGTGTTTTTAGAATTTTTAGAACTTTTAAACATTTTTTAAATAAAATATATTTTTTTAAAATGTCAAGTCGAGACGCTGTGACACAACACCAATAGATCCAAAAAAACTATCAAGATGTAATGTTCAAAATTAGTTTAAGGGCTTAATTGGGTGCAAAAAAAATTAGGGGCTTAATTGATTTTTTCTTCAAAAGTTTAAAGGCTTTTATACCCTTAATTTTTTCCCGGCCCTTTTAACTTTTAATTTCTGACTTCGCCAAATGACTAGCCACCAAACTATTAGCCGTTTCGAGATTCCACATTTTTTTCATTGTAATTGTTAAGAGAGATGTGTTAACTGTTGATTAGTGGCTAAACTTTCAGCTTTTCTAACTAATATAGATTATAGTTAGGCAATCCACGGCCCCTTTTGCCATGTCATTTCTGCACTTAAAATCAACACAAAGTTGGCATTATCCGAATATAATCTGATACATCTACCCTATTGTTTGTATATATATAATATGTATGTATATATATATATAATTTAACTATAATCACATCCCTAGATACTAATTTTTACGCCAATCCAAAAATTGAGGAAAATAAGATTTTAATTTCCCCGAAAAAAAAAATCATATTTTATTTTTATTTGGAAATACATTATATATAGACAACGTATTCGATATATATTCAGATATTCTTTCGTAACAAAAAAAGACAGAAGCCGATTTTCGTCTCATCAGATACAACAGTAATTGAAACATAAGTCGATGCTTCTCAATCTAAAACGAGTGAATGAAAAGATTGAAAAGGTGTGGAATAATAATTTGAGCTCTCAACCTCATAAGATATGAAACCAGACAGATAATGGAGTTTTCTTTTTTAGACATGAACAGTGTGTGGCTAAAACCTTGTCCGTTGAGTGCAATCCATGATGAGTAAAAAAGGGGGCCCTGGTGACGAGGCCCCTGGCCCTTATCATGAGATTCAAATTCAATACAAATATATTCGTTTAGTTGGTAGGTATGCAGATAATATGTACATTCTCCAAGCAAATGAATGGTGAAATCAATTTCAATGGATGCCTCAGCTACTGTCCTTTTGGATCGACGATATGTATATGATGGAACTTATTCCATATAAAAGGTCTTGACATAAAAAAGTTGACATGCATTGTATTCATTGACCCAGTAAATCAGATCGGGCTGTAATAACCTATTTTACCGGGCCTTAACCCCACTAACCTGAAACCGGTATCCATTACCCAAACCAAAGCCGACCCAAACCCGTACCCAATACATAACCCGGCCCAGCCCAAAAACAAAAAAACCCTAAAACAGATTAACGCTAGCCCTAAGGCCTCTCGCGCCGCCGTCGGCCACTGTTAACCAACTCAACCCAAAAAAATAAAATAAACCCAAAATCACCTACCCTCTGCCCTACAGCCACCCTATCAACTGAACCCTAAACTAAATTTATCATTCCCTATCTCTGCCGCCGCCCTACGAATCCTGCTTTATCCCTACACACCATCATCAAATCTACAAGAAATAAAAAATCAGGGGTTAGTTTAGATCAGTTATAAAACCAAAGTAATATCAGAGGAGAGATCATGGAGAAATAGAGAGAAAAAAGAGGAGTTTTTGGATCTAAAAAAAATCGGGATTTTGAAAAAAAGAGAGGAGATTTCGAGCAAAAATTGTAGGAAACAAAAAGTGATCAATAAAGATCAAATATTTTCGAATCAAAAATTGTTGTTGTTTAAATCTTCTTTTTTTTGAAATCAAAAAGGGGATAAGGGGATTTCGAATCGTACCTTCCAATTAGGAAATAAGGTCGCCGTCGTCGGCCTAGCCCTCGCCGTGAGGCCATCGTGGCCAGTGACCAGCGCAAAAGGGACGGGGAGCTAATGCCGTCGGGGTAAGGTTGAGAGGAGAGTTACAAAGTTTATTAGGATTTTTATCTGTTCGAAATAAAAAACCCCCTTAATATTGTTTTAAAACTGCAACTACCGAAACGGCGTCGTATTGGCCTCTCTAACCCGCGTTTTGACCCGGATATCCAAAAGGATCCGCATTTTTTAGTTAGGGGTTAATTACACCCTTGGTCCCTCATTTTCCTTACCTTTTATGTTTTTGTCAATGGTCTATTTACGCTTTTGGTCCTATCTTTTATGCGCATTTAATATAGTTTTTTATGTTTTTTGTGGCTTTTAATTTCCATCTTGTTTCGATTTAGTCACTGAATTATATGTTTTAATTTCTAGCATATTATTACTGTTATTTTGAGTTTATTTCTTTATGTTTTAGATTTGTTTTATTTTAATCCCTAATATTTGTCATTTATGCCATGTAAATTATCATATCATGTATTTTAATCATTAGTTCATGCTTTTTTATTTGGTTCACATATATTTTAGCATGGTTATTATTATTATTATTATTATGTGCATATAATATATTATTATACAAAGTAGTATATTTTATGTATTATATATTATATAAGATATAATATATATGTATATGTTTTTATATATCTAGGGCTAATATTTTATATTTTATAATATTATATATATAAGTTTTTATGAACATTTGTAAAAATAAAGGATAGTATTTTTTTAAATTACCATGTATATAAAAATAATTATTATTATTATTTTTGTAAAATATATATATATATAACTATTAAATTAATATGTATGGGTTTTTTAATAATATATATTTTACCTCAAATATTATGTTCTAAGTATGTATGTAAATAATAATGGATACTTTTTTTAGAATACATATATAAACTACTAACCCAATACATATATATAGGGTTTTTTATAAGTATAAATATTAAATATATTTTGCATTAAACATTACATTTCAAGTATATATATTATTATTTTTAAGAAAAACTTTGATACACAGGCCGTGTAAACTTTAGTTTACATGTGCCTTTTAGTTTTAGGGGTTAGGGTTTTAGTTTAGGGGTTTAGGTTGTAGGGTTTAGAATTTAAGATTAGTGTTTAGAATTTAGTGTATAGGGTTTAAGGTTTAGGGTTTAGTTTTTTAGGGATAGGTTAGGAATTTAGGATTTGGGTTTTTATAGTGTAAATATACAGGCTTGTGTAAAATTAATAAAAAAATATTTTTTTAAGAAATAAATTTTAAAATTTAAAATAGTGTTTCTTTAAAACCTCGATAAATCATGTTTCAGGCGTAAAGTGGTGTGATGTTTTTAACATTTTTTCGATAAAATGAGAAGCCGTGTCCCGGGCGCAAAGAGATGCGGTTCTCTCAATATTTCTATACATTCAAGAATCGTATTTTAAAATTTTAATCGAATTCCTAATTTTTGACACCAAGACTTTAAATAATCGGTTAGGTACCAATTTTGGGTGGTGTAGGGGTGCTAATCCTACCACATCCGTAACCGACTCCTGGACCCCAATTTTTGAATCTCTGGTTTTATCTTGGTGTCCGGTCTACCGATTTTAAAATGATCGGTGGCGACTCCCCATTTTTAATCTTAAAATTGGGCGGGGTTTTTCAATATATCAAAAGAAAATTAAAAAAAAAGAATGAAAAAATGAGCACCAGACGGATTTGGGTGCTCACAGCTGGCGACTCCGCTGGGGAATTTTAAAATAAAAAGAGAGTCAAGCCATGAGTCGATTATTTTTTAGTCTTGGCCGCTGAAAATTTGCAAATTCGATTTTATTTAAACTATGATTCTATTTTTTAAGACATACATTTTATTTTTCTGTAAATATTACAGAGTTACTTTTACTATATTTCATAAGCTTTCTACCCGAGCTCCGTCATTTTTAAGTGGAAGTGTGATACCGCCTTCGTGTGGGTTATCACCGTATAGGTTGGTGAATCGCTGTTGGGATATATTTCTTATGCTTTCGTATGGGTTACCTCCGTATAGGCATAAAGGATGTATCCCCCACAATTGAACTTGGTCCATTTGAAACCTATAATGGGTGAGGATTAGGGGTCTTGCTACCTTTAGTAAGGGACATCGAGGACAATTCGGGTACCCTTCCCTAGAACCAAAACCCGCAAAAAGTGAGTTGTAGGAGCCAACCCTTTAGAGCCATGCGAAACTCTGCCCGTTTAGTGGTCACCCTTTTAGGCTTTAATGTATTTTATGTATAGTTTGTTATCTGTTTTATTTACCATTTAATTTGATTTGAACTGACCCATTATTTGCATCATATTAAAGCTATTCATTTTGGCATTCACTGCATTGCATATCATGACATCTTGATTTTTGCATTGGTGCATTCGCATATAGGACATATACTTTATTTTTTTACATGCATTCATTTTGAGGCTGATCCTCGGGATGCCCTGTGATAGCAATACTGGGAAAGATGAAAGATCAGTCGATTCAACATCCCTATAGAACAAGAAGCAAAACAAAGATGGCAAATGAAGACAGACTGGATAAGATCGAGCAAAACTAGAAAACTTTGTAGGCCAATTTAACCCAAAAATTAAAAGACCAGTTAGCCAAAGCCCAACAAGAGATAAGGGATTAGTTCGCGAAATCTCAACAGGACATACTGATGAAATTAGCTCAGATGCTAGGACACAAGTTTCCTGAACAAGGAGAGGCCTCTGCTATCAACCCTGGAGCAGGTCCCGAAGAAGAAAATAAAGATCTTATATATCCTTCAGGGTTCACCCCTACTCAAGCTAAAAGTCAAACCAACCCTCGAGTGGTAATTTCTATGGAAAAGTCTCAACCACTTCAGGCCAGTGCCTCTATCCCCGCAAATTTGCCCGCCGTATCGGAAGCTAAGTTAGGGGGCAATCAGGCTGAAAATTTTATCTCGGAGATGGACCAGTTGATTGAACCTGAGAAATCAAAAAATGAGACATCGAAAGAGATCGAGAAACGTTGTAAACGACTCGAAGAAAAGATACAAGCCATGGAGGTAGAGGATATCTTCAGTGGATTTGATGCTAATGAACTCAGCCTTGTCCCAGATTTGGTGTTACCCCCAAAATTCAAGATCTCAGAGTTTGAAAAATATGATAGAACTAGCTGCCCTCACGCTCACCTCACTATGTTCTGTCGGAGGATGACAGGGTACAGAAGAGACGACAAGCTGTTAATACACTGCTTTCAGGACACTCTGTCGGGATCTGCTGCCCGATGGTATAATCAGTTGAGCCCTCATCAGATGAAATCATAGAAAGACTTGGCTAAAACTTTTCTGGAGCAATATCGACACGTCAGTGATATGGTATCTGATAGTTGGACTCTGCAACACATGAAACAGAAGTCTAATGAAAGCTTCAAACAGTACGCGCAACGCTGGAGATATATAGTTGCACAAGTCCAACCCCCTATTGGTAAGAAAGATACAGTGGTCATATTCATCCAAACTTTGGAGGTTCCAATCCTAGATCGCCTTATAGGTAATGAAACTACAATTTTACTGTTCTAGTGTTATCTGGTGAGCTCATTGAGAATGCTGTTAAAAGTGGAAAGATCGATGTTGGTGGAATTTCGTCTCATAAGAAGCCTTCGTATGCAAAAAGGGACAATGAAGTGAACTCTTCTGGAATTTTTAATGTTAGCTATTCAAAGCCAGCGACGGTGATACAGCCTAAAGCCACAAGTGCTCACGGTTCCTCAAGCCAAGATTTTGGTCAGAGGAAGAATATTGAAAAGATAGAGTTTACTTAATTACCTGTTTCTTATATAGAATTGTACAAACAGTTATAAGACATCCATGTGGTGGCACATTTTTACTGAGATTCGGTACAACCTTCTTTCCCAAAATGGTATGATCCCAGCGTAAAATGCGATTATCACGCGGGACAAGTTGGCCACACAATTGAAAACTGCTTTGGTTTCAAAAGGTTGGTGGAAAAATTTATTAAGCTTGGGGTGATAAACCTTGATGACTCAGCGGGAACAGCTACGAACAAAGACCCTTTGCCAAAGCACGAAGATGCAATTAGGGGTGTATCGAAGGTGTTTTTGAACTGGACCATGATTATCCAGATTAAATATTGCATTGTCTTAACCATAGTAGGTCCCTTGTAGTTTTTATCACTTTCAGAGTAATGTTTTTGTAAAACCAATTTCACTGACTTAAGTATGATAGTAGGGAGAATATTTTGTAAGGGATCAAAACTACAAGTTGCAATACAAGTATATTTTGTTCGTACCTGAGTCTTGAACATCCAAAATGCATAAATAACATCTCCTTAAAGTTTCAAATTTACTGCAAGAGCAGTTTCAGACGATGATGTATAACGAACAAGATGTTGGGGCATGCACCCTGATGAAAGATGTAAAGAAAGGTGATCGAACCCAAGAAGAGGTTAGGGCACCGCTACATACGAAAGACCAAGATCCTGACAGGACCAGTGAGGAGTCAGGGGCATCCCATTGAGGGCCAGAAAAATCATATCACATTCATGCATTTAGTTGCATTCTTCTTGCATTGAACCATTTTTGCATACGTCATACATTAAGTGCATACACCGAAGTCACCATGCAATTAAGATAGACACATGCATTTAGGCATAAAATTAGATGCATTCATGTATTTTTGCTTGTACATATAAATAGGTCCACGAAAGAGACTGAACATCCTCAACATGGGGGCAATCATGATGGCCAACCTTAGTCTTGGAAGAGGCCAAACAGAAGATGTTGAAACATCTAAATAAAAGGTACCAGTGACAAATTTTTGAACAATTACTGACAAATGTTTTTTCTTTTGAAGGATTTGATTTCTTTGACAATGAGGTGGACACCAACATTTTCCAGATTCTCACTCTTGCCAATAGAAATAACTTATTCCAAATCTTGCCTCCTTCGCTGGTGTTACAAGTTAAAACTTTCATCCAGATCTTATTTCTCCGTCGGTGGTGTAGTGGATCCCATATTTTGCTGATCTAGTCTCTCCGTCAGTAGTGTAGCAGATCAAATCCTATCCAGGACTTGTCTCTTCGACGGTGTTGCAGCTAGACCAAAATTTTACTCAGAATTTACTTTTTATTATAGTTGTAGCAAAAAATCAAAAATAAAAAAGGAATCAGATAAAAAAATCAGAAAATGTCAAAAATGTCAAAAAAAATCGAAAAAAAAGAAAAAAATCGAAAAAATAAAAAAAACAAAAAAAAATCAAATCAAAATGAAAATCAAGTTGTTTTCCTATTCTGCTTCTCCGTTGATGGTTTAGTGGAGTCTAAGTTGCTGAAATCTGATTATACCAAATCTCTGGTTTTATCTTGGTGTCCGGTCTACCTATTTTAAAATGATCGGTGATGACTCCCTATTTTTAATCCAAAAATTGTGTGGGGTTTTTCAATACATCAAAAGAAAATTAAAAAAAAAAACGAAAAAATAGAGCGCCAGACGGTTTTGGGTGCTCACAAATGCGACTCATGGGAATTTTAAAATAAAAAGAGAGTCAAGCCATGAGTCGATTATTTTTAGTCTTGGCCGTTGAAAATTTACAAATTCGATTTTAATTTTAACTATGATTCTATTTTTTAAGACATGAATTTTATTTTTCCGTAAATATTACTAAGTTACTTTTACTATATTTCATAAGCTTTCTACCCGAGCTCTGTCATTTTTAAGTGGAAGTGTGATACCGTCTTCGTGTGGGTTATCACCGTATAGGTTGGTGAATCACTTTGGGATATATTTCTTATGCTTTCGTGTGGGTTACCTCCAGTATAGGCATAAAGGATGTATCCCCACAATTGAACTTGGTCCATTTGAAACCTATAATGGGTGAGGATTGTGGGTCTTGCTACCTTTAGTAAGGGACAACGAGGACAATTCGGGTACCCTTCCTAGAACCAAAACCCGCAAATAGTGAGTTGTAGGAGCCAACCCTTTAGAGCCATGTGAAACTCTGCCCGTTTAGTGGTCACCCTTTTAGGCTTTAATGTATTTTATGTATAGTTTGTTATCTGTTTTATTTACCATTTAATTTGATTTGAACTGACCCATTATTTGCATCATATTAAAGCTATTCATTTTGGCATCAACTGCATTGCATATCATGACATTTTGATTTTTGCATTGGTACATTCGCATATAGGACATATACTTTATTTTTTTACATGCATTCATTTTGAGGCTGATCCTCGGGATGCCCTGTGATAGCAATACTGGGAAAGATGAAAGATCAGTCGATTCAACATCCCTATAGAACAAGAAGCAAAACAAAGATGGCAAATGAAGACAGATTTGGATAGGATCGAGCAAAACCAGAAAACTTTGTAGGCCGATTTAACCCAAAAATTATAAGTCCAGTTAGCCAAAGCCCAACAAGAGATAAGGGATTAGTTCGCAAAATCTCAACAGGACATACTGGTGAAATTAGCTCAGATGCTAGGATACAAGTTTCCTGAACAAGGAGAGGCCTCTGCTATCAACCTAGGGCGAGTCCCGAGAAGAAAAATAAAGATCTTATATATCCTCCAGGGTTCACCCCTACTCAAGCTAAAAGTCAAACCAACCCTCGAGTGGTAATTTCTATGGAAAAGTCTCAACCACTTTAGGCCAGTGCCTCTATCCCCGCAAATTTGCCCGCCGCATCAGAAGCTAAGTTAGGGGGCAATTAGGCTGAAAATTTTATCTCGGAGATGGACTAGTTGATTTAACCTGAGAAATCAAAAAATGAGACATCAAAAGAGATCGAAGAATGTTGTAAATGACTCGAAAAAGATGCAAACCATGGAGGTAGAGGATATCTTGATGGATTTGATGCTAATGAACTCACCTTGTCCCAGATTTGGTGTTACCCCCAAAATTCAAGATCTCAAAGTTTGAAAAATATGATAGAACTAGCTGCCCTCACGCTCACCTCACTATGTTCTGTCGGAGGATGACAGGGTACAGAAGAGACGACAAGCTGTTAATACACTGCTTTCAGGACACTCTGTCGGGATCTGCTGCCCGATGGTATAATCAGTTGAGCCCTCATCAGATGAAATCATAGAAAGACTTGGCTAAAACTTTTCTGGAGCAATATCGACACGTCAGTGATATGGTATCTGATAGTTGGACTCTGCAACACATGAAACAGAAGTCTAATGAAAGCTTCAAACAGTACGCGCAACGCTGGAGATATATAGTTGCACAAGTCCAACCCCCTATTGGTAAGAAAGATACAGTGGTCATATTCATCCAAACTTTGGAGGTTCCAATCCTAGATCGCCTTATAGGTAATGAAACTACAATTTTACTGATTCTAGTGTTATCCGGTGAGCTCATTGAGAATGTTGTTAAAAGTGGAAAGATCGATGTTGGTGGAAGTTCGTCTCATAAGAAGCCTTTGTATGCAAAAATAGACAATAAAGTGAACTCTTCGGAATTTTTAATGTTAGCTATTCAAAGCCAGTGACGGTGATACACCTAAAAGCCACAAGTGCTCACGGTTCCTCAAGCCAAGATTTTGGTCGAGGAAAAATATTGAAAAGATATAGTTTACTCCATTACCTGTTTCTTATATAGAATTGTACAAATAGTTATAAGACATCCATGTGGTGGCATATTTTTATCGAGATCCGGTATAACCTTCTTTCCCAAAATGGTATGATCCCAAATAAAAATGCGATTATCACGCTGGGGACAAGTTGGCCACACAATTGAAAACTGCTTTGGTTTCAAAAGGTTGGTGGAAAAATTTATTAAGCTTGGGTGATAAACCTTGATGACTCAGCGAGAACAACTACGAACAAAGACCATTTGCCAAAGCATGAAGATGCAATTAGGGGTGTATCGAAGGTGTTTTTAAACTGGACCATGATTATCCAGTTAAATATTGCATTGTCTTAACCATAGTAGGTCCCTTTGTAGTTTTTATCACTTTTAGAGTAATGTTTTTGTAAAACCAATTTCACCGACTTAAGTATGATAGTAGGAGAATATTTTGTAAGGGATCAAAACTACAAGTTGCAATACAAGTATATTTTTTTCGTACCTGAGTCTTGAACATCCAAAATGCATAAATAACATCTCCCTAAAGTTTCAAATTTATTGCAAGAGCAGTTTCAGACGATAACGTATAACGAACAAGATGTTGGGGCATACACCCTGATGAAATATTTAAAGAAAGGTGATCGAACCCAAGAAGAGGTTGGGGCACCGCTACATATGAAAGACCAAGATCCCGAAAGACCCGTGAGAGAGTCGGGGCATCCCATTGAGGGCGAAAAAATCATATCACATTCATGCATTTAGTTGCATTCTTCTTGCATTGAACCATTTTTGCATACGTCATACATTAAGTGCATACACCAAGTCACCATGCAATTAAGATAGACACATGCATTTAGGCATAAAATTAGATGCATTCATGTATTTTTGCTTGTACATATAAATAGGTCCACGAAAGAGACCGAACATCCTCAACATGGGGCAATCATGATGGCCAACCTTAGTCTTGGAAGAGGCCAAACGAAGATGTTGAAACATCTAAATAAAAGGTACCAAAGACAAAAATTTTTGAACAATTATGACAAATGTTTTTTTCTTTTGAAGGATTTGATTTCTTTGACAATGAGGTGGACACCAACATTTTCCATTCTCACTCTTGCCAATAGAAATAACTTATTCCAAATCTTGCCTCCTTCATTGGTGTTACAAGTTAAAACTTTCATCCAGATCTTATTTCTCCGTCGGTGGTGTAGTGGATCCCATATTTTGCTGATCTAGTCTCTCCATTAGTGTGTGTAGCGATCAAATCCTATCCAGACTTGTCTCTTCGACGGTGTTGCAACTAGACCAAAATTTTACTCGAAATTTACTTTTTATTATAGTTGTAGCAAAAAATCAAAAATAAAAAAGGAATCAGATAAAAAAATCAGAAAATGTCAAAAATGTCAAAAAAAATCGAAAAAAAAGAAAAAAATCGAAAAAATAAAAAAAACAAAAAAAAATCAAATCAAAATGAAAATCAAGTTGTTTTCCTATTCGCTTCTCCGTTGATGGTTTAGTGGAGTCTAAGTTCTTTGAAATCGATTATACCAAATCTCTGGTTTTATCTTGGTGTCCGGTCTACCTATTTTAAAATGATCGGTGATGACTCCCTATTTTTAATCCAAAAATTGTGTGGGGTTTTTCAATACATCAAAAGAAAATTAAAAAAAACGAACGAAAAAATAGAGCGCCAGACGGATTTGGGTGCTCACAGCTGGCGACTCCGCTGGGGAATTTTAAAATAAAAAGAGAGTCAAGCCATGAGTCGATTATTTTTTAGTCTTGGCCGTTGAAAATTTACGAATTCGATTTTAATTTTAACTATGATTCTGTTTTTTTAAGACATGAATTTTATTTTTCTGTAAATATTACTAAGTTACTTTTACTATATTTCATGAGCTTTCTACCCGAGCTCTGTCCTTTTTAAGTGGAAGTGTGATACCGTCTTCGTGTGGGTTACCACCGTATAGGTTGGTGAATCACTTTCGGGATATATTTCTTATGCTTTCGTGTGGGTTACCGCCGTATAGGCATAAGGGACGTATCCCCCTGAATTGAACTTGGTCCGTTTGAAACCTCTAATGGGTGAGGATCAGGGGCCTTGCTACCTTTAGTAAGGGACAACGAGGACAATTCGGGTACCCTTCCCTAGAACCAAAACCCGCATATAGTGAGCTGTAGGAGCCAACCCTTTAGAGCCATGTGAAACTCTGCCCGTTTAGTGGTTACCCTTTTAGGCTTTAATGTATTTTATGTACAGTTTGTTATCTGTTTTATTTACCATTTAATTTGATTTGAACTGACCCATTCTTTGTATCATATTAAAGCTATTCATTTTGGCATCACTGCATTGCATATCATGGCATTTTGATTTTTGCATTGGTACATTCGCATATAGGACATATACTTTATTTTTTTACATGCATTCAGTTTGAGGCTGATCCTCGGGATGCCCTGTGACAGCAATACTGGGAAAGACGAAAGATCAGTCGATTCAACATCCCTACAGAACAAGAAGCAAAACAAAGATGGCAAATGAAGACAGACTGGATAGGATCGAGCAAAACCAGAAAACTTTGTAGGCCGATTTAACCCAAAAATTATAAGTCCAGTTAGCCAAAGCCCAACAAGAGATAAGGGATTAGTTCGCAAAATCTCAACAGGACATACTGGTGAAATTAGCTCAGATGCTAGGATACAAGTTTCCTGAACAAGGAGAGGCCTCTGCTATCAACCCTAGGGCAGGTCCCGGAGAAGAAAATAAAGATCTTATATATCCTCCAGGGTTCACCCCTACTCAAGCTAAAAGTCAAACCAACCCTCGAGTGGTAATTTCTATGGAAAAGTCTCAACCACTTTAGGCCAGTGCCTCTATCCCCGCAAATTTGCCCGCCGCATCAGAAGCTAAGTTAGGGGGCAATTAGGCTGAAAATTTTGTCTCAGAGATGGACTAGTTGATTTAACTTGAGAAATCAAAAACCGATGCATCAAAAGAGATCGAAGAATGTTGTAAATGACTCGAAAAAAAGATGCAAACCATGGAGGTAGAGGATATCTTCAGTGGATTTGATGCTAATGAACTCAGCCTTGTCCCAGATTTGGTGTTACCCCCAAAATTCAAGATCCCAAAGTTTGAAAAATATGATAGAACTAGCTATCATCGCGCTCACCTCACTATGTTCTGTCGGAGGATGACAGGGTACAGAGGAGACGACAAGCTGTTAATACACTACTTTCAGGAAAGTCTGTCAGAATCTGCTGTCCGATAGTATAATCAGTTGAGCCGCCATAAGATAAAATCATGAAAAGACTTGGCTAGAGCTTTTCTGGAGCAATATCGATACGTCGGTGATATGGTACCTGATCGTTGGACTCTGCAACACATGAAGCAGAGTCCAATGAAAGCTTCAGACAGTACGCGCAACGCTGGAGATATATAGCTGCACAAGTCCAACCCCCTATTGGTGAGAAGGAAACAGTGGTCATATTCATCCAAACTTTGGAGGTTCCAATCCTATATCGCCTTATAGGTAATGCAACTACAATTTTGCTGATATAGTGCTATCTGGTGAGCTCATTGAGAATGTTGTTAAAAGTGAAAAGATCGATGTTGGTGTAAGTTCGTCTCATAAGAAGCCTTTGTATGCAAAAATAGACAATAAAGTGAACTCTTCTGGAATTTTTAATGCTAGCTATTCAAAGCCGGTGACGGTGATACAGCCTAAAGCCACAGGTGCTCACGGTTCCTCAAGCCAAGATTTTGGTCAGAGGAAAAACACTGAAAAGATATAGTTTACTCCATTACCTGTTTCTTATGGAGAATTGTACAAATAGTTGTACGACAACCATATGGTGGCATATTTTTATCGAGATCCGGTATAACCTCCTTTCCCAAAATAGTATGATCCCAGCGCAAAATGCGATTATCACGCGGGACAAGTTGGCCACACAATTGAAAACTGTTTTGGTTTCAAAAAGTTGGTGAAAAAAATTATTAAGCTTGGAGTGATAAACCTTGATGACTCAGCGAGAACAACTACGAACAAAGACCATTTGCCAAAGCATGATGATGCCAATTAGGGGTGTATCGAAGGTGTTTTTAAACTGGACCATGATTATCCAGATTAAATATTACACTATCTTGACCATAGTAGGTCCCTTGTAGTTTTTATCACTTTTAGAGTAATGTTTTTGTAAAACCAATCTCACTGACTTAAGTACGATAGTAATGAGAATATTTTGTAAGGGATCAAAACTACAAGTTGCAATACAAGTATATTTTTTTCGTACCTGAGTCTTGAACATCCAAAATGCATAAATAACATCTCCCTAAAGTTTCAAATTTATTGCAAGAGCAGTTTCAGACGATAACGTATAACGAACAAGATGTTGGGGCATACACCCTGATGAAATATTTAAAGAAAGGTGATCGAACCCAACAAGAGGTTGGGGCACCGCTACATATGAAAGACCAAGATCCTGAAAGACCAGTGAGGAGCCAGGGGCATCCCATTGAGGGCCAGAAAAATAATATCACATTCATGCATTTAGTTGCATTCATCTTGCATTGAACCATTTTTGCATACGTCATACATTAAGTGCATACACCGAAGTCACCATGCATTTAGGATAGACACATGCATTTAGGCATAAAATTAGATGCATTCATGTATTTTTGCTTGTACATATAAACAGGTCCACGAAAGAGACTGAACATCCTCAACATGGGGGCAATCATGATGGCCAACCTTAGTCTTGGAGGAGGCCAAACAGAAGATGCTGAAACATCTAAATAAAAGGTACCAGTGACAAAATTTTGAACAATTGCTGACAAATGTTTTTTCCTTTGTAGGATTTGATTCCTCTGACAATGAGGTGGACACCAACATTTTCCAGATTCTCACTCTTGCCAACAGAAATAACTTATTCCAGATCTTGCCTCATTCGCTGGTGTTACAAGTTAAAACTTTCATCGGGATCCTATTTCTCCGTCGGTGGTGTAGTGGATCCCATATTTTGCTGATCTAATCTCTCCATTAGTGGTGTAGCCGATCAAATCCTATCCAGGTCTTGCCTCTTCGACGGTGTTGCAACTAGACCAAAATTTTACTCAGAAATTACTTTTTATTATAGTTGCAGCAAAAAATCAAAAATAAAAAAAGGAATCAGATAAAAAATCAGAAAAAGTTAAAAAAATGTCAAAAAAGAGAAAATAGACAATAAAAAATAAAAAAATCCAAAAAAATCCAAAAAAAGAAAGAAAAAGAAGAAAAAATTTGAAAAAAAATCAAATCAAAATGAAAATCAAGTTGTTTGCCTATTTTGCTTCTCCGTTGATGGTCTAGTGGAGTCTAAGTTGCTGAAATCTGATCTTACCCCTCCGTTGATGATGTGGATAGATCCAACTTTATAAATTTACGGTTCTGCCTCTTCGTCGGTGTTGTAGCTGGACCAAGTTTGCCAAATTCTGATCATGCCGCTTTGTCAGAGTTGTAGCTTGATAAAAAAAACCTCCGATCCTGCCTCTTCGTCGGATCCGTAGCTGGATCAAATCTTTAGACCTTGCCTCTTCGTCGGTGTTGTAGCTCAGTCAAATTTAACCTTCGGTTCTGCCTCTTCGTCGGTGTTGCAGCTGAACCAAATTTGCCAAATTCTGATCATGCCTCTTCGTCAGAGTAGTAGCTTGATCGCAAAGAAACCAACCCTCCGATCCTGCCTCTTCGTTAGATTCGTAGCTGGATCAAATCTTCAGACCTTGCCTCTTCTTCGGTGTTGTAGATTGGTCAAATCTAACTTTCGGTTCTACCTCTTCGTCGGTGTTGTAGCTGAACCAAATTTACTAACTTTCGGTCTTACCTCTTCGTCGGTGTTGTAGCTAGACCAAATTTACTGACTCTTGATCCTGCCACTTCGTCGGTGTCGTAGCTGGATCAACATTACTAACTTTATACCAGACCTCTTCGTCGGTGTTGTAGCTTGGTCAAAATTTACTAACTTTCAAGTTTTATCAATGCTGTATCTAAAAAAAGAGAAGAAAAAGAATTCAAAAAAAAGAAAAATAAAAAAAAGAGAAAAATTTAGAAAAAAGAAAGAAAAAGAAAAAGAAAAAGAAGAAAAAGTTTTCAATTTTCTGATACTGCCTTTTCGCTAGAGTTGTAGCTGGACCAGACATTGGAACTTTCATCCATCGATCTTGCATCTTCGTCAGTGTTGCAGCTGGGTCGAATTTTGTAGACCCTGCCTCTTCGTCAGTGTTGCAGTTGGGTCGAATTGTCTTTAGGTATTGCCGTCGTCAATAATGTAGCAAGTTGCACTCATTTTGCTTCCCCAACAGACAACCCCATATTTTGAAGATTTTGCTTCCTTAAGAGTGACAAGGTGGATCAATCAAGTCAAGAAAGAAGACTCGCATCAAAGAGAAAAGAAGATCTACCGAAGAAAGGAGACATACGTCAAGAGGGAATGACCAGCCAGACCGGATGAAACAGGTCATTTTTAGTCTTTGCTTCGTTGCCGTTACACAACAACGAGCAAAGTGGGGCAGCTGCAATAACCCATTTCACCGGGCCTTAAGCCTACTAACTTGAAACCAGTACCCATTACCCAAACCAAAACCGACTCAAACTCGTACCCAATACATAACCCGGCCCGACCCAAAAAAAAAAACTAAAACATATTAAGCCTAGCCCTAACCTAAGCCTCTCGCGCCGCCGCCGGCCACCGTTAATCCTTAAATAAACCAACTCAACCCTAAAAAATAAAATAACCCCAAAATCACCTACCCTCTTCCCTACAACCACACTACCAACTGAACTCTAAACTAAATTTATCATTCCCTATCTCTGCCGCCGCCCTACGAATTCGGCTTTATCCCTACACACCATCATCAAATCTACAAGAAATAAAAAGATGGGGGATTAGTTTAGATCGGTTATAAAACCGAAGTAATATCATAGGAGAGATCGGAGAGAAATAGAGAGAAAAAAGGGGAGTTTTGGATCTAAAAAAAATCGGGATTTTGAAAAAAAAAAGAAGGAGATTTCGAGCAAAAATTATAAGAAACAAAAGGTGATCAATAAAGATCAAATATTTTTGAATCAAAAATTGTTGTTGTTGTTTAAATCTTCTTCTTTTTTCAAAATCAAAAAGGGGATAAGGGGATTTCGAATCGTACCTTCCAGTTAGGAAATAAGGTCACCGTCGTCGGCCTAGCCCTCACCGTGAGGCCATTGTGGCCAGTGACCGACGCCAAAGAGAGGGGGAACTGCTGTCGTTGGGGTAAGGTTGAGAGGAGAGAAGAGTTAGAAAGTTTATTAGGGTTTTTATCTGTTCGAAATAAAAAAAACCCTTAATATTGTTTTAAAACTGCAACTACCGAAACAGTGCCGTATTGGCCTCCCTAACCCGCGTTTTGACCCGGATACCCAAGAGGATCCGCGTTTTTTAGTTAGGGGTTAATTACACCCTTGGACCCCTATTTTCCTTACCGATTATGTTTTTGTCAAGGGTCTATTTACACTTTTGGTCTTTCTATCTTTTATGCGCATTTAATATAGTTTTTTTTATGTTTTTTGTGGCTTTTAATTTCCATCTTGTTTCGATTTAGTCACTGAATTATATGTTTTAATTTCTAGCATATTATTTCTGTTATTTTGAGTTTATTTATTTATGTTTTAGATTTGTTTTATTTTAATCCCTAATATTTGTCATTTATGTCATGTAAATTATCATATCATGCATTTTAATCACTAGTTCATGCTTTTTTATTTGGTTCACATATATTTTAGCATGGTTATTATTATTATTATTATTATTATTATTATTATTATTATTATGTGAATATAATATATTATTATACATAGTAGTATATTTTATGTATTATATATTAATATAAGATATAAGATATATGTATATGTTTTTATATATCTAGGGCTAATATTTTATATTTTATAATATTATATATATAAGTTTTTATGAACATTTGTAAAAATAAAGGATAGTATTTTGTTTAAATTACCATGTATATAAAAATAATAATAAATTGTTTTTGTAAAATATATATATAACTATTAAATTAATATGTATGGGTTTTTTAATAATATATATTTTACCTCAAATATTATGTTCTAAGTATGCATGTAAATAATAATGGATATTTTTTTTAGAATACATATATAAGCTACTAACCTAATACATATATATAGGTTTTTTTATAAGTATAAATATTAAATATATTTTGCATTAAACATTACATTTTAAGTATATATATATTATTATTTTTACATGTTATCTTATATTTATTTGCATCAAATATGTATTTTTAAATAAAAAATTGTTTTTTAAGAAATAAATTTTGAATTTTAAATCAGTGTTTCTTTAAAACCTCGATAAATCATGTTCCGAGCGTAAAGGGATGTGATGTTTTTAACATTTTTCCAATAAAATAAGAAGCCGTGTCCCGGGCGCAAAAGGATGCGGTTCTCTCAATATTTATATACATTCAAGAATCATATTTTAAAATTTTAATCGAATTCCTAATTTCCGACACCAAGACTTTAAACAATCAGCTAGGTACCAATTTTGGGCGGTGTGGGGTGCTCATCATTCCCCATCCGTAACTGACTCCCAGACCCTAATTTTTTAATCTCTGGTTTTATCTTGGTGTCCGTTCTACCTATTTTAAAATGATCGGTGGCGACTCCTCATTTTTAATCTTCAAATTGGACGGGGTTTTTCAATACATCAAAAGAAAATTAAAAAAAACGAACAAAAAAAAGAGCGTCGGACGAATTTGGGTGCTCACATGGTACTGTAAATGCGGATAACTTTAAAAAACTTTAAAAAGTAATCTAATTCGAGAAAGATACCTATACTTGATACACATTCCTGATAACATACCAAGTTCTAGTCATTAACAAGTTGCAGGGAAGAGTCTAATAATGGAAATGCTTTACATACATAGAATCATAGATAGATAATTTAGTACAGTTTGAGAGTGCAGGAAAGGCTGGCATCTTTTACTTTCCATTCTGCTGAGCAGTGTCAATTGTGGCAAATGGCAAGCTTAGTGGCATTAGCACAATATTTTTCAGAAATGGGCAGCCCTTGCTGGTTGCAATCACCTTTTGCAGGTGCAGATGGCGATGAATAATCCTTGCTTTTACCCCACACCACGCAATAAAGGCCGACCGTGATAACGATTCCTCCTATGATGCTACATATCATTGGGAAATGGAAGAAGAAGAAGAATATATATGTTAATGCAGAAATATGAACTGAAATTTGAAAAGAGCAAATACTTGAGTGATTTACCTTTTTCCTTTTAGTTTTTTTAGTAAAGTTATAATCACAGTTGTTTGGTGCCACTGCCATGGCGACCTTTTATCAAGTTATCATTATAAAGAAGAGAATTCCTAGAATGTGTTGTTTTTCTTGAGCTTCACTCTTTCCTCTATGGGATAAGAAGAAAGAAACCAATGGCTAATTTGCTCAATTATCGAACACCAAAGTTGTTCAAGACAATGTTAAGATTATTTAAAGTGGCTTTTGTAATTTGGGATTAGGTATGTTAATGGACCAAAATTCCATTAATTTTGTGGGTTTCCATGTAAAATGATTTTTATTACAGTTCCGGGAAAGCTGATCTAAGTACCTTCCGAGGTGGATTTGCTCGCCGAGAATGGCGGAACCGAGAACAGCAACGATGATCATGCAGAGAGGGTTGAAGGCAGTGACAAATACAGGGCCTCTTGTTTTCATGACCAGACCTTGCTCATAATATGTGATCCCAGAGCTAACTACACCCATCATTAAAAACAGATTGGCAGTAATTAGCAAGTATAACAAACAAATATGCTGTTTAAGTTTAGCTAATTATTCTGATAATTTGATTAACAATAATGAAATACTTATATGTATTGGCACCAAATGTGCTTATAAGTTGAGTCGGATTTATAGACGAGATCAACACACTTCGTACTTGTTCAAGTTTGATCTCACATAAAACGCGAGTCTAAAGTTGTATTCAAACCTACCCATATTTGTGAATGGCTAACCAAATATGTTTTCCGCCCGTTCATTTTTTTATTTTTAAAAATATGTATCTTATTTTTTAGTTTAATACTTACAGAGTACAATGGAGCAAAAAGCCTAGAGTTCCAGCCCACAGCCCATCCACTGGGGTGATGTTCTACGGCTAAAGCAATTGCCAAACTCTGGATAGTACCCGCCAAGCATATCAAGGAGGAAAGTGAGATTTCCGTCGTGTATTTCTTTATGGTAATTGACTGCACCATTTGAACAACAACAATTCACTAATTAACTCTGATTGTATTCATTAATTAGTGGACATCACGTAAGACAACTTACTTGCAGAACGTAGAAACAGGACCAGGCAACACAACCGACAAGGATCAATAGTGTCCCAGATATCCAGTGTTTATCAGACGAGCCGCTGCTTCCGCTGCTCCCGTGGTGGCTTGTGGTCGACCATATTAGTTCAATCACAGGGCCTTTGTAAAGTGTCATAAGTAAAGCTCCGGATAGTGTCACCAGGGTCCCGATCACCTTGGCTATACTGCGTACTTCATTCATCTTCACATGCTCCAATCTGGTAACACAGTTTATGAATGAATTTCAGTGGTTGGAAACTAGGCAACTATAGAGCAGACAAATTTGGAGTCTGCATTTTTTTAATAATGTTAATGATATTAAGCTCATTTACCGGAAAATGAGTGCAATCACAAAGGTGACTGGGGGGACAGCATTCATTATTGCAGATGTAAATGATGCTGATGTATATTTCATTCCCAAGTAAACAAAGCCTTGATCCAGGATTGGCCTGTCCAAAAAATTTTCTAGACATCAAACACAAAAGAACTGCTACTGTATGACTTGTCCTTTTGAGGTTATGCCGAGTAATTTAATTCGGATTGAATCAAACAGGGAATTTGTGTATGATTGGAATTTCAAGAAGTATGGAGTGAGAAAGATTACTCTAGAAATCCCAAGGTCATTATTTGTAGGAAGATTGAGAACGTCATCTTTGGCCTTGTTTTCCTGTAAGAAAGAGGAGGATATGCATACAGAGATCAGTCCTGTTTATATTCATGTCACACAAATATTCGTATCCGACACTCGCATCGGATTCGAAAGTAAGAAAGATCACAAGTACTATGCATGAATGTGTGTAACATATGAGACGGATATGATCACCTCTCGAGCACCAGTGCGAAAGGTGCAAGTACAAGTGCAGCAATGGCATTACGATACACAACGAGAACGGTTCATGCCCTGATTGAGTGTTACCATGCTGATTATGTACATCCCAGCCGAACCAAATTGCAAGAATATCATAAGTAAATAAGGCTTTGCCTTGCTGAAATTTGCACTCATCTTTGTTCAAACTCAGTAGATAAGGAAAGATTTTATCTGAGTTCTTGATTGAGAAGTGATCAAAACTGTTGCTATATATATACACACAATATAACACAGATAAAGGACGTCACTCAAACTTGGAATCTGCAGGGTCCCTTATCCACGTAACTTTAGACACTAGTGCTTGCTTTTGCCTTTAATCTCCATTTCAGTAAGTGTTGAAACTATGAAAAAATATAATGGATAATTATTTATGTTATCCTCCATGGAAATAGTGCAATCCTTCAATTTTGAAGATGGAGTGGAAGATACAATTGTTGGAAAAATGTGAGGAAAATGGTAACTTTGAGCCATATTTCGAATTGGTAAAGGTGGAGATTCGAATAATGATTTTATTGGATCTAATTCTACTCCATGAGACCTTTTTAACGGTATCTCATATGCTCAAAATGGTTGAGTGATGAATGAGAAATTGATGCTCAAGGTAGGGTAGTTGTGAATAGAATAAGGAAGTGAAAACCCCCTATCCCACTATCCCACATTGATGGGATAAATTGAATGAGAAGTATTTATATATACTTAACCACTTGGTGGTTATTGAATGTTTGGACCCAATTAGGTTGGGGTGCACTTGCATGATGTAGATGATGTGAATGTTTGGAATGGTTGATTTATAATATTAATTTTACTTTCGGATTAACCTTTTTGTAACAACAATTACAAAAATACAGAAATTGTTAATTCTGATGTCCTTTGATGATTGTAGGAATATTGATAATGGCTCTAATATACAAATATCAATATACATTACTAAGACAAATGTCAGATTCGAACTCATAAAAGATGAAATAATATGAATATCTTTGACAGGTCAGTCAATTAGTAGATCTCGCACAACTGTGAATTTGTTTATTATTTAACACAAGCATGTGATTTTAAGATTATCTTATAGGCTTATACCAATGCCTTGGTATAATGCAATCCGAGTCTGATGATTTTGTGCATATCTCAACTAGATTATATTATTGAGCACTCATTCCATAACAAGATATTTGATAAATTTAAACTTGATATAAATATACGAACACGATACGTAAAAAATAATTAAAATCCGAAATAAGAAAACAATCTTACACATAAATCCCCCAACTTTTGCAAGTTATAATTAGGGATGGCAATGGGCCGGATCTGGACCGAATCCAGCTGGACCCAGATCCATACCCATTTTTACATCCTGGATCCAGACCCGTCCCGGATCCACGAGTCTAGAAAATTGGGACCCATATCCAAATTCAATAGATCTCACAGATCCGGGTCCAAAAAGGGCCTGTTAAAAAAACGACCATTTGACCTATTTTTTAACGTAATAAAATTGTCATTGACTAATTTCACATTACATTTCCAATAGAAGAAAGATTAATAACAATACAACTAGTAACAAAATAAAAAATGATAAATTAAAGTCTCAAAAAAAAAACTCCAACACAATTACACAAATGTCTTTTGAATAACACAAACATTAAAAAATATAGATCATGAAATATTCCATTGTCGCAAGCCAAGTACCGCACTTCTATCTCTTTAGAGTGCTAGTCTTCACCACTACTTAACATCCTAAAACAAACAAGAAACAACCAACCAAAGAGAAAAATCTGTTTAATGAAAATAATATTTGTGAAATTTAAATATTAATATTAAGGTTATGTGATATAATAACTTTCTTCTTTACCATGTCAATGATATCCACCACTTCCACATCATCATTACAATTTTCATTAATAGTGGAACAAACATCTGCCCCTTTAAAAGTGTCTGTTATAAATAAATAAAAATTACATTAGAGACTAATGTGAAATATAAAATTAAAGCAAAGAAAGGAAAATAATATTTTAAAACCAAATGTGAGTTTCTCTATAAACGGGTAAACGAGTCCAAGTTCGGATCTTAATGTCAGATCCGGACCCAGATCCGTACTTTAATCAGAGGATCCAGATCCGATCTAAATCCGTTGGGTCTAAAATTTTAAGATCCAGACCCTGTAAAACGAATCTGGATCCACGGATTCGGGTCGGGTCCAAGATCCATTGCCATCCCTAGTTATAATAAACTATGCATGGAGAATTAATAATTGATTAATGTGCATGACGAGATCGGGCCATAGAAGCTAAGTGCTTGAAGATTTGTTTTTCAAAGTGGAATTCATTAGACATTTTTTAAAAATCTAAAACCAGTACTTAGCTCACACATAAAGCAACAAATTTTATTAGACCAGTAGCTGAGTTTGACATCATTATTATCGTTTCTTGAAACCTCCTTTCATTCTTTTTATTTCAACCAAAAAAAACAGCAAGGGTTTTGGTGCATTTCTGTGATTTATATTTATAAGACCTGTCCTGACAATGATATCAATAATTAAAAGATGATTATTATGTATCTTTAAGTAAAATTAAGGTTTAAATCTGATGTTGTGAATGAAACAAATTGAATCGAGAGATTTGTCTCTATAATGGGTCTATGCAGTACTTCATCTAAATTTTATCGGCTAATGGATCAGATACGATATGCAATTTTGAAAAAGAAGATAAGTTAAAAACATTTTAAAAAAAGTTTTAAATGTTAATTGTAGCTAAGAAAGAAACAAATGGGGGTTCCATTTTATTGTTGCTTCTCATTCAGCATGCATGATATGGACATGAAAGCTAATCCATTGCCTCAATAATTTGATCTTTTGAGTGTATCAAAAAATAATACTTTGCTCTTTTGGTTCAACCACTCAAATAATACAAGTAATCAAAATGATAAACTCTACGACTTAATTGGCCTTACAAGGAACAAGAATTTGCTTGTTGTACGCTAGTCTCCAACTCTATCAAATGCTTTTCATTAATTTGGTTCACTTACCCGTGGTTTATGTACTTGGATTTAGATGTGATTGTTTAATATAAGGATTATATCTCTAAAATTATATTCGAACACAAATATGATATAATTAAATTATTGATTCAATAATCAAATTTTAGAATAAAAATAATTATAAATCTTAACCATTGAATTAAATATCTTGCATGAGATTTTCGTGCTTCCTTTCACTAATGTCTCATCACATCATGTCTTGAATTATTGTCTCCCTGCTGAAAGCCTGTGATTCAGTCGGGTGCTATACATCTAATTAGGTGATGCTTGAACCGGCTGAAATCCATAATCTTTACGACCATAATTGAAGATCACATCTCCCTTTTTTTTTTAAACTTAGATGGATACCAATATCTCATATATATATTGTGCTCTGTTCTTGCAACTTGTCGTTGGCAAGAAACAACAGATAAGACATGCATACCGATGCCCAATACAATATGTTTGGCTGCAACGTAGATAATTCAGAAAAGGGTTGGAAAAGCAAAAGGCTATTTTCATGTTTTTGGAGTTATCTTTTAAGAAAAAAAAGGCAAAAGCAATTATATCGACTCCCATCCATCAAAATACAATTATGAAATCAATTGATGAGATGAGCCTCGACTTTCTCAGTGGAACACCATACCGCCAAATTGCAAATCATCAATTCCCTTTAGAATTGCAGTAAAGATGTAACAAAATCAAATTATGACTGGGTTAAAAAAAGTTGTTTTCCAGAAGAACCTTAGTTACACATGCAAATGATTTGTGTTGATTTATAAGATTCGTTTTTGTGGTGCAATGGTATTAGCTGTGTTGGTTAATCATTGTTTTCATGGAAATTTATCAATCAAATGATTGTAAGATGGGATGAGCCATGGACTTGAACAACTGCTTATAAAAAGTGGTATAAAAAAACAGAGACTTCTGTCATTTTACTTGAAAGCACAAGGCAAGAGGATGCGTGCACGGGGCCATACTACCAGACCTCAAGAGCCATCAGAACCTGTTTGTAAATTCGGGGTTATGCTTGATTAGTAAATGCAACCTCTTAAAAGATGGTATTCATAAGTCTGGAATCCAGTCCACTTACATGCACCTCCTTTTCTTATTCTAGATTGCACTCTCTTTTGTACCAAAGAAAAAAGATGGTAGGTCATGATCGTCCGGTTTTATCGAATTTTATGCCACCGGGGAAGAAGCCTGCTTAGTTATCCCTTCAATGACTAACCAGAAAAGGTTGGTTATAATGACAGTAGCAGTCCTTCAATGACGAAACAAAGCTGCAGGTGGCCTGAAACCTTTATCTTTAGAACCAATCTTTTTCATTTTCCTTTCCTTTTGATGCACGCTTACCTTGCCGGTGCCCGTTAGAACAAGATATTGTTAACATCCATAAATGGTAAAGATGAAACGAGGACAAAGTTGATGATGTAACAGACGAAGGAATGAGTTTAACAGCAACCAAAGCAATCCAAGTGCACAAACTGCTTGGGACCTTTGAAAACAAAGGATTTAGTCAAAAGTAGTAAAAATGGAACGGATATGGCATTAAAGAAGCATGATTGATGCAAATTTTCATTTTATCTCTTCCAAAACATTAAAGTGGCCTGCTTTCGTTTGCATGGAATTAATAATACATGAAAGATATGAGAAGAAAACTGTTTATCAGAACCCCAAAGGAATCAAAAGGGAGAAACTTTATTTGTTAAAAGTATGATGTTATTTTGGGGGCAGGTGTCTATGAATACGCTTTCCTTTGGTAATGGGAGAGACAATGAAAAGAGAATACGTGCACGGTGCTATGCCGAACCTCAAGAGTCGATCAAAATATGTTGTAAAAGATGATAAGTCGTGATAATCAAGTTTTAACGTATGTATGCCAACTGCGAAGAAACTTTGAACCCCTCCTACTCCTCCCCCCTTCGCCAAGTCTGTAGAATTCCGTTTACAGAGAAAGGCATTGCTTTAGCAATAGAGCCTTTCAACGTGTAAAGTCCTACTGATGCAAAGTGGACAACGGAATTGAAAAAGTAGGTTCTCAATCCAGTCCTACTGATGCCGAACTCTCTTTTTAACATATAATATAAATAAATAAATGCATACAAAAAGAAAAGGAAGACAAATCAACCACTTAATGCAATAACTCAACATAATCTAAGAAAAACATAGCTCAGTCTGGTTGATTACTTTTAAAGAACCAAGATTGATGCAATTATTCATTTTATCACTATCAAGACCTTAAAGTGGCCTGCTTTTGTTTGCGTAGAATTAGTAGTAATACATAAAAGATGAAAATGAATTATCAGTATCAGAGAAAAGTCACTGTGTTGGTGACTAGAACTGACCTAGTCAAACATTTCCCCTTCTAGTTGTACATGAACTTCAGTATCCATTCCATCAGAGAACAAAAGAATTACAGACCTCTTACTGTTTAAAAGCAGCTGCTATCTTCTTATGGACAAGCTCCACCCCAAGTCGAGGAGATAATCTAGGCAGTAATTCCTGAAAGAAAGATTGATATTGATGTCTTCTTAAGCATTGATCCTTATAAATTGCAGATATTTTATCCCATATTTGTAAAGACTAGTGCAATGGTAGTTATAGAAGGATGAGTTGGTTTAATAATATCCTTATTATAGACCTTATGTCACTCGGAATCTTCATTTTTCCTAAAGTACTAGTACCCAGCACTTAGTAATTGAGCATACTAGGACATCGGAATAAGGGAATGATCCTCTAAATATATTCAAATTTTTTATTAAAAATAAGTATTGAATACATGCCTATATTTGACACTCAACTAAGCCCGGATAACTGATATTACACCTTTATTTTATCAAAAAAATGTATTCTATCTGCAGTAATTTTTTATATTATACTACTCAAAGCACCTTCAGATATTGTTGATTTATCTCAATGTGCCTGTCTATGACCTAATTCACGGACCCTTACTGTTATACTGCATTTATATCCTAATTTATTCTGACAGTGGCATTACGATTTGATGGTCAACAAGATCCCACAAACTGCTCAAAGTTAACAATATAATCAGAAATTTTTGACTGAATTATAGCCATGAAGAGGACCAGATATCTGATGAAAAAGATAATGGGTATAGAAAAGTTGTAATGCAAAAGGGAATCTACATCCCAACGAACCTGTACCACATGTGTGTGCATAGGATGAACATGTTTGAAAGCAGTGATCCTATTGTCAATGCAAAAGGGAATATGAATGTGTCATCCATTGTTAAGAGGAGTTATTCCAGAATCATACTAAATAAATATAGATTAGATTTATTTATTTTTTATTTTTTATTATTTTTTTTTTTTTTGGGGGGGGGGGGAAGAATGTTGGATTCACGTTAGTTTAAATACTTCTAAGAATGGCACTTCAAATTGTAACTGACTGAGTCGTTATACGAGCTTATTTCTTCAAGCATGAAACAAAATCCTAAAAAGACATCCCTTACATGTCAAGCTAAGGCCCCGAATAATGGAAAACAGTATAAATTGACTTCAAACATGAACCAAAGATTACCAGAGAAGCAAAGTTGGCAAATTTTCAAACTACAATAGACTTTTAAGAAAATACCCAAAGTACGATAGTATGTTTCTTCTTCTTGTAAAACCTTTGCACTAATGCTAGAGATTACTCTGAACTATACAAGTCTGCCTAAACCTTATTTACTTAGTACTAGAGATCCCACTTACATTTATACAATGACAGGCCTTAAAACAGTTTTCCAAGAACAAGTGATTGTTCATTTCAACCTGAGAATGGAAAACTAATACATTCCAATTTAAACAAAGCCCAATCTCAATTCATGTTCATCCTTTATTGATGAATGATCAGATTACCTTGAAATGACATGACCACCGAAAATTCCAAATTCAGTGTCATTTACTAACGCCCAAAGGCTAATATTCTAGTAGAAATCCTCCATTTTTTCCTGCTCAATTACATGCCCCCTTACTCAACCTTCAGTTCACATATTTTATAGAGAAATCCTTACTAATTATAGAACCAGATCCATTTTTAAAAAAAGGGATGCTCAACCATCTCTCAAGTCCCACTATTTTTTTAGCTCAGTTTTCAAAGGGAGTTTCCATAAAACAATTCATAACAAGAAACATCAACTTTGCAAAAATTCTAGTGTGAAACAATCCATGCTGAATTCTTTATATAGGATTTCACACATTCATTAAAAATGAACCAAAATAATGCAAGATTCCTGACACTGATATAGCTTTGAAGGAAAGAAGAAAGAACCTTACCTCAGTGCCATCGGAGAATAATTTAGCTAAAACGGGTATCTCATATTGGTATGCCTTCTCCCACTCGGGATTGCTGGTAATATCCCTCACCTGTAGAAAGTAGCCAACAATCAAAATTTTTCCCAAGTTCCAATCTTTGTATATTGTAGAGACTGAGATGAGATGGGGTTTTTACCTGTAACTCGACGTCGTGGAGGGATTCGGGGCCGGAAAATGAGAAGGCGGCGTGGAGTTTTTCTTTGAGGCCATCGCACAAACAGCAACCAGGCTTTGAGTAGAGAACCAGCTTCCTTTGTTTGGATGCTGAAGAACAAAATGACAAAGGGGTGAAGACCCATTTGGGTTTATGCGCCGGAACGTGAACCAAGGATAAAGATCCTGCTGCCATTGCTGCAGTTGTTGCCATCGTTCCAATTCCTTTGGATAACATTTCGCAAAAACTCACCAGCCCATAGCTTTGGCTTTTGAGTAAGTGCTGGTTATTTGAGAGTTAAAACCTTTTTTTGACCATGTGTCGGAAAGTTGTCAGAACTAAAAATATTCCATGCGCGGTGATTTTTTGGGTAAATTACAATTTCATCACTCAACTTTACTTTCATTCATATTTTGGTCATTAAAGTTTAAAAGTTTTCAATTTTCTCACTCAACTTTAACATTGCATCATTTTTGTCACTCAACCGTTAAATCGCAAACGGTGTGATGACATGGCACACTGTGTACTGACATATTAAAACAACGTAATTTTAAATTCCTACAAAAAAACCATCAAAACGACGTGGTTTTGAATCCTTATAAAAGCTAAAAATTTATAAAAATCTTTCATTTTTCCCTATAGTTTCTAATATTCTCATGTGCATAAAGCCCATCGACATTTAGGTCTTTATCTTTTTTTTGGAGCCGCTGCTGTCGTTGAACTGAATCACAGCTAAAGAGTAAAGTGTCGAACCCAAACACATGTTTTAACCTTTGTCGTTTTCGGCAACCCATGAAAATCTTGACGCAATCTTAGTTTTTAACCATTGTTTTCTTCTTTAAGAAATATCAACCCTAAGATAACAGACCCTCTCATGGTTCTCATTTCTCTGCCTCTTTATCATCAATCTCAATGGCTTAAAAACCCAATAGAAAAAAAAGAGAGGAAATGAAAAAAAAACCCATACCTTATATTTATATATATATATATATAAACAAAAGGAGCAAAAAGAAACAAGAAAGACAAAACCGAAATAAAATTTAAATTTAAAATTTGAGATGTTTTGCAGTTAAGTGAAAATTGAATCCAAAAAGACGAAACGAGTTTGAAATTGTTGGGACTCATTAGCCGTCAACGGTGGCCAAAATCCGAATTCATTTGGATAGACTGAGAGAAAATGAGATGAAGGAGAAGGAAGATAAGAGAAAAATGAAGGATTTTTTTGTTTTTAGTTTTTAAAATTTTATAAGAATCCAAAACGACTCGTTTAGTGATTTTTGTAGGATCCAAAATTACGTTATTTTGGTGTGTCATCAGACCATGTGCCATGTCATCACACCGTTTTTAATTTAACGGTCGAGTGAAAAAAAATGATGCAATGTTAAAATTTGAGTGAGCAAATTGAAAATTTTTAAATTTTAGTGACCAAAATAGGAGTGAGAGTAAAGTTGAGTGGTGAAATTTGTAATTTATCCCTTTTTTACTAGTGTGCTTATGAAGTTATCCTGTATTTCATTTGAGTCTTAAACTAAAACTCCAATATTTTAAACTCTAAACTTTAAATCATGAAATCTATTAACGGACCTTAAAACCAAACCACAAACTAACCTCTAAATCTTAAAATTTAGGCTTTGGTAGAAAACAAGTTTCTCAACGCCAGTGCATATAATATTTTTCTTAAAATCAAATAAATGACATGTTTGACAACTAGCATATAATTAATAGTTGATAGTGAATTATATTAACTGATTTGATTAGTTAATTGCATTAGCTGATTGCATAAAAGTGTTAATATTTATTTGAACAAATAAAATGACATTTAAGAACATGACTATATTCAATGTTTGTTTAAATAGTTTATTGATTGTCGATATTTAGTACTATTAATATGTATTAGATTATAAAAAATAGTTTTTTAATAAAACTAAAAATAATTTTAAAATTAGATAAGCCAAAAATTATATAATCTCTAATAATTTCAAAAGCAAATAATTAAATATAATTAATCACGACGTTAATATTTTTTTTGTCATTTTTTATAATTTTGATTGACTTAATAATAAATTTAACTCTCAATGTTTAACAGTTATATCAATTAGATATTTATTCTAAAAAAATCAACAAATGTGGCTTCCTAACATCACATAATGTGTAAGCAATGCGATGGTTTCTCAAAGATCAATTTAATTAACAATGTAACGTATAAACATTGAAGACTAAATTTATTATTTTATCAGTCAAAATTATGTAAAATTAATAGAAAAAAATTAATGTCATAATTAATTGTTTTAAATGCTTGCATTTGAAATTAATAATAATTACTATTCAAAAAGAAAGAAATTGATAATAATTGAATTAATTTCTTTAAAGTATCCAATTTGTTCAATCTCAAAATTGAGAGAAACTAAAAGATTTTTTCTAAGCTTTTGTTAGATTAATCATTTCCATCGATAGTCCAATCTGCAAATAGAACATAAGTACAAAGGGATGGGAGAGGTTTTTTTTATTAAATAGCGATGTATTACATTTTCAAGATAAATGTTATTGACTACTGAATCTATTAATAAATCTCTAATATGAGAGTTTTTGCGATAACTGTATATGAGATTTGAAATCTCTGTAATCCGCCAAATCCCAGTTAAGCTTTTGATATAATTAAGCATAATTATTAGACATTTCCCAGTGTTCCTACTTCCTATGTTGCCCGGATTTGAATAGATGTTCTACTGAAATCACATTCATTTGCAGGGAATGAATGCAAGTTGTGGAATGGCTGTATGATATATCTACAGGCCTTTTTCTTTTCACTTGGTTTAAATATCCAGCTTTCTTATATAGTATAAGATCACTCCAGATATGGTTGTTGTGGATTTGATGATTAAAAATCTCTTTCTGCGAAGTTTCTGTCCTTTAAGAGAGAGTTGGATTCGACATCACTTTTGTTTTCAGTATATTGGTCCTACTTACAGTTGGCTATTGCTGGAGATTTTATTCACTTTCCTTGAAACACACAGGACTACGGAAATAAACTATGGGGTACGGCAAGGGCAAGGGCAAGGGCAATGCCAAAGGAACCAATAAGATTGAACAAAAGATACCATATATTTCATTTGATGAGAGCTTAGACGAGCAGGAGCATGAATCTTCATTCCTCATTGCGGAGCTGTTTAACTGTGATCAACTATAAGCTCAGGGGGCTGAGCTCAATGACTCAATATAAAAATGAAATTTCCTTCTCATTTCCAATAAACCAATCCCCTGTTTCATTCCTTAATTTCTGAAAACTTTAAGATAAACAAATGAGCAAGTGTACATATTTAAAAAATGCTTGTTTACTTATTGCTAATTGGATCAGTGTCAGCAGCAGCGACTGCAGCTTATCGAATACATACCAGCTCCAGCTTGTGATTAATTTAGAACAATACAATACTCTCCTAAATTTCAAGAAACAGATGCCATCTTAATTAAAGCAGGGCTTGTACGGATTGAGTTGAGGACAATGTCATGGCGAAAGACGAAAAGTATTACTTGGGCCACCGGTATTGTTGTTTACAAACACTTTTCTTATCCCCCCTGGCGAAAGGCCTGCCTTTTATGACCGGTTGATTGAAACTTTGTAATAATTTATACTATTTTCTTGCAAAAATCCTTGCACGTTTTGCCAGGGCGTATCATTGCCCATTTGCCTGACAATGGCAACAACGGTGCGCTGGGAAGTTTGAAATTTTGGCCCATCCCCGGTATGAAAACGACACGGTTATATACTTATTTTGGTCTTTTTTTGGCTTGTTTCAAACTTCAACGCATGTTCCCCATGTCAGGCATTTTCCAGCCACACACACACAAAAGAAAAGTAAGAGAAGATGGAGTAGTTAGCAGCTTGAGTTTTGCCGTACCACAAAGAGAGTCCCTTTGAACTTAGCAGGAGTGAGAAAGTTGGGAAGAAAGTCAAGACATGAAGGCGTAAGCAGCCAAGCAAAAAAACAACACCGTGAAACAGTTGAGAGATGTGTCATAAGTGTCCTTTCAATTTATTAATCGGTGAAAATGAGTTATTTTCAGCTCGCACGAGGGACAAACAAGACTTGAGGGACGCGGTTTTAGAGCAGCGGGACAGAGCAGCAACAGCTGGTTTTTGTTTTGGTTATTCTACGTCTGGGCGGAATGGCTGAGTTAAGCACTAGGATTTAGACTGCGCCTCTTGAGTGAATCACTCCCCACCTCGCCCCCATTAAATAATCAGGCCCTGCAGATCCTGGAAGCTGCCTACCAAGAATCCTATGTTCCCCCCTCTCTGACACTGTAACCACTCACTATTATATCAAACAATCAGAATAGTTAGAGGTTTTTTTACCATAAACAACAATAGTAAAACTAAGATGTAATATAACAAAATAAAGGGTTTTTATTCTTTATTCTTTTTGGTGTAAATTCTAGAAACAGACTGTATATTTATTTCAACATGTTTGGTACAAATTATTTATTATTATAAATTACCAGCCATAGGAAAACTGGGGGTTTTAACCATGGAGCAGTAAAGTAAGGTCTATGTCCAATTTCTTTAATAAAGCTACAAATATACCGTCTGTAAGCCATTCTCATATTCATCTGTGGACCCTGATTGACCGAGTGATCTTCCCTGCTTTAAAAAACACTCAATCTTACCTCCTAAGTCCCAATCTATAAATATCATCATTTTCCATCACTTTGAAACAACAATAAACCATTCAAACAGCTACCAAAAACCATTTGCTACATCGCTGGTTGCCAAAAGCATTGATTGATAACTGAAGATTTATTGTTCACTGCACTGGTGTTTGTGTTTGTTTGACATCTTTCTTGAAAGCACCTTGCCAATGGTGAAGACTGATATGAAGAAGATTGAACCAGAACCATCAAAGCAAATGAAATCATCATCGTCTCCATGCAAAAAGAAGTACAAGGGTGTGAGGATGAGGAGCTGGGGTTCTTGGGTGACAGAGATTAGGGCTCCAAATCAGAAGACAAGAATCTGGTTAGGGTCTTATTCTACGCCAGAAGCTGCCGCGAGAGCCTATGATGCTGCACTGCTGTGCCTCAAAGGTTCCTCAGCAAATCTCAACTTCCCGATCACTTCCTCGCATTACATCCCCAATAGCGTTTTGTCTCCCAAGTCAATACAAAAAGTGGCCGCTGCAGCTGCGAATAGTTTTGTCGACAGTGCCACCGCCACGCCACCGTCCTCCTCTTCATCCGCCACTTTCCCATCTATGTTCTACTCCTCATCACCGTCTGATCAAGTCGTTGGTTATGATGATGACGATGATTACATGTCACTAATACAATCTCTTGTAGCAAACGATGAGCCTATTTCTCTGATGGAACCGTGGTACTCCTCCTGTGAACAGATGTTGAATGTTTCATCATTTGATCCGCCCTCAACGCTCAATGATTTCTACGATGAAGGCGATGATATTCGACTGTGGAGTTTTTGCTAAGGCAAAAAGGAAAAAGGCCAAGCATTAAACCATTCTTTTATTCTTTCCAATTCATTGATACTTGATGATCTCCAGTTGTTGCCTGAAGATGCTGCTGACCGTAACCAACAAAATTCATATTTTAATGTATTTTGAGATGAAATTTCTTTTTTGGAACTCCCGAAGTGGGGAGTTTCTACGTATTCAGTTTATGTATCAATTATTGAAATTGTCATATTCAAATTCAAGTGATAAAAATACTAAATAAAAAGAAGAATCATATTTTCTATGAATTGATATCCAGTACGGTGTAATTTTTGAATTCCACAAGCTCGTTAAGAACCTGTGTCTAATTTTATTAGTGTAAGACCACCGAATTATTTGGGTGTGTATCTATTTTGACCACCGAACTATCGAACTTGTCAATCAGACTATTAAACTTATTAAATTGGCCTATTTTGACCACCGCCATGACGGATGGATGACGTGGCAGTTAACGAACTGTTATAAAATTACACATTTAATCCCTGCTATTTACATATTCTTTTAATTTAGTCTTAATTTTAAATTAAAAATAAATTAATTATTTAATTAGGTGGTGACACGTGTCAATACCTTATTGGAGGACTTTAATTATTTATATTTAATTTTATTAATTTATTTTCCTCCCTAAGGTCACCACATGTTTAGAGGAGAAAATAGAAATCAAGCAAATTTTCAATTGGTGAGAATCGAACTTAGGTGATGCAAGGGTAAAGGCCACTGCACCAAGCTCGTGTTTGTGCTATAAGACACTAAATTTAATATATATGTCTTATTGTTTAGAGGAGAAAATGGAAATCAAGCAAACCTACACTTAGTAGGAATCGAACCAGGATAATGCAGGGGTAAATAAGTGGCTTAGTCACTGCACCAAGCACGACTTTGTGCTTTAAGACACTAAATTTAATATATATGTCTTATTGTTTTCTACATTTTTTCTTTTATTTTAACATATATAATCATCGAATTAATTTCTCATATATAACCCCAAACCCTAGACACTAATTTCACATATATAATCATCAAATTAATTTCACATATATAACCCTAAACCCTAACCCTAAGTGCTAACCCTAAATACTAAACCCCAAACACTGAACCCTAAATGTTTAGGGTTTTAGCATTTATTGTTTGGGGTTTAGCATTTAGGGTTTGGGGTTATATATGTGAAATTAATTTGATGATTATATATGTGAAATTAGTGTCTAGGGTTTGGGGTTATATATGAGAAATTAATTCGATGATTATATATGTTAAAATAAAAGAAAAAATGTAGAAAACAATAAGACATATATATTAAATTTAGTGTCTTAAAGCAAAAAGTCGTGCTTGGTGCAGTGGCTAAGCCACTGCCTTTACCCCTTCCATTACCCTGGTTCGATTCCTACCAAGTGCAGGTTTGCTTGATTTCCATTTTTCCTCTAAACAATAAGAATGTATATTAAATTTAGTGTCTTAAAGCACAAACATGAGCTTGGTGCAATGACTTGCCTTTACCCTTGTATCACCCAGGTTTGATTCCCGCCAATTGTAAGTTTGGAGGAGGAAAATAAATTAATAAAATTAAATATAAATAATTAAAGTCCTCCACCACCTAATTAAATAATTAATTTATTTTATTAATTTAAAATTAGGACTAAATTGAAAGAATGTGTAAATAGCAAAGATTAAATGTATAATTTTATAACAGTTCGTTAACTGTCACATCACCCATCCGTTAGTTTTTTAACGGCAGTGGTCAAAATAGGTCAATTTAATAAGTTTGGTGGTCTGATTGACGAGTTCAATAGTTCGGTGGTCAAAATAGGTATGTCCAAATAGTTCAGTGGTCACTTGTGTAGTTTACCTATTTTGTCATTTATTAATTTTAGTATTGGCGTGATTCTACAATATGATAGTTTATAATTTTCTTCTTTACCTCTTTGATATCGCACATATGTTTACAGTGTCGGCTGATAACGCCTCCTGCAGGATCGTTATTTATTTTTTTAATATTTTTTGGTCAAAAAAACGGCCGAACGTCTCCTGAAAAGGCATTATCTATTTTTTTAATATTTTTTAAACTAAAAACGTCTCTTACATGAGTTGTTCTCTAATTTTTTAATATTTTTTTATTTAAAAAATATAAAAAAAATAAAAAACGACTCCTGCAGGAATCGTTCTTCCTAACACCGTAGAAAATACCATAGATTCCTAAATTTTTCCCAAATACACCCTATTCTCCATTTTTTTTCTAAACCCTCATTTTTACCTAATTTCCCGCATTTCTATACGTTTATTTCGTTCACTGTTATTCTTTTTCGTGCTCCATTTATTTCCATAGGCCAATGGTGGGCCCCAGTTTAATTTATCTACCGTCAAAAATATTCACCTTGAAAAACTGCAGAGATTGTTGAAACGTGAAACAGTATGCAGGCTTATTGATTTTTTTGATCGAGTCTTATTAGAAAATCTAGAAGTTAACATTTTGGTACATCGATTCACTGAATGAGTGATGAGTAGAGATAAGTATTCGATTGAGTTGAGTTGAGTCAAGTTAAAAAAATTTGAGTTAACTCGGTTAACGAGTATTATTTTATAACTCAAATTTTATTTAAAAGTTTTTTAATCAATTTTATGAATTTCGAGTTAAGTTAAGTTGAGTCGAATTATTCGAGTTTGTATAAATTTAATTGAAAATATTTATAATATTGTGGTAATAATTGGTTTTGATTTGAAAAACTTTCTATAACCCTTTACAATATATATATATATATATATCTTTATATTTTTCATATGTGATATACATATGTCAGACAAAATTGAGTAATTCAACTCGAACCGAAAAATTAATTTAAATCAAAAAAATTATTATTTTTAAATCGAATCTAGTTTTAATCCCCTAATGATAAGATTTTTTTAAGATAGAAGTAATAATGGTGGTGAGATTAGGGATAGATTAAAACCACTAGTGAGACATGGCTTGAATTGCAACGTAGTACATTTTTTTTGAAACCGCAACGTACTACATTTTCTAAAAAAGGTAAACCACACGAAATACCAATGAAAAATACCACTTAATTATAAAACGATATTATTATGCCACTAAATTTTGTTTTTGGCTTTAATCTAAGCACTCCGCCGTTAACGTATAACAGTTCGTTAAATGTAAAACGGTGTCATTTTGGTATAGTTGCTTTGATGCATAAGATAAGCAAAAACAACGTCGTTTTATTAGAGAAAAATTAAAAATATATATATATATATTGCATTTAAAGAGGCTCGAACCAAGAACTTCTTGGATGAAGAATTTAGGGGTTTGGAGTTTGAAGTTTATGGTTGAGAGTTTATGGCTTGGTTTGTGGTTTGGGATTTTGAATTTGTGGTTTATTATTTAGTTATATAAATGGTTTGAGGTTTGAGATTTTGAATTTATGGTTTAGGATTTAGTTATATATTGTAAATAATATTTTAATTTTTTAATATACATTATAAGTGGTAAAATAATATCGTTTTATAGTTTAGTGGTATTTTCTATACATACATTAAAGTTCAATGGTATTTTTTATAATTTACCCTTTTAAAAATTGATTATACTATATATATATAAATAATATAATATATTAAAAAATTTAAAAAAATATATAAATCAAATCAATTTAAACTAAAAATTTTAATTTTGACTTTGACTTTGAAGTTTAAATCACATTTTAATCGAGTCTAATTATTTTTAAAATCAAACTTTATTAACCAAACTGATTGCAAAAAATAGCACAATTTTGAGTAGTTTGCTTTTCCTTTTTTTTTTCGTTCTCATTTTCTTTATTTGCTTTACATGGACCCAAGGAGTCTAAGCCCAATCCAACTCAGTGCTGTACAATTTCTTGTAGGAACAAATAAACCTATTTCAAGCTCATTGCAGATTTGCAGTTGCCTTTGCTTCTTGCATTCATTTCAGCTTCGACTCGGAAATTGACCAATACAATGGGTTATTCCAAGGACCAGCTGCTAGCCCGTTTAAAGGTTTTTACTTTTTAATTATATTTTTTGGGATAATTTTTAGCTTTCATTTTTCTTTATTTTGTTCTATTACGCAATGGTTCTTTATTTACACTTCGGTTTTGATTTGGGTTTTCATTATTTTGCTTTTATATTGGGTTTTTCTTTTCATGGTAAGAATTGAGTAAGGAGAAGTCGGAATCCAAATTAGGTTGTTAATATATATGTGTGTTGTGTGCTAAACTATGAACTTTTATTGTTATTTGCATCATGAATGGATGAAAAATATTGTAACCCTTCTAGTTATATGGTGTTGGCTCAGCATATTTCTGTGTTTGTATGGGAATGCCGTTGAATTTAATGAACTTATGTCAATTATACAACCTACTGAAAGAAAATGAGATTGATAGCATCATAGTAATAGACTTGCTTTAGTTATGGTGGCTATGCTTTTGTACCATCTTCTTTAGTGACCGGAACTTGCATTGGGATATTTCAGGAGCTTCAAATAGAATTTTCCCAGTATGAACATCCCATTGTTTTGACAGTTGAAGCTCAGGTAAAGGAAGATACCTAACTTGGTTCATGAATCCCTTTTGCACATTCATGGATTATAAAACTAAAATATTTCTTCTCAACCAGGCAAAATATGTTGGGAATATGGGAGGTCCTCTGAGCAAAAATTTGTTCTTGAAGGTATTATATAAAATTTTGTACTGTTATTTGTGTGTCTGTGCTGAATGAACTTGGAATTGTTTCTAGTTTTCTGTGTGATTGCAAATGGTTATCCATGCAGGACAAGAAACATAGGTACTATGTTGTCTCTGTACTTGCAGATACAAAAGTAGATTTGAAAGGTGCATGCTTTCTTCTCTATTTTACTTTCATAATCTTTTCATATAATTCATGGGAATAGTTTACTAGTCTCGTATATTAGTGTCAATATGGAAATTTTGTAGCTAATTTCAGATGTTGATGAGAGTTTAATGTTGCCTTCAAAGCTGTGCAGTTTTATCTCAGAGGCTTGGTTTAGGGAAAGGTGGTCTAAGAGTGGCTCCTGAAGAGGCATTGGGTGAGATACTTCAGGTGTGTGTGCATATTAGTTTAAACTTGTTTGTAGCAAAAATTTTTAGATTGTATTATGAGTAAGTTTATGGATGTAGTATAGAAGTCTTTTCCAGCTTGTTTAGTGTTCTACGCAATCTTCTCTAATTATATGAGCATATTGCTTCTAATAGCCTATTTCATTCCTAACATGTTGTGTCATGTTTCAAAAGTATGGCTTCAACCAATTTAAAAGGATACAGAGTAGAAGGACAAGCTACTAACCAAAAGATATTTCACTTTTTCATTAGAAAAGGAAAAAAAATGTTGGATGATCAGGGCCAAGTATTTTTGCCAAATATTTTTTTGTCAATAAGAGAAGCTAAGGATTAAAAAGGTTTTTCACTAATGATCATCAAATATATGATAGCAAGATCGTAATTAACTCTTTTATGTTGTTGCTTCTGTTTCGTTCTTTTAAGGTTCCACTTGGATGTGTTACTCCGTTTGCAGTTGTAAATGAATCTGCAAGGTATGCATTTAAGTTTCATTTCCTTTGTGCTTTAAAATATGCATGCATTTTAGTGCTGAATGGTACATGTACTATTCTTTTCGTAGGATCTGGTAATTTTGTTGGTTGCACAGAAGATGGAATGCCCTTGAAACTTTAAGTTCTTGTGTTTGTCTTTGGCTGTAATAAGTACATGATGGTGTTCTATTTGTGGAATCCCTAATTATGCATTTATTTACATGTGATCTTGTGTTATCAGATTTCATCCACAAAGAACCTTAAGTCAAGGATACACATGATTAGATTTTTTTTGTGATTTTTCATGAAAATAGTTTATCTTATTTCTCATGTTCTCTAGAACCTCACCTCATTGATGCTAGCTTTGTGTTTAAAAATGTCAAGGTAGCTTCTGAATGAGTTGACTGGATTAGTTTTCTTCCATTCATTATTGCTGTATTTAAAGAAGCCTAATCATGTTACCATTTGAATTTCAATTGTTGTTATCCTTATCATTAGTTATCTTTGATTTAAAATCCTTATTTTTAAATTTTTTAGCTTTATCTCTTTTTGTTGATAATGTAATTCGGTTGGGGTTCTTCCTATATAATTCCTTTAACTGTGTTCAATAAATATCATTCAATTCAACTTCTACATTGTTTCTTTAGTATTAACATCTTCAGTAAATTGAAAGTCTGGTTTCTGACCTTTTCTTTTTGGCATTCATGTGTGCATGAAGAGGTTGAGCCTATGTGAAAAAATAATAATAATGTACGTGTACTGCATACATTTTTGCATTTGGAGATGTATCTATTGCTAATGATCATTTGACTAAAATTCTTGTATGATTTCTTTACATCATACTTGAAAGTGCTATTCCACCCACCTTCTCTTTTCTCTTAACTCTCCATTATACTGTATGTTCAATACATAGAGATTTACTACCTTTTTTGGTTGGTTTTCTTCAGAGCTTTAATTTTCAGTTTTGTCATTTTTTGAAGACATGTCTCACTATTGTTGGATCAAGGATTCAAATCTCAGGAGTGTTGCTTTTTTCACCCACTTGCCAATGACATGTCAATCTGTAAGTCTGGAAAAAGAATAAGCACGTTCTCATCCTCTTTTGAATTCTCTCTATATTTTGTTACCTACTATATAGTTGGTGGTTGTAGGAGATTATTTCAAGAGGTGATTGTTTTTTGAAAAGAAGATAAGCATTTTAGACCTTTTTTTAACCTAATTGGCTTTTGTATATCTGGAACTTAAGCATGTATGACACTGTTCTCCTTAATCGATTTATGGTAATGCAAACTTTAGAAAATGTGTAAAAACTCTTTAGCCAAACAGTCAATTTAAAACTTGCTACTTCCTTTTCTGTCTGTTCTTGGAAGTTATTGGTTACAACTTACAAGTGCGAATGCCATGTGTTTGCATGGTGTATACAATTTAGTCTTTGAGTTACAAAATCCTGGGATAGAAAAAGTGGACTGACTTCCCAGGATGCAATTTCATGTAACTGGAAATCAATGAGGAACTTAGTCAATACCGCTCTACAACCCTTTGTTTCTGAACTTCTGTATTTTGGTGCCTGATTGGAATAATTCCTAATTAATTTATTCCCAGCTCTGAACGCCCACGGTCTGGACAAGTTTCTTAAATCGATTGGGAGAAACCCATCATACATTGATCTCGAGGTGATTTAAATTTTCTTAATCTGTTTCATTTCACCGGTAATGAATTTCAGACTAATATTAGTATATTACTGGTAGGCTAACCCTCCTGTAGGCAAAGATCAACCACCCGATCTAGCTGCTTATGTTCCATCAGATTCCCCAGTTTTGTCAGATCTTCCAGAAAAAGCACCTTCTTCACAGGATTCTACTGGAAAAAGTGTCGGTGCAGCTACTAAAACTGCAGCATTTACAGGTAATTTATCTAAAAGAATTGTCATTTGCAACTTCATTAATTTTCTTGTGCAGATTACAATTTCTAAATTTTGTCCCTATTCTAACCCTCTTGGAAAAGTAAAAATATGTTGCTTCATTTTTTTGAATTAGTAGCTTCTGTTCCCAGAATTCAACTTTCTTAAATCTTGTTTTGGGTTCTAAGGATTAGCTTACCATTCGTTCTTATAGACTAGCAGTTTGTATAGGCAAAATGAATAATAGCTGCAGCTGCAATACTAATCACTGGAATGTGTTTGTATCTGTGCAGCAACTTGGGCACAAAGGTGCCAAATTTAGTGGTTGTCTACTTACGATGCTCTAGAACCTAGTTGTAGTTGTAGAAGGGGAGATACAGAACCGGCTTGCTTAAACTAAAGATTATGATAACAACAAAATTCTGCATTGAGCAAATGGAATTAGAGATTTTGTTGAAAACTCATTAGGTAAGAATTTCAGTTTTTTTTTTATTGAGGCGGTGATTTAATGTCATAATGGCAAAGTAGTGGTGCCAAATGCCATTGTCCGCTTATGAATACGTTTCTTGCCGAGGGGAAAACCTGGTAGTCATTTTGATGGAGACAATTAAAATTGTCACTTTTCTTGTAACTAGAGGAACTGTAATGTAATTGTGTGACAGGCTGACAGCTGAGTGTGCATCTCTGTCATTGATCATTGAGTAATTTAGTACTATTTTATTTGTCCAAATAATATAAACCTTTCCTCTACCCTTTGATGTAGCAAAAGCTGTTAAGCCATCTGGTAATGCACAAAATGTTAAAGAGAAGTCAGTTGATAGTGCGCAGCCATCTATTCCTGCTGCGGATGCTGGGAACTTTGTAGAAGAGCTTCTGGATAGAGCATCTGCCTTACTGCTTTCAGAAGTAAGCTAAATCTTGTGCACTTGGTCAATATCAACCTGGATTTTTTGTTATATTTACGAAACAAATACAGATTTCGGAGGATTCCATTAAGCAACATGGTGGACAGCTTGGAGCTGAGGTAGCTAACAATGTTAAAAAATGTCTTAGAGAAAACCTAAAGAACCTTGCTGTAAGTATAATATGGCAAAAGTTAAGTACTTTTTTTTTCATTTAGCAAGTATTTTAGAGTCATCATTGCCAAAAAGAAACGGTTATGGTGTTTGTATTTTTTTTAATTTTACTCTTAACTGAAATGGTGACTTCTCCTTGCAGACAATATTCAAGAACACGGCATATACAGAAGGGTTTTATGCAGGTACCCGGTATCAACCTAAGCGTCTTTGAACTTGTTTTAACTCTGTTGTACCATTTTACTTGCCGGAAACAAATTCCAACCAGGAAACAAAATTCAAAGGGAGAAATCTAGTTTTCTTATTGTCTCGTGACTTGGTTTTTTTCCCAGACTTTTGATGCTAACTATGTAAGCACTGTTTCTGAATCAGATAAAGATTTGGATTGAATACAGTATTATTAGGAGAACTAAGGAGCTTTCTGTCTTCCCCTGGTCTTACTGGTCCAAAATAGGGATAGACTTTTATGTTCATGACCTATCCAGTTATATAAGAATATTGCTTATACTCGAACGAGTATGTTCAAATCTTTCCGCAAAAGATCAATTGCACGTAAATACGAAGGGCCATATTTTATACATGGAGATCAGATGAACAAGTATGATCATGCACCATTGTTTTGTTATGAATTATCATCCTTGTGAAGTATGGTTGAACAATCTGACGAGACAAGTTTCGAAGTAAAGGAGTGGGTTCATTCATCATTTTTTGGCAAATTATTGGGCCAAAACAAGTTTGGAAAGGGAGAGAAGTGAGAACTCAGTTTCATGTCTGTCACAATCTAGTGTGAACTTCCAACTGAAAAATGAAGATGATTAATTCATAGTTCGGTGCAATTAATTACAAATAAATTATAAACATAACAACAAATCGAACCCAATGTTTTGACCATTTGACTGGTTATGGATAGGATGATTGTTTGACATAAATACAAAGATAATCGTTAATGTCAAGAGCGTGTTTTCAAACCTAAATTTTCTGCTTTGGAGCCAACCTCCCAGTCCGAGCCCCGTGTGTAATAACCCATTTCACCCGGGCTTTAAGTCTACTATCCAAACCCTAAACTAAACCAACCCGGATCTAAGGTTAACAGGATTCGACCCGAACCAAATAAAACTCTAGTTTTCAAAAACCCTAAATAACCTAACTCTTCAGTAGCAGCTGCCGCCCACTGCAGCCGCCACCGTTGTCTTCCGACCACAGGAACCTAGAACCAATAACCCTAAATTTTTTTATGTAAAAAATTTTGGTTATAAGAACCAAACCCGGAATGAAACATAGAGAGGATTTTTTGGAGAGAAAAATAGAGAGCTTTAGAGGGAATAATCCGATTGTAAAACAAAAAAAAGGTAGAATGAAATAAAAATTTCAGAACGTCTTTCCTTTCTTTACTTTGGAATCAAGCAAAAATTTTCTTGTGTGTGTTAAATCTTAAATCGAAACCTTACTTTTTATTTCGAATCCAAAATCAAAAGGTTTTCGTTTTTTACCAAAATAAAAAGAAGAGGGTCGAGAGTTTACCTACCGTAATGATCGCCGCCGTGGTGCTTCGCCGCGAGGTCATCCGGCCGAGGAACGGCGACGTCGGCAAGAGCGGCCGCCGCTCTGGTTCAAGTGGTGAGAGCAGAGGAGAGTTGAGAGTTTTATTAGGTTTTAGTTTTTTTTAACATTTCGAAAGGAAAAAAACCCTGCTTATGTTTTAAACTGGTAAACAAAATGACAACGTTTAGGCAGACCTGACCCGTGCGGTGACCTTGACCCGGGGAAGGATCCGCGTTTTTCTGAGTTATGGGCTAATTGCTCAGTTGGTCCCTCATCTTTTATACTGTTTTCATTTCGTTCAGGGTTAAATTTCAATTGCAGTCCCTATTCCTCTTTTCTGCCTTTGTTTCCATCCATGTTTTATTCCAATTTCACCTCTTTATTTCACTTTGTACGCAATTTGGTCACTGTTTTATTAATTTTTTTTATTTTTAGTCCCTTAATTATAGTTGTTTGTATTTACATCTCTTATTTCATGTTATTTATATTTCGACCTATGTTTTTTATTTTGTTTCATGTTAATCCATTTTTATGTTATTCTACCCATGCATTTAGATTTGGTTGCATTCCTTAATCTTTAACTATATGATGTTTTATATGCTTAATACATGCATTATTATTATTAGTATTATTATTATTATCATCATCATTATTGTTATTATTATCATATTTTATGTGTTAGATTAATATTTATGTTTGTATGTTTTAGAGTAGTATTTTATTTATGTTAGGTTTATTTTTTTATGTTAGATTAGTATTTTATTATGTTAGTATTTATTTTTTTATCGCATTGTATTTATTTATGTTTACCATGTTTTAAGTTGCATTTTGGATATATTATTGTCAATGCGGTGCCCTTTTATTCGAGTGTAAACGTGGCCAGTATCAAGCGTAGTGATGGTGGTCTTTCGGTTTACTCTCGAATAACGGTGCCTTTAAAATCTACTCGCACTTATGACTAAATTTTAATTTAATCGTCACTTTAATCTGGAAAGTTTAATATTAATAAAGCGGTAATTATTAAAGTACCAATTTTGGGCAGTGTGGGGGTGTTAATCCTTCCCTATCCGTAATCGACTCCTGAACCCAACATTTTTAAAATCTCTAGTTTTTATGATGTCCGGCCTACCTTAGTGGTCAATGGCGACTCCATTTTTTAAAACGATACGATTTTTTTTAAAACCCCAATAGAAGACATTTTTAAATACCTAAAAAACCCTAAACACCTTAAAACGTTCGTTTTTTAGATAGCTACACCATGCTATAGGCTTTTTGACCTAAAAACTACGGACAACCCACTACCCCCTGGCCTAAACTATTGTTTTAGACGGACCACAAATCTATGTCCGCTTCATGTAAAATTGGGCCTAATGTCTTTTCAAAAGTTTCATATATTTTTTAGCTAATACTTCAGTCCTTGAATAGGTTTAATCGGCGGATATAAATATTTATTTACATGTTTTGTAATAGATGACGTTCTTTCTACAAATTAATTATTTAATATAAATTCAAAATTCAGGAATAATTATATGATTTAATTAAATTAAATTCTAAAAGTATAAATTTATAAAATTGTAAGTTGTAGAAGATAGAGATTTGAATTCTGAAAAGACAGTGGTAAGTTGCATGTTCAAAGTATTTACAATTCCAAGAAATATGATTCATTTCCCTTGTTATTGTATTGTCAAAGTGTTGGTTGACCGCTGCCTGCCTGTCTGCTAAAATCTATGCCTTCGGAATCCATTGTTTTATACAGTTTTGGGTTCATTAATTAGCATCGTTAGAAAAAAATTTAACAACAATTATATACTGTTTATGGTTCTTAAAATAAAACACAATGTAATTGAATACAAATATTGTAATCTATACTGATTTTAAAGAATGAAAACAAAATTCAATTTTCATATGAACCAACACACCAATACCATCTCCCTTGCATAAAAGATATATGATGAAGCTGATATCAAATCATAAGCCAAATGATATGATGTAATATAAACATACAATAATTTTTTAAAATAATTTTTATGTTCGTTGTACGATATATATTCGAGACTTGTGATTGTCCTTACTAATACTTCTTTTAATGTTCCAACCAACCACATTTTTGATACGGAAAAGAGTCGGAAGTCATCAAGAAAGTTGAAGTTGGACTTGGCATGTTTCTTTGCTGATTCATTTAATCAAATGGCTGTGCTAATTAATTGTCCCAGACTGATTTCTTTTTCCTCCAGAATTTCGTGTCCCTCAAGAAAAGGAGTGGGTGAAATTAGAGTATGAAGGATTCGAGGTTTGGCCATACAAATTTACATTTACTAGAAATAAAATCCAAACAACCGTGTTTGTTTACAAGTTTGTATAAGAGCAATTTGTGGGAAAATAAAACAAAAATATCATATTGTTATTATTATTTGATTAAGTTGTGTTACAATAATACTTTAAAGCAAATGTTACGATTTGAACCCACACAAAAAATAAAACGGATGAATATCTATAATCACAACGTCAATTAGTGAATCTCTTATCATTACCTTTATACGTCGTATTACAATCATAGTGTAATTTCTAATGCATTTTATCACGATCCCCAATTTAGCTAATTATTGACAAAAAATGAATGTTATTTGATATTATGTTAATTTTGCATGGCACATCTATACTTGCATATTGCAATAAAGTGGAGAGGAAGGGATGAGCACGGGTCGGGTTTTTGTCCCACCTGAACCCGACCTTAAAATAAATACTCTAAACCCGAATTAGACCCGACCTGGACATATTCTTCAAAAAAATTGACCCGACCCGACAATAAATATACTAAATCCGACCCGACATATAAAAAAATAATTTTAGGGACTTAATTGTAAAAAAATAATTTTAGGAGACTTAATCGTAAAAATTATAATTTTAAGGACTACATTGTAAATAAAAATTCAATTTTAAGGACCTAATTATAAAAAATATATAAAGAGGGATATTATTATAAATATTCCTAAAAAATTAGGGAGAAATTACAGAAATAAACCCGAATCGGGTTAGATATTTTCCACTCGAACCCGACCCGACATTATCCTTAATAAAACTCGATCGGAACTCATTTTTTCATTAAAAAATCTGACCCGATCGGACACCGAAAATTTGGAACCGGGCCGGGTAAAATGGCCATAACGATATCAATTTCTCTGATGCAAAAACCCTAACATTTTTGAGGACCTGTTGTCTGGCTTAAAAAGTCCACAAAGAAAACTCGATTAGGTGACTAAACCAATTCACAGCTTCCATTAAGAAAAAAAAACATTAAAAAAGTGAGTTAGGGAGTCTAATCTAACATTACATATTTATTTTCGTTACGTGTTATAATTGTTTACATATATATTATCATATATTTACGTTATATATGAAATTTTTATTTTTATTTTAATATTTTATTGTCTTTTAACCTAATTTTTATTTTTCTTGTCTTATTGTTACTTCAGTGGTATTTTCTATTAAAAATATCACATGTTCCGATTAAAACGTGTCATGTGTTATCAAAGAAATTTCTTTTTGAAATTTTAAAAGAAAAAAGTAACTCATGAAATGGGAAAAGTATAAAAATATATAAAAAAACCTCTAATTTTCAGAATTCATACTCTTAAGTTATAATTATGTTCGAACTCATTGAGTGGTCCTAGTGATAAATCATCATGTTGTTCATCTTAGGTGACTTTTGTTCGAGCAGCATAGTCTGCAGGTGTGTGTGAGTTATCCAATTTGAATTAAAACTGAACTAAGATACTGACCCTATTTGGCTATTAGAATATAACTGATAGCGGATTACATTAGCGGATAGCTAATTGCATTAGCTGTTTTGACTAGCGGATTGCGTTAGCTAATTGTATAAAAGTGTTTGTTAAAATTAACTGATAACTGTTTGATTATTTGAAAAAGTAAAACGACATATAATAACATGATTATAGTTAATACTTGTTTGAATAGTTTATTAATTATCAATATTTTGTATCTATTAATATTAATTAGATTATGAAAATTAACTTTTTAATATAACATTATTAAGCATATTTGAATGATCTATATATTGTTTTATTATTTATATAATTATTTTTAATATAATTTTATTAAATATTAAATTTAAATGATATTTGAAGCGTATGCTAATTTAGAAGCTTTTTATTATTAAAGGTATAAGAGTATTTACTACTCTTATGTCAAAACCTCTTAACCCAAAAAGCTCATATTAGCATTTTTTTTTTCAAATTAAGAGGTTTCACTCCAATCCACTGTTACAAACCTCTATTAACCAAACATCTAAATTAACGGATTTGACTTGTCAAACCTCTAAAATCAGTCTAAACTTCTAATTTTGGCTCAAAAAATTGTTTATCGAACAATGCATAAGCCTATTTGGTAAACAACGTTTTGAACTAAAATTATAACAAGTCAAATCCACTATTTTAGATGTTTGGTGAATAGAAGATTATAATAACGTATTGAGTGAAACCTCCCAAATTGAAAAAGTTGTTAATAGGAGCTTTTTGAAATTAGAGGTTTTGACATAAGAGTTATAAGGAGTCTTTTACCCGTAACAATTACAAATAATCTCCAAATAATCTAAATTCAACATTTGCTATTTTTATTTAAATTTAACAATTAATCAAATTATATTAAAATAATTATATAAATAATAAATTAATATATAGATCCTTCAAATATGCTTAGTAATATTATATTAAAAAAATAATTTTCATAATCTGAATAATATTATAGATACAAAATATTTATATCTAATAAAGTATTCAAACAAATATCAAATATAATTATGATCTTGTGTGTCATTTTGCTTGTTTAAATTTAATTTTTTTAAAAATCTAAAAAAGTCCTTTTTAATAGTCTTAAAAACTCATTTTTTTAATTTTTTCATTACCATGATAATCTTTGATTGAGTCATGTAGTTTTTAACAGAAAATATCACTGAAATAACATGTAAGACGGAAGATAGTATATTAGATAAATGGAAATAAATATAAAGAAATAAAGTAAAATAAATAGACAATAATACAAAGAGTATGAGATATTAAGCCTTTATTTTATATGATATTGCAATTATTTTCCTTATATGATATTTATATGGTTCAATCATATTTGAATTCGTGTCAATTAAATGCCCGACCATGTATTAAAAGGGTTTGAAATGAAACTAATATAAAATCAAGGTGCTTATCAATTAACACCTCCACATCATATTAAAAATATTGGTTAGAATATTACATACTTTTGCTTTTGGGCAACTTCAGAAAACGACATCTAATGCTGCCAATAATTTCATGACAATCTTCTATGGACTTGTACTTTAAAATGTTACACTTTATTTTATAATCGTCTTTTAAGAAAATAAAAATTTTTCTTCAAATTTAAGTATAAAAGTCCCTAATTATGCACGAAATTATAGTAATTTCTTCCAATAGGAAAGCAAAATTTTGAATGCTACCAGAGTAACAATGTTTGAAAAGCAGGTCTCTCTAAACAGCTACACAATTAAAACGGAGCTTGTGTATTCAATTTTTTTTGGTTTAGTTTAGATCTATGTAAATATGGATAATTATTTCATACATTGGCGGTGAAAATTTTAATTTTCACAAGCGTCTTATTTTTAAGGTTTAAGGACTCAGTTTATGGTGTAAAATTTAGCCATTTAGGGGTTTAGATGTAGTAGTTTAGAATTTAGGGACTGTGAATATATTTTGGAGTTTAAAGTTAAAATTTAGGATTTATAGGTTAAAATCTAAACCCTCAACATATTACCCTAAAATCTAAACCCTAATCTCTAAGCCTTAAATCCAAACCCTTAAATTCTAACCGTTATCCATACACCTAAACCCCTAAACTCTTTGTATATTTTGAGTTATGTGATTTAGTTTCTCTCGATGTTCGATCTTGTTTAAATAGATAAAATTTGATCAACTTTTATTATATTAAAAAATTGAACTCATTCCATCAATAACTAGTTAGTCCAGTGGGATGAGACATTAGGTCATTTAAATAAAGTCAGAGGTTTAGATATTGACGTTTTGAATAGTGAAAACTGAATTGAGAGAATCGCCTACACATTAGATTTTTAAAAAACTCGATATGAATGGCCAATGAATCGAATATTAGCAATTAAACAAAAAAAAAGTTAAACTCGTTTAATAAAAAATATTGGTAGTGAGGGTTCGAAGGACATGGAAATGGACTCGTTGGCTCTTCCTATCCCGACAACCGGCGTGCCGATTCTTACTTCTGATGCTGAGCAATCCCCGGTGGTGGGGAATGACGAGAACTCAGAAACTGCTGCTGCTACAGGATCTGAGGGTGTACCGAAAGCCTCCTATGTAAGTAAAGTGGCTAATTCAAAATTTGCTGGTGCGGGGTTGAATCCGAGTTGGATTGAGAAGGAGGTGACTATTCTGGATGAGGACGTGCTTGTGGATGAATCAGGGCCTTTTCCAAAGATTCGATTCTCGGATAAGGTTCATGATCAAATTGATCATAACATGCAAAATGTTATCATTGTTCGACTTATCGGAGAAATATTGGTTTCAAGACCTTACTTTTGCGCATACAATCGTTTTGGTCTCCTCTCGGTGAGATTCAATTGATTGATATTGACAATAATTACTTCTTTGTGAAATTTGTAGATGAGCGTGATTGATATTTATTTTTCTTATTTTTTTGGATTAATTAACGAAATTTTATATTCTTATACTGAGATTCGAACTCATATAATAGAAGATAATATAAATATTTTTGGCCATTAGGCCAATTAATAGATCTTATCGAACTCTAATCTTTGAAGAATAAAACAAAGCTCTGTTAATTCATTTTTTAATTGAATTTATTAATTATTTGATACATGAGCCTCACCTCACGCAATGGTCAGAAGATGTACCCTCCCAAGGCAATCAAATGAGGAAAAACTTTTTTTATTTATTAAAACACAAAATTTTTTATATAATGGGATTTTATTATGATAAATGTTAGGGACATCCAAAACGACATTATCTGCATAAACAAGAATAATATTTAATGTAATGATAATGCAATCCAATCACCTTCTCTCTTATTAAATTATGGATCCCATTAATAAAATCTCAGTTAATAAATTATTTTTTTATAAAATTTTCATTAATATATCATTGTTAATTAAAATACCAGAGAAACCCTTTAACTCTTGCAGTTTTCAAAAGGAAATTTTTTTAACGGGAGTCGAACATCGCTAAATATCACTAATGCTGAATACTATTAAATACCATTAAATTGATCAGTAAAGATTAAAAATCTCAAAGACTCAACATACAATTATAATTTATTTAAAATAAAATTACAATTAAATTATTTTTTATATATATTATATATTTTTTAAAAATTTTAAATAATTAAATTAAATATCAACCATAGTCAATCTCTAAATTAAAAAAATCTTAAATCTTTTTCCTAAATTAGAACCCTAAATCTTTTTTAATCTTGTTTCTCTTCTGCCAAAACCCGCATGCATAAATATTTGTGCCAGGTGCATCTTCTTTGGGGAATCTCTTCTTAAAGTCGATTATCCTCCTAAAAATACTGTATGCGGAAAAAGCTCTTCTCCTAGTTAGATGCTCAGGTAGATCGATGCCTGCTTGAACATGTTCAACATCGCCTCTTGTCCTACAATGCTCCTTGTTTGCTGCACTACCCATGACATTGCAGGTTCTAATCTTATGCGGCGGATGATCAATATGAACTTCACCACATACACTGCACCATTTGAAATAAATATAAAATAAAAACTTCATGAAAATCCATATGGCCAAATGAAAACAATAAGCCTACATACTTAACAAAGATATTCCGGGATTAATAACCAAATGAAAACAATATGCGGCAGAATTCGGGTTTTAATTTAGGAATTAGGGTTCTAATTTGGGGAAAAAGATTTTGGGTTTTTTAATTTAGAGATTGACTATAGTTGATATCTGATTCAATTATTTAAAAAAAGATTAAAAATATAATATATAAAAAATAATTTAATTGAAATTTTATTTTAAATAATTTATAATTGTATGTTGAGTCCTTGAGATTTTTAATCTTTATTAATCAATTTAATAGTGTTCAGCGTTAGTGATGTTCCCCGGTGTTCGACGCACGTAGTAGACTCATCATTTTCAAAATAAATAATTTTCATGTGTTTCTTTTTTTTGTTGGAAAAAAAAAAGAACTTTGATTCATATTCCATTTTGACAGTGCATGCGGAGCAGTTGAAAGTTTGAAGGTGGAAACGGAGGGAAAAGGGTTGAATCGTTTCTGGGAAATAAGTAAAGATTGATAAAAGCAAGAAAAAAGAATCTGCAAATGGGTTTGAATTTTCGAATCAGATAAACAAAAATAAACAAAGAAGGAAAGGGAAAAAGTTGTTATTTTGGGTTGTGGATCCAGCAATGCATGCATGAAAAGCTGTAGTTTTTATTTTAATTAAAGACAACAAGTGAAGAAGTCCACCACACCAGTTCATGTTCATGTGCTGTTGGGTTGAGAATAGAATAATGTATGCCTCAAGCCCTCAACATTATCCTACTTGGGGGAGTGATGCATGCCACTTGCCTCATTATCAATAGTTTAAATCGAAATAATTAGCTATTTCGATCTAACTACTCTGCATTTGTCGCTTTGGGTATTGGGGAGACAAACTGGCCCTCCTCAGTTTTGTTTTTACAATCCGCCCCTTGTTTTTAATTGAGTGATTTGAATTTTTTAGATATCAATCATAACTTCGGAAAAGTTTTTCGATTCAATTTAAGTTCAGGTTTAGACTCTGAAAAGATGGGCAAAATTAGTGAAACACTTAGTTGAATAATAATAATAAGGAAGTGGGGTAGTTCAAAGTTTATTTAGGGTCTACCGTTAATTCTACAATGTGATTAGATTGGGGAAGTTGTCATACTTTTTCAACAACTTTCATAACTTTTATTTTTTCTTAAAATCACAATAAAGTTAACATGACGACTTTGCTTTGATTTTGGGACGAAAATGAAAGAAGGGTAAACTTGGGAGGTTGGAGTCAGAAACTAATGAAGTCGGGGGACTGGATTTTTAATTTTGGGATGAAAATGAAAGACAAACTTGAAAAGTTGAGGCATGTTCAAGAACATACAATAACTTTGAGACATTTTAAACAAAAATCAACAAAATGTCCCTAAAAAATTTTTTTTTATTTAAATCCATATAAACTTCATTTTATTTATTCATTCCAAGAACAATATTTGTCTAAATTTATATAAAAGATGAATTCAGACTCTACTGGCAGAGTGTCCCATGTTCTTTTTTAAAAGAAGGGAATAACAATTTCTTAAATTTGCCAATATCTGTGACATTAAAAAATTATCTTTACCATTTTTTGACAAATTTTATTTTAAAATCACTTAGTCAGGGGAGGGGAATGGAATGAAAAGGAATCAGTTTCCAGGAAAACTTGAACCATGCCCATTTCAAAAATCCTGGTTTTCTGTGAGCCAGCAAAAAAGTTTGCCATCATCATTTGTTGAACAATCCATTATAAAGACATTCAATTTGTTGATTTTACAAATGGTATGGATCATAAATGCCAATATTTGTGGACATTTGCTGCCATTGTCCAAACCACTGATGCTATATCACAGGGTCGAAATTTGAATAATGAAACCAAAAAAGTAAAAAAAAAGGTAAACTTGACCATACCCATTAAATTATGGTTTTCCGTAATCTTTTCGCCATCATCAATATTGTTGAAAATGTAAAAAACGAACTATTATAAAAATACTTCAGACTTGTCAAAATCTGAATTTTATCACTAATAAGGTCTATTTTGTAACCGAATCAAAAGTTTAAAAATTATTTTGTAAAAAAAAAAAGGGTAAAGTTCAATGGCCAAAAATATCATTTTAAATAAATTTTTGGCCATTGAATATTCAGAAATTGTAAAATGATCATTAAACTTTTAATAATAAACAAGATAATACTCCCATATGAACATGTTTGAAAACTGATCTTCCATTGATATACAAGAGTTATGTACATTGTTACATTTGTAATCAATGAAACTTCAAACACAACCTATCAACCTCCAATAAGCTTTTGCTCATCAGGGCGTGGGCGTGACCTCACCTCTTCAAGTACATCAAATTACTTGACAAGAAAAAGAAAATTTACATTTTCCAAGCAAAACTAACCTCTTAGACATCGGTATCACAAAATTTTCCATCCATCTGGTTCTGAACAGCTCGGACTGCAGCTACCCTAGCAGCAGTTGCTGCCCTATTTGCAGCCAGAACAGCCTTGTTCACTTGTTCATCCACCCAGCGAAGCTTAATAGCTTTTGCTGCTGTTTTCCTAGCAGCCTGCAGAAACCCAGAAATTACAGTAAGGTTAAACTTAATGAACAACAGCTTTTCGTGGTAGATTAACAAATCAGGTAAAATACCTGAACTGCTCGGAGGATTGTATCGGTAAGTGGGGTAAAGGGGTTTTTAGGGTGCCGGAATCCCATTCACCACACTTTGTATCTCCACTTCGGAAAGTATACATGCCATACCCTTGCTTTCTACCTTCATGCCACGATCCCTCGTAACAGTGACCGTTAGCAAAGTGATAAACACCGAATCCATGCATTTTGTCTCCAAAATATTCTCCACAATATTTATCTCCATTCCTACAAAACCAACAACGCATTTATGAAGAACATGGTTTCCTTAATAGAATAGACGTGGTTTACCTAATAAACCCAGAAAAAACAAACTAAAACTCTCTTAATAAAGAAACAAATCCATTATGAATACAGAGGAAAATTATCAATCCCAATAAATAAATAAATAAAATCTAATGAAAAAAAAATTAAGCATTCATAAAAGGAAATTAGTTCATTCAACTGTGTCCTTCATTGAATCCAAAAGACAGATAAGATCCAACTGATCATTAGGCCAACATAGCATCAACCAGATTTCTGGGTGAAGACTTAAATGAAAACCATTTCTTCTTTCTTGATTAATAAAAATACAATTGAATTTTGGAAAGTTGCTGAAAAATTAATTTAAATATACTCAACTCATAATTCTGAAAGTATAAATTAGAAGAGGTACAGTTTTATTAAACTAAAAAAAAGTAGAAGAATCATCGCCCTTCATCCAAAACTTAATTCTGCCAAGTTTTACCATTTTATGATTATTAGTATAAATTCAGAAACTCAAGGTACAGAGAAATAACACAAGAACTCCATAATTTCAGCAAACATTCAATTCATTGACATTTAAAATCAATCAGGAATCTTTTAAAATGGTAAGAAAATATTTTCATACCTGAAATGATAGTAACCAAGTCCATGTTTAACCCCAGACTTGAATTCCCCAACATAGCAACTCCCATCAGCACAAGTTTGAACACCAACACCATGACTCTGCCCATTACACCATTCACCAGAATAAGAATCCCCTGTATAAAACCTATAAACCCCATACCCATTCCTCAATCCTTGTCTATATTGCCCTCTGTATTTGCTCCCTCTGCTCCAGCTCTCCACTCCATACCCATCGTATCTCCCGTCCACCCAATCCCCTTCGTACCTCCCATTCACGAAGTAATTGTAAACCCCACTCCCATTACATTTTCCCTTGTGGAATTCACCTTCGTAAAAGTCCCCATTGCTATAGAACTCCACCCCTTCTCTTACAACAAGCTGAAGCGTTTCTTTTTCTTTGTTGTTGTTGGTTTTGTTACATTGGGTTTCCCCAATGAACCACTGGACAGGCTTCGAATTGGGTTTAGAAATCTGGAGCCTTTCTTTGAAACAAACAATGCCTTGGTTGATTAAGGCTTTGTTTTTAGAAGCGAAGAAGAGGGTAATAGCCACGAAGATCAACGCTAACAAGAGGCATTCCGATGAAGGGATCTCGTCTCTTTTGAGATAAAAGAAAAAGAAGAAGATGAAGGAGAAAAAAGAGATCGAGGCCATGGCGAAAACCGGGTTGAATCGGACAGGTAAGATCCTAGGTGTCATCGAGCACGACTTCTTTGGTGGCGGTTTCTTCCTTTTCTCGTCGTTCAGTAACGACTCTCGATGTTGGTGGTCGTCTTTGTCTTCTTGGTCCTTGATAAAGTCGCCCTCGCTGATGGATGACATACTGTGGATGGACGACCGGACGGTCGGCGATGAACGGAGCAACGACGACGGGGTTCGTGTTAACTTCGACTGGCTCTTTTGGCTCTCCATTTACTTTCCCTTCTTTTTCTTTTTGTTCCTTTTTAAAAATTAACTGGTAGTGGAACCGTCTGATTTAACTAACTTCACTACCACTGATCTTCCCTGTACCGTGAGATTCTTATCACAACCGTTGTTCTGGAAGCCGCCGGCGACATCTCAGGCGGCGCACGCTAAACCAGCACCTTGTTTGTAAAACCATGCACAGCAATATCAAAAGAGAGGTTTCCTTTTTCAAAAAAGGGTTCGGTTTTTTTTTTCTCTTCTTTTTGTTTTTTGGATTGGAAGAAAGGAAAAAGATTGAATCTGGATATTGGACCGGGCATTTCAACATAAATATTTATGGTTGTAATAGGGGAAAGGGTTGATTTCAATTTTGGCCGTTGGATGTAGATCCGTTGGCTGATATGATCAGTTAGTTAATAGCCGTTGGATTGAATTGGAGAAATCCCGGTCTTGACGGGAAGATATGGTCCTCGGATCTAGATTCGGTCTTATTTTCGCTTTACTGTGGCAGCCAGTGCGGCACGTGCCATCCCCTGTTTTCTTTTACAAATATTGTATGTTTTCGACTTTGGGAAATGCTTCCACGTATCACGTCCCAGTAAAATCAAATGAGTCGCTACTCCCATCACCGTTGATCGTTTTGGACGGTTGGGATTTAGAAGTTTCTGCTTTCTGGGATTAATATTAATCAATCGGCAGATAACTTTGTTTTTTTTTAAATACTATAAAATAAGAGAGGTTAAATGCAGCAGCTACAAGTATGAAGTCTAAAACAGGTGGTTAACATGTGTAATTTCCAGCTTAGTGTTTAATTAGTGCTATAAATGCGATGCATGTATTACAACTTTAACTGATCAATTCCCCCCGCAGTTGTTAATGCAAAGAAATTCAAACTCTTTCCTTTAAAACTCAATAAATACTGAATCTGTCGATTTTGGGGGCAGAAGCAAAACAAAATAAGCAATGTTTTGTTTCAGAAGAAAAATCCAATGAATTGAAATCTGAAACTGCCCAATATAATCCGTATAGACGAAGAGATTTGTTTTGAAAACAACCCGAATTAGTCTCCTTTGACATGATTTCACAAGAACTTTGCTTTATAATAGAGGGACTAACCTCGTATTTTTGGGAGACCTACGGATATACAGTCCAGCACATATATGGACTTGAAAACAAACACTAGACCTTGGTTTCCAGAAAGATTATGGGCCTTGAACCACTCTTGCTTTGATGATGATGATGATGATGATGATGATATAAGAAATTAAAAGGGACAACATTTTTCTTTTGTTTGCTGTTTAAAGGAAGAAGAAAAAATGAGAGGTCAAAAGATTTTTTTATTGAAATATTCAAATTTTAAGACTCTAATTATTTTAAAAAAATACAGCGACTGTCAACCTGAATTCTCCAACGTTGAAGTCTATCCTTAGTGGGAAGCCTACCAAGTATAGGCATCCAACTAATAACAGCATGCTTGGGTATATGCAAGGAAAATCAAATGAGTTTATGCCAAGGAACCTTAGTCACAGTCCCTCTAATACCATCATAAAGCAGTCCAGTTTTCAAACTACCAACATCACGAACCTGTACATACAGAGTCTATGTTTTACCCCGAAGCTTAAAGAGCTTCCTCAAACTCCAACTCATGCCTCTTGTTTCTCCAAGTCACCCAAAGGGAACCCTCATTTGCCAGGATTTTTTTAATGAGATGCATCATGCACGTTTTATTCCACATCTGCAAATCCTTGAATCCCAAGCCTCCCTCAGATTTCGAAAGACAAATCTGCTTTCAGCTAACTCGAGGCCCAAGAGCAGAAGCATCCTTTCCCTTCCATAGAAAACGCAAGCAAAGCTGTTCAACTCTGTCAATCACAGTCTTAGGGAAAAACAGTTGTTGAAATCTAAAAAAAAAAAGAGTAAGATTTGATGTAGAAATTAAAAAATCAATTGAGAAATTAAAATAAAATTAAAAAAAGTTAATCCTTGATCATTTTAGATCAAGATAGGTAATTTGGCTGTTGGGAAAATTGAGAAAAAAGTTGAGAGCAAAAGTGGTTAGTTGAGAAAAATAAATCATATTTTTTTTTAAAAATTCAATTAAATCTATTTTATTTTTATTTAATAAACACTTCAAAACCATTTAAAGGAAAAGCCTGATTAAAAACATGGGTAAATTAGCTCATTAAAGATTCTAAGTTTTGACCCTTTTATAATTTAGTCACCAAAATAATTTTGAAAACTTTATTAGTCACCAAACCAAAATGTCATTTAATTCGAACTTATTTCATTAAATTGAGTTTACCAAAACCCTTTAAATAATAATTAAATATTTTCTACTATTTTTTCATATTTTATTTCACATTAAAAATATTTATTACGAATTAATTCCTGAAATTAGTTCGAACCGCCTAATCCGGCTCATCCAAACCGTCTAATCTATCTAGCTAACTTTTAGACCAAAATTCGAGGCGTTACATCTGGTCCCCTTCTATCAGCCATCTAACCTTAGCTTTTTGCCTAAGGAAACCCAACTCAACCTGCTCCAAATCTTTCAGCTCTACCTGCAATTTCTTCTCCAAATCAATACTAGCCAAGTCACCTCTAGTAGAGAGATTATGAAGTTGTTGCACTTCAAGCTGCTGACGTTTTTTCCTAACTTTAACTAAAATGTCCGCATAATGCACCCTATTCAATTCCTTTAAAGGCCCTTTTAACCTTCTCAACTTCAGATACAAAACCTGCATAGGGTTACCCTGAACTTCCCCAGACCAAGAGTTTTTCACAACATCCATAAACTGAGGGTGCAAGGTCCAGAAATAAAAAATTTGAATGGTCTGGGACCAGTGATGGGTCAGGCTTCGAAAACTAAACCACAACCAAGCAATGGTCAGAAACTCCTATAGCTTGGAACTCTACAGCAGATTCAGGCATGCTCAAACCCCAATGAGAATTTACTAGAATCCTATCCAACTTTCGGGCAATGAAATTTAAATGGACAATCCATAAACTCTTTCATGTCAGCAGTAATAAATGGACAATCAGCAGAGTTAGAGTCTTCTTGAGATGAAACGATGACATTAAAGTCGCCTCCAATAATCTAAGGGAAGGATCCAACCAGAACAGCATCCTCAGTCAATTGCTGCCAAATCTGCCTTCTTTGAATTCCAAAATTACTCCTATATACAGCAGAGAGAAAGAAAGCCACAGCCTTATAACTACCTTGAACAGTAACAACCTGCTCTGATATACTATGAGTCACCATACTCAAATATTTTCTCCAGAGCACCCAAATTCTGCCATTAACAGCATGTGTATAATTCGAGCACCAGCCGCAGTCGGCAAAATGAGAAGAAATAATAGCAGGAGCTTTATGTTCCTTTACTCTAGTTTCCAGCAAGCAAACAATAGCACGAAGCCTTTTCACAATGGCACGAAGTTTAAGAGGGTCATTCATCCCCCCCTATTATTCCAGAAGCACGCTAATTTAGGGATGGACGTTCGATCAAATCGAGTCAAAATTTTTTGAGTTATTCAAGTTTGCAAGTCTTATTTTACGATTCAAACTTTATTTGAAAAAATTTCAAATCGAGACAAAACTTATGAAATTCGGGTCAAGTTCCAGTTTTTCGAGTTTTTGTACAAAAATTTAATTGTAAAATATTTTAGATTCATAAATATTTTAATATACATATACGTAACGTGTAAATTATATATTTTGAAAAGAATTTTTAACGTATTAGTTTAGGGTTTATGATTATTCAAATTTTAATATTTTTCTAGATGCATATATAATATACATATATTTTTTTTGATATTTTCACAAAATGATTTAAATAAGATCTTTAAAAATTTAAATATTGTTTACTATTATTTTGGATGAAAAACACCATAAACTAATTAACAAAATTTTTGAGTTATTCGAGTTAATCGAATTTCTATTTCATAACTCAAACTTTATTTGAAATTTTTTCTAGTCAAGTCGAATTTATAAAATTTCGAATCGAATTAAAGCGAATCAATTTTTCGCCTCGAGTTGAGTCGAATAATTCAAAATTTTTGAATCGAGTTTTGCCCACCCTACACGCTATCATTGGGAAACAATCAGAACCAGCATCTTTAGCTACTTTTTTTCACCTGCTCCTTCTTCTTGCATTTAAGGTCTTGCAATAACTGAGCAGCCCCAAGAGCAGCAGCTCTAGGCTTACGACTTAAAAATTCTACATATAAAGTTCGTATATTGACCTAAGGTTCACACCGATTATTTGAAATTTTTCGAAGCCAAAGTAAAATTGTAGTATCATTACGAATTCTTGGGGCGAGAACATGTAGTTCCTTTTAATAATAATCAAGTCAAGGTATGAAAAATAATGTTAAATTGTTACACCAACATGAACACTTCAAAATTGAATGAAATGATATTTTTTAAATAACAGTGGTAATACTTAAAATTGATTAAAATTTTCACCATCAAATCATAAAAAAATTGTCTAATTATGACCCTATTTTTTTAAAAAAAGTATATATTGGTAGCATATAAAATGAATCATCGGGGAAAAACTGTTGCCTTCAATTGCATCATGTTAGCGCCGAAGGTCTTGACTATCTCGCCATTTCCAAAACTTCAACTTGTCCTTATTGCTTCGTCATAAATGCTTACGCATGTATTAAAATAAGTTTGAATAAATTACAACTTCACATCAATGTAAACTGTAAACATTAATTTATTATTAAATAGAAGAGCAAAACCCTACGTATTAATTTTAAATTTCTATGCATAAAATATAATCTCAATAACCCTACGACAATGTATTAATTTTTTAAAGATGCTGATGGTGAGCCCAGAGTCATTAAATCTTTGTGTTATTGGGGTACATTTCGATGAAGTTTTAAGTTATTTAAATAATGTTTAGAGTAAATTTTAATGTTTTGAATAAAATATATTAGATTAAAAGAATAGTACTCGTAGTAAATTTATGAAATATTAAAATAAATTATTCAATTATTCTTTTATTACTATACAGAAAGATAGAGCAATTGATTAAAGTTCGGTTGACGCTCTCCCCTTTCACTTAAGTTGTGGGTTCAAAATTCAATAGGAACAAATTCTCCATCTCCTAAATAAAAATTGTTCAAAAAAAAGTTTGAGTTAGAATTGAGATTGAGGAGCAAATTATAAATGTTTAAAAGGTAAAAAAATAAATTCACGCTTAATCTATTATTATTTTTTTATATATAAAAAATATTAAAAAAAATTTTTCAAGTGGATGGGATTACAAATCTTAAACTATACAAAATATTTTTCGTTCCTAATTGTAAAGATGATAATTTTTTATTAAACTTTAAAATATGTTTTTTTTACATAAAACATTTTTGCCCATATCGAGCATGTAATAAAATCTATTAGTTGATTAAATTATTTTAGTTAGTTAATGCGTTTATTTATAAGTTATTTATATTTAAATTTTAATTCAGGAACTAATACGTAAAAAAGTAAATAAATTCAAGGACTAAATCAAGTTTTATCTCTTTTAGTTTAAGTCAATTTATTTGATGAATTAATTATATAGTTCAATGCTTATAATAGTGGATTTTGATTGTAAGTGAAATTTCCGTTAAAACTTAGCCATATAATTTGTGGTACTTTATTCTGATTGTAAGTATTGTTTTAGACGAAAGTTGTAGCTAAGAACAAACTAGTGACTAGTGAGCCTGGATTTCGGAACTAGAGTTGATTTTATCTTCATTTGTAAAACGGGATTTTGAAATCAGAGCAGATTTAAATATGGTTTGGATGTCGCTGTGGATCAAAAATGGAAGCGAAAGCTACAGGCAGATAAAAATATACAGAAAATGAAATTGGAAAAACTCAAACGAAACAAGCTCATGTTCTTCTTACAAACATCCGCATTAGCTCACAACCGAATCAAGTTCTTTGCGATTTGCCTTAACTAAGGATTACTACATCTTCAATCCAACAATTTGGTCTAAGGATTTGTAGGAAAATGTTCAAAATATTAACAAGTCTGGAGGTTGCCAAGGGATATGGAAAATAATGTGCAGTTGAAAGACAAAGGAAACGACAGCATGTGTCTATGAACTTTTTACAAATCAGAGTCTGGAGGAGAAGTCCATATCGAAGCTGAGAGCAAACGCCTGGAATTCCAGCCTAATACGAGCCTATTGTTGGCCAACTCCTCCACTCTGTAACCATCATTGAATAGTCCCAGCAGAAGCTTTGCTTGACAATGATTGCCAAAGCTGATGTTAACTGGCTTGAATCCTATTTTATTTAAAAATTCTGACCATGGACCACTCTCGTCTTCGTTTCCGGTCCGGTAAATCTGGTTCAAGGATCCGGCTATTCGAGGCCCCAGGATTAGTCTTTCGACCAAGGCACGAGCCCTGCACTGCATAGGGAACCCAGCTTCTAACGAGTCGAACATGGCTGAGTAATGGTGCAATGAGTCCATGAACCGCCCCATAAACTCTCCATCTCCAATGGGTCCGACTTCTTCTTCCACCAAGGTCACCAATCTTGGATTCAGGGTCTTGGCGCCGGATAAAAACGAAGCGACTGAACCGGGTGCTCGATGGGTAAAGTGAGGCGAGTGCAGCATACAATTGATGACCAAGGCCTCACCTCGTACCAACTTCACAGCCGACGGTCTAAATGTTTCATTGGAGTCCAGCTTATACTGATGGAAAGAAAAAGGTAGCCCAATAGAGGCTGCAAAAGCGACTAACCATCGACCAGTCTCTTGAATGGTCCCGATCGATCGCCAGCCGTTGTTGCCTCTCCATAAAGCCGTGATCCTGAGATGCAGGGTCGGTGGTCCATCTTTCCTAGACACCAAAGCTTGCATCAAAGACGCCCATTGTATCCCTTCCATGATGTCGTAGTCCACTATGTGGATCCTCCTGTCATGAGTCACTGCTTCTAAAATTGCTTGATTGGCCGTAAAGTGACCGAATTTAACATAAGGTGATATGTCCTGCAACAGCTGAAAGGCGGCAATCATGTCCGATTGATGGTGTTTATCGCGGTGATGATGAGTTCCATTGGTTATCAAATGCTTGGAATGGCCACCTCCGGAGCCTTGGAGTAGACCCTGTAAGGCCTCGGTGAAATAGGCCGCCAACCTTTCCATGTTGGTTCCATCATTGGGGGATACCAACTCCTTGAGCCGAACCAATATCACCCGAGCTAGTTCACGGCTCTTGGTAGCCCCGGTGAGTGCCTCGGCAGCGGCCATCAATAAGTGAACCAACCTCAAGCCCTTCGAATCCCCACTGTTCGTTTCGTCATCCACAACCATCGTATCAGTCGAGACGGAAACAGAAACAGAAACAGAGTTACTCGTCTCATTCTCTACTCGAGCCAGCTCGAACCCTGTTCCATCATCCATCATGGACTCAACGAGGTCTTGAAACTCATCGCGTTCGCTCGACAACGAGCCCCAATTAACAACCGGGGAACCCCAGTCATTCCAGGTACATCCAGGCTCATCATCTGTAGTAGTAGTGGCGGTGGTTGTGCTGGTGCTGTAACAAGAGAACTTGAATTCGACCTCGAAGGCGTCATCTATGGCCATGGCCATGGCCATGGCTATCTACTAGATTAAGAAACTCGGGTGTATCAAGAGACTAAGGTAGGAATCAAATCGAGTATAAAAGTTAAAATAATTTAGGGATTACCGATTAAGCTGTACGATTGATCCCAAGGTTGGTTTGGTTTTATATACACCCAACACCAAGGTCTCTATCATATACTTTATGGAACTTTTTTATTGTTTGCGGTGGAAGCCCTCCAATTTCATGAATATTATAAAACCACCCCCTACAAATATCAGTCTGTCTTTTTCCATGCCTTCCCCTTCCACTTGGGTACAATAATCACCTACTTTATACTTACATCATGCATGACCATACCTAGAATATGAAGGTAGATTGTAAACATCAAAGATATACATTGGTTGATAAATAAGCTCCATTAATGGGGGTTTATGGTCTTATTTTTTGATCAGTGCAAAATTTAAAGAATGTATGAAAGTCAACAATGTCATCCACAAGCAGGTGATGATCTAAAGTTGATTTGTTTTTTAAAGGCACCATGCTTGGTTTTGTTGATCCTGCACCCCTCATTTGCAGCACACGTAGAAAAAAGTCAACTTTTTGGACCTATAATTAAGCAAAAAGAAGATTATACTCATGTTTCTCATGAAAAATTGCGTATAATTTATGAAATTTGCATGTGACATCCACGTACGTTGTGACTAAATTATGAAACTAGAAACTATAAATGGAATGATGGAATGTGTGGATAAAATGATGGGAGGAATATAGAGAGACGTGAGAATAGAGGCACGTGACAGCAAAATCTTCTATTTCTAATGAAAAGACATGGATGTGACCAATGAATTGTGCGTAGAAATCATCAAATTGAAAGCTCAGTTGCATGTAAAAAAATAATTTTAGAAAAGGGGGTTTGGACAAGGTATTATTATCGTCATAACACAAATATTTGTGGCATTTATGATTTACCCAACAAAGTGTTCAGAAAAAATGAACACTACCATTTGACTAGTCTATATTCATTTCCTAAATACTACTAATAATTTCTTGGCCGGCTGCACTCCCACTCACCTTAAGTTCACCCCACCATATTGCTTGCATGCCTTTCTTTTCTCCACAAATGTTTTTTAACTATTCATTCTGAATTACTCGGTTTTAATTGAATTAAATGATACATATTTAATTTAATTCGGTTAAACGATTGATTATTAAATTAATTTGGTGAATAAAAGAAATTTTAAGAATTTTTTATTAATGATTAATTTAGTTAAGTTAATAGAATTTTCTAATTTATCTGAATTGATGGAATATTATGTGCGGATTCTCACTTTGAATTTATTTTAGTTTAAGACTTGTTATGTGTTGATTATGTCCAGAGCTATTTTGATTTAGGTCCGAATATATTTTAACTATCAACACGTCCATTTGTGTTTTTGTAATTACACTAATGTATTGATTATTTTATGTTTGTGCATTATACTCATTAACATTGATAGTAGCCATAAAAATATAATTATAATAGGAAAAATCAAATTCTTATTAGTTTTTGTTTTTCGTATTTCTCTTAGAATTTTGACTTGTATTAATTTGATATTTGATTTCGATATTTTGATCGGATATATCAAATTATGTGTGAAAAATGTTTGAATGTGTAAAATTTTAAATAAAATATATGAATTTTTTATAATGGATGGGAATATTGGTTGATTGAGACATTAAAATAGCATAGGTGGCAGCATAATTGGAGTTGCTAAATTCAAGTAATTAGTAAAGCAAAATGGTATGATGTGGCGAGGAAGGCCGGTTAAATTTGTAGGTTATTTGCAGCTGCGACGATAAATGAAATCAGACTACTCTAACACGGACAATAAATAAAATCAACATCCACAATTTTAACTGACTGCACTGCAGGCAAAACGTTAAAATGAATTAATTCCTACATTTTCCCAAAACTGTAATCGAAGTCGAACAAATTACCCGCTTCACGTGATCTTGTAAAAAAATATTTTTGTTTGTTGATCATATCTCTAATATTTATTTTTAATTGTTTGATATTTTGAATTCAACCATTATTAAGGATGATAAATTGACTCAAATCTGATCTTATAGGACGTGTTAGAGTTTGTAGATTGAATTTTGTATAAATTCGGTCTGAAAAGTTCTCGTTGCAACCTTTTTGGCGAAGAAATTAAAACTCTTATGTGGATTAGACTTCAACAAAATCCAACAATGGGTGCCAACATTATTTGTGTCTATTAATATTTTTTTTGAAATGTAATGGGCCTCGTTAAAAAATCCCTTACTCTTTAATTTTTTTATTATTTTTAAATAATAAATTAAATAGAGGTGACAATCGGGTCGTTCGGATCGGGTTCTAATAGGCCATTTCAGGCCGGTTGATTTTCGATTCGGGTTGTTTTTGGTTTATGTTCAATTCGGGTCGAACCAGGTCTGCTTCGGATTTAGTTCGGGTCTATGTTATTTCGCATCGGGTCGGGTATTTGGTCGGTTTAATATCAGATATGTTGATTTTCGGGTCTGGTCAATATCAAATCAGTTGAATTTTCAGGTCGGGTCTATATCGGATCGGTTGACTTTTTGGGTAGGATCAATATTAGATCTGTTGCTTTTCAGGTCAGGTCAATATCATATTGGTCGACTTTCAATTTGAGTCAATATATGAAGATGATCTTTTAAAGTAGAAAAATAATATTAAACTATTACTAAAGATAGTGGTTAATTAGTAGTATAATATAAAATGAGAATAAAACATAGATATTTGAGGAAATTAAATTCGGATTGCTTTCGGTTCGGGTTGATTTTTGATTCGGGTTACTTTTGATTCAGTTGATTTTCGGTTTGGGTTTCTTTTGGTTCGGATTGTTTTCGGTTCAGGTTATTTTCGGTTTCAGTTAATTTTGATTCGTGTTGATTTTCGGTTTAACTAAATTCGGGTCGTTTTGATTCAGTTCGTTTTGTTTTGGATTCGGGTCAAGTTTAGACCATCATGTTTGGGTCTATATCGGATCTCGGGTCGGATAAATCGATTCGGGTCAAGCTTGTCAGGTCTAAAATTAAATTAATTATTTTAGAAAAGTTAAAAAATATTTTTCAAATTTTTTTTGCTGAAGTAGCAACATCCCAAGCCAAGTCAACATGCTACATCATCATCCCGCATTGACCATTAATCAATTAACAGTTCCCACACATGGGGCCGTTTTGACCCAAAATGAAACGTTAGGGGTGAAAGTGGACCAAAAAAAAAAGAATGGGTCAAAATGACCATTCCATGAAATGTTAGGGGCATTTTTGGCATTATGCCTAAAATTTAAGAGGGTGAAATTTAACTTTTTGAATTGAGTTTATTGATTTTAAGCTTTATTAGGAAACTCTTTATTCAAGACTTGTTTTTCGTGTTAATTTTTGTTTGTAAACAAAAAAATGATTAGAGAAAAAATATAAAGAAATATATATATGTATATCTTATATGATTAGAGAAAACTATTTAAATTAAAATCAACTTGTGCCATAATATTATAAAATTGCAATTAATTTTGAAGAAAAAATTGAACAACTCGACTAAAAAGAATTTCAAATAAAATTTGAATCATAAAATGTAATTCCTCAACTCGACTAACTTAAATTAACTTAAATCTTTGTAACTTGATCCCTACATTCCAAGTATAACAATTTGGTAGATAAAAGATGAGTTAATGGAGTGGGGACTTTTAAACATAATAAACAAATGCGCTAGTACATAAGTAATTATCAAATTGCTGTATTTTTAATTTGTGCTTAAGATATTCAAATATTAATGCTAGTTAGTACCCAACAAATGGGGAGGCAAAGAATTTAGAGATGATGATTTCATGCTTCATGATACTTGAAAATGATTCATTTTAACAGCTCAACCGCCTTGAGCCCTCTCAACAACAGCTGGTAATTTTTATTACCTCAAAACCAATTCGAATTCGGTCGTCCGTCAAGTCGGCAATAGAAAGTTTCTGTCGCTTATGTCAACAACTCAATGCTAAATGGTCAGATAATCCATTGACAAAGCTATAAAATCGCCTATCATACACAACACACATACATCAAGCGTAAAACAATCCAAATCAAATTATCTTAATAATACTTGAATTACCACGATGATCTTTCAAAAAATTACTGTTTTCCATGTTTTTACAATGAAAAATGTATGCTTGAATGTATAAATACATTGCTTGCAGGATAAACAACTACAGATTCGTACATTTCTTCAAGTTTTCTGAGTTTTGACATTAGAATTTTTATGTTTGAGTCAAATCGGAAGTTTAATTAGTTGAGTTCTGGATTCATACGTCACCCACTGTGAGAAGCTGCTACTAAAGACGTGGCAGCAAATCAGGGAGAAAGTCATGGCCGGCAGTTGCTTATGTAATGAAAGAAACAGACATGTCCGAGAAAGCGAGGCACCTCCGAGACGGTCGGTCGGCCACACGCCACTCTGAATCCATCCCTAGATTACTTCCTCTGCTGGGATTGCCATTAAATTATGGGCAAGTCAAACTGCACCTTATCACATCAAACCCATTTACTAAAACAATTGGAATTGCTTCTGAATTTGTATTTTATTTTATTTTTTGCGAGAAGGGTATGAATTCATTAACTAGATGTTCATACACCATAATTATTATCACGTGTTTAATTAACTTTTTTAAACCTAGTTGGAAAAAAAAAGAATACATCTGATACTAATCAAACCGACAAACTACATGATAAATCTAAAAAAAAATTGTATTTTATTTCAACATAGTGAGATTCAAAGTATAATAGATCTAGATTGTTATATATACACCTTGTCTTAAATTTTGATGCTTTTGCCAACTCTGCTGAAATATTATTGGTTTTAATTATACTTTTTATTTTGTGTGTGTGTATTAGTAAATCTGTAGTAGGTAAAACAGGTTTGAGTTTAATGAACGGATGTTTATTAATAATAGTTAAAATTATTTAAAATGGAATTTTTGTTTATATATTAATCCAAACACTAAAATTTCATTTTCTAAAAGTTATTTGTATTGAAAATAGTACAGAAAAAGAGCAATAAAAATGTACAAGGACAAACTTGAACTTTTTAACCTTTGCAAAGTCAACTTCCGATTCTTAATATTTTAAAATCCACAATATTAAATATTATGTATAATATATATTTATAAGAATGTCACTATAATAGATATGTCATAGTTTGATAGATAAATATCACCAAATTATGTGCATAAAGGTGTTTTTTGTCCTAATCACATATAGAACAGACAATTTATAAATTTAAATTAATTGAAGAAAATATTAATAGGAGGGATAATCACAAACTCTAGATACGTAACAGAGTGAAATATTTACAATAATATAGAGTAAAGATGTTGTCTATAAACTCAAAAATTAAAACTTTAAATTTAAATCACCTAATCTTGTTCATAAAGGTGTTTATTTTATTTTATCTTCATCATATATAGAGTAAAAGATTTACAATAATATTAAGTGTTACATTTAAACAATTGTGGCAGTCACATATCTCATTTAAAAAATATGTATGTATAGGTAGAAATTGTGGTCACCATATTATTAAATAGAAAAAAAATCATGAATTAATCTCAAGTGTTATCAAATTGTACTATAACTTAATTAAAATTTGAATTATAAGTATTCCCTACTTTTATTTTACACATTGACTTTCTACTTAGTAAGCCTTTTTTATGCCTTCGTGACCTCGTCATTTCTATAACTTTCAATTTTCACTATTTTTTTTTTTTTTGCATATTTTTGGTAATTAAGATAAGTGATACGATTGGATTGAAAATTATTGATCTTACTTTGCTAATAGAAGTTTAAAAGTTATAACAATAATTCTTTTCTTTTTTAATTTATAAATTTTAATTTCTTCTATCTTGCCATTTGATTTACTAAAAACTAAATTTTGTCACACGTAATATATGTGTGGATGAAAATATTGATGTAAGAAATACATTATAAAAATGAATTCAACAAATGGTTACTTATATACAAAGTACCTTCATAATAAGAGAAAATGTTTTTTTTAATAGATAATAAGAGAAAAAGTTTGGTACACAAGTTTGTCAGATTTAGAGTTTATGATTTATGAGTTTAAATTGTAGAGTTTATAATTTAGGATTTAGTGGTTAAAGTTTAGGATATAAGGTTTTAGGGTTTAGATTGTATAGTTTAAATAGAAAGAGATATGTAATTTTTTTACACATGTTGTGTATCAAAATATAACGCATAATAATATTGATTATCATTTTTAAAAATAGTACTTAAGTCAATTCTCAATCATATTGACACTCGATTAACTCATAATACCAATTTATTCGAATATTTTATAATAAATGAAAATATGTGTACATTGGCGCATGTGTAATTTTTCTTAAAAATAGATAATGTACTTTGAATTTGTCCGAAAACACTTCAAACAACTTAAAATAGAAAATAAAAAATCTACACTTTAAACCCTAAATTATTAACTGTAAATGATAAAAAAATATCAAAAATCAAAATTTCAAAAAAAAAACAGTTGAAATAATAATAATAATAATAATAATAATTGGTATTTCATGTTTTGGCGTTTGGTTCCTTTCTTTAAAATACGATCATGGTGTACTTTTCCCGAGTTAATTGCACCACACGTCCTCAAACTATGACACTGATTTTAAATTGGTCCGTAAACTTTAAAATATTTCAATTTTATCCTTAAACTATGACTTTCATTCTAAATTGGTCCTCAAACTTTTGAGCATTTTAGTTTCATCCTTAAACTATGACTCTCATTCTAAATTAGTTTCTTCCTCAATTTATCAATATATGCTAATCATATCTTATGTTATTAGAACTGTTATAAAAATTGTTAAGTGTCATGAAACACTAATGTGTATTATGTACTAATATGATGTGGTATAAACATTAATTTGAGGATGAAATTAGAACGTTCAAAAAGTTTGAGGACCAATTTAGAATAAGATCCATGGTTTGAGAATGAAATTGGAACGCTCAAAAATTTGGGGACAAATTTAGAGTGAAGGTAATAGTTTAAAGATAAAATTGGAATGTTTTAAAGTTTAAGAACCAATTTAAAATAGTATTGTAGTTTGGGGACGTGCGGTGCAATTAATTCTACTTTTCCCTCTAATCTAAGATTGAAAGATTACGGTATTCAATGTATATGATTTGATGATTAGTAAAATTATACTGTTTTCCGGTAAAAAAGCAATATATATATATATATATATATCATCCACGGAAGGGCACAAAAGAGTTGACGATGAAATCACAAATATTAAAAAATCATAACTCTCCAATTAGTCCATTATATATATATATATGTGTTTGGTCCAATAGAAATATTCACTCGTATATACCCCGCAATAAGTATAAATATACATATATGATTTTTATAATTTCACACTAATTAAACTCCAAAGTTGTCAAGTTAAATGAATAGAAAATTTGGTCTAAGAAATATTCAGTCGTATATGCCCATAAGAGATGAGATTCCTTTGTCCATTGTAAAGACCGCCAGATTCCCTTAATTTGTTTAATACATTTCAATTATTTTAATCATCAATCTATCACTATTTCACAACACGCATGCCTTCATCATTTCTTCTCATTAATATTTTCAAATAATTTTTATTTAAACATTTAAGCATACAAACTTATTGAGTGGTCTCAATAAAAAAAACGTTGTTATTTTTGAAAGATTTGAGTTCAAATTGCCCGTATATATATATCTTATATATAACTTATCAACATTATTTTAATTAAAAATTCTACTGATAATAAGGTTAAGTAGAAGTGTATATCATGTTGGTTTTTAGAATAGTAACCGATACAGCTCAAGTAAAATATCATTTTTGTTTGAATTGCCTGGTGTAATTACAACTATACTAATAAAATTACTACAATTGTAAATAAATGATTCTAATTATATTTTAAAATTTTCAAATAAATTTATTTTATATTAAAATCCAATGATCCATCACGTTAATAATAAAATATTTTAATTCCATGACTTCGGTTAAATAAAGTTACTTGATAACATAAAAAGAAGAATTAATATTTATGTTGATTTAGTTTATCTCTACCGTTATAATATTTATTGATCTGATTTTTTTCAAAAAGAAAACATATACTAACTAATATAGCTTTAAATGTTTAACACAAATTTTAATTATGTTTATGACATGTAACTTTATATTCAATAGAGAAATTTCAAATTTAGGGGTTAGAGGTTTAGTTTAGAGTTTATGTTGCAGGGTTTATAATTTAAGGTTTAGGGTTTAGAGACTAGAGTTTAGGGTTTAGAATTTATGGTGTTAGGGTTAGGGTTTTAGATTTTAGATTTTATAAAAGGGTTGTGTAAAAATATTTTACACGGACTGTGTATCAAAATAAAACCTATTCAATATACAATTTTTATAAATAAATAACTTTATAATATATATATTCGGTATAAGATTAGTTATTTTTCTGTTTATATATTTTCATTATAATTATATAATCTATTTTTTAATAGTCTAAAGGAGATTATAAGGTAGTATTTGTTCATACATGTTCATAACAATTTGACAATGTACATACACCATGGAAGCAAAGCGATTGAACCCGGCTATCCTAGGATAAGCATCATCCGTTTTTCCATCAGTATCTTAGGATAAGCATCATCCGTTTTTTCCCTTACCATCGCCTGCCCCTGACCACAAGGTAGAGAAAATAAGTTGAGCGAAAATTAGGAACTCAAAATAAAAAGATTATTATTTAAAAAATACTAGAAAAAAGCTAAACAAAAAATAAAAATATAATCGAAATATAATAAAGCAAAGAGAAAAAATATTAATAATCGACAATTAATACTAAAATTGATATCATCGCTCACCGTCGACCAAACACAAGTTAAAGAAAAATATGTATAAGACGCTGGTCACTCTTTGAGAAAGAAAAAACCCTAAGTACATTGTGGTGAAAAAAATTACGCATTCAAAAGTTAACTTATAATATGAACTAAAAATTAGATCGAAGTTTATTAGTTGAACCAAAACTATTGATTTGTTCGTTGAATCATATAATTCGAAACATAAAGTTAAAAAATAATATTATGTATATTTTTATCATTTTATATTTATGTATAATCTTTAAATAAAATAATTTAAAAATAATAAGTGTTTAAACTATTACGTTTTCTCCTTTTAGGCACCTAAATTATTTTTTGTTCATTTTAGGTGTCCAAACTATCTCGTTTTTTCTCTTTTGGGTGCCCAAATTATCTCATTTTTTCCCTTTTAGGTGCTTAACCTTTTTTTTTGACCTTTTTAGGTGTCAAAATTATCATTTTTTTCTCCTTTAAGGTCGAACTGAAACACTTACTTTGACAAAAATACAGTTTGGGCATCTACTTTAATAAAAAAATGATAGTTTTTAGACACCTAAAAAGAAAAAAAAAAGATAGTTTGTTAGTTGAACCAAAACTATTGATTTGTTCGTTGAATCATATAATTCGAAACATAAAGTTAAAAAGTTTGTAGAGGTTAATAAAAAGCTGAAACTCGAAAACAAAAACAAACAAAAATGCTAAAACTATTTTTTGAATTTTTAAAATAAATATTAGATATTGCAAAAAAAAAATAGACTGTTGCTTTTTTAACAGCACGATAATGTCATACTTTTTTGTTGATGTATTAAAACGTGAAAGACAAAAAAAAAGAAAGTTTTTTATTTATTTTTATTTGATGGTGACAATTTTTCCCCTCTACATCTTCTTCATTAAACTTAAGATTTTATCTCATATTTTGGCCATTGTAAAAATTGTCATTTTTCAATTTTTTTTGTTAACCATCGTAGACATCAATGAACTGTTTCCGTCGTCCTCTACCATCTGCCGATTTAGATTTTCCTCAAACCTTTATAAAATATACGAAACTAAATACAAAAAGTATATATATTATGGTTTGGAGGCTTCATCATATTTGATGGTTTGAAAAGTCCACCCAAGTTAAATTTCAATGGTAAGAAACATTACTATAAGAAAGATAAATAGTACATCTTAAAATTAATTTCATCGGATGATCGTTGACAGAGATCAGATAAATTATTTTATTAATTTACTTCAAAAATGAATTATTTTCAAACAAAATATGTGTATATTTTTTTAAAAAAATATTGGTATAGTCGGGGACAAAGCTCCCCACCCTCAAAAAATTTTATTTTTTCACTTTGGTCCTCCTTTCTAAATTTCCCCCCTCACTTTCAGACATTTATGTTTTGCCCCATATCCCTAAGTCCTAGCTCTATCCCTGGGTATAGTTAATGTTTATTTCGTGGTTTATGGTCGAAATTTATAGTACTTTTTTTAACAAAGTCATCTCTAAAATTTGAACTTGGATTCTCTCATTAAGAATGCAATGTGTCTTGTCAATACACCCAACATTTATTGTGTATTTCTTAGAATTTTAATATGATGTTTTGAAGTATAATGTAGACTTATCTTAACATAATAAAACCCCTGGCACAAACAAAATGAGCTTAAGGCAAACTGGAACAAATATGAACAAAATTAAGAAATTAAATAAACCATTTACTAATAAAGTTTCCTTGATGGATGAAATAATAATTGGTTAGGATTTGGAATGATTACGAAAGCACTATGCTCCGAACAACCGGCACGCAGCTGTTGTAATTGGAAAAAAATTTAAAGACAGACATTTTTTCTGGAACTTGTTTTGTTTTTATTTTTGCGTCTGTCTTTGGCTCAACAATCATTGGAAAATTTACTACTTTTCAAATGGCTTAGTTGCCTCTAACTACTATGAACGTGATTGAAGTGATAAACAAATATCGTTTCGTTTTTGTTTGATTTTACTTGTATACATTAGATTTTACTTGTATTTAACTAAAATATTTTATGTATATTTATATATGATTATAGATTATTAGAGCAGTAAGAAATTTATAAATGAATTCATTAACCTCTTGTTCAAATATTAATTAATATTTTTTAAAAGTTCAATATCTAAATAAGTGTTCAAATTATTATATTTCTTTTAGGTGTCTAAACTATTTTTTGCTCTTTTTAGGTGCTCAAATTATCCTCTCTTTTTTTCCTTTTTAGGTGTCTAAAAACTATTATTTTTTTTTTATCAAAGTAGATGCCCAAACTATATTTTTGTCAAAGTAAGTGTCTCAGTTTGACCTTAAAGGAGAAAAAATGATAATTTTAGCACCTAAAAAGGGCAAAAAAATGTTAAACACCTAAAAGGAAAAAATGAGATAATTTGGGCACCTAAAAGAGAAAAACGAGATAGTTTGGACACCTAAAATGAACAAAAAAATAGTTTAGGTGCCTAAAAGGAGAAAACGTAATAGTTTGGGCACTTATTATTTTTAAATTATTTTATTTAAAGATTATACATAAATATAAAATGATAAAAATACACATAATATATGGACTATTATCTTATACACTTGTAGTAGAAAACAAAGTTTCTACATACGGGTTATTTAGGGTTTTATTTTAAGATTTAGCGGTTAATGGTTTAGGCTATAGGATTTAGAACTTATGATTCATTGCTGGAATATAGGGCTTAGGTTTTAGGGTTAGAGTTTTAGAATTTAGGATAAAAATTTAGATTTTATATTTTGGCTTGAAAATATGCATGTTTGTGTGAATTTTTTTACACTGGTGTCTGATGGTGTATCAAATATTTGCCTATAATATATTATTTATAAAATTTAAAAATAATTTTTAAAATTGATACTCGATTAACTCATGACACTAATTCAATCTGTTTTTTTAAAAAAGCGATGTGCTTGAAAAGTCTCACAACAATTGAATATAGGCGTAATACTTACACAATTATGATGTGTTTAACGATTATTATAATTTGTGAGCTCCACTAAATCCAATATAATTAAAAATCTTCAACTGCACTATTTAATTTTTAAGGAAAGAGTGAAAAACGATGTAATTATTTATTTATTATTATCATCATCATCGTTCACACTTTAAGATTTTATTATACTTGTGATAAGAACATTCGTAATGCTTGTTCAAGGTTATTGTAAACTGAAACAAAAGCCAAAAATTATCCGGCTTTAGTTATTTTTATCCCACAAGATTAAAAATCCTCGAAAAAAATAAAATCCCTTTGTCCAATTTCGTTTTCAATTGTTGAATTAGTGAAAATATACACACAAGAGGAATCAGGCATATTCGATCCCATATACTGATATAGTGCACTTAGATGATTCCATTTATATACATTAAATTTTGTTACTCCTATAATATAATTTGATCGTTTCTCAATTAAATTAGTACCCGATTAACTCGTGACATCCCAACTATTAACCAAAGTATGCTAATATATATCAATTTACGGTTCATGAAGGTTAATACTTTCGAACCTAAGAATATGGTATCATTTTGAATTAAGACTTTGCTGCAACGGTTCATTAACTCGTTTAATTCAAAGTACAAGTACAAGAAATTTTGTACTACCTTCCTTCATATGTGCTTGCATATGTAATGTTGTTCAGCTTTAGTCTTGGTTATTTCTCGAACGACATGCAAAAAAGAACAACTTTGCCTGATTTTGCCGACTTTCTTGAAGCCATGTCTTAATGTTGGTGTGGAATTTCCCAACAAGCAGCAAGTGGAAGGGGGGGGGGGGGCTTAAGTTGTTTTTGTAAGATTGTTAATTAGCGAATCAAGGTTTCGTAAAACAAAACCCAAACAAATACAAATTGCAACCAAGTTCGACAACGAAGTCTCTAATTTTACTTAATTATTTACCTAATTAAACTATATAATTAGACTAAGTAGACCAACCAGCAGACTGTTCCTTTGCCTTCCACGTGGAGCGATCGTTTCAAGCTAATTCTGACTCTTTAGTTTTTTTAATCTTGATTTTTATTTTTATTTTTATAATACGATTAAGCACATCTCTAAACCAATTGCAGTTCCCCTATGCATTTAAAATTTTAATCTAAGGTTCGAAAATAAAATAAAATTCTCCCATTATCAATGATCAATTTTATTCACCTTAATCAAGGTTATTAAATTTAAGCATATGGCTATCCAAATAGAAGTGTTAGGTTCAGATCATGTGTATATGTTGGATCTAAGGGTGAACAAAACTCGAAAAAAAATTAATTTTTTTGACTCAAATCGTAATTTCATAAACTCGTATTGAAAATATTTCAAATAAAGTTTGAGTTATAAAATGTGACTCAAATAACTCAATTTTTTTAGTAATTAGTAGATCAATTTTAAAGTTCGAGTCATGTCCCTTTACTCTGTTTGATTTATGTATATCGCAAATAAAAAAGTATGAATAAATATATATATATATGTATTTCGTATATGGTTATAGAACACCGTTTAAATTAAAACCAATTAGTATAATGATATTATAGATATTTACAATTAAATTTGAACAGAAACTCAAACAACTCGAATCGACTTGAAAAAATTCAAATAAAATTTGAGTTAGAAAATAAGACCCGTTAACATGACTAACTCAAATTTTTTTTACTTGATTGAATACTCACCTGTGGTTGGATCAATTCTTGAAACTTACGAGTTTTAGAATAGTTAAGAATGTAAGATCCCTCTTGTGATAAGTAGATAGATGTTGGGAGTTAAAGATGATTAAGCACATGATTATTTATATTACATGTTAAATATAGGGTTAAGATACTTTTTAAGTGTGGCTGATTAGATCTCCGTCACTGATAATTAAGTTGGGGAATAAATTAATGGGAAACTAGAGGAAGGGCGATGATGGAAATATAATGTGTCTTTGCTTAGAGAGAATCAAACCATTTTTTAATAAATATTTGTTGTTTTAAAAAAGGTTTTCATGTGGTTTTGTAAGCATCATTTAGGGATTAAATTATGTTAATAAAGACGGTGATTTTATTATTAAAGAAATGGGCAAATTGAAAGGGAAAGGAACCAAGTGGGGCGTTTGGTAATTTTGGTGTCATTGTGGTTGCAATTGTTTTTTTTTTTGTTTTGTTAAAACACTGATTTTCGACCCACTGTCAAACTAATATAGATTAGATTTTGTAAAACATTATCATGGAAACGACCTTTTCAATTAATTTTTGCTATTCACAATTAGAATGTCTCATATTACTTGACCAATTGATTTTTAGTAAGGTTGCGGATGCTTTAAAAACCAAACTAAACTCCAATTATCGGTCCAACCAAGTAGCCTAGTTGGATTCAGACAATACCGATAATTGCTTTATTTCACCCACTCTAAGATCACTAATTCTATCGGTAGGTTTGGGTAGGGGCGGGCTACCTGATTACTGAAACATTATGCCAATTAATTATAGATGGAAAAAATGGTATGATTTACTAATAAAAACATATTGTATGCGTCATCAAACATAATATTCTCAATTATATGCTTAAACCTTCTATATTTTGTGAAATACAAATTTAATTCACTTTATTTATGTAATGTTTTTAAAATATGGTATTTTACAAAGTATAATCCCCAATCTCAACATCAAACCTATTAAAACAAAATCTATTTATTTTTATTTAAATATGACAAAGACCACTATATATTATTTTAAAATTTAAAATTAAATCCATATATTATGTTACAAAATTAAGTCTTTGTATTACTATTTTTATTTGAAAATATTAAGATTTTCCGTTGTCGACCAACTTTTTAGTTTAAGATAATTATTCCATGTACAAGCGTTAGTAATAATTTTATGGGTAAAAAAAAAGGTTGGAATTTCTTCTTACAGGATCATTCTGGGACCTTTTCCAATATATGAACTGCTTCCAAGAAGTGAAAAGCAAGGTCTATGACTTCATACCAATAGCAATAAGCATTACAGAACAAAACTGTAAGAGTGGAGTAGACGGGGTAAAGATGACCGGTCATCACTTCTGGTCTCCAAATTTTGTAATCTTGACTTCTGAGATTAAAGCACAAGCATAGCATCACAATTTAAGACGATGTCACCTGCAACAACCATGGATCGCAATTCTTTTTTTTCAGTAAGGAATATCCAAGGACTACCACATACACCTTTATGATTTATTAAATCAGTGTCATTAATAATTATTTATTTTTAAAACTAAAATATCGATGAAGTCTTATTTATTAACTTATTAATAACACTATACGAGAGGAGAGAGCGTTTTTCAAGGAAAAATTAGAGAAGAGTTAAAATAACATAACACCAGTGTCTGATAAAAACAAAGAATCTGGAAACAGCTGAAATTAGCCACCCAAACTCCAAAAAACTTTCGGGCTGCAGTCCAGCAATACAGCATAGAACCGACTCTTAAGCTCGGTGTCGAATGTAGGTACTATTAGTTGGAACTTGCCGATAGAAAAAACATGGGCCAGTTCCAAAAGAGCAGCTTTCTGTTAAAAAAAAAACACAGCTACTTAAAAAAGCCGAAAACAAACCACCAGAACCGAACCCACAGCGTTTTATCTACACCTCCGTAGCCCCACCACATTAGCTATACACCACTTCCTTATCTACAACAGAACCTGTTCATTCCATATAAGGCTCTGTTACCCTTGTCTCCCTTGCTCGTTGCCCTCGTCCAAAACACGAGTTACTTCAAATATGAACTCATGTATAAGCGCACCCCAATCTCGAGGGGTCCATCAACACCACCAATTGCATACAGCGCCACAGGAATTGTTGAAAGCATGCGCACAGTTAGAGGAAAAGTTCCGGGATCAACCCAAGACTTCGAGGTTGGCTCTGAATCTAGTAATGCTACCTCACCCTTTGCTGTGCATGTTGCATCACAGTCATCAATACTATCTGTTTCCATACTTAGATCGTAAGGATTTACAACCCATGCAGCATTTCCAAGAGACATGTAATTCCCTGGGCCACCTCTCTTGAAAGAACGTTTGTGGCCAGATAAACTAAGCACCAGCGTTGAGGTAGACTCCAGCCATTCTACAGTTAACCCTTCAACTTCGTCATAGTATATTCGCCGCTCAATCTGAAAGTGCAAAAACATGAGTACCGAACCATGCACAGTATGGAATTATAAAAATACGAAATAAATAACTTACAGACAGTTTCTGAATATAAACAGACATAAATCTTGGCCCCAATCCCAATACTCTGGCATCAGACATCAAAATCTGAGAAAACAAACAAAAGGAGAGGGGGGGCATCAGTACCACAACAAAATGGAATAATCACAGAAGGAAACAATCACTAAACATCCACATCTCGGTATGTTTAACAACTACAAGATTTAAGTACAACGAACAGGATGTTCTATTCAGCAAAAGTGATGTCCAATGATAATAGCAGGATCCTTTTCTTGAGAAGATAGTCAAACAGCATAGAGTCTAAGAATTGAACAGGTATAAAAAGTGTCATACCTAGGACAGCTTACTATATGGATCAAAATAAAAATCCAGAAGCCGAGAAATTATATCATGGGACCTCCTCATCATGTCATCTATGGTCCAACCAATAAAAACCACCCACTCATTAATTTTTTCCAGTTCATCTTTTTAACAAGTAAATCTTCGCTTGGTAAAAACTGTTTTTTAAATTTAATTTGAAGTAAGTATGAGTGAAGATTTAATTGGTAAAAAGATGGCATGGAAAAAAATAATGAAGTGGGAGGTTTTTATTGGTTGGGATCGTGTATGACTGGTGAGGAGGGCCCATGATATAATTTTTCCTAGTAGCCACTTATCCTACATATCAATAAAGCTGTGGCATTTAAAGAAAAAAAAAACATAAACAAGAAAAGTAAAATCATACCTCCCTTTTCTTCAGCAAAACCCACATATAGAGTTTCTCACAGGCATCCTCGGCATGCCTACTGGCCATCTTTCTCTCATTACAATATGCGGCAACATCACCAAGTAGTTCAGGGGATGGACTTCCATGCTTAGATGCAGCCTTTGACAAGGTTTCCTTCCCTTGTGGAGACTCTGCAGCTTCCTTCCCTTGTGGAGACTCTGCAGCTTCCTTATCAAAATAAATACCAGTGAAACACTTCCTGGACACTTCCTCCCCATTGTTACCTTCAAGTACCCTTCTATGCTTCATATATAACTCCTCAGCTTCAATTACTGCAGCCAATGTCCGATGTACAACAACGTCCGGATAACGACGAAGAGGTGAAGTGAAATGTGTATAGAGAGGAACAGCCAACCCATAATGACCCCAATCATTCAAATTATCTTTCAAGTCACCACTGCAAAAGTAACTAGCCAATTGCATTGGCTTTGAAGCATACGAGATGAGAATATCAAAAAGAACAGAATCATCCTTGAGTTTTTCCCTTAATTTTTTCAAGGACTGGTGAAGCTGACTGGAAGAGGAAGCATCCAACGCTAGACCATGTTTGCGATAAAAAGCTTCAAACTCTTTAAGCTTTCTCATATTGGGTTCAGGATGCCTTAATGCACTATCAGGAAAAGCTCTAGATATTACTTCTGCAGCTGTTATATTTGCCAAAAGCATGAACTCCTCAACAAGAAAATTTGAATCCATAAGCTCACTTAGACTGCTATCATACGGAAACCCATCTTCATCAAATAGGTAAACAACTTTAGTGCTTTCAAGCTGTAGAGCACCACCACTAAATCTTTTCTCCTTCAAAGCTTTTGAAATTTCATGAAGACATTTAACAGATCTAATTCCATGAAATGATTTTACTTTTTTTTAATGTTGTGCAGCACATCCCTTGGTCAATGCTTGCTGAGCTGAGCACCAGCAACCGAGAATTAAAAACAAATAAACAAAAACCATAGGCAAACACATACTCCGCCATTGTCATCAACAAGGTTATTATCTTCTTTTCTCCACCTCTAATGGGATCCTCCTCCTCCTTCTTCTTGATCGTCGCTTTCCTTAATTTCTATCCTTTTTCTGTCACCGGGGCTTCTTTTTCTGAATTCATCTACCCAAACTTCACTGCTTCAAACTTTAGTTTCATCGACAACGACCGCGCCTTCTTGTTCTCCCGTAATGGAACATTCAAGGCTTCCATTTACAATCCCGACACTTAGGAAAACTGCTTTTACTTGTCCATCATACATGTCGAATCCAACACCATCATCTGGTCAGCCAATCGTGATTCTCCTATCTCCAGCTCTGGTGAAATGGATCTTACCGGGGAAGGAATCAGCGTTACGGATTCAGATGGTGACCTCAAGTGGTCAACCCCACAGTTACAAGCCACGGTTCGTGCCTTAACGTTGACCGATACGGGAAATCTTGTTTTGCTCGATCACTTCAATGGTTCTCTCTGGGAAAGCTTCCATTGTCCGATGGATACAATCGTGTTCGACAACGGATCTCGGTTGGGGCGAATCAGTCCAAAAAGATTACTAGGCTTAATCTGAGATGAGCTTAGAAAATAATAATAGCAGGATCCAGGTGGTTTTACATTTAACATTCTAAGTTCAGCTCTTTTCAAGTTAATCTTTCAATTTTCAAACATGAACATGTTCCTAAAATTTCAACGAATCTCTTATCCAAGTTTACAGCCAGTATTATAAACCATAAAATTTATAAAATTTGTAGCATTATAATCGGAATTAATTAATATAATATTTGAAGTTACCATTACAATTATAAATAATAATATTTACACGATTATAATCAGAACTAATCAATATGATGCATAAATAGAATTAAAAATAACACATCATTTTATTTACAATTGGAGGAGCAAGACTGATAATCAAAATATATATTCAGATCTAAACCATAATAAATTTAGACCGCATGCACACAAAAATAAGACTTAAATAAGAATAAAACTAAATTGGAAATCTGGTAAACAAATTATGCATGAAATTGTAAGATAAACCATTAGTGTAGTTCGTGACAGTTGCATATGGCAACTAAAAGCAACGTGTAGTGAACATGTACGGTTTAACTTTTCATGTTCCTTTACTAAGCACGTTCTATTTTTCAGTTTGTGGTGAACGTGTGGGATTATGGTTCAAGCTAACCGGTGGTTTTGATGGGAAATCACCTTATAAATACCCATTGGCACGAGGTCTCTAAGCACCAAGAATCACAAAGTATTCTATTCCATCTAGTGACGTTTATCGAGTGCTTAGAAGGCTTTGGTATTTTAGTTTTGTGTAGTCGAATTCGCTATATTCGACTGTGGTTCTAGGCGTTGTTACGGTGATTTAAAGTGTTCAACGGTGGTTCAACGTGCTCGACGATGGAGCAACCACTTCTCATTTTGGCATAGGGTTTAGGCAATGGTCGAAGGTATTTATAATTTCGATCTTTTCGCTGCGTTTTGCTCGATTTGTGCTTACATTTGGTATCCGAGCATGGTTAAATCTCTGCCTTGTCGTTTTAAAGTTTGTATGTTTCTCAAAATTAAAATGACATGTTGATCTTTAAATCCTAAAATTTTGAAAAAAATTATGTTGCTAACTTTTGTTTTAAAATCGTAAGATTTTATTAAATTAGTTTCTAAAATTTATTAATAATTTATTTAAAAATAATTTATAGAAATTATTTTTGTATGTGCCTAAATTAAGAGATGATATATAACTTATCAAGTAATTAGTTATATACATAAAATTAGGTACATAAACTTTAAGACTCATTGCATAAAGTATTAAGCAATAAAATTATAGAATATATGTCTAGGGATCCGAATAATTTAATTATAATTAGAAAATTAGCCACAACAACTTTAATTAAATAAAATTATGGTAAGGATCACATAAGGATTAGACATAAAAATGTTGCATAATGAATTAGCAACAACATTGAATAAAGTTTAGGGTTATTATCTAGCTAAGTGATTTTCATAATTTTATTTACTTAAAGACTAGCCACAACATCTTTAGTTAAATAAAATTACTAAGGTTAAAAATCACATACATATAGCTTAGATATTAAATCCCATAACATAACTTACTAAGGTAAAAATTATTAGATGAGTTTTTATAATTACCCACATGAGTTATGAAAATAAATTTAATAATTTTTATATAAGGAATAGAAAATAATTCTATCATAAAATGAATCTAATCGAATTAAAAATTTAGCCCACAGTCAATTTTTATGTCACTAGATTCATTATTTATATAATTTGCATCGGTAAATTATGACTTATGTTTGCCTCAAATTTATATTAAACATGTATGTCAATTTATTTTGCAGCATTACAACCTATGAATATGTCTGATAATAAATTAGATATCCCTGAAATTTGAGCCACATATCACTAACACTAGCATGTATATCAATTGGGGTATATGGATATTGACTATGCTATAAGAAAATTTGAGCCATATATTACTAACACCAGCAATCAGACAGATCTTGCTCTGTATGAAAAGTGGGAGCGATCCTATCGCTTAAGTATTATGTTCATTAATAGCAAGGTTTCTGATGATGTTCATGGCTCAATTGAGCATCATGAGAATGTCCAAGAGTTATTATCGGCTATAGAAAAATAGTTTCAGATTTCTCAGAAGTCATTAGCTAGCACCCTAATTATGAAGTTCACATCACTGAAGCTCACTACAGTGAAATGTGTGCTTGATCACATCAATAATATGTAATATTTGACAACTCGACTTAAGGCACTTGAGGTTGAAATGTCTGAATCTTTCCTGGCACACTATATATTGAACACTCTTCCACCTCAATATAGGCCATTTAAGATCTCTTATAACACATAAATAAAAATGGTATACTGATGAACTTTTGACCATGTGTGATCAAGAAGAGGGTAGGCTCATACTAGAGATGGGAGAGAGTACATCGACGGTTACTTAGGAAAGAGGTCAGTCCAAGCCAAGCAAAAGGGGAAGGTTAAAATACAACCCCGAGCTGACATAAAAAAAAGTTAATGTATTTCTTCTGTAAAAAGAAGGGACACATAAAGAAGGGTTGTGTCAAGCATAAGGGCAGGCAATCTTACTTATTTGCTTTGAGTCAAATATGGTTGACGTTAATTATAACACATCTATTCAGGAAACAAGATGCATTGAGAGCTGAGCGACACATCTATTCAGAAAAAGGTAAATCTTTATCTCAAATTCCTTACAGGAATTAAAAACCCTGAAGGATTCAGTAGGAGCTTAACAACACATCTATTCAGGAAACAAGATGCAGTCACATGTGGAAGCTATTGAGACCTGGGAATTAGTGCTTAGTAGTGTCTTTGTTTTAATTTTTAAAAAAACTTTTTATATTCTTAGTTTTTCTAGAAATTTAATTTTTGTTTCAAGACTTGTGCCTTTAGGGTATTGTTTTAATTTTTCAAATGTTGGTTTCAGTTTGTTTTATAATTCTAAAATTGTTGGAGATGAAATTTTATTTGATGTTCTTTTCTCTATTGATTTACAAAATAATGCCACTTATAATGTTATGCACATTCAAACTGGTATTAAACATTGTGTTATAAATGAAGATTTCTCTACTTTATGACACCGAAGTTAGGACATATCTCCATCAAAAGGATTAAAAGATTAGTAAATGATGAGATACTCAATACCTTAGATTTTACTGATTTTAATACTTGTGTAGACTGCATTAAGGGTAAGCATACTAACAAGTCAAAGAAAGGTGCCAAGAAGAGTTCGACCATATTGGAAATCATCCATTCTGATATTTGTTGCCCATACATGAATGTGCAAGGTTAGAAATACTTCATCACTTTCATAGAAGATTACTCATGATACATGTATCTCTACATGCTTCATCATAAAAGTGAAGCGTTAGAAGCCTTTAAGGTTTTCAAGGCTGAAATAGAGAAACAATGCGGTAAGCAAATAAAGATTGTGAGAACCGGTAGAGATGGTGAGTATTATGGTAGATACACTAAGGATGGACAAGCACCTGGTCTATTTGCTAAGTTTCTTCAAGACAACGGTATAGTTGTCCAATACACCATGCCAGACTCGCCTGATCAAAATGGTGTTGCTGAAAGAAGAAATCAAACTTTAATGGACATGGTGCGAAGTATTCTTAGTAGCTCTAAGCTACCTAAGTCTTTATTTGTTGAAGCTCTTAAGACGACCGTGTATATATTAAACCGGGTTCCAACCAAGGTTATCCCAAAGACACCTTTTGAATTATTCAAGGTTGGAAACCAAGTTTGTGACATATACGCGTATGGGGATGCCTGTCTAAAGTGAGAATTTATAACCCACAAGAAAATAAACTGGACCCAAGGACCATTAGTGAGTATTTCATTGGATATGCCAAAAATTCCAAAGGTTACAGATTCTATTGTCCATCTAACAGCTCTAGAATTGTGGAATTAAGAAATGCAAAATTTCTTGAGAATGACTCAATTAGTGGGAGTGATCTGTCTCGGGATTCAATACTCGTAGATCGATCACCCACTTCAAGTGAGAGATTGGTTATAATATATAATACCCCCAAGCTCAATTGGGTGTTGAACAACCAATCAATGAAGTTCCACAACCTGCTAAAACACTCCAACAGATCAGGTTGTTCAAGAAAATCCATAAATTATTGAACAACCAGCTGAACAACATGATCTACAATAAAATGTTGGTTCAACATTAAGGAGATCTTTTAGAGAAAGAAAATTAGCAATTTCTAGTGATTATTTTGTGTATTTACAAGAATTTGACTATAAAGTTGGAGTTGAAAAGGATCATGAGTCATTTTCAAGTGCCACGAGCTACAATGAATCAAAATTATGGAGTGATGCTATGAAGGATGAGATGAATTCTATGAAAAGCAACGAATTTTGGGATCTTATATCGTTGCCTGATGGTGTAAAAGTCATTGGATGTAAATAGGACTTCAAAACAAAAAGAGATTCAAAAGGCAACATAGAGGATATAAAGCAAGATTCGCTGCTAAAGGATTCACTCAGCGAGAAAGAATTGATTACAATGAGACTTTTAGTCCAGTATTTAAGAATGGTTCCTTATGCATTGTGTTAGCATTAGTAGATCAATTTGACCTTGAGTTACAACAAATAGATGTAAAAAATGCCTTTTTAATGGTGACCTAGAAGAAGATGTATACACGAAACAACCTGAAGAATTTTCCTCTAGTGATGGTGAAAATTTGGTTTGTAAGTTAAAAAAATCTATATATGGATTGAAACAAGCCTCCCGTTAGTGATATTTGAAATTTCATGAGGTTATCTCTTCATTTGGTTTTGTTGAAAATATCATGGACCAATGTATATACTAGAAGGTTAACAGGAGTAAATTTGTTTCCTTATTCTATATGTGGATGATATTTTACTAGTAACAAATGACAAGGGTATGCTACATGAGGTGAAACAATTCCTTTATAAGAATTTTGATATGAAAGATATGGGTGATGCATCTTATGTCATTGTGATAGACATGAATGTGTCTTAGTCTATCTCAAGAAACCTATATCAACAAAGTTAAAAAAAAATCGGATGAAAGATTGTTCACCTGGTGTTGCTCCTATCATGAAGGGTGATAAGTTTAATCTGAACCAACGCCCAAAGAACGAATTTGAGATGAAGCAAATGAAAAACATTTCAAATGCTTCTACTGTTGGAAGCCTGATGTATGCTCGAGTCTGTACAAGACCTGACATTGCATTTGTCGTTGGGATGTTGGGAAGATATCAGAGTAATCCGGGTATGGATCACTGGAAAGATGCAAACAAGATTTTGAGATACCTCAAAGGGACAAAGGAATGCATGCTTACGTACAAATGATCTAACCATTTGGAGGTAATTGGCTACTCAGATTCAGACTTTGTTGGTTGTGTTGATTTACGTAAATCAACACCAGGTTACATATTTATGTTTGCCGACAGAGCTATATCTTGGAGGAGCGTCAATTAGACCTTAACTACTACTTCCACTATGGAGGCTGAGTTCATTTCGTGTTTTGAGGCTACCTCACATGGAGTATGATTAAAGAGTCTCATTTCTGGCTTAGACTTGTGGCCAATCGCTAGGCCATTAAGGATATATTGTGACAATTTAGCTACTATCTTTATGGCTAAGAACAACAAAAGTGGAAGTCAAAGTAAACACATCGACATTAAATATCTAGCCATAAGGGAATGCGTTAAAGAAAAGAAAGTGGTCATTGAGCACATTAACAATGAACAGATGTTAGCTGATCCTTTGACTAAGGGCATGCCACCACATAAATATAAGGATCATGTTGTCACTATGGGACTTATTCCTACTTTGTAAATTTTTTTGTAAGAACGATTATATTGGAACTCTAATAAAGTTTGATATTTCTTATATTTATTGTGTACACATTAAGTTAATTGTTTCAAGAAATATCACTAACGTTTGGACTTAGAATAAACATTGGGTCTATTCATTAAGTAATTTGGGCTAAAGCGATGAAACTTAATGTATTGTGATACATGGAAGATACTACTCAAATTATAAGAGAAAATGTCGCCGTGATTCATGCATTATGTTTCGACTTTAAAGTACTCAAGAAAAATATAAACCAAATAGGAAAATGTAGGATAAACCATTAGCGTGGTTCGTGACAGTTGTATATGGCAACTAAAAGCAACATGCAGCGAACATGTATGGTTTAACTTCCCATGTTCCTTTACTAAGCATGTTCCACTTTCAGTTTGTGGTGGACGTGTGGGATTGTGGTTCAAGTTAACCAGTGGTTTTGATTGTAAATCACCCTATAAATACCCATTGGCACAAGGTCCCCAAGCACCAAGAATCACAAAGTACTCTATTCCATCTAGTGAGATTTCTCGAGTGCTTAGAAGGCTTTGGTATTTTAGTTTTGTGTAGTCGAATTTGCTATATTCGACGGTGGTTCGAGGCGTTGTTACGGTGGTTTTAAGTGTTTGACATGCTTGATGGTGGTGCAACCACTTCTCATTTTGGCATATGATTTGGGCAATGGCTGGACGTATTAATTTCGATCTTTCCGCTGCGTTTTGCTCGATTTATGCTTACATACATAACCCGAATACAACTAGAATGAATGAATAAATAAATAAATAAATAAAGCATGGTTCAGGGGCTGTAACCTAAATGAGGCATGGACATGTGACAGAATCTGCATATCCACGGTGGCAAAGAAAGTGAAAATATTAAATAAGGATCGGAACCTGAATAAACTTGCAGGAAAGGATTAGGAAAAGAATCATCTAACCTCTCTATCCATGGAACTGCCTTTCCTACATCTGGTTTTAATCATTTAACCTCTGCACGTATTCTTCACCCCCATTTTGCTTTATATCTCTCATTTCTGCTACGAGATTTTCGAATGACAGATGGATCTGTTTTCACCTCTTCTATTCCTACTGCTCATACTTTCATCAGGTAATCTAAATTCTTCCCTGTTCTTTGCCATAATGTAATGATATATGGCTACATCGATTTCGGTTTTCGGCAGGGGTCGAAGTTTATGAATGTGCAGGAACCTTCACCATAATAAACAATTGTAAGGAAACTATCTGGCCCGGAATTACCCCCGGTGAAAATTTTAATGGTGGAGGTGTTGAATTGAAACCACGCCAATCTGTTGTCTTCAATGCCCCGGTCGGCTGGAGTGGTCGCATATGGGGTCGAACCGGTTGCAAGTTCGACAGCAGTGGAAAGGGTCCATGCCAGACAGGGGACTGTGGCGAAACCCTAAAGTGCGGAGCTGCCGGTAAGACCCCTGTATCGCTCGCTGAGTTTACGCTTGCTACTCTTGATTTTTACGATGTCAGCCTCGTCGATGGATTTAATGTGCCGGTATCTATTACGCCGTTAAACGGTAAGGGGAATTAGTCCACTGCTGGATGTAACTCCGACCTGAGACGAAATTGCCCTTCGGAGCTGGCTGTGAAGGCCAACGGGAAGGTTATCGCTTGCCGAAGCGCCTGCGATGTGTTCGACACGGATGAATATTGTTGCAGGGGGACATATGGAAACCCCTCGACTTGTCAACCTACGTATTATTCCAAGACGTTCAAGTCTGCATGCCCCACGTCTTATAGCTATGCATATGATGATCCTACCAGTATTTTCACCTGTTCTGAAGCAGATTATGTCATCACCTTCTGCTGGATCAGGTTTTATTTTTTTCGATTTAATATCGAAACTTTTTAAATGTCATCCTTTAATGATAGTTAAATAAGTTAAGTCCGGGAACAAAAATTTTCTGTCCATTTTTGGCTCTTCTTTTAATTAATCTTTACGAATTTGTTGTTATGATTTCAGGAATCAACCAGTATGCAGTTACCATGATCACAAGCTTGTTTGCAAGAACAAAGCAAATGGTTTAAACCCATTGGTAGGAAGATGGTGGGGAGCTTTACTTTGCACTGCTCTTCATCATTTTATAAGGAACAAAGATCAATCTTTGTTTTAGGAAATGAGAAATGGGCAATGGGTTTTGTTTTTTCTTCTTCTTTTTCTCTGACGTGGCAAAGGTTTTGTCATCCCCATAAATGTTACTCTTATCACCGTTCACCACCATGGATTTACACCATCAAGATGCCACTTTATGCCCATTTTTTTAAAGAGAATTATCTATTATTTCATAAATAAAATTTAAGGGCAAATTTTATTTAAACGCATTGGTTTTTGAGTTTTTTTTTTCAGACCACGTTAGTCTCTTAATTTGTACTTTACAACAAAATATAATCCATACATCCGATACTGTTAATCATTAATGGGGTGACCAGTAGAAAGCTTACACATAAATTGGAAAATGTTGGATTTTCATGAAAAATTAGAAAGCTTTTGTAATACGATGAAGTTCAAATTCTTAAAGCAAAGAAGTTTCATTAGAATTTGGAGTTCTAAGAATGTTGGGTTTTGTGGAAAAATTTGAAACCTTCCTATATCAAGAGAAACTTCGGATACTAAAACAAAAGGAAATAATCAAAGAATTTAAACAATAGCAAGAACAAGCACAATATAGACTTAAATGATTATCAGTTGTTTTTAAAATCATTTCTTTAAAGGGGAAATCAAAGTTTTCATTCTAAATTGACATATCATGCATGATAGTTTGCTGAATGCAACTTACGTAGTCGAGTCATTCACTACTTCCATGATTTCCTAACAAAGAGGTAGTTTAGTTCAGGTCACAGTTTGAATATACGTTTTGACATCATTGAAATTAGGGTAGGATTCGGTCGAGTTGAATAAAAAATCGAGTTAGTTGAGTTGAACAATCATATTTTATAACTTAAACTTTATTTGAATTTTTTTAGTCAAGTAGAGTTGTTCGAGTTTCTGCTCAAATTTAATTGTAAACATTTATAATGTTATGGTACTAACTAGTTCCAATTTAAACGGTTTTCTATGACTATATACAATACACATGTATTTTTCATATATATATATCGTGCACAATTGAAAAACTTAATTCAAATTTAAAAATTGATTCATTAATTTCTAAAAAATTCAAAAATAATGATGGAAGCCTCGTATAGAGATTATGACATATCATAAAACGAAAAGACAAAAAAAAACGAACCTCAAAAATAGTTTGAGGAAGCAGTAAATTCGAGAAAGGATCAACCAAGTATAAAATGAAGATTATAGGCGTTAGTTTTATCGATTGCTGAAGAAAATTAAGTTGGATGAAATAAGCAAGGATCATCCTCTTTGAGATGCTCCTCAAACGAGCCATAATTTGAGAAAGGAGAATGTGAATCACTGAAGACAAATCAGGCCTCTCTCTATAATACAATCGGCAAAGTAGGCCCAACCAGTTCCCCAACTACCCTTCTTCCCCACCTTTTTAGTGTTAAATAATAGTCGGCAGAGGTTCAACTTTGAATGCAAACATCATACCATACAAGATTCCATCTAGAATAAGCTTTCCTATCAATATTTTTTAATTTAATTTTATTAAAAAATTATTATACTGATAATAAAAAATGTTTTTTAGATACCATTACATTTAATTGATATAATTATTATTTCATACGTCTCATAGATTTTTTTATTTAAATAAAATAAAAAAATTAACTTTAATTTCTTATTGTTTCAAATTTATTACTAATAAAAATGTAAAAGAATATTTTTAAAACTTCCAATTAAATAGTATATATATTGTAAAATTTAATTATTTAAAATAATTATAATCAAAATTTAAAAATTAACTTTTAAAAAATAATACTAAGTAAATATTTAAAATAATTATTACTAGTAAAATATACTATATTTAAGAATATAGAGTTTCAAATACAATAGTCGATCTTTCAAATAAATCAATTCGAAGCAACGCCTAATAAAAAAAAGCCAAGCTCCTCTCTCTGTGTTATCTCAGTGAAAATTGGAAAACAACAGAACAAACAAAACTTAATTAAAAAAAAAAAAAACTTGATTTTCATTTTTTATGTTTTTTTAGAGAAAACCTCCTGGATCAGTCCACACTCCACAAGCTTCCAGGTTCACTGAAAGAACTTCAAAATCTCCACAAAAAAACAAATAGGAAAAAAGAAATCTGCTTTGTTTTCCTTAACTTCTCTCGTGTTTCTGTTTACATGGTAGCTCACATTGCCATTTCAATGAAGCCTAAGAGCAATAACAGCAGCAGCAACAACTGTTGCAGCAATGGCTACAGCAGCGATGTCAGTAACGGGAGCGACAACAACAACTCTCCTAGCCCACCTCCTTCGCCGCCCAAGCCTCGTCTTACTCCCACTCTGTCGCAGTGCCGCCGTCGGCTGCGTTCTAAGACCAAGTCCTTCGTCCGCCGTGAAAACCTTGGGTCTGACCTTAACTTCCGGCGTAATCTCTGGTACTTGTTGGTGCTGCCACTTTTGTACGTTTCCGGCTTGTTAATGTGTGTCGGTCCGTTTTCTGGGCTTTGGGGCTATGCTACTGTTCCTGGATCAGTGTATCGTAGCTATGAGAATTTTCAAAGGCTCTGGGATGATATTCGCTTCGATAATTCTTCTTCTCTTCAGGTCTTCTTCTTCGTCTTGCTACTGTTTTAGAAATTTTTTTCCCTTACTAGTGAACAGTGAATGCTTTTGATTGCTGCAAGGTTTTAGTCTATTAATGGTGGAGCTGGTTGCTAGATTTTGGTTAAAGGTTAAATTTTCAGAGGATCTTAATTTTTATGTTAATGGAGCTTCTTTTTTTTTTTTTTGCTTGTACCTGAAATTCAAACTGGATTTTCTTCCACAATTTTGGCTTTTAGTTAGAATGGGGTTTTTAATAATAATTCTTCTCACTTAAGCGTTGCGATTTGCGTTATTTGATCAGTCTGTTGCCAGTCCTTATTTGAGTGTTCGTTTTTCTAATTGGTTTCTAAGTAGATATAAGACATGTTTATTATAAAATAAATTTGCTTATTTGATCATGGAATGGAATGATTATGAGACAGCAAAGAAGCTTGGTGGAGATACGAAAGGGTTTTTAGGATGGGTTGATTATTGGAGTTTTGGACTTTCTACTTGGAAAATGATGTTGATAAGAAATTTTGCATATAATATATATGTATGCATGTGTATTGCTAATGCCTAAAATCAAACATCTTTTATCCTTTCTACACTTAAACTTCTATATTTGGCTAATGTTAGTTACAACTTACAATAGAGATGTCAAAATCATGCATGAGTTTGAAAATGACCACTCTAAGTTTTCAGCATAAGAAGATGGCGACCTAGATGGAGCTAATTTGACATTCTTTATTTAGTCGTATTAACGATCTACATAGAAAGCCCTGCCACATAAGAGATATCTAATTAAAAAATAAATGTACCCTGTTGTCTTGGCTTTTCTCCTTCAGGTTTCAGTCCATTTAATTAGGGTCTAGATATGAGATATTTCTGCAATAAGCTGAGATAACATGCTTCTTCTTGCTACAGTTGTCCTCTGTGTGGAAATACAAAAGGAGGGTGAAACTACAGAAACCTTGTTCAAATTCAACGGCTAGAAATCATTTCTCCATGTACAGAACTAGCATAATGGGTAATTCTTACTGAGATTGATCCTCTTGAATTTCTATGGTACTTCAGTTTCTTCTAAGAATGGTTAATGTTGGAGTTCAGAAGCAGCTGTGCATGACTATTCCTACATGTTAGGGATAACAAGGGTGGGGTTGAACATAAAATTTGTTACCACTATGTTTAAGCTTTATGTTTTGATCATTGAGAAAATTAGTCATTAGACTTCATCCAATCCCGCCTTGTAGATGCTTTATAGTCTTTGTTGAGCACAAGTTTTTTTTTTGTTAAGCTAATGCTTCTGAGAGAGGTAATGGGCTTGGGTTCACTTGATAATTTAATATTTCTTCTGATTCCAGAGTCTCCTGGTTCTAGTGGTTACCTGATCATTGATGCCAATGGTGGCCTTAACCAGCAACGTTCAGCGGTATGCTATTATTGTATTTTACTAGGTTCCTACATTTTTTAAAAAATAAACTTAACAGACATGTTTGATTCTCACTCTTTGATAACACATATGGTTCTCCTATGTGCTCATAAAAGATTATTGTTTTATACTTCTTATGTGTTTGTCACAATATTTATTGTCATGTGCAAATAAGCATTGTTACTTCTTTTTCATAGATATGCAATGCGGTGGCTGTAGCTGGACTTTTAAACGCAATACTAGTTATTCCTCGGTTTGAACTCAACAGTGTTTGGAGAGATCCCAGGTATACTGTCATTGACCTGTTATCTCAAAACTTAACTAAAGGGTATTTGAGTAACCTAATTCTTAAAAACTCAACTGTTTTGCAGTCAATTTGGTGATATATATGATGAGGATTACTTCATAGACAACCTCAAAGGTTATGTAAATGTGGTTAGGGAGTTACCTGAGGCATTAATGGAAAGATATGATCACAACCTTTCCAACATTCCAAATTTCCATGTCCAAGCATGGGCCACTGTAAATTATTACATGGGAGTTGTTCTTCCCATTTTGAGGGATCAAGGGTATGTGCCATATTGTATCTTTCTGCATCTAATTTTTTCATTAATAAAATTGGTTTCTTTCTTTCTTTCTTTTTTTCCCGTTTTTTATAATGAAACATTAATTGTATTAGCAAGCTGTAAACTGAAGTGGGCAGATTGTTTAATAGAGAACAAACAACTTCGTTCTCCATCTATTTAACAACTTTAGGACTTGATATTTAATCGAAATTCTTTGGATGCAGGGTTATTCGCATTGCACCATTTGCCAATAGATTGACAATGAATGTCCCATCTCATATTCAGTTGCTAAGATGCGTAGCCAATTATAAAGCATTGAAGTTCTCTCCACCTATGTCATCACTTGCTGAGAAACTAGTCAATAGGATGATCGAGAGGAGCTCAATGACTGGAGGAAAATATGTCTCTGTCCACCTGAGGTTTGAGCAGGTATGGTGCTAATGTATTCTCTTTTAAAGCAAACCATTCATTTTCCCTTGGAACATAATGTGACTACTAATTGTCTCCCCAATTTTTAGGATATGGTGGCCTTCTCATGCTGTGTGTATGATGGAGGGGAGGCTGAAAAATTCAACATGGATTCTTTTAGAGAAAAAGGGTGGAAGGGGAAGTTTAAACGAAAAGATCGTGTCATAGTACCTGCTCTCAATCGAGTAGAAGGAAAATGCCCTCTAACCCCTGTGGAGGTATCTAATCAATGTTTAGTCTTTTTTTTTTCTTTCTCCAACTATGGTTTATTTTAATATTTCATCCCGTTCTTTTTTGGGGGGTCTAGAACCATACCATTTAAAGCAAAGGCTACAGTGCTATTACACCTATAGCGGTAATACAATTTTATGAGCTCATGTCATCGACTTGTTATGTTTGTGTTTAGCAGTTATTTAGTTTGTGGTGCTAAAGGGGTAAGAGAGCTAGTCATAGTTTGAACTTTGAAGCTGTACGGAGAACTAGTGACCCATGGAAGTAAAATACTCTAAAATTTAAATAGAGCTGAAGGTCCAAATAAAGTCCTAAATAACAGTTACGATTTATGAACAAAAAAAAAACTCCTACACAACTTATGTTTTGATCGTGTGGATCTCTTTCCTATATTGAGTGCTAGTGGCATTTGACCTGATCTTTCTTCCTTATTATCTTTGTAAATGCTAAAAGTGAGAGCATACTAGAGTAGCTTGTCATTGTTGCATTCAATTTTGAATTTCTTAGTTTCTTGAAACCCGGATGCAGGGGACTAGAAGTCTTGCCTGTTCCTTCGCTGCGGTTTGAGTTGAAACATTTATTTAGATTTGAATTTTTCTCATATCTCAGTTATTCAATGTATCATGATCATCAAATCACAAAAGAAATCTATACTTCTGGCAGCACACACCACACTGCAATAGTAGCTCAAATGTAATATATATATATATATATATATATCATTTTATTCCACTTCTCTAAGTTGTTTTATCGAGGCTATATGAATGCTAATTCATATTTCTCCTCTTTTGTATGTCTATAAGAATTACTGTCTTGTATACGCATGTCCATTTTTGGCAAATAATAGCACAATGTTTTTCCTGTCAGCATAGGTTGGGTTGATGCTAAGTGGTATGGGATTTGACAATAACACTTCAATTTACATAGCCTCGGGGGAAATTTACCAGGCAGAAAAACATCTAGCTCCATTGCGAAAGATGTTTCCTCTTCTTTACACCAAGGAGTCTCTTGCTACGCCTGATGAACTTGCTCCTTTTGAGGTAAATATTGTCCTACCATCCTTGCAATTTTCCAAGTTTGGAGTTTGTTTGAAGGAACCGTTGCATTTCTCAGATGAAACACAAATAGTAGATTATTTTCTCATTCAAAACAATACATATACTGATTCCAGTTCAACATGTCTTGGTCTGCTCTCTCTCTCTCTCTCTCTCTCTCTCTCTCTCTCTCTCTCAAATCCTTAAAACATATTTGCTCTTATTAGCCTATTGAGTACTAGATAGATAAATTAAGCAAGTTGTTCGAACTCTCACTGGTTGCTATAACAGCTACACTTGGCATCATGTCATCATGTTACTTATCTACATGACCTGTATCAAGCTTTTAGTATACAAAAGTTTTACTTCAATGGTTCAATGAAAATTTTAATATACTTCTAGGTCAAGTGCTTAGGAACGGCTAATTAATTTCCAGGGATCTAATGTCTTTGCAACTGTATTTATATTTAGCACTTAGGGGAGAATGAACCTTCTTTTTTCGAAACTGGAATATCCAGCTGCATCTTTAAGGTTCGTTTGGGTTTGTTCTCATGTGAGTGAATGCTTTAACCTAATTGAGCAAAGTGTTTTATTCTATCATTTCCCTACTTTATCTACTTAGTTTATCTATTTGTAATTTGTGTGGTCACTCCCTGGAATGACCGATCTCAGTAAAATTGTTACTTATATTTGAAATTCTATTCTTTGAAGATGCCTATACACCCTCTGTTTCTGTTTGATAGGGTTATTCTTCAAGGTTGGCAGCTTTAGACTACACAGTAAGCTTGTTCAGTGAGGTGTTTGTGACAACCCAGGGTGGAAATTTTCCACATTTTTTGATGGGCCATCGAAGATTCCTTTTCGGTGGACATGCGAAGACTATCAAACCTGATAAAATCAAACTTGTGGTTCTTCTGCAGGACATGAGTATCAGGTATTATCCTCTGCACATATGGGGTAAACACACCTTGTTAATGCAGTCGTTTTAGGCCTCTTTCCTTCCAAGGAGCTGTGGAGCCCAACATGTACTTCTTTGGTCGCTTGTATGCATAAAACATCTCTGTTCTCGCGTTGCAGTTGGAAAGCTTTTAAGGATGAAATGAAAGCAATGCTCGCGGAAAGTGATCGCAAAGGGATGATGGTGCCCAGAGTTAAAAAGATCAACAGAAAAACTTCCATATACACATACCCTTTGCCGGAATGTGCATGTCTCCAGAGCTCAAATAATTCAACAATGAGACTATCCGATAGTGCAAATGTACTTGATTCCCACCGTGAGTATACAAGATAATAAGCAAAGTTTATGCGTCAAGCGTCCATTACAGTGCAATCATCAATCATATACATGGAAGTTACTGTTTCTGCATTGACCATCATTCTGTGGTTGTTCTACACCATTGTTCTGGTACTTGATCTACCACGACAGATGGGGATTGCAGCTTAGGCGGCCAACTTGCTGGTTCTCCAACCTTGTGTTCATAGTCCAACATTGGTGTTCGGATTTACCTAAGATGTAGGTGGATTTGTAAACACTGATCAAATGAGATAGCGGGTTGACATGATTCATTTGTTTTTTGTTTCCATAGTTAATTTGACTTATGGAAGGAGCAGGACAGCTTTTCCGTTCCTTTTTTATAAAAAAAAAACTGCAAATTACTAATACTGTATTATATTGGATGGAAATGTAATTGTCAATTTTTTTTTGCAAAAATTAAGGAGAAATTATATCATGGGTCATTCTCGCCGCGTCATTTATGAGAACAACTAATTAAATACATTCATTTCATTAATTTTCTCATCTCATATTTTTACCAAGTGAATCTTTACTTGGTAAAAACTGTTTTTAAATTTAATTTACGGTAAATATTAGTGAAGATTTACTTGGTAAAAAGATTAAAAAGGCTGACGTAGCACGTTAACTTTCTTTCTTTCTGTATTTCTTATTTCCTTGCTCTGTTTTTCCTCTATAACTTTCAGGTTCTTTCTTCCTCTATTTATTTCCAGACAATCATATCCAAGACTGGCATCCCTCCTTAATCTTCAATTCTTAGAAACAACCGTCTTAGGCGTCCTTTATTTTTTTTTCCCTGGCTTGTTTATTTCTTATCTCCTTCATTACGGTGTTGTTATAGTAACTTGTATGTTTTTTATTGCTTTAGTTGGAATCTGGTAGCTTTGTATAGAATGTGACGATCTTATGCACAAGTTCATCTGTTAGGCTAATTAAGAACCTTCAATCATTTGAATGTCACATATTCACAGTAAACTAGAATTGCAGTTCATGATCCTTATTTTGTGTAGGAGTTGGACATTAGTGTGATGAAGAAGTAAAATAATTGATAACTTGGTATATTTTGGATTTAATATATGAAGTTGTTTGCCTTGCATCAATCTGGTTTAGATTGTTCATTTAAGTGTTGGTAGATGTAACTTATGTGCATATCTTGAAGTTCCCGGTTAAAAATCTATTCTATAGTTGTTCATTGTTCTTTTATTGCCTTTTGGTTCTACAGAAACCAAGATGCATTTTTTGTTTTACTCATCACTTTCAAGTTTGCAATTTCTCAATCTCAATATTCATTTATTCTGGTTCCTGTCTTTTGTGTATGTATATGTTGCTGATTTTTTGTGGCTTCTATTTGTTTGTTGTTTTGGTTTTTCCAGTCATTCGTATAAGCGCATGCTGTCGATTTTTTGCCAACTCTTAACTTCTCTCTCAATGAATTCGAAATTGACTATGGAGGAAAAGCAGAGGAAGAAAGAAGAAGAAAATGAATGAAGAAAGAATGTTGATGTGCCACGTCAGCATTTTTAACGGAAGTTAATGGAAATGACCAAAATGAAAACGAACAAAAAATTGAGTAACCCCAATAAAAAATTTAAAAGTTCAGTCACCAAAATAAACACACCTTAAAAGTTTGGTGACTATCAGTATACTTTACCCTAATGGAAAAGTGTTGTTGGAATGTTGGCCCATAATTCATTATTTTTAAAATGCTAGATGTCAAGTTATGTAGTTGATTTATTATTAGTTACCATAATCCAAATTTGAATAAGATCCAATTTCGTTACATATTGAATAGTAAAAATAAAGTTTCAACTAAAAATCGTAGAAATATTTTAGAAAAAATTAAATATACAATTATTTTCTCTCGAGTTGGCATATAAAAGATTTATATTTTCAAATTAGTACTCAAATTTTAATCCCTCAACTAATATCATATTTGTTTATAATAACGTTAAATTTTAACTAGATCGATTGAACCATTATTCTCCAAATTGATTCCATTGAAACATGAAACTATTAACCAGATCGAAAGTTCAAAAAACAAAACAAGTAGATGATATTATAAATAGCATGTAAAACAATTATTATTTATTACATTCTCCCTTTAGCACCATAACACATTCAACATCGATTTTTTAAATGATATTTTATTCATCTAAATAATTACAATTCAGACATCCAACATAGATTTTATCATGTAAAAGTAATAACGATTTACTTTTATACATTTAAATATTTTCAAAAATATAATGATGTTATTAATTATTATTGACACGTGACGAGTTTTATGCTGTAACATCGTCAATAACTAACACTGTGTACTAAATTAATAATTCATATAAAAGGTATATTATACTATACTAGTAAAAGATCTTAACACAATGATAATATGCTTAAATTTGAATCCAAAATTTAGGCGGAGTCTAATGTACGATAAGTTATGGTGCGGCTATAGTATGTCACAAACTGAAAATGTCACATGCATTAATTCAAATTAAAATTTGCTCTATAAACGAGCTTTAACCCACAATTTGCTCTTAATTTAACTTTAGGTATTTAGTTGTTATATGAACTTGAAAACTGTCACATGCATTAATTCAAATTAAAATTTTATTAATGTATCGTCTTTAGTCGATCAATAAATGTCACGTATTTTAAAAAAAACGAATCTTTAAACTTTTACTTTTAAGTTACCTATTTGGTATCTGAATTTTTTTAGATCTATTTAGCACTTTAAAATTTTCACACCTATTTGGCATGTGAATTTAAAATTTTTGATACATTAATTTTATTAAAAAAATACTGACTTATCACCTACAACCAATTAATTAAACAAAAGAAATTAAAGATGTTATTTTTTCTTCTTCATAAAATTAGATGAAAATTTACCAACAAAGATTGATCCAAGTGGTAAACAGCTAGATATTGCTTATGCATGCCTTGAGTTCAAGGTTTTGTATATGCAAGAAATTTCTGCTGGAAGACTCACTCACCAAAGCAAGGTGTACTACGCGGATCAATTCAGATTAGTCAGGACAAAACCCCATGAACGGCAATTAAAAAACCTAGATGAAAAATGTTGAGAAGAATTAAGACGAAGGGAGCGGGAGGTCCAAGAGATCCGGCAGCAAATATACAACATAAATACCATATCTTTACCTCTGGAAATAAAAGAGGAATAAACCATGTAGTTCAATTTAGGGTTTGACCATATCACTCAAACTCAGGGGAAAAGGCAAGGGGCCAATGTCATGCGAAAACGAAAATAGAAGGAGGGTGACCCTTCAACGTTCCAAGAACCAATACTTGTCCATTAGCCATTTGGCTCACAGCAAGAGCAGCAGCCATGTACGCGGCGCTGCCTTTCATTCTTCTTTTTGGTATGTAGCCAGCCATCACAATGGGTTATGGGTCGGCTTCATTAACCACACACATCCACGTTCTATCTACGTACATCACTATAATGCTATCAAATCAGAGAATTTTATCCATACATATTCTATTCTATTATTGCAAAAATTAAATTTATTTTACACATTTTCATATTATATTTTAATAAATCAACCATTAGATTTAGCGATAACAATTGTACTCAGTTGTGTACATAAAATTTTAAATTAATATGATATCTATCTTATATTGATTAAAAATATCATTTATGGTTTAAAATAAGAATTGAAAGCATTTTATAGAATTAAAATAAATAATTTCAATTTGCTTAAAATTTGATGCGAAAGTTCTAGTAAGTAAATATAAAATATGATAATTGTATCAAATTTATAAAAATCATGTAAAGATATTTTAGAAGCATAGAGGTACGTAGATCTTCTCGCATGTGTATCACTTAAAATGAATTTAATTTAATTTATTTTTAAAAATGTTTTCGTAGGGTAGGGTGTTCGTATTTCTTATTCATGACTTTTCCGAATTTAAATATGTAGTTGGATTTTTAGATAACATTCTGAACTTCAACTTGCATTTTTCCCCCTCTCGTGAATGCAATGCAAGAAAGGTCCACAAAATGGTGAGATTTGTACAAGATTCAATTATTTTTATTTGTAAGAGAGAGAAAAAACAACGTTCTAAAACCATTTTCTCTAAAAAGAAAAGCAGTGGAAAGATGCAAACTAATGAACATAATATTCAAATATACAAAAACTTGATCTTCTCATTCCAAACCCAACCCATCCTAAAACACCAACAGAGACTCCTTAACATCATAATTCATCTTCTCCAAATTAGGCTGCACGGCAAACTGAATCATAGGCGGCGGCCCACAAGCCACCGGAAGGGTGTCCTTAGACCCCTTCGGGATGTGGTCCCTCAAGATAGTTTCTGTGATGAAACCCAAACTATATCCCCATCCTTCTCTAATCGATTCTTGCACCACGTACCACATCTTCAATCGATCAGTCTTCTTAGCCCATCCGTCGAGCTCTTCTTTCAATAAAATATCGTCTTCGGTTCGGTTCGCGTACACCACAAACATCTCCGTCTCGTCCTCGGGGTCCTTCAATATGGCTTGGATTACTTGGTAAATCGGGGTGATCCCTGTCCCACCGGCCAACATTGCCAGCTTCTTGGCGAACTTGGGTTTGCCTCCGACCGAGAAGTTTCCACGACCTGTGTATTCAATGTGACCCAATGGACCCTTTACGTCGAGCAATGACCCTAGTGGCAGAGACTCTAGGTATTGTGACATTAGCCCTCCGTTAGGGAATTTCGGATGCTCCCCTTTGAAATACACTTTGATAACTAGATCGAAGTAGCCGACTTCGTCGATGGTGCTTGTTGGGGTATAGGCTCTCATGCAAAGCTTATCATCGAAATCTATGTTTTCCCACGGGTAAACCGAGCACTTGATCTTCCGATGGCAATGCAAATCTAAATACACGAACGTCGCGAGAGGTGGATGTTTTTTCGACGAGTTTGCATGAGATTTTCTCACGTGGAATCAGCGCTACCGGTCTGATTGGCGCAATTTCTTTAATAGGAGCTAAGGAGTTCGTGTAATTAGATGCTCCGTGCATGGAGTTATTAGGCGTTGATGTAGACGAGTCCGAAGCATAGCCCGTGGTAATCAACTCGCCGATTCGATAATCTTCGAGCATTTTCTTGGCCTTGTCGGAGTGAATGGCGTCAAATTCTTCGGTGCAATCGGTTCCGGCGTTGATCAAAATACTGTCAGTACCACCAGGGTGATCATTGAGGAACCGGGTGCAATCGTAGATGTTACCATGAACGATGATCCAAGCGGAATCAGCGGAGCTGTGTTTCTCGACCTCGGCGATAGAGAATGTTTTGGAGGCAGTGTTCATGAAAGGAGTGGAGACACTCCTTTTTAAGGTTAGGTTTACATCGGCTGATTTTTCAATGTGTTGTTCCCTAGCCATCCATCCCCCGGATTGGTTGCCTGGCATCGTTGGGTGCTCGAAAACTATCCCAATTTCTCCTTTGTGTGGCCTGCATACGTTTGTTTTCACGCAGAACCAGCAGTTGTTCATCATTCCCTGTTATATTTCATTCAACCATCAACTCCATTAGAGAAAATCCATTGATTTTTTCCCTCAAACCGAAACACAATACGTACTTATTGATGCTTACCATGACATTCCAAATGAGCTTCTCGGGCTGGGTGTTGAAGGTCTCATCCCAGGCTCGAACGGCGATCTCTTTGGCTCCAAGCAGATCAAGCACCTCCACCTCCAGCGACCAAAAGCACCAGCACCAGAATTTCCCATATTTGTTTGGCTTCTCAGGGTGGTCGAGCGTGCACACTTGCCACGATTCACAGCCGTCCACTGTAACTTCTACTCGTGTTACTTTCTTCCCACCCCCTGTTGTCAGTTTACACCAAAAATGCACGTTAAAAGCAAGCATCTCGGGTGCTTCTGCATTTACGGTTGGTTTCAATTGGAGAAAAATAAGCAAAAGAAGCCGTGGAATGAAAACTCACCAGAATATGCATAGCCCCTCAAAGTGTACAGCCGCTGAGTCGTCCACGAGTTGATTGGCAAGATCTCTTCGTGACAAGGCGTTGTTATCACCGAGTTGATGTTCAACTCATTGATTATGTATTCCGGCTTATACCACCAAGCTGCAAAACATTAGAAGATTACCATACGTTCCATTACCAACATTTGTATTAATGCAAATTTTCATAACTGAGTATGCACTGTATAATTCATTGCATCATCGATGAATTAGATGATGACACGAAAATGGAAATGAATTTAAAATTTTTAAAATTTCATGATTATATATTATCATCTAGTTTCACTGTATCAAATCTTAATCCAAAAATGTAATATTTACCTTCTGCGTTGGCTAGTTCTGCATCAACATAAGAGGGAAGTACTCTATTATCTTTATAGTGATAATAACTCTCAGATTCTTGGGTGGTAACGATGATTCTCTTCAACCATTTCACCATTCGCCCACCGATGAACCCCGGGATGATAATCCGGACAGGGAAACCGTGATCGGGAGTTAAACGCTCTCCGTTTTGCATGTAAGCTAAGATAATATCACGAGAAGGGTCCATTGCAAACTCCTTCTTGATGCATGTTCCGTACTTGGACCCGCCACCACCAGGCAAATCCTCAGCCCCTTCAAAGCACACATGGAGAACACCATGTTTCTTGCCAAAGATCCCACATCTTCTGAGCACGTCACACAACGGTACACCTCTCCACACCGAAGTGGAAACCCCAGCAGCTCCCCAGTTGAAACCTATCGTTTTTTTCACCATGTTTTGTTCTTTACGTCTGTTACCGGCACAAACCAAGGTAACAGGGAACTCACGGCTTTGAAACTCGTTCACGAGCTGATTCATGCTCAACTTCATCGGTCTTTTGACTAAACCGGTTACTTCAACGGTCCAGTCATCCCACGAAGCTTTAGGAACCGGGCCATGGTTACGGACGTAGTGGAGAGGAACGGGGGTGATAAAGCCGTGGTGCATGAGGCGGTTCAAGGGGGCTTCGGAGTTGAAAGGGTGTTTCCCTGTGAGACGGACCATGGAAGGGTTACGGTGGATCCAGTTATCAGCCGTTGCTTCATCTCTAGGGTCCAAGATAGAGGGCTCAAGCTCATTGCTGGATTTGATAATCATGTGTCGGTAGTAGTTTATTCTCTCGGTTTCCTCATCTTCGCTGGAAGAATCATCTTCGACAGGGCCATCTGTGGGTTTCAAGGGGTTGAAAACGCCATTCAAAGTTGGTTCAAGCCTCCTGAGTTGACGATTATCGACAAAAGCCGCCATAATCATGAAGATAAAGGGGAGGAGACAACTCTTCTTTCTCTATTTCCCTGCTTTTCACAATATTTGTTTTGTAGTTTTTGTTGGGACCGATTTCCAGTGAGAAACGAAGGAATTTTTATAGGCTCGTGGTGATAGTTAGTGTCGAGAGAAAATGGGACCTTCAAGGATTCGCAAGATTGCCTTATAAATCTAATGTGATCGAATATTTGAATTTATTGATATAAATTGTTTCAGTTTAATCAATATTTTGAGTTTGGATATTTACTTAAATCATTAAACGAATTGATAAAAAATACTTGCATTTCATATTCAAAATATTTTTTATTTAAAGTTTCAAGTTATTCGATTCATTAATTATTAAATTTTTTAAATTATTCGAATCTCATTTTATACTTTAAATTTTATTTAAATTTGTTCAAATTGATACGAATTTATAAAACTATGATTCTATTCAAATTGAGTCACGTTGATTTGAATAAAAAAATTTAATTAAATTTTGCACAACCCTAATCATAATCGTTGGTGATGAGGGCAGTTGCCACACGATTCTTTTTGGATGCTGCACCAAACTATATTAGATACCAACAAAATGGTTCGAAGAACAGGAAAAAGATGGTTCAAAGAAACGACAAATGTTTGAATTGAATTTGAATCTTAGAGTCGTTTTAAATCTAAAAATTTTCATTAACGTACGGCTCAACAATTAAATTTTTATTTCAATATTTGTCAAAAGTTGAAATTGGAAGATGAGGAGAAAGTCGGAATAATAAAGGACCTAATGTGTTTATAAACAAAGGTAAAAAAAAATTCGTGTGCGGGGAAAAAGCCCCTTCCAAAACCCACATTAATCCATCATGTAGACAATGAATTACGTAATATTACCCATTGAAAATGATAGTTATAAAATATATGTAATTTTAATATTTATTAATAAAGTATGGTCATAGAATTGAGTGGTAATATAGAAATTTATTTATTAACAAATATATCAAAGATTTTTTTTATTTTTATCCTAATATATAATATTTTTTTTTAAATTAGTTTATTTATAAATTTGTCCTTAATTTTAAATATTTATATTTTTTTCACGACCCAAGTCTTAGCTCGTACCTCCAAATAAGTGCAGGGCATAACTGTTAAATTTTAAGAGCTAGTATTGAAGCATTTGTTTTAGATGTAAAATTTAGAAGGGTAGATAAAGGTAATGTGTCTCCATTGGTTAAAAGCTGGCTGGACACTAGCTTTCCCGGAAGATACTGGTCTTGGTTTCGACCTACGTGAAGGTAAAAAGATATAATATTAAAATAGAGAAAAAACTTCAATATACAAGCCTTTATACGTGTTTTAAGGTTTAGGAGTTTAGGTTGTAAGGTTTAGAATCATAAAAACCTGTGTATCAAAGTTTTACCCTTAAAATAATAATAATAATAATAATAATAATAGAAAGAAAATAAAAAGTTCTCGGCCATTACAAATTTCCCTAACAATACTTACTTCCACGCCTTATTCATTTCAATCCCGATTTTATTTTCATTGCCTTTTATGATTATAAACATGTTTATGAAGTTCAATCATATATGGGGGAGTGGAGAATGTGATGTTAGTTTTGGATACGGTATTACGACATAATAATATATGGATATATGTAGAGATTGAGCTGCGTGTTGCAATTTGGAAAAGCGAAGCTGTTCTCTATTTTTTCACGGTCAATTGCGGCCAATTGATGTATGTTTTTGGTGATCTGTTTCAGCTGCTTTTGAGTGTTCTACCAGCAGATATGGTTTTGCTGGGTTTGATCTAGTCTTGGTTGTGGTTTTATGATGTTGGTGCTTGCTTTGTGGGTTTGACCTATTCTTTGATGGGTATGTACCTGTAGGTTTTGTTCTGGTGGTGAATTAGAGGCCAATTGGTTTTTTTCCACATGCGTTATGGTCTGCAATCGAATATGTGTGTCGTGTGTTTATGGATTTGGTTAATTTATTCTGACTCGGTGTTGGCATGATGCATTTTTTTTCCTCCATTAGGCTTTAGAGAGGTTTTTAATGAGGCTCATGCCAATGCTTTAGTATAATTATATGAATAAAATAGATTCTTTCATGTTTCAAAAAAAAAATTATTGTCTCTCTTATTTTTTTGATTTAAATACCTAATTGGTTCTTAGTTTCTCTTAAGATTTGATCCTAGCTCTGTCTCAGACTATATGAATCTAATTAAAAAATTGAAGTGACACTTATGGATTTATAGTATAATATAAAAGTAGGATATAAATGGATAATGCGTGAAGATGGGAAGGGTCAGGTGGAATGGAGGGGCGTTGGCCCTTTGGTGCGGGTTTGAGCCACTTTGGGATCGGGTAGACTGCAGCTGGAACTTGAATGCAAGGTCCCCATAGATTGAGGGGCAACTTTCACACGCTTTTTGGTTTTTTCCTTTTCAACTTATTCAATTGTAGACAAAATCAAAATTCCTCACAAGTCGCACTCTCTACGATGTGATTCTCTTGGAAAAAGAATTATATATACATAGATAGATAGATATAAAGGTTGAAAATCTCAAAAACAAATTATATTAAATGTCTTATTTATAATGTATTTGCCAATAATAATTTTAATGACTACTCTTAAACATTGTTTAAAGATAATTACGAACCCAAGTAAGTTAAATATTGGTATCCATATATGCTGCAAACATTTTCGTTTTAAATTTTCTCCTAGTCTTCACGTGGCGTAAGGTTTCTATTAAAGTGGCACCTCATATTCACAATCCTTAATGCGTGGCTACTTTCATACCAAACCACGTTTAATTCAATACTAAAATGATTATGACATAATAATAATAATACTATTAAAAAAATTAATAATAATAAGTATAACCAAAGCATGATATGTCGTAAAATAATAATACAAATATAATGAGAAAACACTAACATGTTATTGTATAGAACAATAAATTTTGTAGTAAAAACAAATAAAAGTATAGAAAACAATGTGAGGGGTACAAATTCTATTGTTTATGTATTTCAAAAGCACACGACCTTTATTTATTTGGCTTTCATTATTATAGATTATATGGATGTGAATTTCAAAAGTACAATGCAGTAAATATGAAAGGTGAAGAGTTGAGGGGATGAATATGAACGTCCATTTAATAAATGGGTTTAGAACATATATTAAAATTTATTATTATACATTATACAATTATAATAGAATATATGTTTAATAAAGTGTGAATTAATTCTACCAACAAGTATTGGGTGTATTGGTAAAGCACATTCTACTCTTAAGGAGAGGATGTGATTTCAAACTTTGGAGATGGCATTGTTAGGAGGGGCAGTCTCGCACTCCGAATATTAGACCATAAGACGGACATGCATATAATAAAAAGTGTGAATTCTTGTTTTAGACTAAAGTTTGTTTTTAATCAAAAGTGGTTTTAAAGTTTCATTTCTCATCACTTTTGATCCTTTTCATATGATGGCGTTAGGAAAAAGTGATCCTTCCGATCAATTAATTACGGACATGTGGAGGGTCAAAATAAGAATAAACTATAATTGAAGGGCCAACTTGAACTATAGTTTATTCTTGACTCGAGTTTTATATCTAAATTGTTGTCATCATTTTCTCAACTCTAGATTATCACTAGATAAAAAAAATTTCTCAAAAATCACAAAATCAATACTTGTTTTTGCAATACTCATACTTTGATATCTAAATCTGACAGTCAGACCAAACAAAAAACTTCATTGTGGTCTGTCCATGTCCTTAAATGCATTTTAACCGTTCGAATTTTTCAAAAATACAGCAAAGCTTTTCAATCTATAGAAATACGAAAAAAAATCACGAAGAGCAAAATGTAAAATATGTTTAGACTTATTTATAGTTTGACCCTTAAATTATAATTTATTTCCGGTTTGACCTTCCGCGTGTCATTGATTAATGATCGAAATAGCCACATCCTATTAGTATCCTTAGCAAAAAACGGCCAAAAGTGATGACAAAATAACACTTTAAGGGTCATTTTTGATTCAAAAGTAAACTTAAAGTGCCACAATAATAAGTTAGATATAATTCAAGGACCAACTTGCTATTAATCCTGCAATATGTGAATACAAAATAAATACACGTGTTCAGTTTTATGAACTTGACTAAGATAGTTGGAGTTTTTGCAATATAAAGGTGACCTGTGAAGACGTTGAAATTTGTATTCTGAAATGCTTTTTAATATTTAAGAGAATATAAAATATGAGATGATATATATGAATAAAGTAATTTAATATTAATATGAAAACAAATTAAAATTTAATATTAAAATACAAACTCGGATCGGACTGTTTTTATATTCAAGATTTTTAAGTTCAAATCGAAGCGAGTCTAGATGAATTTTAACATATTTAGAATATTTGAAAGTTCTATAAATAATAAATATTTTCATCTCAAATATAACAATTGATTTTTACTTTTATATGATAAAAATATAATTTAAATTCAATATATGAAAGGGAAAAAATTATACAATATGATTTTTGGTTGTAATAGATATTTTTATATAATATAATAAACGTGATTATTATATATGATATGTATATGGGTATTGTATATTTTAATTATGGATAGTTATTCCATGCACGATAGTTTACACAAGCGCTTTAGTTTTGGGGTTTATGGAGTTTATTTCGAGTTTAGGGCTTAGGGGTTTAAGTGTAGTACTTTTAAATTTAGGGGTTGTTGATAGAATTTTAGGTTTAGGGTTAAAATTTAGGGTTTATAGGTTAAAATCTAAATCTATAACCATATTATCCTAAAATCTAAACTCTAACCCTAAATCCTAAATTCTAACCCTAAACTTTAAATTCTAACCATAAACCTAGATTCTAAACTCTAAACCCTACTAAAACCTTAAACCCTAAAATTAAGAAGACTGTGGAAATATTTTGTTTCCACCGCCTGTGTATAGGATAATAATCCTTTTAAGGATAATATTCCTTTAATTATTACTATTAATAAAAGATTCAATAATTGTAATGAGGGTAAAACTTTGATACACAGGTTATGTAAAATAAATTTTACACAAGCCTGCATTTTTACATTGTAAAATTCAAATCCTAAATTCCTAACCCTAAACTTTAAACCCTAAATTCTAAACTTTAAACTCTTTTTATAATATATATTCTTTTACTCAAAGCGATGCGCTTACATTAGTACAAATTTAGAGAGTTTTATACATTTTAATAACCATTAAATTTATTAATATAGCCGCATTTATCATGTAAGTACATTTTTAAATTAATCTTATATGCCTATCAGTCTAATCCATAGTACTCTCACATGTAAATGTTAATATTTCTTTATATATATCAAATATGAATTCACTTGAGAATTCACATGCATGATGTATATATATAGAAAATGACATATAATAATTGTGTTATTAAAATATTAACCGTACAAAATGTGTGTAAAAATATTCTGATTTATAAAACAAATTGACCTATGTCGAGTCAAATAAGCTCATGAGTGAAATATTCTCTCAACTAAACCCTTATTTAAAATTTCTTTATCAAATAAACTCCAAAAATTTGAAAAACATCTCAACTTAACCATTATATGAAATATTTATAATTAGGTTTTATGGACTTATTTAATCATGAATTTTTAAATAAAGAACTCAATTAAGACAACACTTCACTCAAAGACTTACTTGATTATCGGCTATTCAACATAAATCAATTTGTTATATAAGCTGTAAGCCCAATAATAAATATATACAAGACGAACAAACTAAAATTTATTTTTTTGCATCAATAATGTGATAAATATATACAAAGATAAGTTTCTCTAATTGGTACAACAATTTCTCCTATAGCTAAAAAAATCTACATAAACAAAAAAAAAAGGCTAAACCAATCCCAGAATCTACAAAATAATAGTATGGAATCTGACGAGTTAACATCTCCAACACAGTACAGCCAAGGCTCCATATCTCAGCAGGAAGTCCATATCCATGACCCTTCTGATTGACAACCTGTAATTCAACAGTTGATAATCAATATTAGTCATCATTGGTAGTCTGTGTCACAAAATATATAACTACTGCAGCAAATGCAACAAGAACAGTGTGTCTATAGAGGAAAATGCACTGGAACCCGTCCTACAAGGAACTCAAGAATTCAGGTGTGATTTAAAAAAGGGCCAGTACTGTTTCAGAAAGGGAGAACTGTCATTATCAAACATTAGCTATCAGTCAAATGAAAATTGCCTAGCCAAATACTACTCTGCTAGTTTGCTAGGCAAGTTCTCGTGGCCTAAAAGATAAAAGGGGAGGTGTTCATTGTAAAGCTAAATGTTAAGATCAAGGCAATGAACGAAGCCTAAGAAAAATTATGATGGATCAGCAAGAGTGATTTACACCTTTTGTCCACTCTACAAATATATCTGCAAAGGTTATCATTCTTTTCACGATTGAGTACTCTGATAACTAGAATACCTAAAGTACTCTCTTATATAGAAGAGAAATATTTACTAAGAATGTATGTCATAATTTCTTTTGAGTCAGTATAACTATGCTATACAGCTAAATATCTCAAGCACAGGGGCAAAGCCAGAGATGTTCGCCTACCATTGTATTAATTTATAACTTTACAATTTCTGCATGGACTAAACCTTAATTTTACCCATTTTTGGTGTGTGTGGGGGGGGTGGGGGGTAGGCAGTGCACCGCCCCTGCCCAAGCAGTATCTCAAATACAGAAGATATTGATATTCTACACAAATCAAACAGCTATAACAGGTTATCACTTCTGAGAGGAAAGAATAGAAGCAAACCTCCGGGGCCATCCAGAATGCTGTCCCTTTACATGATTTCACATCATTCAACTTGGTTGCCTGAAAACAAGCACCAGCACCAATACCTTTGATTTGCCCATCTTAAAAGCTACAAAAACAAGAAAGATGACCAAAGTCATAGGAACAGATAAAAACCTTTGCCAACCCAAAATCTACATGCTTTACCGATCCACTCGCATCAACCAATATGTTTGCGCACTTGACATCCCTGTATCACCAAACAAGCAAATGAGCCTTGAGAGCAGAATATTCAAAGTGTTTGGTGACTTGGGTAGAACATACTAAAAATAATTTTACTTTATATTTCATAACTCTTAACTATAACAGATGCCACATCAGGGAAGAGAACGGAGATAAAACAGACACCAAACCTTAATCTTAAGGGGAAAAAATACAATATAATAAGTAAAATGCCGAGAGAAAATTCTACAATCAAATTACATCACATTATTGACTTTAAATGTCTTCCAAGAAGGTAATATGGATACAGATCATGATTCACTACAAGTCTACAACAGGTCCCGATAGAACTAAATATTGAAAACTTTAATCTGTTAAGTGAAGAAATTTTCATATCATTTTTCATATTTGGCTAGAGGAAAAAACAAAAGTTTTAAGGGGTACATAAAAGCGGTAATATAAGGTCACTTGACTTACCTGTGAACCACATTTCGGTCATGAAGATACTTCAATCCATGCAGAATCTGCCTTGTATATGCAGAATCTCTGAGATGATACCTCTGATATAGGTTTAAAAGGGAGCCTTTGGTTACAAGCTCAAGAAAGATGTATAATTTGGAGTCATCCAGCGAAGTACCTTATCTGTGCCATAATACTGAACTATGCTTTCATGTTCAAACTGACTTAAAAGAGCAATCTCCTGAAAAATAAAGGGAATAAAGAAATTATATCAGACAGAGACAAGAAGATGGATATTTCAAGAAAATGAACATTTAAGGAATTAAAAGACAAAATCTGACGTACATGTTCAAGTTGGATAATACTTTGCTTCCTCTGACTTCCTTGATCAAGCAATGAAACTTCCTTCACAGCAAAAAAGAATCCATCGCTACAAGGAAATGAATTAAATCAATAATTAGTAAAGCATAACTAAACGGAAAACATCTATTTTCTAAATAAAAGCATGACATAATCTACCGGACAAGTAGACAACAAATTAATTGCTAATACGATAAAATGGGCTTTTCCTTTCAATTTTGGAAATATTACTAACAGTAATTCCTTCTGTCCCTGAGAGAAGAAGCCAACAAATAGCATTGATGCCAGAACCTTAGATAATCCAAAATCTCAACAAGTAACTCCATATCTCAAAGATCCTAGTGCAATGTGCTTCCCTAGGTTTCTTTTTCCAATCTTGAAGAAACTAAATTCATACCAACTAAGTGCTAGCTCAGATTTTATGCATGTTATTGACAGGCTCCTAGAGGTTAAGAGTAGATAACGGTTGTGAGGGTTAAGAGTAGATTAGGAACATTGACAGAACAACTAAATTCGTCATCTTAAAATCCGCTATAGAACAAGATATATCAATGAACTAGTTCCTAACCACATAGGATCATTGGAAGCCATAGACTGTCTGTAAGAAGCACAAGCCTTCATGAATAAAAGTAATTGATGGACTTAATTCAGCATTCAACATAGAGAAAGGAGTACAAAATGCCTTACATAAGTGTATCAATTATGTAAAACTTCAAGCAGAAAACAAGGTAACACTTAAAGGCAGATGAACCCGAAGGATAACCTTCATCAACCCCTTCAAAGTTTAAGACAGAACACGAAATGTCCTAATAGCAATCTCTATTGGTGTGTAGCGACTATTTTTCCAAGCCGCTACGAAAATTAAGAAATTATATATGGGGTTCTCCCGTTTTTGTTGAAAATTTATTTAAAAAGAGGAATTTTAGGAAAACTCGTATTTTAAAGACATGGAGTCGTCACCGGCCACTTTGGTAGGCCGAACACCGTAAAAACAAGAACCAGAGATTTTGGAAACTTGGGTTCGGGAGTCAGTTACATACGGGGAAGGGTTAGCACCCGCTACGCCCAAAATTAGTACCTAAAGGTTCGCATCGTATTTATTAAAGAAAATAAAAATTCAATTTAATTTTAATTCCTACAAATGCATGTATGCATGACAATATTAAATTTGCCTCGATATCCACGGTACCAAAGGAGATGACACCCGGAGACCGGGATGACACTCTCACTAGAATATCGAAATAATAGGCCTAACACTATACGTGGGAAATTAAACATGGTATATTAAAATGCATGAAAAAAGCACATAGATATTAACAAAAATAAATAATATAAATATACCAACAAGTAAATAAAAAACAATCAAAGCAACATGTATCAAACAAATAGCAAAATGAAAAATATATATTAAACATAAGAACATAAATAACATGTATCGAATATATAAACAGTTAAGCAAATATATATATATATAAGAAAGGATTGAAAAAAATCAAATAAAATAACATGGTAGGGACCTAAAACGAAATAACCCCTTTGAAAACCAGTTTAAATTGAAAGAAAAGGAATCCAATTGAAACAGTAAAAATTAGGGGATCAAAATTGTAATTTTCCATCTAAAAATATAAATCAGAGACTGAGGGCTAAATTGAAGTGCAATCAAAACTTAGGGGGATAGTTAGGTAATTTACTCATGCAGAAGACCAAAACTGAGAAGCAAAATGGGGCGGAGGGAACTATGGGGTAATTTATCCTTTAAAATCTGATTTGATTTGATTTTAGGATAAAATTTCAAAGCTTTTGAAAGTTTTAGGGGCTGAGGAAATTAATTAAAAATACGGAAGGACCTCAGGCATGAATACTTAGGGGCGGAAGGATTTTTTACGCTATTATACCATTTTTTAAAATTTTAAAATCCTATAAATCACATCTTTCAGCCAAAGTTTGAACCCTTTTTATCATTTTTTAAAAGCCCATCTTATAATATTACCTCGTTTCTCTGTATTTTATAAACTGGCCACCCCAACCATTCATCCATTTTCCAAAAACCGCCGCGAGCTACCGCTTCAGCCACCGTGTCCTACCTTCGATCGCCGCTAATCGGCGCCGAAAATCCCTTAAAACCCCTTTTCGAAATTACTTTCAGAGCCAAAACTCCAAAACCCGCATTTGTTTTCTGTAAATCAATAACTAAATCCCCTTTTATGATGAACCGAAACCATTAAAAAACAAATAACCCCCTTTTTACCATCTCAACCTTCCCTTTCAATTGATTCACTTATAAGGCTTATCATCGGTGAAGAAGGGTTCGAACCGATCAGGTATATTCTAACCCTTTCTCTGTCTGTGTATTATTATTTGTTTTTTTTCTTTTTTGATTCGAATATTTGCATGCAAAGAAAGAAGAAAATACCTTGCTCTGAAATCCTTTTCTTTTATTTCATCCTAAAAATTTGGTACCATATTGATTTGCTCTTACATATATATCTGATTTTTTTTTGTTTACATTGAGTAAGCAAACTTTAAAAGCCCAAACTGTTGATTTGATGTGGATCTGATTTTTCTCTATTTTATGTGTTTTTTGGCCATAAGGGTTGTTGGGGGAGAGTCAGTGAACATCGTGTGGCGACAGCGAGAATCTCGGGTAGCCAGCCACGTGGCAGAAGGTTGAAAGATCTTTATTCGACATATTTGTTCTTGGCCGTTGGATCAGATCTGATCCAACGGCTAAGGGTGATTCAAGATGGACGATTGAGATCGCATCTGGAAGGTGACATGGCACCATCAGATCACGCCACGTGGCAAATGGAAGACGAATAGCCTTGCGCGTGGACTTCACGCGGCCAGTTGGAAGGGTATATTGGCTTCATCTGGACCGTTGGATCTAGACCTGATCCAACGACTGGGATAAGGTGGCTGTAAGTGAAAAAGATGATATTAGATAGGCAGATTATGATTTAGGTTATTTAGTAGGTTTGAGTTATGGCCAAATGGGCCTTTGTAATTATTTGAGTTTACTTGGTGTAAATTAGACTGGACTAATAAAATATTAATTGCGTTTTTAATTAATATCTGATATGTTTTTATTTATTTTTTTTATAGTTTAAGCCCATTTAATAATAAAAATAAAAATAATAACCATACATACAATATTTATACATACATCCATACACATAGTATATACGTATACACACATACGTATAATAAAATGTACATATACGATCATACAACATGCAAGTATAGAGATGTATACATGCATATATACACATATATATAAACACTCATACATATATTATATTTGGAGGCATATTGATTAATAATATTAAATAATACTAATATAATATAATGACATTATACAACCCAGACAAAAATGAGTGATTACATGGTGTAAACTATATTAATAACATCTAGTAATCTTAAAATGTAACCCCGAAACATGTAAAACAATGCTCTCCAAAGAATTAAGGGAAGATACAATAGACGGTAAAAATCATCCGCCCTCTTTTGGTACCTCTTTTTATGCCCTAATACTAAAAGAATAAATCTTAAGCCTTAGCCCTAAATTCTAAATCCTAAATCATAAACCCTAAAAATATACCTACCCCTAATTACTTAAACCTTAAACTTTATCACTAAATCTCAAACCTAGTTTTGTAATATGGGGCATAGAAAAGGGCACTGAAAAGGGACAAAATATTTCTATTCGCAATAGACACTAGCCTAAGGGGGGAATAGAAATGCCTTTCTCGGGATGCTTAACTAACACCAAGAACACCTCTTAACCCTATGTGTTTTCTTTATAATCTCTAAAAGAGTGCCGCCCCAACTAGTTTGCAATATCAAAAGATAAATTAACTTGATTTTTTAAATAAATACCTATAAGCATTTAATCAACCTGGAAATGAAGTTGGACAATATATTAAAGGCCGGATTTCATCACTTACTCAGAAATTCCTTTGAAAACTGACCCAAATGATCCACGCCCTAGAAGCTCACCTTTCTCCCAATAAGTAATTGTTCTTTTGAACCTACCATTAGAGGAAATATTTGAAGTAGGCACTGTAGTAGAACTTGATGAATCTTCAAGCGGCGGCTGGAACTAAAAAATCTTCAGGCCCGGAAAGGCCCAAGGTCTGACAAATAAGGTCGAACTCTCCGTTCGTAAAATATGCAGGCTTGTGTAAAATTAGTTTTATACAGATTGTGTATCAAAATTTTACCTTTGATTGTCTGATTTTGTGTATTCATATGACATTTCTCTTATATTTCTCTTTCAGAGTTAGGGTTACTTTGAATCGTCCATTGTTTTTGCCGACACCATGCAGTCAGGTCTCTCGACCATGACTCAATATCGAGCCACCTTCCACCGTTGATAATTACCATAACCCCACCACCACCATAGCTCCACGCAAAACCCCTCAATCCTACATGAAATCAAAATGCCAAACCATCCCATATTTTACCACTCAAATACCAATTTTCCTTGAGCCTTAAACCAACATGCTACCAATTTTCTTTGAGCCTTAAACCAACATTCTTCCATGAACTGAACATCTCTAAACGTTAAGCCACTAAACATATTTTCATTAAAGCATCATCGAAATGCACCAGTCATCAATGACTATACTCCATTCCAGAATACTACAACTATAACCACCATTATCATTCCTTTCAACTACACTACTCGACAATCAGAACCAGTTTAAAAGGCATCCACAACAATCAACAACAAACAACGAAAGGAGTCAAAATGATAAAAAAAATTAGGGAAAATAAGAAAATAGAAAACAATAACTTTACGTTCGATTTTCATATGCGGTGGTTCTGGCTGTCAGATGGCGAATCTCAACGATAGAAAGCCCTCTTTTGTTGAGAAAGAGAATATGTTTCGATCTCGTTCATATCAGACAGTGAAAGAGGAAGATCGATAACAAGAAATTCGAAAGGTTCTGCATGTAACTCCCCCGACCCGAATGTCACAATTCGGGCCTCAAGCCCAAATCAAAACCATAAAATTTCTCAAAGTATATTTATCCCAACAAGGTATTTCTTAAAAGCATTCAAAGCCAAAAGTTAAAAATATAGATAAACAATTTAAATTGTTACAAAGAAGCTCCACTTTAATTTAAAACATTTAAACATTCGACTTAATTAATACAATTTCAAAAGTGAGAATTGCAGAGTCGACCACGTAAGGTCCTAGGAATACATAGCCTACTAAATAAAAGCACCGTACTTTGGAGATCACCACATGCTAGAATCTCGTATTGATAGTGCTCTTCTATCTCACGATCCAACGATCAACCTACACACGAAAATAACGATTTCAAGCGCGGAGCTTACAAAGCTCAGTGGTACTCATCTACTCTACTATACTTCATGCTAATCATAAACATAAGTATGCAAGCTAGTACGAGCAATAAATAGAGATAAATAAACATGTGGCGCTACCACTAATCGCTTAAACACATGCTCTCATTAAAGCAAAATATCATGCATGGCATACAAGGCCCAACCATACTCGGGATCTCACCAGATCATCCGAGCAAAAGCACCAAAAGTCATACCACAAACTTGGAGTGATGCCCGTGACCACAAAGCATCAAGATCATACACTCTGAGTTAGACCCGCGTCCACAAAGCATCGTGATCCTACACTCTATGGGGTGAGGCCTGCAACCATAAAGTATTGGGATTATACACTCATGCTCAGAATCTCTCATCAAGTATCTTCGAATAAGGCCCACGTCCATAAAGCATCGAGATCCTACATTTGATAATATTTAATCATGGTGTTGCAACACACTATTTCTCTCACTGGGTATCGGATCCCATCAATCAAAGATGACTCAAGGTGTCCATATCAGTACATAGCAAAGACACGTCTACCACACAGCACACAACATCACACGATCCACCAAGGATCCCTACGGTTGCTATTACCATCAAGTCACCCAAGACTTACCAAGTTAATACATTATAAAATAGTACATTAATCATCATCATTAATTATCTACATTAATCCATATTATCTCATTAATAGTCCACGCCAATTTTTATATTTTTATTAGTATAATAGATGATTCCGCATTGGGTACCGGTACTCAAACACGAGTATCGATACGGTACCCTTGGTTACCAGTACTCTCACGCATACAAATACTAATATTACTTACTAGAAATCTTAGATTTCTACAAGCACCGATACGGGTCGACCCGTATTGGTACAACCTCCAATCGTGTACTGGTATGGCTGAAGCTCGTACCGATACTCTATTTACCGGTTCGCACACTTTTCTTAAATTATGATATTTATTAAACCTTAATCGATCCCTAAAACTTATGGAAGACATTAGGGTTTGTTTACTAACGCGCTCAATCAATTAATATTAATTACCGGCTTCATAATCATTTAAATCGAATATTTGTACCTTACGCATAATACCCATCAATAACGTCAATCTATTCGAACAAGCATACAAGGCATCACAATTATCAACCAAACAATCAATTATATAATTATACGAATATTTAAATGACACCGCACGGTCTCTAAAGCTCATACGAGTCTCAAATATTCCTAAACTCCTCATGCATCTCATACATACAAGTCTCATAATACCAGTCTCCACACATACTTATCTATCATCAACCTATTTTGAAACCACTAACAAGCAAAGCAATTACACTTATGATGCTCATGAAGTATTTCGAAGTTTGAGGTGTACTAACTTTAAGAGATAACTCCTCAACCAAGCTCTTCCAAACGTCACTTTAAATTCAATATTCGAGTCCACAATTTCCTCGGATAAAACAAATACAACTACCTAAGATATTTCACATTTATGAACTACTTTAAAGGATAAAGTGCGTAAAAAATAACTTATCGGGTTCAAATTTGGCGGAAAAGACTACGCCAACAGACTCAAAACGTAGAGAAACCCTTGGGTAGGGTCCCCAAAAAAATTAATGCCGATCAACGATTAACGACGGTCAACGATTAACACCGGTCAACAGTCAACATTGGCCAATGGCTCGACGGCTAGGTCAAACGGCTCGACAGCTCGGGCTCGACTCAGCAGGCTAGCTTGGTGGCTAGCTCAGCGACTTGGCCCAATCGACTCAGCCCAGCTGGCTGGATGGCTCTCCAACGCTGAAGCACGCCCATGTAGGGGTGTGCATAATTAACCATAACCGTTAACCATAACTGTTAATCGGTATAACCGTTACATTTTATAGGTTAATTAACTGAACCGTTAAAGGTAAACGGTTTCGGTTAACCGAACCGTTAAAAATGATGGTTAATGGTTACGGTTATGAATTTTGACTAATGGTTAACCTATAGTTGACCGTTATTAAATTATTTATATATATATATATATTTAAAATATAAAATAAATTTTAAAAAAATCAACTCACAGATACAAATATACACGATTTTTTTTAAATTATGGCATAAGTGATTAGAATATCTTTATTTAAGTATTTTTATGAATACTTTAATATAATATTTATAGAAAAAGGTAATTATATTATTCTCTAAAAAAATAGTGATCATGTGAGAAAAAATTATAATAGGTTACAGGTTAACCTATAACCGAACCGTCGGTTAACCGCGTCTTAATGGTTAACTTTTCTTAATGGTTAGGTTACGGTTAGCAAAATTCAATAATCGCTATAACGGTTAACTGACCGTTTAGGCTAAATGGTACAGTTAACCTACCATGAACACCCCTACGCCCATGCGCAGCGACGACGCGTGAAGGCTGCTTCAGTAGCTGGAAGGCAGCAACGAGCTCCAAACCTGCTATCACGACGCCAGTGAACATGCTGATGCCCTCAAATTTGGGTTTTGACCAAAGGAACCCTCTATTCTAAAATAGCTAAAACTTCATTTGCATCACCCCTCCGACGACGATTCCGACGGTGATGTCATGACCACCGGCTGACTCGTCTCAGCAAGACGAACGTGATGGCGTAGGAGGTGTCAAACACAGATACACCGATGACGATAGATCAAACTTAGAAGTTTGATAGAAGAATAAAGAAAAATGAAAAAAAAAGAAAAGAAAAAAAAGAAAAAAAAGAGGATGATTTTCCCTCTACTCTCACCTCACTCTTTTTTAAATAGCCTTTTTAAAATAATTATTTTATTCTTTAATGCCACTTTAAGATCTAAGATCAGAATTCGAGACCCGATTCACTAACCCAAAATTTAGGTCGTTACACTACATAATATTCATGGTATTTGAAATGAATTCTAGTGAAATTGACCTAAAACCCATGCTTAGGAGACCAAGGCGAGGCTGCTGGTGTGATTCAGTGTCAAACGGCCCCGGTAACGAGAGTGATGTTCCGCAATAAGAATATTTCAATAAAAGGAAAGCTTAATTTTTAGGTTTTTCTTATGAAAAAGTAATAAAAATAACAAGATAAATGATAAAAAATTTATAGGCTTTTTATTTTTTCCACGTCATCGTCAACATGTTACGCCACATGAGACATTAACGTCTTTTTGTTTTTGACTGTCTGTTGACTCTGACGATCAACGCGGTCGACGTTACGGAAGAATTAAATTAGATGCAATTTGAATTTTGAGAATTAAATTAGATAAAAAAATCATAAGAACTTTATTGATTTTTTAATTTTTTTTGATGACCAAATTGACCTTCAAGCCTATAAAAAAGAATATACAAATTTTATTAGAAAAAAAAAAGAAACGAACAGAAAGACAATTTGTGCCACCGTCTTTGAAACAAACTAAAGAAACAAAACCCTAATTATTAGGGAGAGGGACATTCCTAAAACAAATAGCCTGGCGTTTTTGCTTCTGCTTTGTCAATTTCTTCACTTTCATTCCCACTGAAACTCTCTCTCGGTTTCTTTCTCTTTATCTTATACTGTAATTATCCTTTTCATCTTTCCCGGGAAAATAAACGCATTATTTGGATTGGGATACCGTTATTTATAAAAACGGTTACTAAATAGCCCAAATCGAAGCGGAGGCTAGGGTTAGGACTCTCACTTTTCTTTATCTGCTCGTGTCATTTTGTCTAGAAATTTTTCCCAATTTTTCTCTTTGCCCATTTGTGTTCAAACTCTAGAGGTTGGGAACTTAAATTGAAATTTTATGTAGGGTTCTTAATCTTACTCCAAATTTATTGTTATTTTCCTAATTAAGCTGTTTTATGAGTGTTTGATTATTTTGGATCTTTCTTTTATTTTTCCATCTATTGCAAAATATGATGGTCGTTTGAAGCCGGGAAATTCAGCAATCTGCAAATCCATCTTTTAATCATAAACGGTTATACAGGGAGAGAGTTAATTAAAATATAACCTCCTTATTTTAATGGCTTCACGCTTGTGTTAAAATTCTGTTCCTTTTGATCAAACAATTCATTATCTTCCATTTGTTGAATAACCCATTAAATCCCTTTAAAGTTACCGGAAACCTTGGTTTAGTTGAATGACTAGGGACAGAGTTAAGAGTTTGTGATTTTTCTACGAATAAAAAATAAATTTGGTGGGTTAGGGTTTGACGAAGGTTGAAGAAGGTTTTCCCCCCTGATGATTATGTTCAGTGTCCGTTATGGAAAGAAGTGACCCGGAATTAGTTCCAGAATGGTTGAGAAGTACTGGCACTGTTAGCGGAGGTGGCAATTCATCCCACCACTTTGCTTCCTCCTCTCCTCACTCAGGTACCCTTGTAAATACCCATTGCGTTTCTCCTTCCATTTATACTTGATTGCAATGTTACTCTTGAACCTGTATCTCCTATATGCACTGTTTCTTTTTCATTTTTATGCCCTATGTCTTTTTCATTGCATTAAGACTGAGTAATTGTGTCATTGTAGGAACTTTTGTATTTGTTTTTGGGAATATATAATGACTGCGTTCTTGTTGTTATATTAGACGTTTCTTCATCGGTGCATCATGGGAGAAGTAGAAACTCTAGGAATATTAGTGATTTTGATTCCCCTCGTTTGGCATTTTTGGATCGAGCATCTTTGTCGAATTCACGGAGGGGTTCTAGTAATGGTTCTTCAAGGCATGCTTATAGTAGTTTTAGTAGGAGTCATCGTGATAAGGACCGAGCAAGGGATAAGGAGAGGTTAAGCTTTGGCGATCGTTGGGACCGTGATTCTTCTGACCCTTTAGAAAGTATTTTTACAGGTAGGATTGAGAAATTAGGAGGTACCTCAAAACAGGGTGAGTCTTTGCGTCAAAGGACTGCAGTGGACTCTAGAGACAGTGGTAATAGTAGCAATAACAACGGCAATGGTCTGGTTTCTGGGGGTGCTATTGGGAGTAGCATCCACAAGGCTGTGTTTCAGAAAGATTATCCCTCTCTTGGAACTGAAGAGAGGCAATCGGTGCCTGAGATAGCTAGAGTTTCATCTCCTGGTTTGAGCTCAGCTTCTCAGTGTTTATCTGTTGGCAATTCTGCTTTGATTGATGGAGAAGGATGGACCTCTTCTTTGGCAGAATCACCTAGTGTGGTTGGAAGTAGTAGCACAGGTTCCTTGCCTGTCCCCCTAACTGTTTCCACCTCAGTTTCTGGGGCACTGAGTGTCACGTCTGGTCTTAATATGGCAGTAGCACTAGCTCAAGCTCCTTCACGAGCATGTACTGCTCCACAGGTAACTGGCTTAGACTGTTCTTATTGCATGTATAAATTATAACTTACATCTGTGATTAACTAGACAATAGTATTTGATATAGTTATCTGTCAATACTCAGAGGCGTGAGGAGCTGGCCATTAAGCAATCAAGGCAACTAATACCAGTGACACCTTCAGTGCATAAGGGTTCGGTAAGCTTTTTCCTCCACTATCAGAAAAACTATAGTTCTCTTGCGCTTTTTAATTTGTAGTTTTACTCCTATTAAACAATTTCGGTTCCCTTCCCTCTTCCCTTCTGCCTTCTTTTCATTTATATCAACCAGTCATTGTATACTGTATATTTATTTATATCTAATGACTGTCTATCTGCATTTAGGTTTTATATGTTATGTGAAAACTTTATTTTGGTACTTCTGTGCTGGACTATATCCTTCTTTGATCAAGTTGTCAAGCAATATCACCAAAATTTTGATCAAACAAACAAGATTCATGTTCTTTTTGTTGGTCATACTAATTCACATTTACAATGGTTTGATGAAAACAATATGCTGTTTTTGTTGTTTCTGATTTGCAATGGCTTACGTCTCGTTTCTTTCTGATTTTCATCCTATATAAGATTTTGTTCTCATTTCATAGTTTTTATTTCTCTTGGAGTTTGAATGCCAGTCTTCCTCTATGAGTTTTGTTATAAAATAGATAAAGCTCCTGTGTCAGAATGTCAAGCTAGATCTTTTTTGCTCTTTGGATTTTATCTACTCTTAAACCTGAATATTAGCTTGTATGATATTTTAATTCTGTTTTAACATTCTTGAAATTCTTATCATCAACAATTCCTCATGTTTGCACTTGAATAATTATAATTTTTTATGCCATTGACTGCTGTTAGTTGCACCCAAAAATGTCAATAGATCTATAGTTTTCTATTCAAACTGGATATTAATGCAAACCTTTTCCCAAACCCTTTACTATTCTCTGCATAATTTACAGGCTTTAAAGACATTTTACTCTTAAATTATAGCATGCAAAGTTGGTCATGATCCCCTGTCCTCCTACAGCAGAATCATAGGCTATCATTTATGATATCCTTCTGCTCTGCTTTTCTACCGGTTATTGTTCTTTCCACTGGTTAAAACAAACCAAAATTTAATTGACTATAGTGTTTGTGAGAATATCGGTACAACCGGCACTTCCTTATCCTATCCATCCTCAGCCCTTCTCCCTTGCTTGCTCCTTCCTTTTCTTCCGTTTGTGTTTTTTTTATCTTGGCAATTCCCCTCATATGTTTGAATTTTGTGTATTTTTCAACTTACCTTTTTTAATGAAGTGTACAATGTACTATCCATTTATATTCGTGAGAATATAATTTTTTATTCTTGGCAATTCTCCTCTTATGTTTGAATTTTGTGTATTTTTCAACTTACTTTTTTTTATTAAAGTGTACAATGTATTATCCAGATATATTTGTGTTTTATCTGATTTAGATTATTAGTTGATTTGACAAAAGTTCCACAATGCTCTGAATGTTCTTAAAGCAACAGTTCATGAGAATATATTTCAGATATATGATGCTGCCATAACTTGCTGCAAATTTTTATATTTGGTCGATATGGAATTACAATATTTGTCTTATGAGTATGCTGAGATTGTTGATCTTGATTACTTTCTCTGATCACCATAGAACGAAAAGAATAAAAAAATCTCATTAAGTCCAATGCAATTTGTTTAATCAGTATCATCAATTAAATACAGTCAATTGATGAACAGTATAACTTTTCAAAGAACCTAATCACTATCTTCTTGATGGATTAGAATTTAAAAGAAAAAGGTTATGCTATTCCTATCCATCCATCACCTAAGCAACCCATGTCTTTTCAAACGCTGGTTTTTTTTTTGTTTATGATGGATGGTTTGAAGTCTATGAGGACTTTTCTTTATCATCTGAATATTCTGATATAGACTTGTGTTGCTTTTATACATTTTCACTGGAATTTTAAATGCTAAGATTAACCAAAGTGTTCTATTTTTTCCTTGCATTTACCTGTATACTGCATGGATAAAAGAACCACTTATTAACAGTTAAAATTCCAGGTAATAGACATTCAAAGTGTCGGATGATAATTACCTAATTTCTGAACAGGTTCTCAATTCAGTGGATAAATCAAAAGCCAAACCAGCATCAAGAACAAGTGAGGTGAATATGGCTGTGAAGAGTGGGCAGCAGCAGCCTTCTTTTATTCATAATGGTAATCTATCTCCTAATAGTGGACATGTCAAGTCTGATATGCCGAAGACATCCGGTAAGCTTTTGGTTCTCAAACCAGGATGGGAGAATGGGGTGTCATCACCTACTCAAAAAGACATTGCCAGTCCAACTACAACTGCAAACAGCAGAGTTATTACTAGCCAACATGCCATTGCTCCTGTTTCATCGGCTGCTGCAAGAAACTCAAACAACTTGAAGCTTTCTGTTGGGGAGCGCAAGGCTGCTCCCTTGAATCCAATAACTGGGTTCACTGTGGAAAAGAGGCCTTCTTTAGCTCAAACCCAGAGCCGAAATGATTTTTTTAAACTACTGAAGAAGAAGACCTCATCAAACTCTTCTGCTGGTCTCTCAGATTCAGAACCTCATATTTCATCTTCTACCACAGAGAAATCTCAAGTTACGAAGGAAGTAGTCAGTGCTTCTGTGACAGCTCATGCTAATGGGAATGGTTCTGCAGCAACTAGCAATGGTGATGTCTGTCAAGAGCCTCAAAGATTTTCTAATGATGGTGAAAAGGATTTTAGCTCCTCTGATATGGTCTATCCAGATGAAGAAGAGGCTGCATTCCTTCGATCACTTGGATGGGAAGAAAATTCTGCCGAGGATGAAGGCCTTACAGAGGAGGAGATCAACGCTTTTTACCAGGAGGTAAGATACTTCTTTCTTCTTTTTTGCTGTACCTTCCCTTAACTTATATAACAGGTTTTATTCAATAATTTTTTCATGGGAGTTGCTCTGAGTTGTTTCTTCTTCTTCTTATTGCTCCTAATGATCCTTGAAGCATATATACCAAAAATTATATGGAGCTGGTCATATATAAAATAAGTAGTTAAGAAAATATTCCTATGTCATTTGCTTATTTTGGCTATTAATTTGGTTTTTACAGTACATGAAACTGAGGCCGTGTGTGAAACTCTGCCATGGCATGCTGCCAAAGCTGGCTGAATCTTTTGCGACCAAGTCGAATGAAGCTTCTTCTGAATCAATCTCATCTGACTCCACATCTGAAGCTTGACTTTTTTTCTGTCCTTGCACGGTAAATCCAAAGAAGTTCCAATTTTTAATGGCAGATGATTAGGTCCTCCCCTCCCCCTCACTTCTCTCTCTTTAGACGTCTTCTGTTGGAAAGAAAGTTGAGGGTTTTGTTAATTCTTTCTAAGGTTGGTTCATTGGTTGGGAGAAAGGAGTGATTAGGGGCTATTTGTGCTGAAAGAGTTATCATTTGGAGGGATATTTCGTCCTTTTCTTCCTTTCTTTTCAAGAGGGTTTGATATCACAAGAAATAGCTTGTTGCTGTTTTCGGTCAATTTTACGGAAAGAAAAAAATCAAATCAAAGGTTCCATTTTTAGTTTGGTTAATCTTACACATTCATTTTTTTCATGTTTATCTTTGTGATTTCATTTAGCCGATGTTCGAGTGCATTTTACTGCCTGGTTCCTGGTATATGGCAAGTGAAAAATTGGCTGCATTGATCTTTCCCCATGAGTCATCATAATAAGCATGAACCGTAGCATCAGGCAGACTTATGGTACTTCAGTTTAAGACAGATTTGTTTATACCCAAAGCCAAAAGCGTCTATACAAATGTTCAAAACATGATGCTTAACTGGTGTTTCACAGTCTGACTGACATAAATGCGGCAATATCCTACATGGTTTTTCATTTAGTTTTGAAAAATATGAATTTGAAATTAACTATAAATAATCAAGTTTGAAGCCGAGTATAGGAATAACAATGACTTTTTATTACTAATAAACTTGTTAAACTTGCACACGGTGTCTATCTGTTGAGTGTTTGAACCAAGAAGCTGATATTGTTGATTATCGTAAACTAAAAAAATTAAGTATACCGGAAAGGAAAACTAATTTGTTCAGTTTAATTTTTTAAAGTTCAAATTAAAACCGAAAACTCTCCTTTTTAACTTTGTTTTGACAAGTCTTAAATCTAATTTTAATCTTATCTAGAAGGGAGAGGAAAGAGGACTCTAAGGGAAATAAGAAGAGTGCTCTTGGTAGATTCAGAACTAATGACCTAGGAGAATACAAGAGAACAAAAATAAATAATTTAGCCAACCAACTAAATGTGCACGTTCGCTTTTAACTTTGAACTTTTAAACTTTCTCTACTAAATTCCATGAACACCACTATGTTTAAAGCAAAAAGTAATTCTGAAGGCCCACACGCAAAAATCAATAACAAATAATTAACAATATGATATATATCTAGGTAAAATTTTGATACACGGAATGAGTAAAATTAATTTTACATAAACTTGTGTATTTATACTATAAAAACTTAAATTTTAAATTTCTAACCCTAACTCTAAAAAATTAAACCCTAAACCTTAAACTCTATACACTAAAATCTAAACACTAATCTTAAATTCTAGACCATACAACCTAAATCCCTGAACTAAAACTCTAACCCCTAAAATTAAAAGACACAGTTTACACGGAATGTGTATCAAAGTTTTTTTCATGTATGAATTGATTGCATACGACCCTTTTAAGACAAATCTTAAAACATCATTTAAGACATCCCGTCCCATGAATGGTATACTTAATAAAACTTCCAAATTTTGTCAGATTTATGAGTTGTTTAGTTATTTCTTTTAAGCTTTTACTTTAACGCAGATTCCACTTAAATCTTCACGCCAACCAAACAGAATACCAGTAATACAAACAGTTTTACACGGCACCGGCTAAAAGATAAAATAATTTCGTTATGGCTGAAAAATTCGTTTTTAACTGTTATATTAAATTATGACTTAAGTCTTAAATCAATGCATTTTTTTATTATTAAAATATCTTTATATTTTTACAATGGATAGGAGAGCCAACAACAATCTTTCAAAATCACCAAAATGGATAAACAGGTTGCATACTGGGGTAGAAGAATCCGAAATTCTGCTCAACTGCACTTGGCTTCAAGTCTTCGTTGAACATCTCGAAGTAAAACACCGTCATTATATATCCAGGCCTTTTTGGAGTCCCGCTTTGCGTCACATGGTTCATCAAGTTCTTGTTATAAGTTTGGGCATTTGCGACACTCGAGTAAGGCTCGTTGCCTACCGTCGGCCATCCGGTTTCGGCTACAGCGATGTTTACGTTGCCAAAGTTGATCTTTTCTAGGGCAGAGTTGAAAGCATCGACCATGGTGTCAAAGAGGTTGTAATAGTCTAAGCCTGCATCAACCACCACTGCTGTTGATGATGTGAACAAGGCATAGTCGGCTGAAATATGAGTGGGGTCTGAGGCGTAGGCAAATTAAGGATACAAATTGACCATGAGGGGTGCACCCTGTTGAGCCAGAATGGCCGCGACACCGGTCATAGTCGGCACCGCGTCGTTCGAGAAAGTGCCAGCTGAAGGTGGATACGAGGCACCTAACGTACTCCCCGAGAGCACAGTCGTGACCATAATTTGTAGCCCGGCCGTTGCAATAGCATTCAAGATGTTGTTCATGGCACCAGGAACAGATCGAAGAGCCCAGTGGTCCTGGAATAACTTCGTTGTCGATGGTGATCCATTTGAGATCAACATTGTCCTTGTAAGGGACGATGTTCGTATTAACCCAAGCATTGGCAGCATTTTGGTCTGCCGCGAGGTTTGGAATGTCATTATTTAATGGTCCAATGGCGACCGATAGCCCCGAACCCCGTAATGCTTCGAGCACTTTAGGGTAAGGCTGATACAACCTGAGGTTTCCTATTTGACTTGATTTGTAAAGGTTAATCACATCCGTCGGAGATGGAAGATTGTCGCCGTTCAAGCCATATCAAACGCCAATATTGCTGCCCCCTGCAACATAAATGGTAGCTCGGTAATTGACATTAAAAACAAAGCAAATTATAGACAAAATGGATTGAAGATTGTTGATAAAAGTTTTCTTTTACCTGTTACGGAAAGGAACTGAGTTAACAACACCATTGCTGAGACCAACAACCCAGAAAATCTTGGACTCATTTTCACTATCTTTCTTGCTTTACAAATTCAAAAGGATTAAATTTTGTAGCCTTTTTCCTTCTTGGAACGTCAATTACTGGTGCACATCTCCTTGTGCACACTGCCGGCCTTATATAGTGTAAATTACACACTAAATGTGGACCCCTTGGTTAAAAGTAAATATAGTAAGAAATTTAAAATCATTATTATTAATTACACAGGTATCTCCCCAAGGTAAAAAAATTAAAACGGAGTGGAGCAATTATAATAGTTACCTAAATATGTCTCATTTATATAAGGGTTTAAATTTGATACACAGATTTTACACAAGCTTGCATATTTCTATTATAAATTAAAATTAAATGTAAACTCTAAAAAATTAAACTTCAAACCCTAAACTCTAAATTCTAAGCCCTAATCTTAAATTATAAACCCTACAACCTAAACCTCTAAACTCTAAACTCTAAACTAAACTCCTAACTCCTAAAACTAAAAGGTTTGTGCAAACTAAAGTTTATACAGACTGTGTATTAAAGTTTTTCTCTTTATATAATTACATGCAATTATAATAGTTTCTTAAATGTCTCATTTATATAATTCATATATATAATTACAGGCAATTATAATAGTTTCCTAAATATGTCTCATTTATATAATTACAGGCAATTATAATAAAATTTAATTCTTTGACGGCTTTTCAAATACACTCTTATTATAATGTGATTTAAAAATATGAATATTTCAAATTATATACAACATGAATTATTAAGATTTAAAAATAAAATGCATTAAACATAATTATAACATAATTGTTTGGCTTAATGACAAACAGAAATTTAATTAAGAATTCGTGCTATAAGATTGATAATATGACGTGGATTTATATATAAATATATTTATATATTCAGCAATTTAATCGCCAATTGAACAAAAATATTATATGAACTGTCTTCCCTCCTGTAATTTCCAGTTTTTGGTAAAATTCCCTCTTGCAATGTATTTCATAAATGGTTACAAATGGGCTTTCCAACTTATTATTTAATTGCATTAATGAACCTACTAATTCTACATTATTTACTATGAGGATTTATATATCTATTAAAAATTATCATTTTTTATTAAGTAGAGAGCAATTATATTGTAAGGTAAATGTTGGAATTCAAATCACAGAAAATAAAATAATATAAGCATCCTTATCACTCGATCTATCAATAAATCTTAATTAATTGCCATTAATTTCATTGGTTGTTTGAGATTTTGTGTTCCCACCATTTAACTTTAGATTTTAATATAATTAATATAAATTCAAATATTACAAAATTTCTTGTGAATGATTCTTCCAATTTAATTTAATACGGTCATAATATTAAGTTTTGAAAATTTTAAAATTAATGAGTATAATTTGCACAAATTGATTTTTGTGAGTCATAGTTTGGACATTAAAGTTTGAAGAGTTGTATAAAAAAAAACTTAAATTTAGCTAGTTACAGGCGGACTTCGACAAAAATTGAGGTATATATTTTAGTTTGATAAAACTTGGACATAGGGATGGTAAAAATACCTGACCCGACCGAGTATTTTGGTGAAAATTTCGGGTATTAGGGCGGGTTTTGAGATAAAAATTGTGGCGGGTTCGATTTTAGGGTGGAAAATTTTGGATCCGACCCGACCCGGTATATTTTTAATTATATATATTTATATAATATATAATATTTTTTTTATTATTTTTTCGGGGTAGGCGGGTCGGGTTCGGGTATAACCTTTACTTTTCGGCTCGGGTTGAGGTCGGGTTTGGATTCCTATGTTTTTGGGTCGGCGCAAGACGAGGCAGGATATGTAAATTTTCGGATTGAGTCGGATATTATATCTTATTTTTCGAGTTGGGGCCGGAACGACAAAAAACCCGACCCGTTGCCATCCCTACTTAGGACATAGACATTTGAAAAAACAATAACTAGGATATAGACAAAGTGTTCTAATCTCGTGTAAAAGTTCGGTCGCCCATAAACACGTATATTGGGAACAGAATTATTTAATTTCAAACATTAAATAAACACGTATATTGGAACATAAAAATATATAAATATTTTGGAATTCGATTCACCTTAAATTTCAAACATTAAATATAAGTATTTTTTATTACTATTAGATATACAATTATTTCAAACAAATATATGCATGCGTTTCATCAATTTAGTATAATTTATTTTTGCAATTAAAAACCTATATCAGAACCAGGTTTTTCTCTAGCTTTTCTTTAAAACGCCGCAGCTCCTCCTTCTATTTTATTTGGCTGTTCACTGCGGCATCAGTTTCGATGTTAGTTGTTGATTGTCGGTAATTTTTTATTATTCCCTTCGTCTCACTTATAGTGTTACATATTAACTTTTTACAGAGTTTTAGAACAAAAAGATGTGTAATTAAAAATAATTTAAATGACAAATTTACTCTTAAAAAGCTGCCTTTTATTTTTGTTGAAAAACTAAAAAATGATAGAAAAGTAAATTTCTTTTGTAAAAGTTGATGAGTTTTTCAAAGTGACAATTTGAGTAGGACAATTTTAAAACACAAAAGTGACAATTTTATTGAGACAAAGGGAGTATTTGTTTTTCTTTTTCTAGCTTTCTAATGAGAATAACTTTGTCTTTGTTACACGTTTTCCCCTACTTTTTACACGATTAGTTTCATTTGCACTCGTTTGGCCATTTTCTTTTTAGTTTTTCAGGGTTGAATTTGACGTCACTTAAACTGATTAAGATGACGCTTATTTAATTATTCACAACGCCCAGTTCTGATTTGTAGTTTTCGATGGTCTTTCAGTAGCTTGATCACTTTTTTCTTCTTGTATAGTCTTTGTATGATCTCAAGTAGATAATTTTTTTGTGTCAATAGTTATAGGAAAATATTCACATCATCATGAGTTTAGTTTAGTGTATCTATAAAACAAAAATATACAATTATTTTATTTTCATCCTTAAACTAGCTTGAAGTGTACATGTATATTATATTTGGGAGGAGAGAAATTTGAGGCTTTTTAAGAGTATTGCAAGGAATGTTGATACTAATAAACCAATGCATTTCTTATTAAAATCTTTTATATTTTTACAATGGATTGAAGAGCCAACAACAATCTTTCAAAAACACCAAAATGGATAAATATGTTGCATATTGGGGTAGAAGAATCCGAAATTCTGCTCAACTGCACTTGGCTTCAAGTCTTCGTTGAACAATTCGAAGAAAAACACCGTCATTATATATCCAGGACTTTTCGGAGTTCCGCTTTGCGTCACATGATTCATCAAGTTCTTGTTATAAGGAGTAAGGCTCGTTGCCTACCGTCAGCCATCCGGTTTCGGCTACGGCGATGTTTACGTTGCCAAAGTTGATATTTTCCAGGGTAGAGTTGAAAGCATCGACCATGGCGTCGAACAGTTTGTAATAGTCTAAGCCTGCATCAACCACCACCGCTGTTGTTGATATGAACAAGGCATAGTCGGCTGAAATATGAGTGGGGTCTGAAGCATAGGCAAAGTAAGGATACAAATTGACCATGAGGGGTGCACCCTGCTGAGCCAGAATGGCCGCGACACCGGTCATAGTCGGCACCGCATCACTCGAGAAAGCGCCTGCTGAAGGTGGATACGAGGAACGTAAAGCACTCCTCGAGAGCACAGTCGTGAGTCGTGACCGTAATTTGTAGTCCGGCCGTGGCAATAGCATTTAAGTTGTTCATGGCACCAGGAACAGATCGAAGAGCCCAGTGGTCCTGGAATAACTTTGTTGTCGATGGTGATCCATTTGAAATCAACATCGTCCTTGTAAGGGACGATGTTCGTATTAACCCCAACCCCCGTAATGCTTCGAGCACTTCAGGATAAGGCTGATACAACCTGAGGTTTCCTACTTGACATGATTTGTAAAGGTTAATTACATCCATCGGAGATGGAAGATTGTCGCCGTTCAAGCCATATCAAACGCCAATATTGCTGCCCCCTGCAACATAAATGGTAGCTCGGTAATTAACATTAAAAACAAAGGAAAGTAGAGACAAAATGGATTGAAGATTGTTGGTAAAAGTTTTCTTTTACCTGTTACGGAAAGGAACTGAGTTAACAACACCATTGCTGAGACCAACAACCCAGAAAATCTTGGACTCGTCTTGCTTTGTAGATTCAAAAGCTGCAGACTTTGAATAGATTTTCTAGCCTTTTTCTTCTTGAGACGTCAACTACTGGTGCACACTGCCAGCTTTATATAGTGTAAATTACACACTTGTGGACCCCTTGGTTAAAAGTAAATATAGTAAGAAACTTAAAATCATTATTATCAATTAAAACCACCCTAATTCCCGCTTATCTCTCTACGGAAACAAATTGAAACAGAGTGGAACTCAGTAATTACAATAGTTACTTAAATTCATATGCTCATTTCAATTAATTATCATTACATTCATTGGTTGTTTGAGATTTTGTATTGTCACCATTTAACTTTAGATTTTAACCTGACTAATATAAATTCAAATGTTATAAAATCTACTGTAGTCGATTTTTTCAGTTTAATTTAAGGGTTTTGCTATTGATAGTTCTTAGAGTTGTTAATAAGAACTAGATAAACTTTTATTATTAACATTTTTTACTTTTTAATGGAATTTAGTAAAATATAATTAATTAAATTCTTAAAAAATTGTATTCCATTTATTTAGGGTGTTTAATATAATTAAATCATAAACTCAAAACCTTAAAATCATAAATCATAGACCCTAAAACTGTAAGCCTCGACCATTAAACTCTTAGTACACTACTTTTTAGGATCCTACTACATTCCATTAAAAAACAAAATAATTATTAATGATAATTATTTATCTAATTCTTGTTGGCAGCCCTATCAATAGCAAAAGCCTTAATTTAATACCGTCATAACATCAAGTTTTGAGCAATTTAAAATTAATGAGTATAGTTTGTAACAAACTGGTTTTCGTGAGTATTAGTTTCGACCTTAAAATTAATGAGTACAGTTTGTAACAAACTGGATGTATGTGATTAAAAATTGAAAATAAGGAAATTTGTAAGGAGAAAAAAAAGAAGATTGTTTAATCTCATCAATCTATTATATATATATATATATATATATATATATATATACAAATAAAATGATTACAACGTAGTATACATTCATAGAGGTGGCAAACGAGTCATTTCGGTTCGAGTCATTTTGGGTTTGACTACATTCGGTTTAAGTTTGGTTCGGGTATGGTTTGGTTTTAGTTCACGTATATGGTGATTTCGGTTCGGGTATCAGTTTGGGATTTCGGGTCGATTGATTTTCGATTCGGTTGACTTTCGGTTTGATTCATTTCGGGTTAATAGGAGATAGATCGATTTTAGTCGGGTTTTCAGCTCGAGTTAGGTTTTTCCACCCTATATATGACTTTATATAGCTTGTATATTTGGCTTTTTGGTGAGTTGTGCGACAGTTCACATTTCATCTATATTTATTTATTTTAATATATTTTCTTTATTTCGGGTTGCTTTCGGTTCGAGTCCATTTGGTTCGTTGAAAATCGGTTCGAGTCCATTTTCGGTTCAACTGAAATTCTATTCGGTTTCGGTTCGATTTATTTCGGGTTTCAGATCAAATTCGAGTCATCGTGTTCGGTCGATTTCGGGTCTCGGTTCGGTTCTCGGTTCAAGTTTGTTAGGTCTATCTGTTCATAGATTTTTTTTTACTTTTTGACAATGCACACACACATTACATACAAAGTGAATCGAACACGGGTCTCCTAAGATAAACATCATCCTCTTTTCTAATGGGACCACTCGTTGGCTTCACGTGTGTGTATATATATATTGAATTTGATTAACCTTAAATCTCAAACATCAAACATTAAATATAAGTACTTCTATAACTATTAGATATAGAATTATTTATTTTTCTATTATATTTCAAATACATAACATCATAGATTTAAAATTTTAAGGGTTTATTGTTAAAAAATTTAAGGGTTTACACTTAATTATAATTTAAAAAAATTAATTTATATATTCAAATTAAATAGTACAAACAAATTAGAATAGTTGTTTAAAAAGTATTTAAAAATTATATTCCATTTAGTATTAACAAATATGAGTATAATTTGATTTTAAAAAAAATAATATGAATATAATTTAAATCAATTTATTTTTTTTAGTTTTTAACATCATGCGTAAAATAGTCATTTTAACTAGAGTTGTTCATGGATAGGTTAGACTTTGTTTGAGTCATGCTTATGTATGATATTAACACATTTTATGTTTGTTTAATCTTGGCTCAACCTGAAATATGTGTCAAATTTTATTCATGCTCGATCATATTTATAAATAACTAACTTAAGCCTAATTTTCCATATTATTTAAAAACATTTATGTTATTTTTAATTTAATATTTATTAATTTATTTTATTTTTATTAAATTTAAATATAAATGACTTAACATAAAATTGTGTATACTTATGCTTCTCAAAATAAAACAAACAGATTTAGAAAAAGAAAAACAGTTCATTTATTTTATATAATAGAAAGATTAAATTATATATTTTGGTACTTAAATTTGGTTTTAAGGTGCAATTTAGTACTTACATTTTTTGGTTCTATCAAATATCTGCACTTGGTTGTAAGGTTCAATTTGGTTACTAAAGTTTTTTTATTCAATTAGGTATCTGAATTTGATTTGTTATTCAATTTGGTATCTAAAGATTACTTTTTGATATAAGTTGATACTTGCGTTAAATGACTTGTTTGAATCAACTTAAACTATGAAGCCAACTTTAGGCATCAATTTAAACCTTGTAGCGATGTCCTTTTTCTTTTTATCGCTAAAATAAAAACGTGAGTTTTCGAAGGTTTTGAAAGGGTGTTTGTGATTTTTCAGGTATTAAAATATTTATTCCGTGGGGTTTTAAAAGAAACCGCATTTAAAAAAAATGGAGTCGCCACCGGCCACTTAGGTAGGTCGGACACCATAAAACCAGAGATTCAAAAAGATTGGGTTCGGGAGTCGGTTACGGATGGGGAAGGATTAGCACCCCCACACCGCCCAAAAATTGGTACTTTAATAATTACCGCTTTATTAATATTAGATTTTCCGGATTAGAGTGACGCTTATTTTAAAATTCGGTCATAATTGCGAATTAATTTTAAGGGTCCCGTTATCCGAGAGTAAACGCCCAACCACTATCACTACGCCTGATACTGGCCCCGTTTACGCTCGGATAAAAGGACACCGCATTAACAAGTTATAAATCATATGCAATCTAAGTGGCAAAAATATAAAACATGGCAAAATATTTAAGTACAATAAATATTGACATAACAGAATACTAATCTAACATAAATGATATACTAGATTAAAACATGCATATATACATATTATTCTAAATGATAAATAAAAACAACTTTAACAAGTTAGAACAACAATGCAGGAATAATTACGTTGTATGTAGACGAACAAATATTTAAAAAGACATACATGCTATTAATAAAACATATTTCAACATATATGAACAATATATTATACATAAAAGAAGACACACTAACACATAACCTAAAAGCCAAGAAAACATACAATACGTACAAAAATACAAGAACAGGCTGTTTTACGAGTCAAATAGAACATAACATGCTTTAATACGAATAACCGGATAAAAATATGACTATCATAAGCTTAACACATATATACATATAAACATAAAATACGAGTCATATACGAGGGACATAAAATAAAATAATAGAATATCAATATATACGATTATAATACGAACATGAATATTTACAAAGAATACATGACTGAAATGGAAGAAAAACAAAAGTCAGTGGTAGAAATTAAAGAATAATAATATGTAATTTAGGGACGAAATTGCGAAACAAACAAAACCTAAAAGGACCAGAACTGTAATTAGACCAAGGGGCAGACCCAAAATGAAAAGTTCAAAAACGCGGGATGGTTAAAGGGTAATTTTACCATTTAAAATATGAATCGGTGTAATTTAGGGACTGGATTACAAGATTTTGAAATATCAGGGGGACTGGAATTGTAATTATACCATGCGGCAAGACAAAACTGAAAATATTGAAAACGCGGGACGGTTAAGTGCGTAATTTACCCATTTAGCAAAATAATAATACCTATATAAAGGCTATTTTCAGACCGAAACCAAATTTTCACCATTTCATTTCATTCTTCAGTTTTCATAACCCAGCCCCATTTTATTTTCTCTCAAATGTTCTTATAAAACCCAGAACACGGCGGCCGGCCGCCGTGTTCTCCACCGCCGGCAGCCGCTAATCGGCGCCGGCGAGCTTCCAAAACACACCAAAATAACCCCATTTTCGTCCTCAACATGAATCCGTGGTTGGATTCAGAGGATACACCCTTGTTTGCCCTAGATCTAGAAAATACGAAGCGGAATTTTTTTTTTAAAACCAAAACGAAACCACAAGGGGTCTTCCCCTCCCTTTAGTTCACCATATCTGGCTTGTAGAAGCCGAAAGGCTTATCACTGAGGAAGGGAAGACCCACAAACGACGCCGGTAAGACGACTCTCCCTTTTTTGTTTCTGTTTTTTTTCTTTCGTATATGCATGTAAAGAAAACAAGTAAGAAAAAGAGACAAGTGTTTACCACTGGACTGTCTTTTGATTATCACTTGACTCGTTACAATTTTTGGTTTTTACAAGATCTATGTTCTCTCTTTTTTTTTGTTACCACTCTCCCTGTTATCTCCCCGTTACAAAAGTCCCTGTTTCATATATATCATTGTCTTTGTTTTGGTGCAAGTTGCATCTTGCTTTTTCAGATCTGAACTGACAATTTTTGCTTGTTGTCTTGGGCATGTTCTGAACACGGGGACTGAATATCGGCGCGGTGGCGGTATGGATATTCTCGCCAATGCCGAGCGTTCTCTCGGCCGTTAGATCGATCCGATCTAACGGTCGAGATGGCTTGAAGAACGATCGGCCCGGATGAAGCCTCGATTTGATGAGACGGCTTCAGATCTCACCACGCGAGCTCCGCAATGAGGAGTCGAACGCGTGGATCTTACGCGCGTGGGATATTAAAGCGTCCGCGCGTGGACCACGCGCGCGCGCGTGGCACTCGAGCGGTCCATACGTGTGGAACACGCGGGTGACAGATATTTTTGACTTCTTGGTTGTATCGTGGCGTTGGATCAAATCTTGATCCAACGCCCACACCACCGCACACACACAAGAATTGTAATTAGATAAGATTTAGATTTGGGCCAACCGGGCCTTGTAATGTATTTGGACTTGGACCGTAATTTTTATTTGGGTTTAATATATTTAATTTTTTCATTTTGTCAGCCTAATAATAATAATATAATTATAACAGCAAATACATATACATACGAAAAATGTATACTTATATTATACAATCATTAATTAATATAATATTCTAGCATACGTGACGTATAATCATACATATAATTAACATAACATCTATATATTAATCAAATACGCTCATACTCTAGATACATACGCGACATACATATACCCCTAATACGTATACATAGCTTATACATGCACACACCACCTTATATTAGTAACATTCATATAATATAATAAATATACATGCAATATTAATATATTTACAAGTGAAAATGAGTGATTACAGATTTGCCCCTCTTTGCTTGTTCTCATGGAATGGGAAACAAAGCAAAGATTCATAAGCACTCATTTTTATCGACTTCCTGTTTGTAGTTTTGGAAAACGAATTCTTTTGACATCTCCGCTCTTCCTTGGCTGAATCTTCAGGCTCGTAAGTTCTTCCTATATAGAGCTTCGTCACCTTCCGATCTTGGAGCTACATGCACTCTTCCTATATAGAACCCTTTGCTCAAAATCCCGAATTATGAGTCTTTCCTTTCACTTTGAGACAAGAAAGCTTGGAGTCATTCCTATATAGAACTCTTCACCTTCAACGCTGGTTTCTCCTATATAAAACCTTTTGCGCCACTGATGGATTCTTCCGATCGGGAGTTCCTCCTATATAGAACTGCTAGTCTTCAAATCCTGGAGCCGCACAGTCCTTCCTATATAGAACTTTTGGTGTTTGAAATCTTAGAGCTATAGGTTCTTCCTATATAGAACCTTTCACTCTAAGACAATGAAGCTCTGAGCCTTTCCTATATAAGACTCTTCGCTTTCACAACAACAGTTTCCTATATAACCTCGTGTCATAGGTGAATTGCTTTGACCGAGAGTTCTTCCTATATAGAACTCATGAGTCTTCACCTTGGAGCCATCAGTCCTTCCTATATAGAATCACATGGCGCTGAATCTCGAGCTACAGTGTTCTTCCTATATAGAACCTTTTACTTAAGACAATAAAGCTCTCAGAGCCCTTCCTATATAGAACTCTTCGCTTTTTACCGACACAGCAGGATTTCCTATATAATCTTGCGTGTCATGGGTGAATTCCTTCGATCGGGAGTCCTTCCTATATAGAATCATGAAGTCTTCACCCTAGAGCTCACAGTCCCTTCCTATATAGAACTTTCAGCTTTCAAACCCTCGGAGAGAAGGATTCTTCCTATATAGAACCTCTCTCTGGAGCTTGAAAACATGTGCCTTTTGTATGTAAAAACATTGTCTTCTCGTTCGGGATTAACACCACGATGGCCATCGATGTCTCTTTGAATCTGCAGATACCTGTCTGAGATGAAAACAAGATGCTATGACAAATGAATTGACATGCTCCTAATCCTAGTGATGTCTGACTATTCATGATGCATGAGTGTCAATATCTTGGTGGGCTTGTTTTGATCCTTATTTGATCTTGATGTTCGCTTTATCCTTTCTTACAGGCATCGATACTCCGCCTCACTGTCAGGTTCAACCATCTCAACCTTTCTTTTTCTCCAATTACGACTTGGAATTCTAAAGTGCCCTTTCGGGTTTTCACTTTAGAGAGAGTTTTTTTTAGAGGGGTGCCCTTCTGGTTTTCACCCAAGAGATTTCTTTTGTTATCTCGTATGCCTTCCTTGAATAGATAGGACATGTGCCATTGGTCATCCTACCTGGTTGTTTAAAGCTTCTCGACTTCCCTATCCATTATGTAGGGAACTAGAGGACGGAGTTAACATCGTTTTCTTTGATCACCTGTATTTTCAAGGTTAAATCATAGTAATGCTCCGAAATCTCTTGTTTCATTATAAGCCTATATTATCTTATTTGATTGAAATTGACAATAAGGCCAGGAATGGATGCTCAAAAACACGGTTTTATTACGATTAAGGGCTTTGGGGATATCTTAAGAAGAAAGGTATGCCACACATGAATTAAGTACGAAAATACAAGATCCCTCATTATCTTCGATATGAATGATACATGATCCTGTCAGCCGGTGGAGAATTCTTTTTTTTTTGCCTAAAGCCTCCTCTTCATGATGTTCAGATGGATACCCGTCTCTTCAACTTCTCAATTTACCTGAGCCGCCCTTTGCGGGTTTTCAACTCGAGTCCTTCCTTTGCTTCAAGACGCCCGGTTTCGGGTTTTCGCCCTGAGCTCTCCAATTTTTTTTTTAGAGATAGTACTTCTTGACGGCATCAGAATTTACGAGATTTTTCAGCTCGTCCCCATCCATTTCTGTTAGGATCAGGGCTCCTCCTGAGAAGGCATTTTTTACGACGTACGGTCCTTCCCAGTTGGGCATCCATTTTCCCCGAGAATCTTTCTGGATAGGGAGGATTTTCTTGAGTACAAGATCCCCTTCTTTGAATTCTCTTGGGCGCACCTTTTTGTTATATGCCTGCACCATCCGCTTTTGGTACATCTGACCATGACAAATGGCCTTTAGTCTTTTTTCGTCAATGAGATTTAGCTGGTCGAGTCTGGCCTGCACCCATTCAGCTTCTTCCAATTTTACTTCGTTTAAGACCCGGAGAGACGGGATCTCTACCTCAATTGGGAGTACTACTTCGGTACCATACACCAAGGAGTAGGGTGTTGCCCCTGTTGATGTGCGAATGGACGTCCTATAGGCAAAAAGGGCAAAAGGTAACTTCTCATGCCAATCCCTGTAGGTATCTGTAGTCTTCGCTATGATCTTCTTTATGTTCTTGTTTGCCGCTTCCACTGCTCCATTCATTTTAGGACGATAGACTGTGGAATTATGGTGTGTTATCTTGAATTGAATGCACACGTCCGTCATCATTTTGTTATTCAGATTGGAAGCATTGTCAGTGATGATCCTTTCTGGCACTCGTATCGACAAATAATTTCCTTCTTTAAGAACTTACAAACTGTAGTCTTGGTGATATTGGCGTAAGACGCTGCCTCTACCCATTTAGTGAAGTAGTCTATGGCGACCAAAATGAAACGGTGTCCATTGGAAGCTTTCGATGGATCTGCTCGATGACGTCCATGCCCCATGCTGCGAAAGGCCACGGAGAATTCATGGTGTGTAAAGGTGATGGGGTGCGTGAATCTTGTCGGCGTAGAGATTTGGCATTTGTGGCATTTTCTCGCGTAATCGATGCAATCTCCTTCCATGGTCAGCCGAAATAACCATATCTCATAATTTTCCGGCTATAGACAGCTTTGTTGGCGTCGTTCCACGTATCCCGTCATGTACTTCGGCTAAGATCTCCTTCGCCTCCCGGGCATCCACACATCTCAGCAATGCTTGATCATGACTTTTCCTATATAGGATTTCCCCATCTAGGACATATTTTGTTGCCATTTTCCTGAGCATTTTTCTGTCATTGTCGTTTGCCCCTTCTAGATACTTTCGAAGCTTGACATATTGCAGGATATCATAGTACCATGGATTTCCGTCAATCTCTTCATGTACATTACAACAATGAGCAGGCTTTTCAAACGTCTGCATCTCAATGAGCTTCATTTCTGCCCCGATGTTTATTTTAAACATGGATGCCAAGGTTGCCAATGCATCTGCCATCTGATTTTCTTCTCGGGGCAGGTAATTGAAGCTGACATTTTCGAACTCTTTGGTGAGCTCTTGTATCAATTTGTGATATTTGACCAACTTCGGGTCTCTGGTTTCCCATTCCCCTCGCAATTGGTAAATGACTAAGGACGAATCTCCGAACACTCGAAGTTCCTTAACCTTTCTCTCGATGGCTGAGTTCAGTCCCATGATGCAAGCTTCAGATTCAGCTATATTGTTTGTGCGAAGAATTCCAATCTGCCGGTGAAAGGATAATAGACGTCCTCGGTGAAATTAGCACTGCCCTATCCCATGTCCGGTATGTTGAAGGCTCCATCGAAGTAAAGTTTCCATGACTTATCATCTGAAATCTCTTCTTCGGTTGTAATGCACATCAAGTCTTCGTCTGGGAAACTAAAGTTCAATGTCTCATAGTCATCCGAAGCACGACTAGCTAGGAAATCTGCTACGGCACTCCCCTTTATGGCTTTCTGATTAACATATACGATGTCGAATTCGGGTAAGAGCATCCGCCATCGAGCCATCCTTCCTGTTAGTGCTGGGCGCTTCCATAAGAACTTCAATGGGTCTAGCTTGGATATCAACCAGGTAGTATGGTACAACATGTACTGCCTGAGCCGCTTGGTAGCCCAAACTAGAGCACAACACGCTTCAGACTTTGGCGGTACCGCGTTTCGCAATCATTGAATTTCCGCTTAGGTAATAGATGGCTTGCTCTTTTTTTTCTTGACTCATCGTGTTGCCCCAAAGACGCATCCCATTGAATTCTCAAAGATCATTAAGTAGAGGATTAATGGTCGACTGTCTTGGTGCGACTAAAATTGAGCATTTGTCGTACTTTTTGATCTTTTCTAGGGCTCTTTGACATTCTTCATCCCACATGCCAGATTATTTTTTCTAAGAAGTCCAAGACCGGGTCGCATTGGTTGGTTAATTGGGAAATGAAACGAGAGATATAATTCAGCCTCCCGAGAAACCGCGGACTTCCTTCTGCGTGGGGGAGGTGAAAGGTCCTGGATGGCTTTCACTTTATCCGGATCAATCTCAATCCTCTTCTCGCTTACTACGAACCCTAGGAGTTTTCGAGTATAACGGCGAAGGTACACTTGGCGATTGAGCCTCAGTTGGTACTTCCGTAGTCTTTGGAATAGTTTTCTCAAGTTTTGTAGGTGCTCTTCCTCTGTTCGGGACTTGGCAATCATATCGTCCACGTATACTTCTATTTCTTTGTGTATCATGTCATGGAAAAGAGTCACCATTGCTCTTTGGTATGTTGCCCCTGCGTTCTTTAGCCCAAACGGCATCACTCGATAACAAAAAGTGCCTCACATGGTTATGAATGTGGTTTTCTCCATGTCGTTAGAGTCCATCTTTATCTGGTTGTACCCTGAGAAGCCGCCCATGAAGGAAAACCATGAATGTCCTGCGGTGTTATCAACCAGCGTGTCAATATGTGGTAAAGGGAAGTTGTCTTTAGGGCTGGCTCGGCTCATCCTTATAATCTACACACATACGAACTTTCCCATCTTTCTTTGGTACTGGTACAATGTTTGCAACCCATTCGGGGTATTTGGATACCTCCAAGAATCCAACATCTAATTGCTTTTTCACTTCTTCTCGGATCTTTAACAACATATATGGTCTCATTCTCCGAAGTTTTTGCTGTACTGGTTTGCACTCCGATTTTGTTGGCAATTTGTGCACCACTATGTCGGTATTCAACCCTGGCATATCTTGATAAGTCCAGGCGAAGACATCCTTGAATTCCTGAAGTAGGGCTATCAGTTCATGCTTGGTTTTTGAGAAAATCGTCGTTCCTACTTTTATTTCTTTTCTATCTTCTTCAGTCCCCAAGTTGACAATTTCTGTTTCTTCTTGGTGGGGCATGATCTGCCTTTCTTCGTTGTCCACCATTCTCTTTAACTCTTCCGGGACCTCAATTTCTATTTCATCATATCTTTCCTCAATTCCTCTCGAGACCTCGGGCATTCAAATTCACTCGAGATTGGATCTGTATCATTCATATCACAATCATGAGCGACCTGCATTAAATGAGAATGAATCGTATTGGGAAAGAGACGGCTTTATATGAAGGGAATGAATATGAAGAGTGCATGAATGGAATAAATGAGACTTTGGTCATTTTTAAGAAAGTGGGGATATTTTCATTTCAATCAAAAAGTTAACATAGGTGCCCCATACAAGGGATCCCCATTGTTTATGGGAAAAAACAAAAGGTTGATTCGGAGCATTACTCTGATCTATTCCTAAAAACTACAGGTAGATCAATGGAGCTCCAGTTATCGAGTGTTTCCCCGGGATGGCAAGGGCGGATCTTTGGTCAACATTTTGTCGCCTCGGTCCTTTTCAAATATCATGTTGATGTACATCCCTTCAAATGATTCACCGAGTACTTCCTCCTCAGTTAAGTTCATTGTTTTTCTTCATTGCCTCTCCAATATCTTGACCTGGCTGGTAGAACCCTCCGGAGACAAAAGTGGCTTTCAAACTAGGAAAGGACATTGGTCTCCATGGAATGTCTTCTCCTTTAGTTCTGGCTTTTCTTTGCTCCTCCTTCCTCTTATATTCCTCTTTCTTCATTGGACACTTGGTTGGTAACCCAGCCCAAAACGATCCTTCTTGGTTATCATATTCTTGGGTCTCAAGTTTCCTTGTAATTTCTTCCCACCCTTTTTTCCTATTTTGGCTCCTCGGCCCGAGTTTCACTGACGGTCATCTTGGTACAATTAGATAACCTGGGGTAGGGGATCCGACTTCCTCTCAAACGAATGTGGCATTTACTAGTTCTAATGCTCGGAACGAGCATTCTGCAAAGATCTTCATCATTTTGAATGTAATGGGTGTCCGATGTCACTTTGAAGCAACAAATTCATGCTCTGCCTCTCTCACCGTGACCAATTTGCCTTCAACTACAAATTTTAATTTCGATGCAATGATGATGGGACAACTCTGCGAGTGGATCCACGGTCTTCCCAACAAACAAATTGTAAGATGGTTTTATGTCCATCACCACAAAATCGATCACATATTCAGTTGGTCCGATCAATAGGGGCACCTCAATTTTCCCCATTGTTCCTTTTTGCGTACCATCAAAGGCTCTTACCGAGTTGTAGCAGGGCTTTAGGTGCGAACCATCTATTGGTAATTTTTGCAGGGTCACCATAGGCAAGACATTCAATGCTGATCCGTTGTCGATCAGTACTCCTAGTAATACATACCCTTTGCAGTGGGTAGTGATGTTAAGGGCTTTGGTAGACCCCATTCCTCCCTCCGGGATCTCATCATCACTGAATGTGATATGATTATAGGCGGTAATATGCCTCACTATCATGTCCAGGTTTGTTACAGAAATGTTCTGGGGTACAAAAGTTTGATTCAGCACTTTCAATAGCGTTTCCCGATGCTTCTCTGAACTCAAGAGTAATTCCAGCACTGTGATCCTGGCCGGTTGTTTTCGTAGTTGTTCCACTACGCTGTACTCGCTATGTCTCAAGAACTTTAGAAATTCTTTGGCCTGGGCCTCAGTTACCGGCTCATTTATATTTGGAGAAGGTTCTTCTCCAAATATCTCGCGTAGGGCTAATCTTTGTACTCTTTCCCCTTATCTTTTTCAGCCGCTTTCAAAGCCTCGGAGGAATAACATCGGCTGCTCCTTGTGAAATGGCCTGCCTCACCAACGCTCACATCGCTCGCTTTGTTGGTCTTCCAAACGTAGGCTCTTTTACCTGCTTCGTGTTCTGATTTTTCTGGCATTGTCACATTTACAAATAATTCCGTGGAATTTGTCGATATCTTTGAATGGGAATGGAGATGGTGCTGAAATGATGATCTTGGGACTTATTTTGCTGGTTTCTCCTTGGGAGACACCCACATTCCCTGTCCTGGGAGAGATGATAAAAGGTCTATCCTTCCCGTATTTAGTTTTGGGGCTATCCGTCATGTGTACGTCCGACCCCTTCTTCCCCATGGGCTCCTCAAAGAATTCAATTTGTTTTTCATTCATCAACTTCTACACCAATTTCTTGAACTCGTCACATTCTTGGATATCATGCCCTTCAGTCTGATGGAATTCGCAATACTTTCCACATTCCTTCTGCCTTGTTATCATGCATTTGTTATCATGCAATACTTTCCACATTCCTTCTGCCTTGTTATCATGCATTTGTTGATCACACGAGCCATGCATAACTGTTGAAATACCCACCATAAAGGAGACTTGATTTCTGACACGACATCCTTTATCCTCCTGGTAAAGCATTCTTCTATGACATTAACCCATCTGCTCCCATGATTGGGCAGCGGGTTGTTGGCTACGCTCGGCTCTTCAAACTTCAATATCCCTGAATCGATTAAGTTCTGCACAAGCTTTTTGAAGGCAAGACAGTTCTCAGTGGGATGTCCAGGGGTACCGCCGTGATAGTCGCAATGTGCGCTTGGATTATACCAAGGTGGGAAGGGCGGATTGACAGGAGTAACGATGTATGGTCGGACCAGGTCTGCTTCATACAACTGGGAATAAAGTTCTGAGTACGAAACAGGTAGGGGAGTGAAAGTTCTCCTCTCTTTTTCTTTTGTGGTGACTTTCTCATCTCTTTGTTTTTGTTTTTGCGTTTTTCCCACAGGTGCTTGTGGCTGTGAGACTGTGAAGTTCTTCGGGGCGGTATATGTGCTGGTGGTGTTTACTTCATTTCTCTTGTTATACTTTCGAGACCCTTCCCCACCATCAATTCTGCCGCTCTTAATTGCCAGTTCGAGAGACTCCTCAGTCCTGATTAAGTCGGCAAAACACTGTGTTGTGTTATTAATAAGGCGATCAAAGAGTGCCCCTTTCAGAGTATTGACAAATAATGGCGTGATTTCATGCTCCGGGATAGGTGGCTGGATTTGGGCGGCCACTTCTCTCCACCTTTGGGCATATTGTCGCAGGCTTTCATTGGACTTCTGCCCCATATTTTCTAACATAATTTTGTTAGGGATCATGTCTGTTACATGTTTGTATTGCTCAGTAAATGCTTTAGACAGATATTTCCATGTCTTAACATTTGCCTTGCTCAACTGAGTATACGAACGTAACGCTGCTCCAGTTAGACTATCCTGGAAACAATGGATCAGTAGCTTTTCATCTTTATGGTAAGCTACCATCTTTCGACAGTACATCGTTATGTGTGCAGAAGGACATGTAGTTCCATCATATTTATCGAACTCTAGCGTTTTAAACTTTGGCGGCAGGACAAGATCAGATACCAGACTTAGGTCGCTAGCGTCATTTCCTGATTCTTCATTTGATTGTAACGCTTTAAATTTTTCCTCCATGAGGCGAAATCTTTTTTCCCACTTTTTTTCTACCTCATTCCTGATTCTTTCGACCATGTTCAGTCCGCACTTCTTCTTCTTCATAAAGTGCTTCGTATCGAGGGGTTGAGTCTCAGGTGCCTCTACTTGAAAGCTAGAAGACATTCCTGCAGGGTCAATATACACCTTCCTAGCCTGGTTTGGTGCAGTTGGTTGAACCTTGTAGTGAGCCGGGGTACCTTCTGGCTCTTGAACATTTTCTCATTCTACTCTTTTTCCAAGACTTTTTGCCCGGCAAATGCTTTGTTATGTCGATACTATAGATGTTTGTGATCGCGCAAACTGATCACTAAGGCTTCTCTCAGGCCTCTTCAAGCCTTGTCTCGAGCTCTCTTTGCCCTCTTTCTAGACTAATTATCCTTTCTTCCATGAGCTTTCTTTGTAGCCGGGGAAAATATGGGTGATGAATGATTGCGGGTTAACTACACACAACGCCACAATATTCATATTGTTAATATGGTTAAAAAAAATAAATGCATGTACAATGATGTGAATGTTATGATGCAAATGCAAAAATGTATGCAGATAAGGTATCGATTCCACTTGGTAATCACCCTTTGAACTACTTCCACGGAATTAAAGGGTCTTGATTACAACAAAGTTCGTGTTACAAAGTAAAGATCCCTAGTACAAAAGATCTAATTACAACACAGAGTCCTATAGATAGGCTCTAGCTCTATCTCCTAATTTTCCAATTGCCTTGAGCAGCTTGAGGAACCTAGGAGCTTCTTCCATTCCCGAGGCTATAAAAGGTCGGAGTGTCTCACCTCGACAATAAATCATTTACATGCCCGGCGACTTGTCAGTATGTCCACCATTAGGTTTACGTAATCTTGGTCTCGTCTGTACCATTCGAGCAGCGTCGCGTAATCTCTTACGCCAATAGGTGTCCCTCCGGCTGCAGCCTCCTCGAACACATTAATTCTTTCCTTGAAATCCTCCACAGTTGCTTCGAGGGACCCAATTCGTGCTTGTAACACACCCACTTCGCGTTCTCTTTCTTGCAGCTCAGCGAAGTTATTCCTGTGGCAGTACATTCGAAGTGAGTGTTCGACTTCTGCCACCTTTCCTTTTAATTCATCATTTTGACTTTGGCTTTGCTCCAACCTTTGAATAGTATTATCGTACAGTTTCTGCATCTCTAACAGTCTATTTCGACTACTCATGGATTTTCTTTTCCATACGGCTACACTTTCTCTCTCATGATGGACAACTTGTTTTCCCTTGCTGATTTCTTGCCTGGATTTTTCTTTCTCTTGATCAATGGCCTTTTTGGCGGACCGTTTTTCTTCCTTCATAGCCAAACGGCAACTTTCTATCTCTTTCTCAATCGCTCTTTTGTTGATTTCTCTTTCTTCTTCCACCAAACGGATGCTGTTCATTCTTTCTCTTTCCACAGCTATGAACTGACTCCGGCCGGCCTTTTGTATTTTTGCTTGTAATAGAATGGCATCTTTTTGATAAAGAGTGTTCTTGTCGCTTAAATCTGCATTTAATTTCTTCAATTGCCTAATGATCCCGTCCCGCTTGTCAACCTCTAAGCTTGCCTTATAGAGTTCACTCGCATGTTGGGTCTGTTGGATATCCATTTTCCTTTTAACTTCTTCGAGTTCACTCCTTAAGATGTCAGCTTCAGACGGTACCACCCTTGTAAGCTCTTCGAGTGACACTGCTGGTCCTTGATCGGATTCGGGAATCACATTATTAACCCTTAAACGTCTCCAAAGATCGTAATCTGGGGTAGTCATGTGCTCGGTATCTCCTTCCACCCTGATCCGGTAACAATGATCCCAGGCCCTCATGATGATCTGAATTTTTCCTTTGAACTCCCCTTTGAAAAGAAATTCAGTTTGGCTTAATCCGGCGGTATTGGGAATGAACTGTCGTGATCCGAACTGCCGAGACACTAAAAGCGGAGCACAGGCGATCCCTCCATGCAATCCCAACATCATCAGCCAGTTGAAGTCACCACAACTGTATAGAAAATAATTAACTTTACCGAGCCAGGGAACCCTCCATGCTATATCTTCATCTTGAATGTTCCTGAAGAAATTGGTCCACATTTTTGTTTTCAAACCCTCTTGCCATTCTTTTGCTAAGTACTCTCGTAAAGGCGAAAAACCTTGGAAGGATATCCCTGGCAGGACTCTTGTCGGCGTCTTCCACATGTGACTCTGAATCCATACTTGTAATAGTTGTGCGAAGCCTCGAAAACGTCATTCTTCATGTTTCCGGCTAGCATTTAAGGAAATGAAAGTCTCGACCAAGATTGCTGGTACTGGGTTTGCTTTCCGTTTCACCCGCTCAAACAAATCCAGAATGGCTATGTCAATGTTCCCGAGTACTCTGGGAAAGATCACCAAGCCATATATTCCTAAAGCGAATAGGTCCATTTTCTTTGCCTCGTCTGGATGTGTCGATATGATGTCCCGAATACTTTCACATGCAAAGACTGTATTATCTCCTCGGATTTGAAGGAGGCCACTAACCCAATCGTCACTCATTCCCGCAAAGGTTTTGAGTTTCGCAGTGTAATTCTGATTCCTCGGAGGTTTCGCGTAGATCCAATCTTCCTGAATATTTTTCTGGTTAAGTAAAGCAGTGTATTCTTCTACCGTATGCATCATGTCCTGCCCATTGAAGGTGAAGCAGCAAAAAGCCGGATTCCAGAACTGGATTATAGCTCGGAGTAGGGGCTGGTTAATCCGAACATATAACAGCTGTACGATGTCGCCATAACTATTGCAGAACAAGTCTTGTAGTCTTCGGTCCCATCTTTCCCAAATGTTTTGAAGATCCCATAAGTCGTTTGGTTGGAGACTCACATAAGTGTATCCTGCTATTACGCGTTCGTTCGGCAAACTGTCCCCTTGGATTTTCTGGTTGACTTCTGACCAATGTCTGACTGACAAATTAAGCTCTTCTTTCCTAAGACATCTTTTTTCCATGGTGAAAGACTTTTTGATCAGGCAAACCACTTGATCCAGTACCTTTATGTGATGCAAATGCAATGATGTATGAGAAAAAACAAAAGCGAAAAGAAAACAAGTCAGTACCAGATAAAATTGATAAATATACAAATAAAAGGACAAAATTAAACAGAATAAACACACAAAACAACGCTATTTATCCCGTCTAAAACACCTATGGTTATTCGCATGGCTCTAACAGGGTGGGTTTCTATGTTCTCTACATGCCGTGTTGGTACTAGGAGGTGCCCGAATTGTCCTTGCTGTCCCCTACTAAGGGTAGCAAGGCCCCCGATCATCACCCATTATAGGCTCCTTTCAACCGGGTTCAATTCAGAGGGACCCATTCGCTTATGACCGTACGAAAGAACGATATCCTTACGAAAGCATAAGGTACTCGAGCCCCGAAGGTACTTGCTAGGCCCATACGGGAGAACGATATCTCCACGAAAGCATTAGCGTTTTCCCCCACTTAAAAAAATGGGTTTATATGCCATATTTTAAATGCGTTAAAATAAACGCGCAATTATGACCGAATGTTAATTTAATAGTCACTTTAATCCGGAATTTCCAATATTAGTAAAGCAGTAATTATTTTAAAAGCTTGACTCTCATTTGTTTTTTTTCGAAAAAAAAACAAAAAATGTCCCCAGCGGAGTCGCCATCTATAGCGATGTCCTTTTTCTTTTTATCGCTAAAATAAAAACGTGGTTTTTCGAAGGTTTTGAAAGGGTGTTTGTGATTTTTCAGGTATTAAAATATTTATTCCGTGGGGTTTTAAAAGAAACCGCATTTAAAAAAAATGGAGTCGCCCCCGGCCACTTAGGTAGGCCGGACACCATAAAACCAGAGATTCAAAAAGATTGGGTTCGGGAGTCGGTTACGGATGGGGAAGGATTAGCACCCCCACACTGCCCAAAAATTGGTACTTTAATAATTACCGCTTTATTAATATTAGATTTTCCGGATTAGAGTGACGATTATTTTAAAATTCGGTCATAATTGCGAATTAATTTTAAGGGTCCCGTTATCCGAGAGTAAACGCCCAACCACTATCACTACGCCTAATACTGGCCCCGTTTACGCTCGGATAAAAGGACACAGCATTAACAAGTTATAAATCATATGCAATCTAAGTGGCAAAAATATAAAACATGGCAAAATATTTAAGTACAATAAATATTGACATAACAGAATACTAATCTAACATAAATGATATACTAGATTAAAACATGCATATATACATATTATTCTAAATGATAAATAAAAACAACTTTAACAAGTTAGAACAACAATGCAGGAATAATTACGTTGTATGTAGACGAACAAATATTTAAAAAGACATACATGCTATTAATAAAACATATTTCAACATATATGAACAATATATTATACATAAAAGAAGACACACTAACACATAACCTAAAAGCCAAGAAAACATACAATACGTACAAAAATACAAGAACATGCTGTTTTACGAGTCAAATAGAACATAACATGCTTTAATACGAATAACCGGATAAAAATATGACTATAATAAGCTTAACACATATATACATATAAACATAAAATACGAGTCATATACGAGGGACATAAAATAAAATAATAGAATATCAATATATACGATTATAATACGAACATGAATATTTACAAAGAATACATGACTGAAATGGAAGAAAAACAAAAGTCAGTGGTAGAAATTAAAGAATAATAATATGTAATTTAGGGACGAAATTGCGAAACAAACAAAACCTAAAAGGACCAGAACTGTAATTAGACCAAGGGGCAGACCCAAAATGAAAAGTTCAAAAACGCGGGATGGTTAAGGGGGTAATTTTACCATTTAAAATATGAATCGGTGTAATTTAGGGACTGGATTACAAGATTTTGAAATATCAGGGGGACTGGGATTGTAATTATACCATGCGGCAAGACAAAACTGAAAATATTGAAAACGCGGGACGGTTAAGTGCGTAATTTACCCATTTAGCAAAATAATAATACCTATATAAAGGCTATTTTCAGACCGAAACCAAATTTTCACCATTTCATTTCATTCTTCAGTTTTCATAACCCAGCCCCATTTATTTTCTCTCAAATGTTCTTATAAAACCCAGAATCTGGCGGCCGGCCGCCGTGTTCTTCGCCGCCGGTCGCCGCTAATCGGCGCCGGTGAGCTTCCAAAACACACCAAAATAACCCCCTTTTCGTCCTCAACATGAATCCGTGGTTGGATTCAGAGGATACACCCTTGTTTGCCCTAGATCTAGAAAATACGAAGCGGAATTTTTTTTTAAACCAAAACGAAACCACAAGGGGTCTTCCCCTCCCTTTAGTTCACCATATCTGGCTTGTAGAAGCCGAAAGGCTTATCACTGAGGAAGGGAAGACCCATAAATGACGCCGGTAAGACGACTCTCCCTTTTTTGTTTCTGTTTTTTTTTTCGTATATGCATGTAAAGAAAACAAGTAAGAAAAAGAGACAAGTGTTTACCACTGGACTGTCTTTTGATTATCACTTGACTGGTTACAATTTTTGGTTTTTACAAGATCTATGTTCTTTTTTTTTTTTGTTACCACTCTCCCTGTTATCTCCCCGTTACAAAAGTCCCCGTTTCATATATATCATTGTCTTTGTTTTGGTGCAAGTTGCATCTTGCTTTTTCAGATCTGAACTGACAATTTTTGCTTGTTGTCTTGGGCATGTTCTCAACACGGGATCAATATCGGGCGCGGTGGCGGTATGGATATTCTCGCCAATGCCGAGCGTTCTCGGTCGTTAGATCGATCGATCTAACGGTCGAGATGGCTTGAAGAACGATCGGCCTGGATGAAGCCTCGATTTGATGAGACGGCCGGATCTCGCCACGTGGAGCTCCGCAATCGAGAGTCGAACGCGTGGATCTTACGCGCGCGTGGGATATTAAAGCGTCCGCGCTGTGGACCACGCGCGCGCGTGGCACTCGAACGGTCCATACGTGTGGAACACGCGGTGCGGCGATATTTTTGACTTCTTGGTTGTATCGTGGCCGTTGGATCAAATCTTGATCCAACGCCCCACAATCCACCGCACACACAAGAATTGTAATTAGATAAGATTTAGATTTGGGCCAACCGGGCCTTGTAATGTATTTGGACTTGGACTGTAATTTTTATTTGGGTTTAATATATTTAATTTTTTCATTTTGTCACCCAATAATAATAATAATATAATTATAAATAAAGAATACATATACATACGAAAATGTATACTTATATTATACAATCATTAATTAATATAATATTCTAGCATACGTACGTATAATCATACATATAATTAACATAACATCTATATATTAATCAAATACGCTCATACTCTAGATACATACGCGACATATATACACCCCTAATACGTATACATAGCTTATACATGCACACACCACCTTATATTAGTAACATTCATATAATATAATAAATATACATGCAATATTAATATATTTACAAGTGAAAATGAGTGATTACAAACCTAAAAACCAAATTCAAGTATCTAAATATATCAAATAACACTGTATGTACCAAATTGGACAAAAACAATTTAGGTAACTAAACATGCGATATACTAATAAACAACATTGATTTAAATTAATTAACATTAAATTTAAGATTCAATCCCAAAGAATCTATCAATACACATCATGTAACGACCTGCAGAATTGGATTAATATCTGGAGATTCATTATAAGTAAATAAAAAATCATTATTAAGAACATTCTTATTACAGTATAATCTCTATAAATTAATAATAGATAAATTAATAATCTCTCTAAAATAATAATTTTTTTCTGTACAAACTTGGGCGTAAGGTCTAAATTAATAATTTCGATAAATTAATAAGATAATATTTTTTTGGAAGACTCTTATATAAATTTATGGCCCCTTCAATATTATAAATTAATAATTCTATAAAATTACAAATATAACTAGGACAACTTAGTAAAATATGATTCTATTTTTGTTTGCTTCTTCTTAAAATTTAAATCTAGCTGTATTTCATGTAACACTCTGATCCCGATCAGGATCCGAAGTACTACAAATTGGTCACTCAAAATTCGACCCATCAAAATTCCATTAAAAACATTAAGTTTAGCCATTTTCAAAATATCAAATCATCCATAAATCCATACGATTAAATAAATATTTAAATAAGTTTACAAAACAATAGCTCCAAGTTCAAAACACCGTATAACAAAATAACATTTCAATAGAGTTTATAGACTCAATAACTCGTAAGGTCCTATGAATACATAAGTCCAAAACTAAATACCAAGCATTGTACTCTGAAGCAAAGCGGTGCTGAGAAATCCCTTCTTGATGTGCTCCTCGGCCACGGTCCACCTACTAACCTACGAACGAAAGCAACGATTCTGAACACTGAGCTTACAAAGCTCAATGGTACATTTCTACTCTACCATAATTCATGATTATCATAAAATAAGCATGCATGATAAATATAGTTTATATGGCATAGATAAGGCTTCACTATCTATGAATTATCATATAGCCTATACTAGCTAGAGTTCTTAGATCACCTATCTCAAAACATCATTAAGTCTACGATAAGTCTTACATGTTTCGACAAAGCTTTGCCATACTCGAGGTCACATAGGTTATCGCGTTATTCGAGCTCATTCAGCCCATCGAGTAAGTTCATACCGTACCTTGATCACTCAGCCATCGGGTACATAAGCTATCATTTATAGCATCCACACAATATACATAAAATACATCCATACATCATTTACATAATTGGCCAACGAAGCTCTACTTTATCCGTGCTCACATAGCCGTCGGGTTACCCGTGCTCACACAAATGTCGGGTTAAAAAGACCATATCCAGATCACCATAGCCACATATACGTCCTAGACATACTTGGACCACATTAGCCACAAGTAGTCTTTATCTGAGGTCACTCAGCCTATCAAGTTACCCGAGCTCACTCAGCCTATCGAGTTAATTACCTTATCCGGATCACCATAGCCACAAATAGGTTTCTAACTGCACCAGATCACTCAGCCCGTAGGTACGCCGATATACTTGTTCACATAGCTCAAAGTACGTATCTTCATATATAAGTATCGTAATACTGACTTTAGGACATTCGGATTCCTTTACCACAACATAAGATAACACATGCTCCCCGAGCATTCATACACCTCACCAATAGGTAAGTGGCACCAAGCCAAGCCATCACAAATACCCCAAGGCATAACACTAACCACCATGATTAACTCCCGATTTATCAACAATAGCCCCCAAGTGCCCTCCAAGCACACAAGGACAACATTATCCCATTTACCAAGATATTAATCATTATGCCCATACATTAAGGTTAAATTTTGGTTTCTCGGTTTTACTATTTATTTTATCACATTAAAAGTCCATCGGGTTGCAGTCTCCGAATTATAAACCCCCAAACTCAAAATGCATTTTTCGGGCAGATTGCCCAGTGGGTATCGATGCCCAACATCGAGAATCGATACTACTCTTTATATATCGATACCCACCCAAGGGTATCGATACTGTCCTTAGGGTATCGATACCCACCCAAAGGTACCGATATCGAGCCCCGCTACTGGAATATTTGATGGAGAAGGGTATCGATACCCGCTCAAGGGTACAGATACTCTATGTAAATTTTGCTTGTGTTCTTTACTCAGAACACATAGTATCAGTACGAGCTTCCTGTGTACCGATACTGAAGCCTAGAATTGGCTTTCAAGACTCGAGAAATCACTTTCCAAGCTCTCAAAACCTAAACTTTAACCCATTAACTCGACCCTACATCTTATGGAAGTTGTTTAGGGTGGTTTACTGCTATTTTACACTTACCAACAACAATTTCGGGATTTACCATTTACAAGCTTTAAGCTATCTTAATGCCATAACTAGCCATCTTAAACCACAAAATCAATAAAAACAACCACTTTATGATCTTCAAAAAAAGTAGGAGTTAGAGATGTACTAACCTTAAGCTAAAATCCTGAAATGCTCTCTTACCCTAAGCTCTTTCAACTTTTCCTCTTGGCTCAAGCATGAAGAAAGACCCCCAACATCTCCTCTTACCATACAAACATGAAAAACGATTCAAAACCTTAAATAATCTTAAGGGGAAGGTCTAACTACGAATTTACACCTTTAAATCCAAAGGAAAACTATAAAGTCTTAAACTTCCAAAAGCCCATAAATGAAACTTACCATTTTTCTTTGAGATTATACTTTTCTTGAAGCTTATGGGAATAAGACTAACATATTAAAAATTTGGACCTTGGATGGAATAATAGATGAAGAAAGTTTGGATTTTTAGTATTTGGTGGCCATGGGTGTTCTTGGAGAAAGATGAATCGATGAGATAAAGAAAAAAAATGGTGGAAGAAGGGTTATGCAATCTTGCTCCCCCTTAGACAAAAACAATTAAAGGGAATCAACCTTTAATTCAAAAGGTGGGTAAATGGCATCATAAAGTCTTCAAGAATCACCCCTTACAAAATGGTCCCTTATCCATCACATGTAGACTAAATCTTATCCAATAAAGCCCAAACTTAACCCAATGAGCCTTATTACTCTAACCAACACGAAGGTTCATAAGTCGGGTCAACGTCCAAATGCTGACTCGAAAATTTGAGTCGTTACATTTCATTTCTAACTTTTCTTTCTGCATCCAAAAGTTTCGGTATTACGTTCTAATACTGCAACAAAAAATTGTGAACCATACATGAACTTGCATCACGTTTTAACTAGTACTACATACTACAATGAAATTTGTTTTTAGGGGTATGTATTATATTTAATTAGTCACATCATCATTCAATTAGTCAATACAATGTGTATGTTTTATTCATGAATAATAATGTTGGTTCGTTACATCAAAAAGAATCTCTTTAAATTAATAAATTATTAATTTATCGATTAATTAATACCTTTTTAAATTAATAAAATTACGTGATCTCGATATTATTAATTTATAGAGGTTTTATTGTAGTTATTAATGATAAGGTAATTAATATTGTAGAGGTTTGGGCCCGTTTAGAGGTGAGAAAATTTGTGGGACCCAAAGACGTTTACTTAAAGAAAGAACTCTGTGGGCCGATGCCCAAAAATATTTATTCAACCCTTCTTGTATTACTGAGCCCACTCGAAGGCTGAAACCCTCTCAAACCGACACCATGGGTTCCATAGACACGCCGACGATTACGGAGAATGGTTCAACGCAGTCCCACGCCGCTGTAGAGCCGGCTGGCGACGACCAGACTCCTCTGGCCTCCTGTAACGGAGCGCCGGAGCAGATGACGCCGGAGCCTGAGGCAACGAAAAAGAGGAGGTCGAGTATACTCCCTCTAGAGGTGGGTACTCGCGTGCTGTGCCGCTGGAGGGACGGCAAGTATCATCCTGTCAAAGTCATCGAACGCCGTAAGATGCATTTCGCTGAGCCTAATGATTACGAATATTACGTTCATTACACCGAGTGTGAGATTTCTGCTCTCTCTAGGGTTTTTAATTAAAGTTCATTCTTTTAGGTTATTTTATAATTGAATTGAAATTTTTGGAATTTGATATGTATTTTTGTTATGATAATGATATTGAAATGATAGTTAATAGGAGGCTAGATGAATGGGTGAAGCTTGAACAACTTGATCTTGATTCCGTGGAAACAGTTGTTGATGTTAAGGTTGAAGACAAGGTAAACTTTCTTTTACAATGCCGAGAATTACCTTTCAGTTTCTTATCTATTTGTGTTTTGAAGGTGTATTTATTCGAAGAATTTCTAATGGGGTTCTCAGGTTACAAGCTTAAAAATGACACGCCACCAGAAACGTAAGATTGATGAGACACACGTCGAGGTTGTAAGTAAACTCACACCTGTTTCTCGGTGACGTGTAAAGATCGGAGGCTAATTCAAATTTTCTACTTGTTGCTTTTGCGAAATTCTGTTATATGTAACTATATGTTACTTTCTTCTCTGCAGGGACATGAGGAGCTAGATGCTGCTAGCTTGCGTGAACATGAGGAATTTACAAAGGTGAAAAATATTGCAACTATAGAACTTGGAAGATACGAAATTGAGACATGGTACTTTTCCCCCTTTCCACCAGAATATAACGATTCATTGAAGTTGTACTTTTGTGAGTTTTGCCTCAACTTCATGAAACGCAAAGAGCAACTTCAAAGGCATATGGTGAGTTTCTCCTCAATGTAGTAATAGAATTTCCCCTTACAATACTTAGGGTTGCATTAGTTTATAGTATTTTAATTGTCCTCTATGTTCTAGTTTCTTTATGGCAGCCTTGAATATTGTAATGCAATTTTGCGTTTTTTTTTATCATGAATATAAGTTTTGTTTACAACATATTTTTCTTGTGTATGTTTTGGGTGAAAGAAACTGAGTGACATTTGATTTGATAAGTAACACCTGACATTTCTTCCCTTCTTGTATGCTGTGGGAAGAAGTCAATGATCTTGACTTGACAAGTGATACTTCTCCCCTAGTTGCTGCTTCACTTAATTTTTGTATTTAAGACGAGTAATCCTTCTATCCATCCTCTAGTACTATACAAATTATGTAGGTGTACTGGTTCTTATGTATTATTGATTATCATATTTTTTCTTTTAACGTATGGAAATTGCAAAACTTAGTTAATGGTGCTGGGAGTTATTCTTCTTTTGCTTCTCCAATTTTCTTTAGCTACCGTATTGGTTAAGAACGGGCTTGTGTTTTAAGATCAATATATCATATATGGCAAGAATAATCTTTTTTTTCTCGATGCCCTAGGTTAATATCTTAAATTGCACTCCCCTGTAGTGTAATTGCCTATCTTATGCCTTCATTTGTATCATGTTTCATTTACTTCCTTTATTATGTCTGCGATAGGATGGAATGTGGCATGGATATAGGATATTGCTGCCTTGAAAAATGGTTTTTGGAACTTTTTAGTGATATATATATATATATATGTGTGTGTGTGTGTGTGTGTGTGTGTTTGTTTGTGTGTGTGTGTGTTGTCATTGAGTTTTTTTTTCCTTTGTCCAATTGCCACAAGTTACAAATGGGGCAGAATCAATATTAATTCTGTTTTAATGCTACTCTGTAGAGGAAGTGTGATTTGAAGCATCCCCCTGGGGACGAAATATATCGAAGTGGTACCCTGTCAATGTTTGAGGTATATTCCTGAAAACCCTTAACTCAAAAATGAAAAAAATAGTCTTTACTCGTTCTAGTAAAGTAAAATCTATATGATTTTTGTTTTGTTTGAACCCACTTATTGTTTTTGCTTTTTGTAAATTCAATTTTCACAGCTCTTTCTTTGTATATAAAATCAAATAATCATTAGATCTTAGAAGATACATTGAAAAAAATGGTGTATGCTTTTTCAACTTTCGCTTAGGAGTACAGAAATATTTTTGACCATTTTTCTTCTTTTTCCCTATCCCTTAGTTATGTTTGCCTGCTAAAAATGTAATGCTGTAGAACGCAGCAGATCTTTAACCATTTTTGACATTCATATTCCTTTGTCCAAATTTTTTTGAGACAGGTTGATGGCAAAAAGAACAAAGTTTATGGCCAGAATCTTTGTTATTTGGCGAAGTTGTTCCTTGACCACAAGACCCTTTATTATGATGTTGACCTGTTTTTATTCTATGTTTTGTGTGAATGTGATGATCGAGGTTGCCATATGGTTGGATACTTTTCCAAGGTAATTTCTACTCTGTTGTTGTTGCTTATAATTTGATGTGGTGTGGAGTTGTAAGAAATCTTTATATGTTTGTGGCTGTTTTAGTATTTTGTTGTTGCAATCTACTAACTATAGTAGCATGAGGGGCATACATCATTCCTTGACTTTTTAGCATCATTTAGAAGATTTGAATTATAGAATTTATTGTCTATCCGTGTATTTTGGGTCTTTCAGTTGCTTATTCAACCCATTACCCATAGTGTGTTAGTTAAAATTTTAGTTTTTATATCTGGCTTGCTTAAAATGTCGTGAATCTTCTTTTTTAATTTTATATGTATTGCTATTTCATTGTTCACAGTGTTTTAGACCATGTTACCCTAACACAAACAAGTATCTTAGTATTTTGCATGTAATCATGCAGGAAAAGCATTCAGAGGAATCCTATAATTTGGCATGTATCCTCACCCTTCCTCCATATCAAAGGAAAGGCTATGGAAAGTTTCTGATTGCATTTTGTAAGCTCTGTGCTTGCTATTTTATTTTATTTTTTGATTTTTTCCTTGTAATCTCCAACTTCTTAAAGTAAATAGCTAGATACTAGCAGCTTTATGTATATTGGACATAAATGCTTCTGTATATTATCCTTTTGCATTTCTTCCTATCAGTTGTTAACTAGAGCTTTATTGTTTATTTGTCTTGGTTTCGGAGCAGCATATGAACTCTCAAAGAAAGAAGGTAAAGTTGGCACACCTGAAAGACCACTTTCCGACCTAGGGCTGTTGAGCTACAGAGGGTACTGGACAAGGGTTCTTTTAGACATCTTGAAAAAGCATAAAGGAAATATTTCCATCAAGGTATCACTACTGAAGCTTTAATTAAAGTCTAGTGGGCTGTGATTTATGCAAATCCCTTTACTTTATGCAAAGTGAACTTTAATTCCCTAGTAAACCTGCATGAACCTATTCTCTCCAGGAACTTAGTGACATGACAGCCATAAAGGCCGAGGATATATTGACTACTCTTCAAAGTCTAGAACTGATACAATACAGGAAGGGGCAGCATGTTATATGTGCCGATCCCAAGGTGTTGGATCGTCATTTAAAAGCTGCAGGCCGTGGTGGTCTCGAGGTTGATGCTAGCAAGTTGATCTGGACACCGTATAAAGAACAGAGTTAAATCTACATGCCTTTTGAGTTTATCTAGTTAGTTGCTGCTTACTAGGCAATTGTAACTTCTTGTGTTTGTATAAAAATAGAGGGTAGAAATCAGAAGTCAAATAGATTCGTGGTAGCATCACCTCAAGACATTTGTGACAAGCTAACATGCGTAAGTATTTTTTTTTTAAACCATGACATGATGACACTCATTTGCTCTTAATTTATATGTAAGGTTGTTTTGCTTGTTTGTTTTTCAACAAAAGATATCTTAATTTGGGATAGGAGAATTGCAAATGCAAATATTGGAATTTGGATATACATTAAGGATGGTCTTAAGAGTCAATTAAGTTGTAAGATTTAATGTGGATGATGTCTCTTTCTGGTATTATTTGGACGTCGGTGCTGACTGGGTGGGAAGCCCCCTTTTCAGTTGTTTTTAGTAAATAATAAGATATCAAGACGCTGCATATTTTTTTCTTTGTGCTACCGACAGTCGACTGTGGAGTGTGGACACATATGGAATATCAAAGTGTTTGGTTTGGAAGGTAGAAAAACATTAGAAGTAGAATTATTGATCTTGCACCCACCCTCATTTGGTTTGACATTTGAAACCCAAATCTTTGAATTCTGCAAATCGTTGATGTCTTGTTGATGTTCGTTTGTCTGTTAATTTGACAAAGGATGTGAAAGAAAGCAGTGTTTCTTTTTGGTGAAAAATCAAATGTTATAGTTTTGTCTGGTTTTTAAGCAAACTAAAATATCCACAAGGTGTTGATGTTAGGCATCCTAATCCTATCAAATACTCTGGAACCAATGTTAAGTTGTAGGAATTAATTACACCAGGGATACAGCTTTGACTCTTGTTGCCCACTCATATGTAAGCTTATGCTTGAGTTTCCGCCAGACTACCTCAGACTCGGTCCCATTTTTTTTTTCTGTAGACGATGGGTTGGTTACAAAGGATTTGTGTCGTGGTAAATTCCAAACTTATTAATGGATACGATCTCATCTTTTATTTTTTAGTCCAACTCTTTACTGCCCAGAGCCCTTTTTAGCAGCCTGCGAATAATGAACAGATGTGAAAAATATCTGAAACGGAAACTTGATCTGACACTGACACTTAAACGGATACTATTTGATGCATATGCCTAGGAGGGGAAACCAATTATTTTCAATATTTCAAAGAGGATATTTTGCAATGTTTATTCATTCATATGCATTTTGAGTTCTTGACCGGCATCACATAATTCGATGCCTACAGAAATGAAAGCTACAATCTTCAAAAATTGAAATTTAAAGAGCAAATATACACTATCTAACCTTGTACTACCTTTGTTTTTATCTCAAACCGTTGTCGGTTCTTGATGTCTGTTAACTTGAATCTGTTGAAGTTGCAAGCTTTCCAACGAAACTCCACGAGATCTCCTCTGCCAAAGAGTGTTCCCATCTCCCTTTTCACCTTGTTTTGGAACTCTCTTGATCACCGGCAAAGGAGGATCCATGTTTTCGACGCTGATCGAACTCGAACCGCAATTCTCTTTCCCTAACCCTTCCTTTCTCCTGCTATAGTTGCCAGAAAACAACCTCTTGAGCTTGAAATACTTGATGTTGTTACTTTTATTAGTATTGCAGCCGTTGATCTTGGCGGCGAGATCGAGTGCAGGGAATCCGACAATCCTGTTGTTCCTCTTCACTTGTCCCATGCAACTGATCTTTGGAGACAGAGGGTCATCGGATGACTTGTGTTCCCATCTGGGAAGCCTCACCACCACATCCTTATCAATGGATGTTTTTGAACACAACATTGGCAGAAAAACACTTCCCTTGCTGCTGTGACTAAACTGCAGATTCTGACGGCGGTTATATGTACTTCCCATGTTCTGTCACCTCCTTTGCTTCTTTTAAGAAATTTGAAGACCACAACAACAAACCTGAAAAGAAAGATGTAGAGGGAGCACAACTGCAGAAAATTTGGTCGGGGAGTTTTGAGTTTTTTTCTGTCAAAATATGAACATAGCATGGTAATGGTATTATACTACTTTTTCAAGGTTCCCTGTTAATGCAAGTTTAAACAGTGAAAATTGAACCTTTGAGATGAATTTCAAATGCAAAAGTAATATCTTTTTCGAGTTGTAACCTAACCCCAATAAGGTAACTGAAGTGAACAATACATGTCAGACTCGGAGATTGGGTTGATCTTGAAAGACATGCTTTTGTCGGTGACTCATCCATATGTGCCTAAACCATGTTCCAAACTACTCCATAAACTACATACTAACAAAGGTTGGGTAGTAGTAAGTGTCTCTCAAACAAACAACCCGAGTTCAATTCTTGAGACGATATTGTTGGAAAGAATAACACGAACCCTGAACATGATTTATAAAATGAGCATACAGAGAGAAGCGAAGGGCATTTATCCTACGTCAGGAAGGAAATGAGAAGTCCAGTATGATTCCAATAAAGAAAAATTAGATCCAGATTACCCAACTCTAAAAAATAGTTAAATATTAAAAATAAATAAATTTCAATATAATTTTAAATAAATAAAAATGAGTGGTGGAGCAGTCCAAATAGAGTTAAAATAAGAGAGCCCGACCTCTCACACCACATGGAGAAGTGTAATTTTTGAGTTAACAGTAGGATGGGAAAGGATTAAATATAAGAAACTGTTACTTTTACTGTAAGTACATGATCATTGATCAATATTCAATATAGCATTGCCAGAGATTCCTACGGAATCAAATACATGCTTATCTGTCTCCTTTCCCTCCAACTGTACACAATTATTATGAATAAAATACTGTTAATATTAAGAAAGAGTATTGTCTAAACTATTATATTTGTTTGTCATTTCTATTTGGTTTGTATCAGCTACTTACCGGGGAAATTCAGTTGGCTTCATAATTGATATTCTCCATCCAGGGGTTGGAGCATGCCTCTGAGATAAGAACAATCTGCATCGAAGTTTAGATTATTGGTGTTTTAGAATCTGTTTTCCATCGTCTTTCGATTCTATTTGAAGCTAAAGCAGCAGTCATTTTTCCAGATACAGAGGAACATTGAAATGCCAAGATATTTCGAATATGAATATCTTCCTAATCAGCTATTGTTCAAAGGTTTCGTCACGGTTGTTCCCAATCAGTCGGTTTCATCACGCCAGATTATTGGACAATTTTCTGAGCTTAGATTACGTAAATGTGATCATACATTAGCATTTGGAGGTTTTGAAACTCCAGTTTACACCTCTCTTACACATCGAGTCATAAAAATACATACCAAGTACTAAACAATGCCTCGTTTGCCTTCCATATTTCTAAGCAAAAAACTGTTTTTTCCCTCCACCATTGATCAACCATGAACGTTCTGATCTTGTTCCCCCCCCCCCCCCAAGAAAACCTCTAAATCGATTTAGATTAACGCACTCCAAACTACAGCATCCCCTTCGCTGCACTTTAGATGAACGTGTTGCATCCTCTCCACCGACTTGCAGATTCCGCTGCAGCTCCAATCGAATGATGCGACAGACGTATTACCTTCTTGTGTCTTCCGCTCACAATCTGCAACGTAATGGAAAAAAATCATAAAAGATATTTCAACAATGATTTTGGCAACAAGTGTGCTTGTTTCAATCTGGTATAGCATTACATAGACATTTGATTAAATTACCTTTCTTCTTCAATAGCGTATGATTCGCTGGTGTCCTGCAGCACATGCTCCTATCATCTACATGCTCAACCTCGAGGCCGATAAACCATGAACCGAGGGACACATCTTCGTTGGCATACTTGTGCAATATAGGCCTGCATTAGACAGAATCACTCTGAATATTATTACCCATGCCTTTCTTTTCAAGGGAGACTATCATCATTGTAGAAAATCAAAGTGCACAGTCACTAGATCAAAACAATATACAAATTCAATACTCTGAGTTGGCCATTTAACCCTAGGATATAAATTTAATCAGCATTTAAATGGTCTTGGGAGGTTTAATGGCAAACCAATAAGAGGTAACTTTCAGAAAAAATCGAGAATCTCACTGATTTATGGCAATGTAGTCTGCAAGATCCTTTGAAATTGCATATATCTGCCCGGTTGCGTGTCGGAAGTATTTGTTCCCCACTTCTCCAAATTTCCAGTACTCCGGTTCACGGTACTTGACATATCTAATGAACATAAAAGATTTCAAGAAAAAGTTATATAAAAAAATTTGCAGAAGGGGCAAAGCAAATTGGAGAGTTATATTATCAATGACGGAAAAAAATATCCCAGGATATTTACTTTTTAGAAAGAACTGGTCCGGATTTCATGCACCCTATATAGACCCCGGGCTTGTAACGGTGACGGCCAAGAGTTGCAGCTAGCTTACCTATGGGAAAACATGCACAAGAAATTCACTAACGAGACAATCCAAGACTTCTTCAGCATTCTTTTGGGTGCTAAATATTCCTAAGATCAGGGATGGCAAACCTACCAAGATTAACATGGACATCATCGTCCACCTTGACGTAGAAATCAGCATCCCATTTAGTGACCGCAGTAGAAAAGTAAGTTTTTGTTTTTGCAGATAATTCATGATATCCTTCAACATGCTCCTGTATTAGAAAACTTAACCAGTTATTGGCAACAAATGCCATACTGTCTCATAAGAGTTTTCGACATTATCGTGGGAACGCTTGTCTAACCAGTCTAAGGAAGTCCTTATGCTCAGCATCCTCTGAATCAATAGCTCTATCTAAAATGCTGTTGGATGTTGTACTGGAGTAGAAAAATAATGCAGATATAAGCATATGTCAGTTCAAATTTCACACCTACTCAAATACATTTCTCCCATATTCATCACACTTCAACATTAGCAATTACTTCATAGTCCTGAGTCCATACCAACTTCAAAATCCAAGGACTGTTACCTAGAAATCTTCATAGTAATTAAAAAAATTGAATTTCAAACCAAAGTTGTGTCATATGTATGTACTGAACAATGAACTGAAAACCAATTTTACCTATGGCCAATCATAAACCGGATAACAATCCCCTTCTCACGCTCCAACTTAATAAGTTTGTTTCCTGTTCATACATAAACGTAAGAATTCATTTCATATATTAAATACAAAGAACAAACGAATCAAGTACTCTATAAGAGACCTTGTGGCATCCAAGTTTCTCTGATGGAATCTCGCCGCTTCCTACTACTAAAAGCAGTGTTAATCCCAATGACCATGAACACTTTGGTCCTCTGCGACTGCAAGCCATTACGAGCAAGAGCCAAGGTTGAGACGGCACCGGTGGCATCCAAATTCTTCATTTCCTGATTTCTGCGCGAGACCGCTAACTTCATCTGAAGCATTGCAACTGTCTTGTCCAGAGATCTAATATCAGAATTGCAAATAAATTATCAGGGAAGAGAGGAAACTTTCCGAGACAAAAACATGAATTTTGTACTCACTCAATTGCTTCGTGGGTTTTCAAAACTTGACCCATTACATCATTATCTGCTGGCTTCTGTGACAAAAAAACAAAGCTTTGTTTAAAACAAAACTAAACTAAACTTACAGCTAAACTGTCATTGAGAATATGACAGAAACATACTTTCTTATTGTCACAATCGTCCGAGCCAATCTCCTGTTCACGCCGATGTTTCGAGACGAGCGGATTGTTGGATGTAGTTGCATTCCAGAGCCTGAAACCAAAATCCAAAATCCATAAAAAAAACAAACAAACAAACTCCACCATAACAATTAACGACCCAAACCCAAAAATAAAAAGGTAAAAAGAAGGGGCATTTGACACCATTTCAATGGTTTCATCAATCAATAAAGGAAAAAAAACAACTAAACAAAAAAGATTCAAAGAAAGAACGAGAGAGGGACCTGTTGCTGAAGAGAGCTCCGAGGATGAAGAAGGAGATGCAGAGAAATAGGATCCATTTAAATGAGATTTTCCTGTTAGTACTAGTACGTTGCTTCATGACGGAGAGAAGGGGAGGAGCGAGGCGGAGCTGTAGATGTGGAAAGGGAATGAGATCATCTATGAACAAAGTTTGGGTTTTGTTGTGAGTTTTGAGGGAAATCTCGTAAGGGAAATTTGGACGGAATTTTAGGCGCGCTGGAGCGACATAACAGAATTTTGATAACAGTTGGGCAACAAAGGAATAGCCGCATTTATGTCTATGGAGTTTGTGAATTATGTATGCGTCGTGTCCTGATTTGTCTTTTATTTAGGTCAATTTCTGGACTTGGTCTCTCAAATATGTTCAAGTTTGATATTTAGTCCCTCTATTTTGATTTGTCCTTGTTTGATTTTCTATTTTTATAATATTATCGGTTAGTTTAAATAGTTAAACCTGATTTTTTTAGAACACCCTAATACAAAATAATTTATGCCTAAAATTTAAGGGAAAATATACATTGTAACTAAATAACGACAATATAAGGGTTGAGGATCAAAATATTCAGAACTAAAGCATAGAGAGAGAGATTAACTTCCAGAATTTAAGCATAATAAAATGATTAAAACTATAATTTTTAACCTTTATTTTATCATATATCAATCCAGACCCCCAAAATTTCTTTGATCAATTTGAACCTACGTTTTTATGTCATAAATGAATTAAATGGTCGATTGGACCGAACCTTTTTTAGTCTACTCAGGACCGTATCTGGCCTAGACAGGCTGGGCACCCGCCCTAGGCCTAAAATTTTTATAGTTCATTATATTTATAAAAAATATTTTTATATTAATTATAGGGTTTAATTATTTTCAATGCTTGTTATGAAGGTACTTTTTTTTTCTAATATTTCTAATTGGGGGCCTAATTTTTTTCTCAAAATTTATTATTAGGAGTCTATTCTTATAATTTAATTTTCTCTCTAATATTTGTGTTATACTATCGAGAGGAAAATGACAAAACACGTAAATAAGCGCAAACGCGAAAAAGAAAAATAATACCAAAATTTTACGTGAAAAAGTCAAAAGGGAAAAACCACGGGCAGAGGATGCGGACTTTCACTATGATGGAGAAAGATATTACAATTGATTTATGTTGTATCGATATCCGTTTTACCCGTATCGATACTCCCCTTTATTTCTCCAAAACTCCAAATTCCAATAGCAAAAATGAGTATCGATACGGCTTAGACCGCACTGATATAGATGGGTCTGTACCGATACGCATGTATCGAGTACTGATACCTAGTGTAAAATTGCCCAACGACTCTTTTTTCTTTGAGGCAGGTACCGATAAGCCTATGCGAGTACCGATACGCCCTGCTTTAGAAGTGCATATATTGCTGGAATTAAAGATTCCAACGACTCCAAACTAACCTCAACGGCTAGTAACGGTCAAGAACTCATTAGAGGACTTAAAAAGAATCTTTAAGCAACCATGTAACAATAAGAAACAACACTATCAACATTCATGGATAGAAAAAGTGTTTTTGTGCTTTAATTGTTAATTTCTTTGTATAATACACTTGTGAGCTTAATTGTTATATATGCTCAAGTGTTAGATATTGAGTGACCTTAATTGTGCAAACACATTTACCTTGTGAGAGTTTTCATTGTTTGCTAATTTGTAGTCTCTTTGTAAGACAGTGTATTCAAGACTTTGGGGTATAAGTCTTGTTTGCGATAGTTATCTCCTTGATCCCAGAAAAAGAAAAAATAAATTAGTGAATTTGTAGAAAATTCTTAGTGTGGATAGCTAAGGTAGTGTAGGTAAACTTGGTTTAGAAGTTGAATCACTATAAATCATCGTGTCAATATTTTTATTACTTAACCATTCATCCACCCAAGCAAAAATCCAATTCACCCCCTCTTGACTATTTCGGCTGATCGAACGAGCCTCCCAACAATTATGAATAAGAAATTATGAATTATATTCTAATACTCTTTGGTTTTTTATTTAACTTGATGGCATTTTTTTAAAACATTAATGATAAAGGATGATATTAATTTTTTTGATTAATTAGAGAGATAATAGATTTAAGGGGTCGTTTGGTTCGCGGAAAAAATCATTACTAAGGGGAATAATCTTTTCCGGAATCACATACCCACGTTTGGTTTTGGAGAATTCCCTACAAGGGGTAATACTATATTCCCAATAGTGACTTCTTTTTCCCAAAATGGTGGGAATGTCATTCTTACCCTATTTTTAGGTATTAGACAATTATCGCCACATTGGACTAAAATACTTTTGAAATAATATTTTGTATTCAAATAAATCATTATTTTTTATTTCTCCAACAATATATTTTTTTTTGTTTTGATATGTTAAAACAATTTATTATCTAACCTAAATTGTTGCATAATAAAATATATAAAACACACTCATCATTAAAAATAATAATAAGTATTAAAAATATTTTTTAATATTATTTTTTCTCTAAAACATATTTTTTTATTTATATGGTAAAAATTTGTATTATTCAATTTTAAATCACATTACAAATTTTGTTTGAAATTTTAGATTTTAAAGAATGGCTTTTAATTTTAAAAATAATGTAAATTAAGTAATAAAATATATAAATATAATATTATAGTTAGTTATGTATATTTGATTTAGTAGCGAATGCGATGATTATTATAAAAGTTTATGAATTTATTTTTTCTGTATTTTTCAAATATATAATTATAATAAATCACAAATATTTAATGTACTATAACATTAAAAATTATATTCAATTATTTGTGTAAGAACTTTATAAAAATATATAAATTAAAAATAATAGAAAAATATATTTTCTATGAATTTTCATGCAAATATTTTTACTTTAATATTAGACGTTTGATTAGTTAAAAAAAATATCACAAGGATTATTTTGTAAAATATGCATCATATTAATCTTATAATCCATCAACCAAACAATGTTATATTCCGTGAACCAAACGCCCCCTAAAGGTAAATGTTAGAATTCGAATTCATACAAAATAAGATAATATAAGTATCTTTATCAACTCGACCAATTAATAAATATCGACTACGCTATTATATTATAATTGAATTAGATACTAAAAGAAAACATAATTACTAATTTCGTAATGTGTTTTAAAGTATTTTATTAGTCGATTTACTTTATCAAAATACAAATACTAACATCTAAATTCTCAAACCAACCTCTATAAATTTATTGTAAAATTTTAAAGGAAAAAACTTTAATATACACTCTGTGCAAACTTTAGTTTACACAGACTTTTTAGTTTTTAGGGGTTAGGGGTTTTAGTTGTAAGGTTTAGAGTTTAAGGTAAGTGTTTAGAATTTACGGTTTAGTTTTTTAGGGTTTAAGTTTAATTTTGATTTATAGTAGAAATAAGCAGACTGTGTATCAAATTTAAACTTTTACACAGGCTGTGTATCAAATTTAAACCCAATTTTAAATCAATTTTTTAAACTAAACAAGTTTTATAGTTTTACAAACTTTGATATTCTTCTTTTTCTTTTGAAAGTTAGCAGTAACAGATTCAAATTTTCAGTTTTTCTATTTTAAAATAAATAATATAATAAAAACCCTGAAATAGAAACTGGAAATGGAATTAAGGACAATAATGTAATAAAATAAGTCTACTCGAGAATAATTAATACTAGAAATTCAAGATGCTGAGTTTGCCCTAGCTTTTTACATATCTCCTCCTTTGCGGCTTTGCGTATATAAATTTGCGAGTTCTCCCTTCTTCTCCGCAATAAAATCCTCAATATATCTTTACTGTCGAAAATCTCCTGCCTCTGATTTTTCCCCAAAATTCCTAATCTATCTCATACCTTCTTTTTCCTCATCTCATCAAGGTTTGATTCTTCTATTCCCGGTTTGATTATTACTTTTTTGATGAATCTGTTGGATTTATTTACTTTGTTATGTACTCTGTTTAATCTTTCGTTCTTCGACCGTTGCTAGAAATCGTGTTTCCTTCTGGTTAATCGTTGTAGATCTGTTTATGTTCTTATGTTTTAAGTGATTATTGTTTAATTTAGTTTTGATTTTGGGTTATATTTTTATGATCCGATCGATGACCATAGGGTCTATTTTCTATTTCGTCGATTGTGTTTTTGGGATTTGGATGATAGCCATGCATATATTGATTTATATATGCTTGAGTAATTCATACCGATTTTGCACCACTTAATAATTATTTACTGAATTTCTTTTAGTTGACCTCATTTTAATCATTTTTTTAGTAAATACTTTTTGTATGGTAAGAAATTTGGAATTGAGAATTCATTCATTTATTATTTTCTCTACATTTTATATTTTATTGGTATTGACGAACTTATGAATTAATAATCTAATTTTGGTTTTGATTAATACCCCAAGTTTCATGATCTAATATTTGAATATGCTGCAAGCTTTAAGACATTATTTTTTTATTAATTCTATGCTTTACGGGCTTACAAAATTTGACATATGTTTAGTTTGTGTATTTCTTCGTGCATAAATATAGATTTAATCCTGGAAATTGTAGTGTTATAGGTTTATTTTGCTGGTGTAGCAATTTTCATTTTCTCCTGATTTTGATGGTTTGTATTTTCATTCTCATTTTAATTTTGCTGGCAGTTATTAATATCTCCATTCTTTCAGGAAGTTGGCAGTTTAATCTGCTGTGCTTGCAGATTGTCAAAGTGGAGTTCGTTACTTTTGAGTCATCTTTTATGTCTGAACGGACCTCTCTCTTTTTGTCATCAATTGGATTACTCGGAGAGTACTGTCCTGCGTCCAGAAAAAAGACTAGAAGTTCCTCTTCTGGAATTAGCTGCATGCATATTGAGGCCAATCATAGACACGGTTTGGGTTTCTGTTTTATGCAACATTTCCCAAGAGCAAGGAGGCAGCCTAGTATAGGTTCTTGTTCCACGATTGAAAACACCAGTATCTGATCTGTCCTTTCTGATTAACAGTCTCCCACAGTGTGATCAAGATGGCTTTGCAAAATATTGGTGCTTCGAACAGTGATGATGCCTTTTACAGGTATAAGATGCCCAAAATGATAACAAAGATTGAAGGGAGAGGAAATGGCATCAAGACTAATGTGGTTAACATGGTCGATATCGCAAAGGCTTTGGCTAGACCTGCTTCTTACACTACAAAATATTTTGGTTGTGAACTGGGAGCTCAATCCAAGTTTGATGAGAAGACTGGAACGTCTCTTGTAAATGGGGCCCATGGCACTGCCAAGCTTGCAGGGCTTCTTGAGAACTTCATTAAGAAGTATGTTCAGTGCTATGGCTGCGGGAACCCTGAAACTGAGATAATTATTACTAAGACACAGATGATTACCCTGAAATGTGCTGCGTGTGGGTTTGTTTCTGATGTTGACATGAGAGATAAGCTTACAACTTTCATTATTAAAAACCCACCCGAAGCAAAGAAGTCGTCAAAAGACAAGAAGGCAATGAGGAGGGCTGAGAAGGAAAGACTCAAGGAGGGTGAGGCTGCTGATGAAGAGCTGAAGAAGGTTAAAAAAGAGGCAAAAAAGAAAGGTTCCACTGCTTCAAAGGCTACTGCTCCCACCAAAGGTGTAGTAACCAAGAAGAAAAGCAAACATTCTGATGAGGATCAATCCCCAGCACACAGCCAGGCTGATGAGAACGAACAGTTTGCTGATGATGACGATGACGATGACGTCCAATGGCAAACAGATACTTCACTGGCGGCTGCTCAACAGCGTATACAAGAGCAGTTGAGTGCTGTTACAGCTGAAATGGTAATGCTTTCCACCAATGAAGAAAAGAAATCAAGAAAGAAGTCTCCGGAGGTTAAGGCGCATGAGAATGGTGTCAGTGCCCATGAGAAACTGGTTAACGACATGAAGGAATACCTCAACAAGGGGTCATCTGCAACTCAACTTAAGTCCTTTATGGGTTCACTCTCTGCGAGCTCCCAAGAAATCATGGATGCCCTTTTTACAGCACTCTTTCATGATGTTGGTAAGGGGTTTGCAAAAGAAGTAACGAAAAAGAAGAACTACCTTGCAGCAGCAGCAGCAGCCAAAGAAGAGGGATGGCAAATGGTGCTCCTCAATTCTATTGAGTCTTTCTGTGGCAAGGCAAGCCTCGATGCAGTGAAGGAGGTGGCTTTGGTTCTTAAAGTGCTGTATGACAATGACATCTTGGAAGAAGAGTTCATCACTGGATGGTATCAGAAGGGTGTAACCGGTGGTAATAAGAGCTCTCAGATTTGGAAGAATGTCAAGCCCTTCATTGAATGGCTCCAGAATGCCGAGTCTGAGTCTGAAGACGAATGATTCTGAAGCTCTTGATATTAAGAATCTATTGTGCCTTTATGGCATACTATTTGAAGTACAATAAGTTTCTCTAGCGTGCAATTCAAATAAAATACAGTGAGCTACATGGCTCTCTGTTGTGTGTGGCTTTCATGGTTTTTGTTCTGTTTTGAGTCTGGTTTTCTGAGTTGTTTCACCCGACTTTGTTCCTGGTTGCTTAAAACGATGAATTGAATCGAGTTTGTCACACTGTGCTCCTAATTTTCTTGTGTTTTCCTCGAGTTTCAAAGCACTAATTTGTATACTCCATGCTTGAGCTGGATTGCCCTGGCTTAATCCGATCTAATAAACCCGGTTCATTATTAAACAAGAATAATCTATAAATGCAATACTTGTACTGTGTTTAGCTGGATTCCGGGTCTTCTGTTTTACCATTTCGTTGCTGGTTTATGGCTTTTTTTCGTTTCTGATGAGGAATCGCTAGACTGATTGGGAGCTCATGGCCGTCCGGTACTCGAACGGATTTTACTATTCTCACTCATAATTTTACTTTATCATCTATAATTTGAAATATAAAATTTTACTTATTACAAAAGCAATTTAGTATTTGATATTCAGTAGAATTAAACTCTTTTGATTTTTTTTTTAAAAGCTATTATTATAAATTTTATATAAAATAAAAATTGAATTAAAGAACTATTTTCTGAACTTTGGAATGATAAATTAATAATATATAAAAGTAAAGATATTTTTATCGATTTAAAAGGTTATATTTTAATAAATACTTACGAGAGAAAATCGAGGAAAATTTGAGAATATTGGAGAAGAGAGCAATCCCATTGGATTTTTGTTTCTCCAAAACATAGGGTGCCGGCAGACCCACGAGCCGCCAGCGCAGCCCAAAGGATAAATTGTCAAATCATTCAGCAGAGGAAGAAATCCTCCACTATCGGTGTTGGGCGAAGGCAAGCAGTTTGAGCAACGAAGCCGAAGGGGTGGCCGTCCGCCAAGGACCCTTTATCCCGGCTCTAATTTCCTCAACAATTTTAGACTGAAATCTGTTAACACAACCTAGTAATCAATATAAATACTTCAGCAAATGGCTGTTTCATTCTCTAATCGCACTCTATTGTCTTCTCACTTCTCAGCTTCTTCTTTAAAACCCTCAAACCACATCGAATCATCTTTCTTAGGAGTTCATTTTCCTTACAAAAAATCTCGTTTTTCAAATCCAATTTCTGGGCTTTCTCCATCTAACCTTTCCTTCCCATTGAACAGCTCAAAGTATGCTAATAGTAGGTCGACTTTCAAGGCTTCTCTTTCTGCCCAGGAATCTGCTCGCACTGTAAGTTCCTCCCCCATCTCTCCTGTGTTCTTTCTTTTCTTTTAGTTATATCTGTTGTGAAGTGAGTCATAGCATTAGATAGAAAAAAAATGTAGAATTTTCCAGTTTTATTATTTCAAAGTAGAATAAAATTAGTTGTAGATGGCGATTAAATTGATTAGATATGCTTATTATTGTTTGTAACAGTAATAATTTCATTAATGAATTTTATCAGGAAAATGTAAAAACATCGGGAGGCAGTTTAAAGGCAACGATTAGAGTTTACAAGGAGGCTCTTCTCAATGGTGATGATAGGATTGTATCTGAGATTGAGAATAGAATAAGCATGTTAGAAAATGAGAAGAATGGACTGGAAAAACAAGTTTTGGGATTGTCAGTAGAGATAACCTCTGGGAAAGACAAGTACATCCGTTTGCAAGCTGATTTTGATAATTTCTGAAAAAGATCGGAGAAGGAGAGGCTTATGACGGGTCCAATGCTCAAGGAGAAGTGATGGAGAGTCTTTTGCCCATGGTTGACAGTTTTGGGAGAGCCAAGCAACAAATAAAACCGGAAACAGAGAAAGAAAAGAAGATAGATATGAGTTATCAGGGTATATACAAGCAATTTGTGGAGATCATGGGGAGTTTGCAAGTGGCTGTTGTCCCAACGGTTGGATCGCCCTTCGATCCCTCTGTAAGTGTTTTAATGCTATCCATAATGTTTGCTTTTTTGTTGCCAGTTCCGATTCAGTGTCACCGGAAAACATAGTGCAAGTGTAGCATATTATGTGCACACTCATGGTTCGGTTAATTGTATAAAGATTTCTAAGATTATGTACTATAGTAACCAAATCTGCAGTCAAGTAAACACTTTGGATTTTCTTTCAAGTTTCAAACTCCATTACTAGCCTGATAATCTTTGAGGCTTGCACGTGATGGGGTTTGTTAAGTTAAGAATATCCCATTCGGAAACTATATTGCGTGTTTGTGCTACTGCTAGGTTCATATTATGGGAAGAGTCCATATTAGGGGTTATTCAAAATCTTGAATGAGAATATTACAATGCTCAGTGCATATACCTGTTGGCTATAGTTTTAATTATGTCTGAATCATTCTTGATTTGGCATAAATTCTTTCTAGCAAAGGAAACATACCATCCAGAAATTGGGTTGAACGATAAACTTTCTAGGCTTTGTAGTGATAGTCACAGGATATTCCTAGTCATTTTTGTTATTGATTTACCTGTTCCCACCTGTCGGATACAGCTACATGAAGCCATAGCACGAGAAGAGTCTCAAGAGTTCAAAGAAGGGTTTATCATCCAAGAATATCGTCGTGGGTTCCTCCTTGGGGACCGGCTATTAAGACCGACAATGGTTAAAGTTTCTTCAGGACCAGGTAGTAAGAAAGCAACTGTGGCCACTGATAGATCTTCTGGGCAACCTACAACACCTGGAGATTTTCAGTAAATCTGGAAGGAATACTCTGACCATTCCATGAAGTGTGAAGGCGTTTGCTGTTGGATATATTTCATTTTCTATTTTTGCTATGTAACATTATGACCCTTTGGTTTTTAATGTTTGTCAAACATTTTTTAAAAAACATTTTCACATTTAAATATTTATGATTGTGGCATTCAACCATCTCTGTAAGAATATTCATTCGGATAAATTTATTTGTCAAAGCAACGTCTTTACCATTTCTTTTCTTTAGTTGGCAGTCGTATGTGCATGGGTGGGAAAGTCTAAAAAAAACCCGCCTAACATGCGGTTAAATAAAATATAACCAACATAAATTCTTATAAAATAAAAAACAACCAACTAATCAAATCTATAAGAATTTATTAATGATTAAATTCTTATTAATAGCATGTAATTATATCAATCTAAATAATAATTTGCAAATTTTATCATCAAATAATTTATATAACTATTAAATTTTTATATTATAACCTAAATTTTTATCAAAATAATAAAAAATTTATAAATTATAAAAATTTGTGTAGGATTACTTTATTTTAGCCGTATTGAACTACTTGCATTGGTTATCAATATCTTTTGGATAACCAGATCGGACCGTCAGAAACTCGTTTTGGTTTAACCGGTTTTTTCCTCAGACCGAAAATTTCTTGAACCAACGGAACGTGAACCAGAACCAACTTCCACGCCAACAGCCGCCCTATAAATTTAATTTTTTTTAAAAAGATTGTTATCAGCAAACAGAACCCTTAACTCGCGCAAATGAAAGAAATGCGAAAGTTTTAAGATAAAAATGATATTACAGAAAATAATGAAGAAGAGAACGAAAAGCAAAGCGAGAACCGGACGGAATAGTAAATGATTGAGATAATTCCAATAAGGCAGAAAATTCAAGGAAGTCGACGATGAAGACGACTTCATGTACGACGACAAAAGGTTGAAACGAAGCATTGAATTCGAATCCACGAACCCTCTTCAATTCTGATTCTGGACCGGGCTTCAATTATTTTGGGCCGCTAACAAGGTTGAACCTAGCCGTGATATCGTCTACATACATGAGTTAAACCTTTCCCTTTCTGATTGTATATATTTCTATTTTCCAAGGCTTCAGACACTTAACTTGAAAAAGAACAATAAAAAAATAAAAAAGTTATCACCTTTTTTCCAATTTGTTTGCTCTGTTTTTGCTTCAAATCTGAATCACGCAATGCTTTGTTATTTGCACTGTAATTGCTCTAGGAATTGTTGCCGTTGTCTCTGTTGTTTTTACACTTATCCTTGAGGGCTGTAAGCTGTTTTCTTAAAATCCCTTATAAAGTTTCTCCCAAACATTTCAATTTTTTTTCATTTCAAAGGTTCCACTTTTTTACGGTTTCAATGGATTTATCTAAGGCTCAATCGGGTTTGTCTTTGAATTTTATTAAAAATTCCATTACAGACGATTCGGTTTTGCTACAAATCGACACCAGCTTTCGCAGCTCATCGAACCCAGTCCGGCCCGTTCCTTTACAGTTCTTAGAGAAAAAGGAAGGCGGTGCCCCACGGTTCGAGAACGACATGCAAAATGGCCACAACAACGAAGATGAAGAAATTTGGATTCTAGGAAAATCTATGTGCGTGAAAAGACAAAGGGATTCTAAACCTGTTTCGAACCCTTGTAAGCGGTTAGCTGCCGAGCCCAGTTTGGAGCAAAGACGAGCAGCCGTCCGTTCATGGGGAAACCAACGGCTGGAAGAGGCGGATCCAGAAGTGGGTGAAATCATGAAAAAGCAAAAACAAAGGCAAGTATTGGGAATTGAGCTAATTGCTTCCGAAAACTTTGTATGCCGAGCTGTGATGGAAGCATTGGGAAGCCATTTAACGAACAAATACTCCGAAGGAATGCCTGGAGCCAGGTACTATACGGGCAACCAGTTTATAGATCTAATCGAGACCCTATGCCACGCGCGTGCATTGGCCGCTTTTAATCTTGATTCCGAGAAATGGGGTGTCAATGTGCATCCTTATTCATGTACTTCTGCGAATTTTGCTGTTTATACCGGGCTCTTGTTGCCCGGTGATAGGATCATGGGGTTGGATTCACCGTCCGGAGGGCATATGAGCCATGGATGGTATATGCCGGGTGGGAAAAAAAGTATCAGCTTCTCCTATATTTTTTGAGAGCTTTTCTTATAAGGTGAATCGTCAAACAGGGTATATTGATTATGATAAGCTTGAGGAGAAAGCGCTTGATTACCGTCCCAAGATTCTTATTTGCGGTGGGAGTTCTTATCCTAGGGAGTGGGATTATACCAGGTTTAGGCAGATTGCAGATAGGTGTGGAGCAGTGTTGATGTGTGATATGGCTCATATTAGTGGGTCTTGTGGCAGCTCAGGTTCGAAAATTTCATGTTTTGCATGGTTATTGGTTCTATGTTCTGAGTTTATTGCAGTTTTTGGCACTGTATTTGGTTTCTTGTAATTCATTTGGACAGTTATATGCCTGACTTAAATTACATTTCTAATCTACAAAAGTGTTCTTTGCTTTGAAACCACTTAGGCCAACTTTCAAAGTAGACTCGCTGTTTGTAAATTGTAAAGGATTATAACTGTTGGCCTGCTAAATATTCACCCAATTCACACACCACAGCCTTCAATTTCATGCTACTGAACTCAACCTAAACATACATGCTAACATTTGCATTTAAGAAATACTAAAGAGAAGACACATCAGACATATGCTTTAGAGAGAAAGCTTAGGCATTATTTGATGGAAAGTAGATTCACCTTTTGAATTTGTATTTCCAAACAACATTTGTAAATTACGGCTTATTAAAGTTGTGAGGAGGTTAAACCTGCATTTTAAGTTGTGTGAGATTGACTGATTTATTATATAAATGTCATGAACTGTCTGACTTTATCCTTATTTCTGATAAGTTTGAGTTTGTTAGACTTGGATACCTGCACACATATGCTTTGAGTTATATAAATGTAAATGAACATGGACCTTACCAGCCCTCCTATTCAGAGCAATAGATGTTTCTTTCCCTTTTGGTTGTTTAGTAAATCATATAAATTTGTGTTTTTCTTTCCCCTTACCAGCATGTTCACTCTTGTCCTTTGTCCATTACAGGAATGTACCAGTCCATTTGACTACTGTGATATTCTTACTTCAACAACTCACAAAAGTCTACGTGGCCCAAGGGGAGGTATAATCTTTTATAGGAGGGGTGCAAAATCTAAAAAGCAAGGCATGTGTCTCAGTTATGGTGATTGTAGTGGCCAGTATGATTTTGAGGAAAATATAAACTTTGCTGTTTTCCCGTCATTACAAGGGGGGCCTCATAATAATCATATTGCCGCTCTTGCCGTAACCTTGAAGCAAGTGGCTACACCAGAGTATAAAGCATATATGCAACAGGTGAAGAAAAATGCTCAGGCATTAGCGTCTGCACTGCTGAGAAGAAAATGCAAGTTGGTTACTGGGGGCACCGACAACCATTTGTTGCTCTGGGATCTCACTACTCTAGGCTTGACAGGTACACTAATCTTGCCTGCTCAATACGATAAATTTTTGGTGCATTTACATGCTCAGAAAATATATGCTAACATATTGAATTTGTTTTTGATTGGAATAAGTTATTTCTTGTGATCTTGTTTGATTATGTGAACATTAGAGTTTTCTGCGACCATTTTTCACCTAAAACTTCTTAATGGTTTTATCAATCCTTTTTTCTGTTCTTGTTGTTCATTCATATTGGAAAGTGTGACATTGATTCTTGGATTTATCAAAAATCATTTGTGAAGATCAACTTGCAGTTCATTATAATAAACTTTACTAGTCAACTGCTTGTAGACCATATTTGCTACAAGTTTTTCTTCAGTCTACCCATCAATTTGGCGAGCTAAAAACTTGTTTCACGTGTTCCATATTTTTAGTAGGATTTGTAGTTTAACCAGTATGATAATTCTAATAATTTATTAATATATCAAACAACCTATATATGCAATTATTGATACACAGTGCATTTCCTTCATATTGTTACCCGTGCTTCCTTACACTCGTCCTTCTATAATTAACTCTCCTATTATGTTTCCTAGGTAAATGCTATGAGAAAGTTTGTGAGATGTGCCACATCACTCTAAACAAAACTGCAATCTTTGGTGATAATGGTACCATTTCTCCTGGAGGAGTTAGAATTGGTGAGGACTATTCTTGTTCTCTTTTGCAGAAATTTATATTGCTTTTAGACAGCTTCGTAAAGGGTCACAGTAGATTATACCTTGTTTTTGCTTGGTAATCACATTTTGCATTTTTTAAAGTCAATGGAATGAGCTTAACGGGCTACTAGTAATCAGTTCTTTTTAGTGCATTAATTTGTTCTTTATACCCTAATATCATATTTAGAAGTGACTAATTCATGTGGTAATTAGAGAGTAGCAAGCAAGGTCATTTGACCATTCAAATGGGTTATGAAAGGAGCACATATCATGTTTTCAGTTCGTGCTTGGTTGTCACATAAGTGCTGGGTTACAATCCATCTTTTTCCATTAATGTCCAAACTTTCTAATTTTTCTCAGGTACGCCTGCTATGACATCAAGAGGTTGTTTAGAGTCTGATTTTGAGACAATCGCCGACTTTCTTTACAGAGCAGCTCAGATTACAAGTGCTGTACAGAGAGATCATGGAAAATTGCAGAAAGAGTTTCTCAAAGGCCTTCACAATAACAAAGATATTATTGATCTTTGGAACCGAGTTGAAGCATTTGCTGCTCAGTTTGCAATGCCAGGATTTGATGATTGAACATTTATAAAGATGGTCTCGACACCATTTTGTTGTTTTGTCTGGCATACCCTCATTTTTTTTCCTGGTAATTCAATTAATTTTGGCCATCCATGTCTTCCATTCTACACTTGTAAATAACATAGCGTAGATTGAAATCACCTTGCCGAATCAGTTGTCTTTCACTTGTTCAGATTTGTAAAAGATATAAAGAGTCCTTTGTTTCAAAACAGTAGAAAAATATATTTTTGGTGCAATCATATTGTATATTACTGTAGAATATAGATATCTTCATACAGGAAGAAAACCTCAGCAACAAAACCTACTCTATCTGCAGTGAGGATTGCCAACCTCAAATTCTATGCAGCCTAAGGAATTAGTTGGCATGGCACGGGACTGCGAAGCTGCTGTTGTAAGTTTATATCGACATTTATGTTTAAATAATATCCGGATATGGATACTCTTTCATCTGGACATTATTGTTTCCCGCATGTACCATTGAATTGTGTCTGCATTTTACTTTCAATATCGCCTGTTCTTGTTGGGATCATACTTATTGTCTGATAATGCCTGGTTTCAGTAACCAGCTTGTAAAGAGGAAACAAAAGCTGATATCTCTTTTTTAAATAACAAATAAAAACAAAAAGTAAAGAAAAATGATTTGTGAAACAGCCAACGGTAGCAGAGTGGGAAATCATAATTTTCTGACATGTCAGGATGAAAGGAGGGGATATGATTAGTACCTGGAAGCTTTCATCATTGCTTTCAAAATCAGACAATACATAAAAGAACAAGTGCAACAAAGCTACTTCTGCTTTAAAGATTTAAAGTTGCCCTAATCTAAATATTTGTTTGTTTGTTTTTTTTAGTTATCACATATATATTAATTATGCCCTACTAAATATTTATATACGTAGCTTTTAGTTATACAAATTATTAATTATTGAACATTCTATGAATTAAAAAGACAATTAAAGACTGGTTTGCCCTGCATATATTTATACTCTGGGTTTTTGGGGTAAATAAACTAGTTTCAACTGCAGTAAAAACAATGAATGCAGGAAGTGAAATAAAAAGAAATAAAAATAATCATTTTAGAAAGAAGACAAGAGAAGGGTCAAATCAAAAGGGTACATTTCTATCTAGTATTTTTGTAACTTCCTTTTTCAAACATCCTACATTCTTTTTTTATGATTTAATCCTTTTTTTTTCTACCTATGACTGCAAAAGTCCAAAAGCTTCTTCCTCCCTTCAACAATCTCATCAAAGAAATCATCAAGTTGCACAACAATATTGTCAGCACCAGATCTCAACACCCCAAACCACCCTTTCAAGTTCTCCACCCTTTCCTTTATCCCCCAAACCTCCGTCTCCCACTCCACCCCCCCTCCTCCGCCGCCCCTCCTCTCCAGTTCCCCTCTCAACTCCTCCATTGCCAACTTTGATCTCCTGAACTCGTAAAGCAATATCCCCGGCCTCCCATTCATTTGGTTTATCTCTGCCGCCACCCTTTGCTGCAATCTCGCCGTTGAGATCATAAAAGCCGATCCGAAAATTAAACACCCTTCGTACCCTCCTCGTAGGAAACTCGATTCCGGGCGGCAATAAAGTAGCCCGTACAGCAAGATCATCAGAAGCAATGAACTCACATTCCTCATTGCGTACAAAACTCCTCGGAAACCATTGAAACCATTCAGCTTTGATTCGATCGAAACTTTCTCGTCAAACCTTAACGAAAGTGGTTGGATTCTCGTTTCCATTAAAGCCCTGTTTTCCTCTTCCAATCCCACAGCTTCTCTTCGGCACCCTGAAATTGCCCTGATCACCTGTTTTCATAAAACCCATACCAGATCATGAATTCAATGCTAAAAACCAAAGAGAAAAAAAAATGTCAAAAATCTTGTAACGTAAGGTTTGGGAATTGAAGGACCTGTCTGGAAAGCTGGTGATTAAGATGGCGATGATTATCAAAAGAGGAAATGATATTAAACCCAGCAGAGTAATAATTTTCGATGCCGGAGATGCCCGATTTAATAATATGGCAAGCCTCCCAAAGCTTAGAACTTTCATCCATGTATTCATCGAGCCACTTATCACCAACGGGGAGATGGAGCTTTTGGACAAGGAGGAGTAGCTGGGAATGGAAAGATCGGAGAAGGGAAAGGACCCTTTGAAGGAATTGGATGGACATGAAGCTATTAGAGAGGTAAAGACGTTCGAGATCATCTAAGCCGCGAGTCAAGAAGGTGTAGAATCCATTGACTGAGCTTGTTGAAGATGCATCCATTGTTGGACAAAATACAAGGACGAAACGTGAAGAGAAAGGAGAGAGGGGTGGGAGAAAAAGAGAAATGGAAAGGAAGCTCAGGTTTCTAAGGTTGAAATGAAAAGGATTGTTGGCAGCAATGATGGGTGTTTCCTATAGAGGGGAAAGGATGATTGGTGGCAGAAAGGAAAATATACATATGGCAGGAGAGAAAATTACCAAATAGGAAAATTGTTTAAGGAGAAAAAAATGAAAGGAAAGGTTGGTTAACGCCTTTCTTAAAGAACTAGTTTTTCATGAACGCCCCCCTATCAATTTCTTCCTTCTTTTTTTTTCTTTCTCACTTTGTTATTTTCACAGTATGTATAGCCAACTTTAGTAATAGTTCTATGTTAATATTGTCAATTTTTTTTATTTTATTAAATAGGGTGTGTGTTTTTATTTCACTAATTAAAAATATTTGAAAAATAATAAAGAAAATTGAAAATAATTTGCTTAAATTTGTCGAGATTTTCAGACGACTTTTAACTGGCTGTTTAAACAACCACTTTATTTTATGAAATAAAAAATTCCACAACATTATCTAGACAAAGTACCTGTTAAAAAATTTCACAATATTATCTAAACTAAATACCCGCTAAAAGTATATACTTACTTATAAATATATAATATGCAAGTTGAACAGTGAAGTTTTGAAGATAATTTTTGGTTAAATAATAAAGAATTTAATTTTTTAAAGAACTCGGCTCTTTAAATCAACTGATAATTGATTGAGTGAAAATAATATAAAAAAAACTTTATTTTAATTTAGGGGTCTAATTAAACTAAATGGGATCCATATAACTATTTGTCAGACAAAACAAAATGCTGTAGAATTAATTAAGTTTGGCATCTAACAACTGAGATTCTGCTGCCTTTCTCTTGTTTAACTTGTAATTCTTTCAAGTTTCTTCTCATTTTAGAATTTCGTATGCTTTAATTGGGTTGCTTGCCTTGGCTGCTTCCCCTCTTTTTTTTTTCTTCTTCCTCCAGCAACTGTCATTTGTCCTTCCCTTCAAACTAAACATATTCAAGGATCGTGTGAGTTTGATATATAGAATTAAGTGCATTTTATTCAAAGTCTTGATAAAAGTTATTATTTAAAATTAACATTAAAAATATAAATTGAATTAATTTAAATAATAAATTAAGTAAAAAAAATTAAATTTATACAAGAACAATGAAGGAAAAAGCAATCCGTGCTATTGAAATTTGGAAGGGGGGTTTTCCGTAGATTATTTGTCGTTGAATTTTTCAAAGGAATGGGGGATTGAAATGATGAGGTTCCTTGGATGTATATTTGGTCTAATTTCTATGCAAAATCAGCCTTTTTAGGCAAATTTATCTTTTTAAGACAATGTGGATTATGTTTAATTTATCAGTAATAATTCTCAATCCAATGAGTCATGAACTTATAATCAAATCAAACACCGGTGCTGTCACCAGCTTTTGGACCCATCAAACGGCGGATCCTAAATAACCAAAAAAAAAAAGATTTATGCTTACTTTAATTACGGATTATGGTTTATTATACAAATGTTTTGTTTTGGGGCCCAATTATTTTCTTACATTTGACCAAACAAACAAATTCCTAATGATTCGTTGTTCCTGTTTGTTAATCAAAGGCAATAGAATGTTGAAGTATATGATATACACATTTTTCTCCCTTTAATCCTTTACCATGTTTTTTTAAATCTAAATAATAAAAAGATTTTGATTTTATTTTTTAAATTTTCTGGATGGAAGGAGGTTCGGGGGTGGGACCAGAAGTCTTACTTTTTTTTTACTTAGGTTTGTGTTTGAAATAAAAATAAAATAGTAAAGAAATTAAGAAGTTGTGGGGATTGAGAAGGTTGGTCGCGGTCGTGGGTTTTTGGGGAGTGGGACATGTTAACTTGTTTAAAGGATGTTGGTCTTTGATATTTTTTTAGATTTGATTTTCATGTTTTCCAATGTTTGTGCTCTTTATATTATATAAAGTATTTATTAGTTTTTTTTAATATGATAGTGTAATTACATGGTAGTATCTGTTCAATTTTTAGCCTTTTAATGACGCGCATACACCGTGTACACATGGTGCTCAAACCCGAGTCACCTGAATAAAATACATCATCATTTATCATTAGGACCACTCAACGGGTTCTAAAGTATTCATTAATTAGTTTTTGGTAGAACTAAGAAACAAAAAGCATATTTGTCAAATAGAAAAAGAAACAAAAGCATAAATATGAATCCGTAAGTTTTATATATTAATTGGTCTTTTATGTTACATTTTGTTAACGATCAAATTGATAACGACAATATTTTTTTAGTGAAACAAGTTAATTGATTTTTTTCACAAAAACTTAATTGAGTGCACTTTTTTATTGTAATAGCTCAATTGATTTTTTAATTTTTTCATAAAGATTTTATTAACTCTTAGCCTTATAATTATAAGAATTATTAATAAATTATTGTATAAATGTTAATATGTTTATATATTTGTATGTGCTTATATTTTTACATATTTTTTTGGTGTTAGGTAAGTGTGGGTGTGGCAGGATATTTTTTGCTATTAATTAGAGGAATTATTTTTCTCGAAAGAAAAGTCCTAATAGGTCGCGCATTGGATAATAATATAATTGTATATGAAAATCTAAAAGTCTTTGAGTTTTAAATTATATATAAATATATAATACAAATAAATGGGTTCATGGGTATTAAAAATACCCTATAAATCCCATAATAAATAGGGAGGGAATGTTTCATTTTCTTCATAATAGAGGGATACAACTGGATTGTCCAATGCCATCTAAACAAGTGAAAATGATATTATAAGGAATAATTGTTTAAAATATTAAATTTCAAAAATAAAAAATAAAAGAGGACTCCTACAAGCTACAAATAATAAATAAAAATAAAATAAGAGGGTGCTACTAAGAAAATCAAAGTGGAAAATATTTCCAATCAGTTGAGGAGTTGAAGTAAGATAAAAGATGTAGCTAAGTCTTAAGCAAGTTGCTTAGCTTAATTAAATTTGAGTTTTTTTTGCGTAATGACCTTTTTGGCCCAAAGTTACCTGTTAAACATTTTAATTTTTACATTTTTATTGTGTTTTTTAGTTTTTTGTTTGTCTATTTTTATTAAATTAAACCAAACGTAATAAAACAATAATCACGTCGTTAAACTGAAGTTAGTTATTTTCATGAGCATAATTATAAAAGGACTATAGGGCATCGGGGTTAAGATTCCAGTAAAATATTAAAAATTGATAAAATTGCTCTTTGACCACTCAATAAATATAAAATTTAGTGTTGTCCCTTAAGTTTATTTTTTTAAATGGTCCATTCTATAAATAATGTTGAATTTCGTCATTGATTTTTTATAACATCATAAAAAATCAAGAAATTAACTATTTTATTTTAGGATGAGTCTACCACGCTCGACGAACACCACTAACGCTGAACATCGCTGAACACCATTAAATTGATTAATAAAGATTAAAAATCTTAAGGACTCAACATATAATTATAAATTATTTTAAATAAAATTTTAAATAAATTATTTTCCATATATATCATATTTTTATTTTTTAAATAATTATATCAAATATCAACTTTAATCAATTTAAAAAGTAAAAAACCCTAAACCCTAATCCTAAAACCTTAAGGCATAAACTCAATGTTTGAATTTAAGGTTTTGGGTTTTGGGCTTCGGGTTTAGTGTTTAGGGTTTTGAGCTTTGGGTTTAAGGTGTAGGGTTTTGGGTTTCGAGTTTCGAGTTTAAGGTTTAAGGTTCATGATTTATGGTTTATGGTTTTAAGTTTAGGGTTTAGGGGTTTGTGATTATGGTTTAGGGTTTAGGGTTTAGGGTTTTTTGTTTTGGGTTTAGGGTTTTTTATTTTTTAAATTGACTAAGGTTGGTATTTGATCCAATTATTTAAAAATGATTAAAGAATATAATATTTATAAAAAATAATTTAATTGAATTTTTATTTTAAATAATTTATAATTATATGTTGAGTCCTTAATTTTTTTAATCTTTATTAATCAATTTAATAGTATTCAGCGATGTTCAACATTAATGATGTTCAGAGTTGTTCGTCGAGCATGGTAGAATTTTCCTTTATTTTATTAAGATAGCATCATCACTTGGCTTTACGTTTTTAATGTTATAGACGACGTGATCAAATGAATAAAATAAATAATATCTGCTTAACAATTTACTATTATTTCATCATGTTTGGATCAATTGAAAATATAAAGGAAAATTCTACAACGTGTGTCGAATACCGCTAAACATCATTAACTTTGAAGACCGCTGAACACTATTAAATTAATTAATTAATAAAAATTCTACAATTAATAATTATTTAAAATAAAATTTTAATTAAATTATTTTTTTATATATATTATAATTTTTAATTTTGATTTTCAAATAATTAGATCAAATGGCAACCCCTAAATTAAAAAACTTAAATATTTTTTCCTTTACCATTCCAGCCGCTGCCGCCATTAGCCACCGTTCGTCAGCGAGATTGTCGCCGCCGCACTTATGTCCCTACTGCAGCCTGACCGCTGTTCGAGCTTGACTGCCGTTTTTCGTCGTTCGCGCAACAAATCCGGTAAAAATAGAACCCTAATTAAACCTGCAATTATACTTTCGATTTTCCCATATTGCCAAGCTGAAGTTGCTGTTTTCTTTAAAAAAATTGCGAATATATTTTGATCTCTAAGGTTTGATCAAAAGGGGGTTTATTTGGAACTGAAGAATTTATAAATCAAAGCAAAATTACTGATAAATTTAATAGTAGATTTGAACCGAGGTTAGTATTATCATTCTGGGTTTACAGAAATTAAGATTTTAAGGACCATTTTAATGCTTGTTCTTCGATTGTGTTTTCTTTTTTCTCAGGCAGGTCCAAGAACATAATCATCTGCATATTCTTCTACTGCAAATTGGGAATACATTCTGCAAACTTCCTGGTGGACGCCTAAAGCCTTGAAAAAAATGTTATCATCTTATTCTTTTTAATTATTTTTTATACATCATACTGTCATCTTCTCTTGATACATCTTTTTTTATGAGTTATTGTGGAAAACTCTATGTTGGTCGTAAACTAAAACCTATGTTCTTCCTTTATTGACTTCAAAGATTGAAGGTTTGAAGAGGAAGCTGACCAGCAAGCTTGGAGCTAATTCATCTGCTCTTGTGCCAGACTGGCAGGTAAAGTAAAAATTAACATTAGGGTGAGGAGGGCAGGTGTTCCTCACAGTTACCTTTGAATGTTGCAGTGATAATTGATATGGTTTAGAAACAATTTTTTTTATGCTTAATTATGTTCCTTGTTATTTTGCTGTATTATGAGCTATGCTATCTTTTCTCAACTTCCTTTATTAATAATGTTGCAAGAGTGCAAGAGGCTCTTCCTTGTTCACTTGTCTGAGAAAGAGTACTTAGCAGTCCCTAAGAATTTGAAGTTTCTTGATGTCCCATTGTTTGAGCTCTATGATAATGTGCAGGTTAGGAGTATACCCACTTTGCAATCCATTTTTTAAACTTGTTTTATAATTTGAGTTTTGCGCCTCTCTAGTCTTGTTCTTATAAAAAGAGAAAATATTTCAAAAGTTTGGGAAATGATAAATGGGGAATCAACTGTGCGTTTGTGGCAAATTACTGTGAACGGCCAACCGTATTACCTTTTGTCATTTAGGTCTTCTTTTTCCTTTCCTTGGATTTCTACTGCTTTGCTGCTTATATATGCATAGTATTTCTAACTTTTTTCTTTAAGGGAAGAAAATGATAGCTTTATTGCTTTTCTGATTCTTCGTTCTAACAAACCACATTTTAAATGTTGAACAGAGATATGGGCCAGTGATATCAACCATTCCTCAGCATCTTTCTAGATTCCAATTCAACATGATCAGTATGAGACTTTGGCATGGGTTTTCAAAGATTGTGAACCTTTCTGCTTGCGTCCTGCACGTGACGGTATACAACGAGAGGCTTATGCATTATCTTTTTCTTTTGGATTCAACGAGATTATTACATTGCTTATGCTTTAGAAGTTGATTCACCGGAAATAACTTACGTACTCTAATTTGGTTTCGTATCATTTGAGATAACGAATCAGTGTGGGTTGTAGTCTCCCGACTTAGATGGTTTAAGTTAATGGTTGAACAAGCTATTGTTATGGGGTTCTAATTGGTTGTATCTTGGTCATGGGTGTGTGAATGATTTTCATGTACAATTGCTTTTCCTCTTGGTGTATTTGTATGTAGAAGCATGTTTATCACCAGGAAGATATTAAAGTTTTCAAGTTTACCGAAGACACGTCTATGTAAAAAAACCTTCATATTTATTATAATTTTCTCAAATAAAAATAAATATGAAAATTTTTCATTAGGAGAAAAAATTTAAAAAATTACAGCATTCAAGTCACAAACCAGAAGTTGCCATAAAGTTAGAGAAATTTAAGCTAAAACCTACAAAAGCTTGATTGTAAGTATAAAACATAAACAATGAACTTCAATTTATAATCTTCACGAGTCGACACTATTACATCAAACTTGTTTGTTACAAATTCAATAAGTGATTTCTTCCCACGGTAAAAAAAGTGATTTCTTCCAAAATGTATAATACACACACAATAATGAATAATGGATATTACTTCACTACATAAAAACCAAACAAAGCCGAATATAAAATAAACAAATGACATCCTATACAAGTAAACATACAAAACACCCCATCTTCTAAACCAGAGTTCTTTCCCTAAAAACAACCAAGGATCTTCTTTGGAGTAGTTCCGGCGGCACGGTACTTGGTGGCAATCTCTTCTGCCTTAAGAAGTTATTCGATGCGCTTGGCTTCAACGGTTGCCTTCTTCTCTTCTGCTTCCTTGTGGATCAAGGCTGCTTTGTTTTTCACCTTCTACACATATTTAGCTCTCTGTTTCTCTACTTTAGAAGTTTATATCTAAAAGTATAGTAGTTCCAAAGTCCTAAAGGGTTTTCTGATTCTATCAGAAGCATGACAAAGCAACAAGACCCCAATATATGCATCTATCATCCCATAATAAAGAGAGATTCTTATGACAAAGTTAAATATAACTGGAGCTTTCCAAAGTTTCAGAGCAACAAATATAAAAAGTCAAATCTACACAAAACAAGCAACAAAAGAGGATCATATCAATAATTCAAAACAAAAGCAATGAAACATGACTGCATGACTAATATGTGGAGAAATCTAGGAGTGAAAATGATTACTATAAATTTTCACAAAAGATAAGGAATCATAAACATTACAATGTAAATTCTAAAATAGTGTTTTATGACATGATAGCAAACCATAAGCATATTAACATACCAATAAAATGGCGTCAACACTTGTCCTCATACCCTCTTTCATATAACTGCAATGCACCATAAAAAAAGTAATTACAAATTTGAGCTTGTATAAAGTAAAGTTTCAACATGTCAGTATTTACATTAAACTTACTACATCCATAATTATTCCATCAATCGAAGCTTTTAGTTTACAGTCTGGATTTGCCTTATTGAGTTTTGCTTTGGGTTCTTGGAAATGAAAAAAAGGGTATTCATCAAAGCTCAAACATTCCTAGAAAAAGGGAAAAAGTAAAGTCATCAATTTTTTTAAACCTCGGTTCCAAATGAACCCCATTTTGATCAAACCATAAAGATCAAAACATATTCGTAATTTTTAAAGAAGAAAACAACAACTTCACCTTGGCAATATGGGAAAACTGAAAGTATAATTACAGGTTTAATTAGGGTTTCGTGAAAAAAAAACATAACCCTTACTGAATTTTCTGCGTGAATGGAGGGAAACAACAGCCATGCTCGAACGACGATCAGGCTGCAGTAGGGACGGAGGCGCGCGACGACAATCTCGCTGGCGGACTGTGGCTAGCGGCAACGACGGCTACAAAAAGATTTAAGGTTTTTTAATTTAGGGATTGGTATTTGATCTAATTATTTGAAAATAAAAATTAAAAAACATAATATATATAAAAATAATTTAGTTAAGATTTTATTTTAAATAATTATTAATTGTATGTTGAGCCTTTGAGATTTTAAATCTTTATTAATTAATTTAATAATGTTCAGCGGTGTTCAGCGATGTTCGACGCACGCGGTCGACTCATCCAAATATAAATATTTAATAACCAAAAGAAATGTGATACAATTCTAAAAATTAAATGCATAAATAGATAAAGTTAGATGGCCAAAACTGTCATCTTATCTTTTTAGACCAATAATCATTTCCATGATGACATATCCAATATCTTTCATTCCATATTTATATTTGTTTTGAATTGAGGATTTTTATTAATATTCATACAATTTTATTATTTTTTAATGAGAAGAGTGACTATTTGAGATAAACATGTATTTAATGCCAGTCAAGATTATTTTAATTTGAATTGTCAGGAGTGGCAAGTCTTCCATTTTGTAGGTTTTTTAAGTCCTTCAGGCGTGAGCATCGGCCGAATTTGGTTGCTATTTCCGAGCCCCGGATTAGTGGTGGTGGTGCGGATAAGGTGGTGTCCAAGTTGGGTTTGGGAAATTCTTATAAAGTGAAGACTCATAGGTTTGGCGATGGAATCTGGTTGCTTTGAGATGATTTGGTTGAGGTGGAGATTATGCATATTTCGAATCAATTCATCAATGGACGTGTGCTGGGGATTAATACTGAGCTGTGGGTTCAATTCACGGCTATTTATGGTAGTCCTACTTTGTCTAAACGAAAGCATTTATAGGGCCAACTTCAATATTTGAACCTGGGGATGATGTGCCTCGGGTGTTAGGGGAGACTTTAACGTCATCTTATCTGCTGATGAGAGAGTTGGAGGTGTGGCTAGTCATGTTTGTGGGAGTCGACGTTTTAAAGATTTTTCTTTTCAGCTCCGGGCTTGTTGATTTAGGTTTTCGGGGACCTCTATTTACATGGAAGAGGGGGATTTACATCAACGACTGGATATGTGTCTTGGAAATTCTAAGTGGGCCTCGTCTTTTCTGAATGGTTATGTGATGCACCTTGATCGTCTGGGTTCGGATCACCGTTTCCTCCTTCTTCACTTCACGAATGTGGCGCAGGGTTCGGCTAATAGACCTTTCAGGTTTATCGAAGCTTGGCAAGATCATCCACAGTTTAAAGAGTTTTTGTTGTCCGTTTGGAAGGGTGATAGATCTCTCGCAGATAATATTTTTGCGTTCCAATCAGATGTGGGTACTTAGAATACTACAGTTTTTGGTCACATACATCGAAAGAAAAAAATTTTAGTTGCTCGATTGTGTGGTTTTGATGCATCTTTGATTCATGGGCATTCTGATTTTCTTGCTAATCTTGCGTGTCAGTTGAGAGTTGAGCTTGATGAAGTCCTGGAGCAAGAAGAAAGCTTTTGGCGGCAAAATGCATGTGTTAAGTGGTGTTTGGAGGGTGATAGAAACACTAAATTCTATCATGCTTCAGTCCTTGCACGTAGGCGAGCTTGTACTATTTCGGTATTGAAAGCTGAGAATGGTACTTGGGTTTCAGATCAAGGGGCTCTCGCAAACATGGCTTTGGTCTTTTAAAAGTTTTTGTTTACTAGTGCTCGGTCGGGAGAGGATTTGACTGGTATTGGTGGCATATTTCCATCGATTGCGAGTCGAGAGTTGACCCGGTTAGGCATGCAGGTTACTCATGAAGAGATCTGCACGGCTCTGTTTGACATGAGATCGTCCAAAGCTCCAAGTGTTGATGGGCTTCATGCCAGTTTTTTTCTGCGTAACTGGGACATTATTGGGGACTATGTATGTTCTTTCATTTGTGAGGTGTTTGCGAGTGGAGAGGTTCATGAGCTTCTTAATTGGACTTCGTTGGTGCTTTTCCTAAAAGTTACATCGACGGAGAGTATTAGTCAATTCTATCCTATTAGCCTTTGTACAGTTGTCTACTAGATCATCACGAAAATTATCGTCAACAGGCTAAAACCCTTTTTGCCTACCTGGGTATCTAAAAACCAGACTAGCTTTGTGCCAGATTGGTCTATCACGGACAATATTGTTATTACACAGGACGTGATTCACTCTATGTGGAGGAAATATGGTGCGAAAGGTTGGATGATGATTAAAATTGACAAGGAGAAGGCCTACAACAGGCTTGAGTAGGATTTTATTGCGTCATCTTATCATGAGATGTGTCTCTTCAGTTTCGACGCAGGTCTTTTGGAACAGGTTGATGTCTGAGCCTTTTCTGTCCTTCTCGGGGTATTAGGTAAGGGGACCATTTGTCTCCTTATCAGTTTGTGTTGTGCATGGAAAGATTGGCTCAGTCTATTTAGGTGGTGACTAATAATGGTAGTTAAAAACTGTTTCGTACTTTGAGGAGGGCACTGGCTATATCCCATCTATTCCGTGCAGACGACATAGTTCTTTTTGTTGAGGCGTCCATTGAACAGATATGGGTGATTCGAACTAACTTGAATGATTTTTGTGAGATTTCTGGGCACAAGGTGAGTTATGCTAAAACTAATATTTTTCCCGTAATGTGTCTGGACTTGCATAACGCGATCAGTTCAGCGTTTGGCTTTACTGAAGTGTCTGAACTTGGTAAGTATTTGGGGGTACCTTGTTGGGCTCGAATTATCAACTGAAATTGATTGCCAAGTGGTGGAGGAGATGCTATTGGGTGGTTTTTTTGGGAAGCAAAAAGATAGAAAAATAACACAGGAAATTTAGAGTGGCTCAGGTTTCTAACCAAAACCTACATACACTACCTTAGCTTCCCAACTAAGGATTTCCCAAATCCACTAAGAATTTCTTCCCCTTTTACAAGGCTTAGAAGGCAACTTTTACAACCTAGACTCAATTACTAAGCATATCAACCAAAGCTTACAACCTAAGCTTTGGGAATCCTCTTTAACAAGAGAAAATAAAGCAAACAATAAATTCCTCTCTTAGGTATGTGTTTGTATTCTTGCTCTCACCCAAAATCCTAATACACTTGAACATACATAAACATTTTGGCTCACAAGTGTAGTCTATACAAAGAATGAGAATTAAAGCACAAAAGACTCAAATACTATCATAGACATGTTGATCATTAGTTGTTTCAGGTGCTTGAAGGGTTCTTTTATACCCTCAAATGAGTTCCTAGCCGTTAGAGACCGTTGGAGATGATTTAGAGCCGTTGGAGACTTTATTTATCATAATAAATGCAATTCTAGAGACAGCCGTATCGATACACGAATAGTCATATCGATACTCGTTCTTCAAAAACTAGTCGTTATGCTCACCACAGCCTTAGTGTATCGACACATCTTTGGAGCGTATCAGTACGGTGTATCGGTAAGCTACAGTCTGTATCGATATGTTAGATCGATACGGTGTATCGGTACGCTGTAGGAAAATAGCCGTTGAGGGGTTTTGAACTAGCCGTTGGGGATTTGAAAAGCAAGGATCGGTACGCCTATAGGCGTATCGGTACGACTCCTATCCTTATCGGTACGCATAAGCCTGTACCGATACGGGTTTTTGGTTCTGAAAAATACTGTAGCTAAAACCCTAAAGTGTATCGATACGGGATGTAACTGTGTCGGTACGGTCGTGCTGAAAACTTGTGTTTGGCTACTTTAAAACATTTTAAACACTTCCAAAACCTTTTGATAATACCTCAAACTTATTTTCAAGTTGTTTGAACTTAAAAATATTTTTGAAATCTTTTCAATTTAGTCTAAAACTATTTTTCAATTATTATATCAAAACAAAAATCCTAACATACCTTTGCTTCATCAGCGGGTTAGGAAAACGCTTAGTGGGTGGAAATCGCATAATCTTTCTCTTGCTAGCCGAATCACTTTAGCTAAGGATGTAATTGCGGCAATCTCGACGTATACGTTGCAAATGTCGGTTCTTCCAAAGAAAATCTGTAGTAAAATTGAGTGGCTAATCCGAAGATTTGTTTGGGGTATAACTTTTGATTGTTGGGGTGTTCATTCTGTCAAATGGGACACATTTGTCAACCCCTAAAAAATGGTGGTCTTGGTTTCAAGAAGTTTGAGGTGCAAAACGGAGATTTTCTTATGAAGTTAGCCTTCAATTTACTTAAATGTAAGGATGCGCTTTGGGTTCGATTTCTTCATGTGAAATACAAATGTTCGGATGGAATCTCCAAGGCCCTTCGCAATCGAAATCATTCCCACCTTTGGAAAAGTCTTAGTGAGGTTTGGGATGATGTGAGATTGAGTATTAATTGGAACCTTGGAAATGGGCGAGAGGTTGATTTCTGGTTCGACCCTTGGATTGGTGATCTCAGTCCCTTAGTGAGCATGTTTTGGCTTCAGGTCCGTCGGGGATTGGGAACATGAGTGTCTCGCACATGGTCACTTTCTTTGGCGATTAGAACTGGTCATTGTTCTAGGGGTTATTACCAATGGATGTGTTGTTGTGGATCACAGCCATTAAACCTCCTTTGCCAGAGTTTGGGAGTGACACGGTAGGTTGAAAACATACGACGACAAGTAAGTTTACCATAAAATCTGCATATGAGCTTTTTGGATAGGGAATACGGTGGGTGTGTCGAATGGTGTTTGGCTTGTTATTCATAAGTTTTTGGGTCCTCAAAGGATCCGAATTTTCCTTTGGCTTGCTTGTAGCGATAGGTTGATGACTAATGAGGAAAGAGTGCATCATCACTTTACCTATGATGATCGGTGTCCGATATGTCAAGGTGAATCAGAGTCGGTGTTTCACGTTTTAATATTTTGTCCTTCGGAAATTTCAACATGGTTATCTTTGGTGAAGCCGTAATGATGAACTAAAATTTTCTCTATAGAGATTAAATATTGGATTGAGGTGAACTTGTCTCGGCCTGAATACTTTGCGAGAGAGCCGCAGGATTGGGATATTTTGTTTGGGGCCACTGTTTGGCAATTTTGGCTCACTAGGAACTCGATGGTATTCGATTCACCAATGGATGGTTGGGGCTCGGTTCTTGAGCGTAGTCGGCAACTCCAGGCCTTGGTTGTGGCTGTTTTGGAGTTGGCGAAGGAATCTGGTCCTAATGGTGGTGCTAGGTTGGGCGTGGTTGTGGCTTGGTCCCAACCAAAAGTTAGTTGGATCAAATTGAATAAGGATTGTGCAAGACGGGAGATCGATGGATTGGCTTCCTGTGGAGGTGTTCTGCATGACCATGAAGGGTCTTGGCGCAGGAATTTCGTCAAGTTTGTTGGTGTTTGTTCGGTTATGGAAGCGGAGTTATGGGGTGCTTATAGTGGCCTTAATTATGCTTGGGAGTTAGGGTATCGTAGCATAATATTAGAAGTGGATAACATGGATGCCTTTAATGTGTTAAAGTTGAATGTTGTTTCATTTGATTCGTCTTCGCTTGTGATGCATTTGAATGAGTTGAAGTGGCGGGCATGGACTGTTTGCTTAAATCATACTCACCGCGATGGTAATAAAATAGATGATGCACTTGCTAAGCTCGCCACGAATGATAGTTTGCAAGTTCTCCGGTTTGATGCCCCACCTCTTGAGATTGTGGATTTATTGCAGGATGACCTCGGTATAGGTCTTGAGACGTGATTGTTGGGGTCTAGTTTATCTGATGTAGTTTTAGGTGACGAGTTTTCTGGCCTAACTTTCTGTAATTATTGTCATGTGTACTCTTTTCCTCCATCTAGGTTTAGGGAAGTTTTTTTAAAGAGGCGCATGGTAATAATATTTTCCCTTTTCACTGAAAATTTATTTTAATCTATCTATTAGTATGGGTAGAATTCGTTTGTCTTTTTCTGTATCTTTTTATACGTCTTAACATATAATTTTTTTGTGAAACTCACCAACATATAAAGAAGCACAAAAAAGAGACATGAATTCTATTCCACACTAAAAACTTGATCAATTCAATATTTTTATTATTAATTAATAATTTGAGATAATTTAAATCTGCGGAATTCTTATATTAAATTCAGTAGCCACAATAACAAGTGGATCAGTCGATATAGATGATAGATGCAAAAACTACCAAGTCTGCAAGAGAGCACAAATAGAAGGATAACAAATCATAGCAAAAAATAAAAGCAAGATATAAATGCAGCCAAGAAAGGATTATTATCAGCAGCAATGGAATATGCTAATCACCACCGGGCCGCGAACATAGGGGATCTTGAAACACCCGCTTTCGCTAGAGAATCAGCCATGGCGACGATCAGCATGCTGATAAGAGACAATATTCCCGATCTCAGTAGCCGAATGATCAATCTCAGCAAACAAAGACCATAGTTTCCAAGGCCTTTCAGCAGCTGTTTCACACCAGGAAACAGCAGTTTAGGAATCGGATTCAATCAGGAGACCTTTACAACACTTGTTCTTTGATTGAATAAACTTCTCCAGGCCTGACTTAATCGCTGCGAGTATAGCAACAATTGGAAGAGAGGAACCAAGTGGATCCGAGAACATGCGATCACAACACCCTGTTCGTCCCTAAAGACAGCCCCACAACCAGCTAATCCGAGGCATTCCCTGGCAGCACCATCCACATTGAATTCTAAAAAACCAGCTGCTGGAGGCTTGAATGAATAACCCAATCCTCATCATTTAAGGACCACTTATTGGTCACTCGATCATTACCTTTTCCCGTCTTTTATTCTCAAATTAGAGTTATCGTTGATTTTAACTCAAACACATTCATTAATTAAGTGCTTGCTCCAATCTGAAATTTCTAATTTAATTTAAATTTAGGACTGGGTTTTTCAGCAATATTATGGATGAACTTTTATTTCAAGATTTAGAATATTTTTTTAATTTCATGATCTATGATAATTTTTACAATAACATGGAAAATTGGCATCACTACAAATCGACTTCAGGGGAAGTCACAAACACTGTTTAGCCTATTGTACTCATTGCAGGTCACTTCAGCAAAACTCATTGGTTACTCCAATGATAAGAATCACCTTAGATCATAAAATTAAAAAAAAAACTCAAATCTTAAAATAAAAAACTCAACAATACCATAACAATTATTCATTATGATATTTCACATGTTTAAACATCAATGAACTTCCCAAAACACGAACTTCAACGTCTCTAAACTTACATTTTTATTACAATAACCTACAAGGACTTAGGCTTTGTTTTTGGTTGTGGTAGAAAACCAAGGTTTGGGGCCAAATCAAGGTTTTGCAAAAGCTAGAAAAACTAGTTTTTGACAAACTAAGGTTTGAGAAGTTAGTTTGGGGGGCAAACCAAAGTTTTGACACTCAAAAGTTGAGTGTTTTTGGTTGCTTTTAAAAAAAAATTAGGTAGAAAAGCTAATTTGGAAAGCCAAACACAACAAAAAAACAAGCCTTAAATTCAATTCAAATTATGATCCATATAAAAAAATGCCCTAACAAGTTTAAAATTGTCTTTCAAACGAATTTCTCAAGCAAAACAAAATTTAAAAGAAAATTACACGTGTTAAATGTACATATAGTTTTGTGTGTACAATTAAGAAATGGCTTAAACTAAAAAATATCCCTTAAACTATGCATTTTTTTACTTTTGGCCTTTAAACTATGATTTGGGCAAAATAGGCCCTTAAACTATATTTTTGAGCAAAATAGGCCCTTAAACTATCATTTTAGTCACTTTAAGTCCCTAAACTATTTTTTGGTCAAAATAAGTACCTAAACTATATCATTTTCTTCTTTTAGTCCCCAAAACTAGGGGTGTTCAAATCCGGGTACCCGAGTATTCGGGTACCTGAAGTACCGGTACCCAGATCTTCGGGTGGTAGAAAATGCGGCCCGTGTACCGACCCGGTTTTTGCGGGTACCTAAAAATTTGGGTATTTGGGTACCCGAATATAAAAATATATATTTTTATATATAAAATATTTTACTAGTTTAATATAAAAATATAAAAAATATGTATTTATTAGTTTAATATAAAAATATAAAAAAATCTTAGATTTTTTATTAGTTTAATATAAAAATATGTATATTGAATATAAAAAATATTAATTTTAAATATATCTGGGTAGCCAAAAATTCTTAATTTTATGACATGGGCCCAACCCGAGAAGTGATGGGCCGGGTACCCGACCCGGGTAAAAAAAATTCAGAGTAAATACCCGGTTATTTATGTTCAGGTAATCGGGTCTGATCAGTCGGGTCGGGTATTGTTGAACACCTCTATCCAAAACTATTAATTGGTCAAAAAATCTTTGTGATGTATCAACATCTTATTAGTCGAAATAATTTTCTTTTGTCTTAAATAACTATCAGACTTAAAATGACAAAAAATAATAGTTTAAGGGCTTATTTTGATATATGATATTTTAAAATTTAAAAATAACATAAATATTTATATATGTTAGAAAAGCCTATAAAATGATATTTTTGTAACCATGGACTTAAAGTGACCAAAAATGATAGTTTAAGAGCTTATTTTGCCCAAACCATAGCTTAGGGGCTTAAAGTGGCCAAAATGATAGTTTAAGGGCCTATTTTGCCCAAATCATAATTTAAGAGCCAAAAGCAGGGAAAAAAAAACATAGTTTGAGGGTTTTTTTTTGTTTAAGCCTTGAAATACATCAATATATTATTTACTCTATTTTATTTAACTTTTATTAAATAATCAATGTGCTATATTATTTTCTTAATCATAATAACATGGTATTATCATATATATATTAAAAATATTCATAATTTTTATTAGGCTTAAATGAATAATAAGTGCCCAAAGTATATCATTTTTGAACTTTAGGTGTTTAAATTATTATTTTTTTATAAAAATAGGTGCCTAAAGTTTCAAAAGTTAGAATTTTAGGTGCCCGGCTGTTAAAAAAGTTAAAAAACTGTTAACCAATACAAACTTGACACGTTTCATTTTTTATTTTTTAAAATTACTTTTTGTTTAATAATTTAATTTTTTACAAACAAATCTTGAAATTAGAAAATTTTCTAAAATAGTCCATAAATCCCTAAAAATCCCTAAATCCCAAATCCCCACCCTGCCGCCGCCGCTGGCCCTATCCTTTTGGTCGCCGAACCCAGCCGACCATTTCCCCTCACCCCCGTCGCCGAAAACCGGCCAACGGTGTGCTAATCGAACGATTATTTCACGTTCAACGTGAAGTGTTCGATTTGCACACCGTTGCCGGTTTTCGGCGACGGGGGGTGAGGGGAAATGATCGGTTGGGTCCGGAGACCAAAAGGGTAGGGCCGGTGTCGGTGGCCGGTAGCGATAAGGGTGGGGATTTAGGGATTTTTAGGGATTTAGGGACTGATTTGAATATTTTTATAAATTTTGGGTTTTTTTAAATTAAATTTTAATTTAAAAAATAATTAAAATCAATATTTTATGCTACGTGTCGCGTTTTAAATGGATAACGGTTTTTTTAACAGCTGTGCACCTAAAATTCTAACTTTTAAAACTTTAAGCACCTATTTTTACAAAAAAAAAATACTTTAAGCACCTAAAGCTCAAAAATAATATACTCTGAGCACTTATTTTTTATTTAAGCCTTTTTATTAATGCAAGTAGTATGAATTTCTTACGAGGTATTTGAATTCGACAAAATATGTGATTTCTGCAAGATCTCAGAGTCAACAATAGATGTTTCCGCAAAAGAAATTTTTGGTCAAACATGTTGACAGAGAGTTCATGAGATTAGATAAAACAATTATATTTTATAATTTTTTGAAATCTTTTAAGTATTAATATATATTCATATTATTTTCCTTATGTTGTATTCTTTATATATTAAAAATAAATAATCTCACCCGGCCTCGAAAAAGAAAATCTCTAACCATGTCTTTAATAATTTTCTTTCGCGATTTAAGTTCTATTCAGGATTTATTTTAGAACGAAATTTTATGAAGAAACAGCATGAACGATAATTTGGGAAGAAGCTAATTTTTCCAGCTTCCAAAAGCTGAATTTGAGAGACAAATAAGGTGCAAAAGCTAGTTAAAAATGTGTGATTTTTGACCGTTCGACATAATTTTTTTAGTGACATTCCAAAAGCTCGTTCCTGAACAGTTACTTAGTATACTACTCTCCTGACCTACATGTAATAATCTGTGGGCGGTTGTAATATACTTTTAGTTTGAAAGTGATTATGACATTTTTTCTAATATAGGTTGAAGGTAGTTGATTATACATGGGCCAACCAACGGCTGATGGAATCTTCTTTTCTTTTACTATATTTTACTATTTTATTATTTTTATAATACATTAATAAAAGAATTTTGTTCAATTCAACTAATGATCTTAGTGTTATAAAATAATTCATTTCCCTTAATGATATGTGTTTAAATAGTATTGTTTACAAGAATAGAAAATTTAAAATTAAGTAAATAAAAGGACTTTGTTTATATCATTGCTTCTAAAGTAATTTTTTAATAGTCTTAAGGTAATTATAATGTAGTATCGAGTCATATTTTTTTCTTTAACTCTTTGGTAAGACATACACACATTGCAGATAAATCTGCTTAAATTCGAGTCTATGGGATGAATATCATCCTTTTTTCCCCTGAGGTCACTCATTGTGTTCACTATTTCTAAAGTGATTAAGTTGTAGAGATCATTACAATAACTCATTTTCATTAATTTAACCCGTTGAAAATATTATTCAATTAAAAATTTAAAAGTGAATATTAACTCGATTGATATTATTGTTGTTGAAATATCTAAAAATAATAAATTTAAATGACCCTATAGCGTAGTCACCCTCTTTGACTAACATTGTACATTCATGGTGGGAAAGACGGGGTGAGTTCGCTTTGCTTCCATTAGCCTTTTGGTTCAATTAGCCCATTTCTCCTCCTATAAAACAAAACCCTCCAATTTAGGATTCCTTCCCAACATAGATTACCTTTTAGCCCCTTCTCATCCCTAAAAGAGGGAACATTTTAAAAACTATACTATCTAAATATTTGGATTTACATACAGTCTTACTCTAAACCATGTCAACTTAGCATGTATAGTGATGTAATGCTAGCACCTAGTGCTTAGAAAGAAAAAGGGTATCGATTGAAAGCTATGTCGAGGGCATACTCACTCTTTTCATGATTATGGTTCTGATTTGTAGAGATTCCTTTCCTTTATGCAATGCCATATTGATCAAGGACCTTAGCTCATCATGTGCCAAGTGGGAGCATGCCACATGTTTGTAAAAATTAATGGTTTAACGGGTCATGTTGAGTTAAATCCAAAAAAAAAAAAACTATATAATCCAAGAACAATTAAATTGGAATTTTGGTTCAAATTAATTTGGCTCAATTTTTAATTTGTATATGTTGATGAAAAAAATGGGATGGTGGTGGTCCTTGGAGTTCGGATGATTCACCCCTCCTAATTTGAACGAAGAATCACGGTTTACAGTGATTAGAGTAAATAAAGAAGAAGAAAAAAGAAGAAAAGTTTTGACTCGATCCTTGCATGGATCTCAAGTTAGAAGAAGAAAAAAGATAAATTTTGGTTTGATCTTTAGCATGAATCTCAAGGTAGGAGGTCTTGACAAACTTCTCAAGTTATTGTTAATTAATAGATTTAACTGATAGATCAAATTTATTCAACGTCTGTCTTATTGAGGTAACATCAAAACACTATGGTATTTCATACTCCGAATGATCGTCTAATAAATACTTTGCTACGAGTATGATAAGAATGATGGATTAATTGTGCGGAAATATGCTGTGTTGGGAAAGACATTAAATGAGAACGTAAGAAAATATATTGGTTATTACATATGTCGATTTTATTTAATGAATTGATTGATAGCTAATCTATATGTATAATGATAGTGTAGGCAGTAGATGTAATCTTCAATTTGGTTCTTAAATAATGCTGAAAATGTTGCCAAAATAGAAATTTTGATCATGAGCGGGAATGCAATTCCACCGCTGGGTTTTCTTTTATATTTATCGTATTTGGTAACTTAACGAGTGATTCTCGAATTCGAAATTATGATTAAATATTAATAGAGACAAGGGTTCATTAAATTTTTAAGTTTAAACAATGGGAGGGACAAAAATTTTATTTTACCACCATTTAAATTAAAAGAGACCTCAAATGCAATTATACTCAAAAAATTTAGGAGGGGCAAGAGTAGAAGTGGCAAACGGGTCATCCGATTCGAGTCATTTCAGTTCAGGTTAGGTTCGGTTTTGAATAAATTCTGTTTCGGTTTAGGTCAAATTTGGCCTGGTTTAGTTTTAATTCTGGTTTATTGTGATTCAGGGTCGGGTATCGGGTCGAGTCGGGTCATATCAGTTCGGTTGTTTTTTTTGGTCGGTTGAATTTGGGCTCAATATTAGTTCAATAGGATATCAGTCTGTTTCAGTCGGATTTTCATACCGGATAAGTTTTTTTACACCCATATATGGCTTTATAAAGCCAATATATTTGACTTTTTTGTGAGTTGTGCGATAATTCACATCTAATCTTTCTTTATTTCTTTTAATAACTTTTCTTTATTTTGGGTTGCCTTCGGTTCGGATGAAATCGGTTCGGGTCCATTCGGTTCACTTGAACATCGGTTCGAGCCCATATCAATTCAACTAAAAATTGGGTCAATTTCGGTTCGATTCGTTTTATTTTGGATTTCGAATCAAGTTCAAGTCATCATATCCGGGTCAATATAAAGTCTCCAATCAGATAAATCGGTTCGGATCTCGGGTCAGTTTGCCAAGCAATAGCCCCTCCCATGCTAAACATGACTTCGTCTATGGTGACTCCAATGAAATAGAGTATGATCTCTATATTAAGAGATCCATATTCAAGCACTTGTGTGTGTAAAATATATGTACTTCAAATGATTAAAAAAAGTATGAACAAAAATTACAATATAATCATATTAATGTATTCAAAAAAAATATTTATCATTATTTGGATGGGGTCATTTTCTTGAGCTGTTATGTGATGAATGAGAATGAGTGACCTCCATGAATGTTGTTTCACGCCTCCCAATTCTTCTTCAAAGTCAGCTACCCAAATGTGGAAATAAGAATAGAAGTATTAAAGTATGAAGGATTATTTATTAATTTTTGTGGTATTTGATGTTGATTATGGTTTAAGTTGGAGGGGGGCCATCGTCCAGTATTTTATGGTCCAGGAAAGGCTGTAAAGGCTAGACAATAAGGCGCTCTTTACAGTTAGAAACTCGTGCAGAATTTCAAGGCAAAGCTATATAGATTGGAGCTAGTACGGAGGAAAAAACACAGTATGGTTGGAGGCAGTTCAAAAGCATTGCGGCTGCTTTGGTGGCATAATGGCAGGGTTAGTGAAGCTTATGGCGGCGGCCGCTGCTGCAGGTAATCATGTTCACTAAAATCTCAGAAATAAAGTTGAAAAACAAAAAAAGATGTTAATTTCAATAGCCCATGGCTCATGCTGCATTCGTGACGCCAGTTTATGTTATTGATAGGTCAAAACTCTATACTGTTTGGTTTATATAACGTAAGACTGAAATAAAATTATAAGAAAATTTATATTATTATTTGGTTACTTTTGATGGCACTAAAATTACAATGTTAAGTTTATATTATTATTGTGGTTAGGCTAGGGATTCTCTTAATTATTGTTGCCCGAATCTGATAATGCGGGTGTTTTTTCTTTTATTGTTTCAGCGATTAAATATGTTTGTAACAAAATTGTCAATCGGGTGACTTATATTGTTTGGATCGGTCTCTGTCCGACTAACTAATCTTTCTTCTCTTCCTCATGAATTGAAGATTTTGTTGTAATTGTTCTTGCATTAATATATTTTTTATCAAAAAAATTATAATGTTTGGTTAAAGAATATAAATGATATAATATTATATTTATTAAATTATTCTTGTCACATAATTTATTTATTTCAAATAAAATTATTTCTTTTAAATTTAAAATTATTAAAAAATAATAAATATTTTCTTTAAAAATCTAGATAATTATTAAAATGATAAAAAAAATCCAAAAATGTAAATAAATTAATTAAACATTTCCTTCTCCCAAATCCAAATTCAATACCAAAATCAAAATCGCAGGCCACTTTAAATTTATCGATTCCAAAAATATCAAATTATTCTAAAATCTAGTATCTGACATGGACCTATTTAAATTCATTATTCATCTATGTATTTAAGGTATTTATTATATAGTTTAATATTAGATTATTAATATATTTATCTATCGTTCATGATATGTTTTTATATAGTATTAGATTTTAATTATCAAACTCTGTAAATATCCTCTTGGTTTGATTATATCTACCTTAGTATTTTGTTATAATTTTATATAAAAATTATAAAACAAAAATATAATCATAATTAATGTATTAATTAATTAATAAATCATTATACTATATATATATAATAACATTTTTTAACCATACTACAATCTCACTTGAAAATATGATTAAATTGATTAAAATAGTAAGCATGAAGGATAAATTAGACCAAAGTTTAAAATTACGGCGATGATTTTCTATTATATTAGGCTGGAAGGAAGTGTATCCTACCCGTAACCTTAGATTATATTATTATAACATACTATAATTTTTGTGAACCAAACATCGAAATATAAAATTAGTGAATCAAGAATTTAGCAAGTGGTTCCAATAGAAAATAATTTTCTTCTTAAGAGACATAAATTTAGATTACTTTGTTTGTAAAATATACGTTCTATCAAAAGTTAAGACTATGTATGAATAGATGTTATCTTATAATCTGCTTAAGATTATTAAAAAAACGAATCAAACGAGGGTATGAGTTTGAGGTCCATTTTAGGCTAATAATTATTAGTATGCTATTAATTTTCAATTTTCACGTTATTTTTATTTCATGTTGTACTTTGGTTTGAAGTGTGTGCGGAGACTAATTGGCTGCTTGTCAGCTGAATTTGCCCCAACAAAATTGAACTTTTGTGGTAAAAACTAAAACATGGTGGCATTCCAATCATAATTGTTGTTTAGCTTCATATAATACCTAGGTCCATTAATGATTAATTTGTTTATAATTTCAGCTTAGATAATTTTACTTTTGGGTTAAATTAGGGACCAACATATAATTTTAGGTCATAAGCACAAATGTTTAAATTTTTAGGATATAATATTAGATATTTAAAAATGTAAAATTACAAACTTTCGTATAAAATTATATTATCAATAAAAAATATAAAAATATATTTAACTTATATGAGAATTTAAAATTTCTAAGAGTGTGAAAACACCCAACACCCTTTCTATCCATCATAGATTAAAGCTTTTGCATTAAGTTTTTTGGACGAAAATTTTAAGATTATATATTTTATTAAAATAACATAAATATATTTTGTTTGTGAAGTTTTTATTTATTAGGACTGTGTACATGTTTATTTATTTATACATTTTGATATATCCATCCTGATTATTAGGAGGAAAACGGTAAATATATTAAGATTGTATACCATTCGATTCGGTGACAATGATGACAACGACGACGAGCAAGAAAAAAAAAGCTTTAAAAGAATAAGAAGAATCGAGCCACCAAAGAAGAGGAAGACGTGATTATTCCTCTAGTGTTGGCTCCATAATTCAGACCCACTTCTCTAAAGATCTAAAAAAGTTTTTAGTTTAACTTAAATGATGTGGTACGAGTTGCAAAGTGTATGCATCTTTAGAAATCTTTGAACCTTAATAATTTTGCGTTAGCCTTAAAACATTATAAACAAAGTTTTTTTTTTTTTTTTCTTACATTTGTAAGAAGACACAAGTCCATACATTTTAATCTAATGGCCCCCGGAAATTGATATTATTCAAATATTGCTTAATTATGGAACCGATGAATATCCTACATTGCAGGGTATACAGAGAAATCTAACAAGCAATGTATCATACGATTACCGGTAATTCATATAAAATCTGGTTTAAAAAAAATTAAAGGACTACCACACGATCGATCTCAGAGACCATTAGCACCTCTCCTAGATTGTTGTTGAACATTATCCTCTCCTAGATTCTTCTATTGCTAATATTTGTAGTTAGGTAACGTTGGTCTGATGCTTTCAGAACGGCCGATACGACTGCTCGAGCTATGAACCATGTGGTCTAATTCATTCTATCTTGCAGAAAAGCTAACCCAAAATTTAGAGCTCCCTCATGTATTTAGATTCTCAAGTCAAGACATTAAAGATTATCATTCCACGACTTGGCTCCATGTCACATGAAGTTATTCTCCATGATCCTTACCAACTCCTCCAACTTTTGGATTATCTTTGGATTCATCAAATCTTTAGCTTCCCTTAAGAGAGTGCCTTCTTGGCTGAAATTATAAGCATCCACCACCGCTCTCATCATGGTATGCAGCTTCTCCGGAGTCCTAAAATTTCCTTAGGATTAGTTAGAAAAAATGGAACAGAATCATCTAACAAAGTAGATAATATGGCAGGAAACCCGAGTTATTAACACCACCCGTTTTAGGGGTAAGTACCAACCCAACCCATGATTTGCACCTGAATATTTGTGACTCATTCCACATATGCCCTTGGAAAGGACAAAATTCAAGAACTTTCACAAGGTGGAAATTATAAAAAGCAGGGCACTGAAGGCTGAAACATTGACTTGGGGGATTAAGCCAATGCATTGTAAAGCCTAATTCCTAGATGGTACTAAATTCTGGAAAAAAGAAGAAGTCAGAGCAACAGACATACGTGTAAAGGTTGTCCACGTCCTTCTCTTCAAGTTCTTCTCCGGGTGTAAACGCATCATTCAATGCACACAGTCGCTCCTCAGGATCCTCAATTGTAAGAAGATACTTCACAATCCTAATCTCTTTTGGTAGAAGCCTCTGTAGATTACCTCTAGCAGTCATATACAAGTGGTACAATATATCTTTTACCTGCAATTGAGAAAATAAGTTCCATAACATATTTTAAAGCATTGCTCTAAGACATGCTAATTTATCATAACATTCACTTTTACTGAAACTATTGGATGCAAGTGCTCAAATGACCTATCCTATTGAAAATTTAAATGCATAAGAAGCTCTAGAACTTCCGAAATTCGTCAATAGTTTTCTATACCAACACTTTTACAGAGCACAGCAGAGAAAATAAAAAGAATATTAAGAGGGTTCTTCTTCGCGCAGTCACCAAGTAATAAAACAAGAACTACATCTAGTTGACCCATCCTACGATTATATGGAGCAGGAGGGTTTTTCCTTCCTGAAATCAGCAACGGTACCTCATCTTTTGTCATGTTAGATTCCTTGGCAGCTGACCAAGCCTTAGTGATCATTAGCACCAATGCTGAATCAAGTTGATTTTTCGCAGCCAAACTATCAATCTTTCGGCAAGCAGCATCTAGAGAAGGAGAATTGATAATATCTTGGAATTTCAACTCTGCCGCATTAATTGCCTCAATGTTTTCAGCAGCAGTATCATAAGCTTGTACAGCAGCCAAGCAAGTATTCCCAAGCTTTGCCAGAGCTGTCATACATAAACAAATAAATAAAGGAACAAGCTTTGGAAGGCATAAGGTAACAAGTACATGAACTAAATGTTCTGATCTCAGGCCATAAAACCCACCATACAGCCTACTTTCAGGCATACAAATTTATACTGGCACACACTAAATGATTTGGTCATTCTGCCTTACCATTTTGTTCAGTTTGATTGTCATAATATGATTCTGCTACAGTATGAATATGCACAAAGAATTCTTTCGTAAAATCTTTACGACGTCTAGCAACAATTTCATTAATCTCCGATGGTGCAGCCTTGATCACTTCAAGAAGTTCATTGTGACTTTGCACATCCTCATCAATCTGTATAAAAAGAATCACCAAGACATCAGCGCCAACTTGAAAATAAGAGCAGTATGCATCAGACATGCCTTGATTATTAAGCTTGCAAATATATCTCTGTAGAATTAAGATGCCAAATAAAGGGTATAAGAAGTTTGATTCCTGGGAATCTTCATTGCACATGTATCTGCTCAGCATGTGAGCATTTCAGAAGCAGGTATATTTCTCTCCCTCCTTCTACCTCTATAAGTCCAAGTGTAGGGAGGATGTTAAGCAGAAAGTTTAAATGCAAATAATCAATCCAGGATCAATAATGTGCAGCGACATAATTCTCCAGATACAATATCTCATACAAAAATCCAGAATAAAAGAAATCTACAAAAAAAAACTGATATTGCTTGAAAAGGATCATTAATCAAATAACCAACCTCTTTCAATTTCCTTCCAAGTCGAAGAAGCTTATGCTTCATTCCGGGATCACCTTCATTATCAGCTCGATCCTGACAAAATTGAAAGAAATGAGTCCGGATGTTATTCCATTCCTTGCTAAAGGCAATTAATTTTCTCCAATCCGTTGGTTTGGGCTTGTCAACCAAGAAAACCTCAATTAACTTGTCACAAACTCTGATCATTTTATTGGTATCCAACCCCTCAACTCTACCTTTATCACTCTCACTTCCCCCATCTCTGGTAACCTCATCATTACTAGGCAAGGAGCTGCCCGAATCCGGGCCTGAAACCTTCTTTTCATCACAATTATCTGACACCGCAGTTTTATCACCAACAACAGCATCAAGAGAAAACTGCCGCCTCCGCCTCACCTGATTAACACCCAAAGCAGGACAACCTGATATTTAATGAGAATAATCAGTTTAAGACAAATGGCCTAAAAAATAGTACAGGCACTTTGCGAGCACCCAAGAAATTCCTAACAAACAATGATTTCCCAAATCATCATCTACCAGAAGTTCCCAATTATCTTACTTGAAACGTTTAAAAAAGGACTTAAAAAAGAATCCTTGATAAAAGTTCAAAAAACCAAAACATACCCAATAAGAACAGGGATTATAAAAATGAACAAAAAAACCATCAACCTAATCATTATAGAATACTTCAGCTTTAACACTTAATTTTTATCATTATTGTGTTCGATTCCAGGTTGAACCATCAATAACGCAGAACAACGCGGGAAATAGAGATAAAAAAAAAACAGTGAAGAAAACAATAAATCAATAACCTTCATTTGCAAATTATCAGATAAAAAAGCAACTTACTTGGGAACTTTGAAGAAAAACAACGAATCCGAGATGAGTTTGAACTTTTACCAGACGATTTTATTCTCACTGGAAAAAAAGAACAAGCTTGAAAACTTGAACAAGCCAATTCCATGGCAAAAAGATTAACAGGGAGAAATTTATGAATGTTTTGGGAGGGTTATGGAATAAGGTCTTAGACTGGCAAAAGACAGACAAGTGATATTTTAAAGAGTTTGTTCTGTTTGTAACTTGCAAGCTCTAAATTTTGGTAGTCCAAAAACGATGTCGCTGGCGAGCTTAGTGTCAAAATCGTCTTTTTACGTTGATCGAGTTTTTGAAACCATCAGGTTTAATATAAACAACAAGAGCTGAAAGTTCGGAAATTATATTCTGTTTTTCGCGGGAGTTTTTTAAGAAGGCAAAAGATTTAGCCAATGTTTTCTTTGACGGTGATTTAACCGCACCTAACACTCTTTCAATGGCCTTCTTTTAACGCAATTCAAAGTTCATCATTTTATTATTCGACTTCCAAAAACGAGTCCAAACTAAGGAACGCCAAAAATCAAGCCCAATTTCCTTGTTTTGCATCCAAAGATTAATTTTTTTACCCGAATTCGATAATTTAACCGGTATTTCAACTTCCCATGAAAGCCTAGTTGCCTATTTCATGGACACAATTAGACCGTCGGTTAGTCGAAATGCCGCTTCTGATGAGTTAGCAGCTTTGCTTCAATCTTGTACTAGTGCGAGACAAGTTAGGAGAGTCCATGCGATTTTTTGAAGCGTTTAAAGAATCCGGTGACCTATGTTGAGAATAATTTGATATGCTCATATTTAAGATTTGGGAAGTTAGCAGGAGCTCGAAAGGTGTTTGATAAAATGTCTGAAAGAAATGTTGTCTGTTGGACGGCAATGATTAATGGGTACTTCAAGTTGGGTTTTGATGATGAAGCTTTGAGGTTGTTTGGTGATTCGATCTCAAGTGGTGTTCAAGGGAATGGGAAGATGTTTGTTTGTGTGATGGGTTTGTGTAGTGTGAGGGGGGATTTTGAGTTAGGGAGACAAATTCATGGGTGTATCCTGAAAGCGAATTTGAGGAACTTGATTGTGGATAGTGCTGTTGTTTATTTTTATACACAATGTGGGGAGTTGTCGAAGGCTTTTGGGGTGTTTCATAGGATGGAAGAGAAGGATGTGGTTTGTTGGACAGCTATGATAACTGCTTGCTCCCAACATGGATATGGGGAGGAGGCTTTCTCTTTGTTTTCGAGAGTGCTAAGTGACGGTTTTTGGCCTAACGAGTTCACTGTTTGCAGTGTTTTGAAGGCTTGTGGAGAGAAAAAGGCATTGAGATTGGGTAGACAATTACATGGTGCTATAATAAAAAAGATGTTCAAAAATGATGTTTTCGTAGGGACATCTCTTGTGGACATGTATGCAAAACGTTGGGAGATTTTGGATGCTAGGATTGTCTTTGATGGTATGAGGAGTAGAAATACAGTTACATGGACTTCCATTATAGCAGGTTATGCTAGGAAGGGGCTCGGTGAAGATGCCATTAGTCTTTTTCGAGTAATGAAGAGACGGAATATAATTGCTAATAACTTGACCATCATAAGCATACTCAGGGCTTGTGGTTCGGTTATGGATTTACTCATGGGCAAGAAAGTCCATGCACAAATAGTAAAAAAAATCTATCCAAACGAATATGTACATAGGAAGCACTCTATTATGGTTCTATTGTAAATGTGGGGAGTATGATATTGCCTCCAAAGTCCTCCAACAGATGCCACTTACGGATGTTGTGTCATGACTGCCATGATTTATGGCTGTGCGACCTTAGGGCATGAGACCGAGGCTCTTGAATTTTTGAAGGAAATGATGGAGGAAGGTGTAGAACCCAACTCTTTTACCTATTCTTCAGCTTTGAAAGCATGTGCTAAGCTCGGAGCTGTTACAAAAGGGAAGTTAATTCACTCCTTTGCTAATAAAACGCCCGCCTTCTCTAATGTGTTTGTGGGTAGTGCACTGATTCATATGTATGCCAAATGCGGTTTCGTATCAGAGGCTTTTCTTGTTTTTGACAGCATGCCAGAAAGGAATTTGGTTTCTTGGAAGGCCATGATAATGGGTTATGCAAGGAACGGACTATGTCAAGAAGCTTTGCAGCTCATGTATCAGGTGGAAGCAGAAGGTTTCGAGGTGGATGATTACATCCTCGCTACAGTACTTAGTGCATGTGGAGATATTGAGTTGGATGAAGGTCCTTCTTCGGAAATATTACTGGTGACCTAATTGTCTATGAAGGCACGGAGTTGCCTTTCACTGCCCGGTATGTATTTTATATGCAATGAACAAGGTGAAATAACATTTA